>CM050859.1:1122500-1722500 GCA_027580175.1 Siniperca scherzeri
GCAGGCACACATTAGGCCTGACCTTCGACATTCCAATTTACATCTCCTTTCTGGATTAGTTCAGTTCCTGTGTCAAAATAAACTTAAGACCGGATGTTTGGGGGAAGTTTATCTTTGAATTCTCACAGAGCTTGTTCATGAGTCGGAGGCCGGCTGTTCAGGAGAGGGCATCACTTTTCTGTGGAAGAGTTCAATTGTTCATCATCGTGCTTACTACAGCACAAAACAAAGCAATTGGGCTCCTGCTGTGACACTGCACTGGTAAATAATGATAAATAAGGTGATATTATGCGTAGGGGATTGCCTTGGCACCACAACTTAATGAATGTAGCAGAAAGTATGTAAATATATACACGCATTGGTGTTTCACACTGTAAATACTGTGCCCACAGCGCTGACGAGGTTTTAGGAGTCGACTTCTCGACTAGTCATATATAGTGAAATGACCCAATCTACAACAGACATGATTTTCCTGTATTGACCTCAGGACACCAGTCTTATCAAATGGAGGTCCACAGCTCTAATGTGTGTATGTAATGTGTGTCTCATTGCATTTGTATAGTATGGAAAAGGGCTGAGAAACCATGTTCTTATTTATTCTTATAGTATCTCTTCAGTCTTCCTTTCCATCCATCTGTCTGTGTGTCTGCCTAGTCCCACCTCATGTCATCTCTCCATCAGGGCAGCCTCCTCACCAAACCTCGTTGCAAGCCGTTCCCAGATGCCACCCCAGTATCTGACTGTGCGGTATGTCCCAGCCATTCTCAAGGGAGGGGTGTCTCACTACAATCAGGCTTCACCCCTCCCCGCCGCTCTGCTTGCTGCCAGCAGTCCTGGTCTCTTCCTTTCCAAATCTACATGTCTGTGTTTTTGTCTCTTCGGGAATGAATGGGTTTCAGTGTTTAATGAAGTGTGCTTTCATACCTGTGGGAGCTGCAGGTGCTACAACAGCAAAGCAAGTACCAGGGCTAGCTGGATGTAGGGTCTCAAAGATTGGTTTTACTTGGGCAAAGGTCAGGTATTAAAATATCTTCTTTTTCTAAAGGGTTCAGGCCTGAGTCAAGCTCCCCTGTGATTTCCTTGTCCTCCTTGACTTTCAACAGGCTGTCTGTCTCCGTGCTTGCTGGTTTGGATGTCGTGGGTGTCTCAGCTTGTGATTTTCTAAGTGTCCGTGCAACCACTGTTGTCCCCTCTGCCCTTTCTCTGATAATCTTACTATACTTCCTCTTGCATCTTTGGTAGCCGGGGGGGTTGACTGGACCTAGGGCTTTCTTCCAGGCCTACTTACACTATCAGTTCCAGTATTTCTTTGGGCTTAAAGGGTCAGTCATTGAATAACATGGGGCTGAAAACTGCTGCTGCTCTGCTCGCTATAGATGATCATGTAGACAGTGAAATCAGGTTGGATTTCCTGGCACTGAATTGATTCACATCCTATTTAATTATAGAGATTACTTTATGTCAATGACTACATGTCTGAGCGAATAAAAATGATGTAGAGTTCCCCGGGGTTAAGTTCTAGAGCCTCTTCTGTTCCAACTCTACATGCTCCCACTAGCTTAAATTAGGCAAAACTACTTAGTGCAAGTCAGTGATTGGATGTGCTAGAAAGAAGGAATTTGAAGACTGTAGCAATGTGGGGGGAGCTACATTCTAAAATGAAAAAGGTAAATATGGTGGGTAGTTTATAGGCTCATTCCAATATTTTTATACTTAATATTGTAAACTTAAAATGTATCATTTCACAATTTACGTTTCATATTCTAAGCACATGTCAAACACTATCTCATGTGATTTTCAGATATTTCACATGTGAAATTTAAGACATGAAAACATGAATTTCACATTTACAATCACGTGCACCGATTGACACATGATTAAATGCACATACACGCCCATGTAAAACAGCGTTTCACATCTGATGAATTCACATATAGGCAAGATTCTAATTTGTTTATACAGAACTAAAGTTGTGGACTACTGTTGTCGCTGGTCTTTTCACGGTCCAACATCCATTTATCAAGATGAAAACAGGCATCTAATGTCTGACCTAATGTTTGAAATTACATACTGAAAAACCTACAAAATATAATCTTATGAAAAGCAATGGATCATTTCTTTCAGGAAGCAGAGAAGGTAAAAGGTATCAGACACCCAAACAAAATCACAAGTGAAATGTAATTCACATTATTCAGAATGTTTGCAATATTTCACAACTTTATGACCTCAGTATTTGTAAAATCTAAGACAATCAATCCACTACCACATTACAAATATAGTGAAAATGAAGGAATTGATATCTAAGAAAGACCTAGAGAGGTTTGTCCACACATTACTTTCAGCAGTCTAGACTACTGTAGTGGTGTCTTCACAGTCAGATAGTTGCAGCTCACTTAGAACCCTGCCTCCCGAGTTGTAAGAGCAACACATTACTGCGGGTCTCAGATCACTGTACTAGCTACCTATGTGTAAAATACTAAATAACTATTCATTTCCACCACAATTATTATTGTTTGTATGTGTATAAAATACATGTTTAATTATTTCTGTTTTTCCAGGACAGGGAATGCAGGGGTACAACCTCAAAGTGAAATGTCATTTTTAAGTTGACATGACTGTTCTTGTTTTGTGTATTTTCTTCTTCTTCTATGACCCCAAATGATTACAGCTTCTCCCATCAATGTAGCCACTGTCATTAACTTCCCTTCACTGAGTGAGGCTGACAGGAGACAAGCTTCAGCCCCACGACTCAACCTAACAATTTGTTCTTGTCAAAGTTACACAGGGTGGTTAATTAGCTAGAACATGAACCGTTTGGGATTACAGGTTAGGAAATAATACTATTTTAGCTTGATAGTCAAGAAGACACACACATGAAATGTACTACCTCTGAGCTAAATAGATCTCTGTAGTCTCAGTGGCTTCTTGGCTCCATAGATGGCAGGCTAAGAGGTCAGACGTAATTTGTCTGCCAGACAGCGGGAACACCATGGGGAAGAGAAAAGTTCATGTTCATCTTTTCATTCCTCTGTGCCAAAAGGATATTCTTCTTTCGTATCTCTGCAGTGTGCTGAGGCAGGAAAAGTTGTTGAAAGGTTACTAGCTAAAGAGAGCTATGCAGTTTTTCTTGCCTCTTTGATTTAATAAAGCCTATTTGTATATGTTCCAGGCAAATGGTCCAGATGAAAGTAAACACAGTAGCATTTAGCTCTCCCTGTAAACTCTTATTGTGCTGTAATTAACTGCACACCATAGCCTCTCACTGCAGCCATTTGCATTTGCAATTAATGCTTTTGTCAGTCCCCTTTTGATGTTGGATTTAATTAAAGAAGATGCTATTGAAACTGATTGATATCAAAGTTGCTTAACAAAAGGCTCTCACAAAGGAGCAATTGGAGTCACAGAGCAGCAGGGCCTTAAGGTGCACAGCACAAAGCAATCAAAGCTGGGAGCAGCTGGAATCGCAGGGTGTTCCCCTTCAAATGTAAAGCAGGTTCACTAGTGGATCATTACACAGATAACCATTCAGAGAGAGCGGTGTCTGCCAGATTCTATTCATTTTCCAGAGTGATCCGTGTATTGAAAATGGCCAGACCTGAGTTTGGAGTTAGAGTACCTTCTGCAGTTGAGAAAATACTTGTTTGCTGTGACTTCTTTTGCCCTGTGACTGTCTGCTAGTCATTCTGTGCTGGTAACAACTTTGTCCACCCCTCTGTTTTAGCTCTCCATGCTCTTCACTGAGGAGTGTGATAAGGTACGGGACCTGATGCACGTGCACTCCTTCAGCTACGACTTCCACCTGCGAGTGGTTCACCAGTACTTGGTCGGCTGCCACATGACGCTACGCCAGGGCTACCAGCTCACCGACTTCCTGGACGACTTCATCTCCCATCACCCAGACATTCCCAAGTTTGGCCGCAACCACGTCTTCCAAGGTGACTTTGGTGTAAAGTAATATTTCAAGTCACCTTGCGACTCCAGTTGCTCTGGACATCTAGAATCACCATCAATAGGCAGATACACGAAAGGTTACCACTGGAAAGAGCAAACTATCATCCAAATGACTACATCAGAATACCATGTGATTAACTCACAGTGGATAAAGAGGAGAAAGTTAGCTATTGTTATAATTAGCTGTTTATGCAAAGAACTGTATGTTTTTCTAATTAAATTGGCCTACAAATACTTACCAAATTGAACATATATCAAGATTGCGCCCATTTTACTAACACCAGCTTCCCTAAATCGTTGCTTCATATGGAGCTTTGGCCATTCAGAATGGCTGTTATCATTGCTGCAAGATAAGTATATTACCAGCAAGTCAGGTGACAAAGAAAGTGGATTGTGGATTTAAGAATTCTTCTGTTATAAAGCATTAAGGTGTCCCTAGTATTAGTGTTGCAGTTAAAGTCAGTGTTTTGATGTGGCTTTGTCAAAGACGTTTGCTCCACATGATTTTCATACATGTCTTGGTGATCTTTAAAAAGGCTTAAGTGGTGCAAAAACAATGCAAATTGCCTTCGCAATGCATTATAATCTAAGTAAGTAATGGTATTTTAAGAGTAACACCCTAGGCTAATAAACCTGGTTGCTACATGCTCTGTCCCCACCCTCTGCGGAAGAGCACCTAACAATGTACCATTGTACGACATTAAATCACAGATGGGTGAGGTCACAAGTACAACAGACCACACCTGACTACACTCAGCTGTAATCATGGGTGTGACCTTTCAACCCAAGAGGTCAGTACAACAGTGCTTTTCCTCCAGACATGATTCGATGCAAAGTTCCTCTTCTCTTTAACTGTTAAAGAACATACATGGTAATCCCACATTCAGCATGGGGTACACCACAAACACCACTGTTACTTTAAATCCTCTGGCCATTTCGGTGGCTGTTGGACTAATTCCACTTCTATATTTTACTTTTATATACTTTTGTATACCCCTGTATCCACCATGGCAACGGCTCCGCATCTAGATGCGGCAACCAGTAGCTCCCTCAAACTTTGCTGCATTTTTGTTTTAATTCGTTATTTTACCGCCTTTTATTACTGAAGCACGTACAGTACACACTCATCAGCATCGGAAAGGGAAGTGCAGGGATTGGATTAAGTGCAGCGGACCTGGAGACGATCACTGCTCACGGCATCTCCTGGCCTGACAACCAGACGTCACCACAAGCGGTGTGACCGAAACAGGAAGAGAGGAAAGAGAGGCGGCATAAGAGCTAAGGTAACCCAGGTTGGACCTAAGGCTATTCCACTACCCACTCTACTCCTGGCTAATGTCCGGTCGCAGGAAAATAAAATGGATGAGATAAGACTCAGGCTAACTCAACAACGCAAAATCAGAGACTGCTGTGCCCTCATCTTTACTGAGACCTGGCAGCATCACAATATCCTGGATGAAGCTATCCCACTCAACTGGCAGAGCTTGTTCTGTGCTGACAGAACACAAGACTCTGGTAAGACAAGAGGAGGCTCTCTGTGTTTACATCAATGATGCTTGATGTGCAAACGCAGTTAAAGTGGATGGACATTGTTCCCCAGATGTGGAATTTTTATTGTTAAGATGTCGACCATATTATCTGCCCAGAGAATTCACCAGTGTTTTTGTTGCTGCTGTTTAGATTCCTCCAGATTTACCTAAATTCCACCAGCTTGTCCACACCCCCACCAGGGGAACAAATATTCTGGACCATGTGTACATGGTCCAGAATATTTGTTCCAAGACATTTCCAAGACATTTCTGGCAGCCAAGACATTTCTGGCAGCTACAAAGCCCTCCCTTGCCCCCATTTTGGTCATTCAGACCTTATTTTCCCGCTTCTCCTGCCTACTCACACCCAGCTGATAAAAATGGTCAAACCATCAGTAAAAACAGTTAAAGTGTGGACAGATGAAACTACAGCAGCTCTACAGGACTGTTTTGAGTGCACAGACTGGCATATGTTCAGAGATGCCGCCACCCAGGAGAACCACACCAACCTTGAGGAATATACATCATCAGTGATATCATACATCAGCAAATGTGTTGATGATGTGGTGATCACGGAGACACTAAAATCATTCCCCAACCATAAAGCCTGGATGAATGGAGAGGTGTGGGCTCTACTCAGAGCCAAAAAAGCTGCTTTACAGTCAGGAGACAAGGAAGCTTACAACACTGCCAGAGCAAGACTGAAAGCTGGCATCAAGGAGGCAAAGCTTAGACAAAAAACATCACAGGCCCCCATCATGTGTGAGGCCATGTTACCAGATGAGCTAAACACATTTTATGCTCGTTTTGATCTCCCCAACAAACAGTCAGCTGTCAAGTCTCAGTATCCACAGCAGATGTGAGATGAATCCTGAGAGTGAATGTGAGTAAAGCTGCTGGGCCTGATAACATCCCTGGCCGTGTACTAAAAACATGTGCCAATCAGCTAGTTGATGTCATTACTGACATTTTTAACATATCACTGTCACAGGAGATTGTTCCCACCTACTTCAAGACAGCCACCATCGTCCCTGTATCTAAAAAGTCTTGTTGATTTCAGCTCAGCAGTCAACACAGTCTCCCCATGAAACTGATTGGAAAACTTAGCACTCTGGACTTGAGTACCACACTCTGTAATTGGATGTTGGACTTCCTTACAAACAGACCCCAGACAGTTCTGATTGGTGGTCACACCTCCTCCACTCTAGTGCTGAACACCGGAGCCCCTCAGGGCTGTGTGCTCTGCCCCCTCCTGTTCACGCTGTACACCCACGACTGCAGCCCCCGACATGGAGACAGCTCTGTTATTAAGTTTGCAGATGACACCACCACCATCATCGGCCGGATTACAAACAACAATGAGACTTCATATCGGGAAGGAACAGTCTTGCAGGGTGGTGCACAGAAAACAACCTACTGCTCAACGTCAGCAAAACCAAGGAGCTGATCGTTGATTTCAGGAAAAAGGAGGCAAAAACACACACCCCTGTCTACATCATTGGCACTGAGGTGGAGCAGGTGAATAGTTGTAGGTTTCTGGGAATCAGCATCACCGAGAACCTGACATGGTCCTCTCACATCTCCACCCTGGTTAAAGCTCAGAAAAGGCTGTATTTCTTAAGGAAACTTACAAAGGCAAAATTCCCGTGCAAAGTTCTTGTTAACTTTTACAGAGGAGCAACAGAAAGCTTCCTGACTGGAAACATCACAAACTGGCATGGGATGTGCACGGCCCAGGACCGGAGGGCTCTGCAGCAGGTGATTAAAACCACTCAGAGGATCATGGGTACCAACCTACTGAGCATCAGTGATATTGAAGAGGTGTCTGCGCAGAGCCCAAAGGATACTAAAGGACAGTACCGTCTGGAAAGAGATACAGAAGTATCTGCTGCTGTACCACCAGACTACAGAGCAGCTTCTTCCCTCAGGCTGTGAGACTGCTAAATTCATCCTCAGCACTCCACCATGTAAAATAGTTTTTATTTCTATGACTCATATATTCACTAATCTACTGTACATCATTTTTGTACATAACATTTGTTTTTGAGTAGGATAAAGGGAACTCTCGTTATACAACCCTGTGTTGTAAAATGATCAATAAATCTATCTTGTGTCTTGTTTTAGCCTCACCAGGAGGTCTTTCTGAGTCACTGAAGAGATAAAAGATAGATATTTGCATCATGTTTTCACATGAAGGGTTTTAAAGCACTGTGGGTGTGCAGGAAGAACTGGGATATCTTGTGATTATCTTCCTGAGAGTCTCTGATCCTTATGTACATCAGGGAGCTTCTCCATCTCCACGGGGATGATAACAGCTCACCAGCTGTACAACTACATCACTGACCACGCTAGCACCTACAGCATGAAGCCGCTCCGCATGTCCAAGGCTGCAGTCACCACTGACAACAAGAAAGGGACGCCTGACCTGCACGAGTACGCACTAGTGGCTCTGTGGAACAGGTAAAAATACATCAGAATCAAGGAATAAATATATTATCCTTACATAAGGTGCTTCATTTCAACCTTCTCTTTCTTCTTGTCTTTCGTGCTTTAGTTCGGGCTCTTACAAGGATCTGGAGGGCCTGCACCACCATGATGACTTTGATGTGTCCCTGGTGGTGTGCCATAATGCCGCTCCATTTGAGGAACAGTCAGACGGGGAGAGGCATTTGCTGAGGTAAAGAAATATGATAGAACAGATTAAGGAAGACACATAGCTTAAAGTAATAACTAATAACAATACTTGTTGGTCTGACCAGACCCCAGCACTACCATAACATAATGACTCACTATTTCACGCTGTTGTCATCTCAATACATCACACTTCAGTGGTGTACACTAGAGCAGCAGCTATTGATTATTTTAGTAATCGAGTATTCTACCGATTATTCCATCAATTAATTGAGTAATCGGATAAGAAATACTTTTGCTTTATTAAAGAGCAATAGTAATATGTAAAAGGGTAAATAAGACAGCTCTCTTAAAGTGAACAACTAATTGGTTTCCTTTTTAGAAAAATCTACATTTCTATTGCTTAAATTGCATACAAAAATATTATCTGTCAAAACTAAACCCATTTAGTGAATGTAAGTGCCACATTACATTCTGGGTTTTAAAGTATTTTCTTTCTGAAATGCAAAAATAAACACCTTTTGCTTTTAAAAAAAACAACGTATGTTGGGATTTACAATGGGTAAAGGGGGGGCACCCACTTGTGTAGGTGCGATCAATTAATTATGGCTTATCAAAGATAATCATAAATAACTTTTAATGAATAAAGTCCTTGGGGGCACCACTCTTCTTAAAGATGAGAAATGATAGCCAATTAATTGACTGATTCTCATAAACTACACTAAACTATCAATTTGTAACTCAGATTAATACTTACATCAATAACTATAACCAGAATTACCATTAATAGCTTGTAGGATGAAGGATTTGGAGATCAATATAGCAGAGGTTGGCAAATTACTCACTTTTGTGCAACATTAAAGAAAGAAGCCTAATTATACACAAGCATTTAGTAAAAAGATAATAAAGCAAAAGACACAATATGAAGACTAACTCTAAATACTAAACTACAGAACAAAGGGTGTGTGTGTGTGTGTGTCTGTGTGTGTGTGTCTCTGTGTGCAGGTTTGGGTGCGCACCAAAAGGAATGTGTGTGTGTTTCTTTGTTCTGCCTCCGTATGTCCAGTGCACAGAGCGACCCGACACAAGCTATATAAAGGCTAGTAAAGCATGTAGACTACGTTAAATATGGCTATATGTAATGGCTAGTTACATAAATCAATGTGGTGGCTAGTTATGATGTCCCTAAGTCAGCTAGGTTTTGCTCAAGAAAATAACCAGAAAATAAAATGCTGCAGTCAGTTTGTGAAAGCCTGAGCTTCATTCATGTTATTTATTACCAAAACAGTCACAGTTCCTGTATACTCATACTCAATTTGCTCAATTTGATTTGTATATATAGCTAAGCAAAGTACTGTTTGACTGACTGACTTTTGTACATGTGACATTAGTGATGTGTTTTCATTGAGGTTTTATTGTTGTGATCTTCTCCATGGTTAACGTGAGGTTATTATTGTAACTGTAGTTCTCAGCCACACGCTAAGTTGATGTTAGTTTATGTTATGCTCCACACAGACAGTCTTTGCATGCTAACTAACGCCTTTTAAGTTGGTTCATGAAACCAACGTGGTCAGATACTAAGGAACATGTGAAGCGGGAGCTTAAAAGTTTCTCTCTGCCGTGTGTGGTTGTCTTTATAGGGCCAAAATAGAGGCGTATCTGTATGATCTGTTTGAGTCAAGTTAAAAGGCGTTAGTTAGCATGCAAAGACTGTCTGTGTGGAGCATAACATAAACTAACATCAACTTAGCTGTGGCTGAGAATTACAGTTACAATAATAACCTCACGTTAACCATGGAGAAGATCACAACAATAAAACCTCAATGAAAACACATCACTAATGTCACATGTACAAAAGTCAGTCAGTCAAACAGTACTTTGCTTAGCTATATATACAAATCAAATTGAGCAAATTGAGTATGAGTATACAGGAACTGTGACTGTTTTGGTAATAAATAACATGAATGAAGCTCAGGCTTTCACAAACTGACTGCAGCATTTTATTTTCTGGTTATTTTCTTGAGCAAAACCTAGCTGACTTAGGGACATCATAACTAGCCACCACATTGATTTATGTAACTAGCCATTACATATAGCCATATTTAACGTAGTCTACATGCTTTACTAGCCTTTATATAGCTTGTGTCGGGTCGCTCTGTGCACTGGATGCTTTCTGCTGAGATGCTGAAGCACAGACGTCGTGCTGTTGTGGTCGGCTCGTTCAGTTTTCCAGTAGACACACTGTACAGACTTGTTTTCTCGCTGTTTTCCTCCTTTTTGTAATCCGTGCTGTCAAATCCCACCAAAGACGCTCTGAACCATCTGTGATGCGTCAGCGCGTTGTGCAACAGTAATAATCATCTGTGCCAAACACAGTGCACTGTATGTAATTATATGGATTAAACAAAGCTTCGATTCAAATAATTTGAATTTGCTAATAGACCGAAAATTAAAAGTCAACATTTGCCTGTTCCAGCCTCTCAAATATGAGGATTTGCTGCTTTTCTCTCTTTTGAATCATTGGAAATTGAATATCTTTGGGTTTTGGACTCTTGATCAGCAATTTAAAGATTTCACCGTGGCTTGTTTCTTCTGAAATTCTATTAATTCAACGATTAATCAATGAATTGAAATAAATATTTACTTGACAATGAAAATAACTGTTCTTAACAGCCCTAGTTTTGTTGTTGATATCAGTTGTCCTTATTGATACCTAATCTAAAGTAGAGTCTGAATGATACTGGAATTTGGGGTCAGTATGGATATTTGAGAGTTTTAAAAAATCTGACAACATTTTGCCAACTATTATTTTTATTTAATTTTTTTACAGAAACAAACACCACAAACTTTTTATTTTTGGTAAAGATCCCTTAGGTTTGGTTACTAAAGAATTGCACTGAGCGGGACATTTTACAGTTGAAAAATAAACTCATCAAAGACATTAAACTTGGCATGGCATATTCACATTACTGCAGAAAAACTGCTTTTACGCACGTCTCCTCATTATTGTGTATGTGGTGTGTTGCGACAGCTCTGCATGGATGGCTGCGGTGCGCCGCGCCGAGCAGAGCTGAACTTTGACCTGAGCTGCGCTGACTTTGTGGGCACAGCCAATCACAGTTGACCACTGCTTGAACTTAAAGATGGAAACTAATTAGCTGACTTGCACTTCTCAATTTCCAGAACTGAATTTTCCAAACTGACCTCATATCAAGACCATACAAAAAAAGACAGACCTATTCGCTGGGCAAAATATCAGCATGCAGATGCAGCTATTTTCGTCTTTTTTTTTTTTTTTTGGAACTTCCATACAAACAAAAACAAGTCCTCCTGCTCTGTATTTACAATTTCACTCTCCTCCTCCATGTTTTCTTGTCACTCTCTTCTTCTGCGGCGGTTGGCAAACCAGCTTAGAGGAGCATTACCGCCACCAACTGTCGCTCTCCCGTCACATGAGAACGTGGTAAGCAGTCCTGGGGTACATCCCAAGTCCCTCGTTTGGTATTTCCTCGCTCCTCGCTTGAACCGGAAGTTGTTCTGGTCCACCATCTTGCAGGCCGACCCAAAACTCTTATTTCTGCTCAGAGGAGCGAGGAGGGATCTCTGATAAACGAGGATATATGAGAGAAGCCTTCACGGAAGCCTTTCACTGGCCGAAACCCCCCCTTATTGGATATCAGTTATTGATTGGATGCTGCAGCTAATCAGACTGATCTCAAGATAGATCACAACATCACTGGAGTTTCATACCGGAGTGAAGACACATTCAGTCACATGTGAAGCTGATAATTCCTGAGCGTCGGGTTTGATGTTTACATAATTTCAATTTTCCCTAAAACATTTAGCCTAATTATAAATATTTTCCAATGTTCAAAAGACACCATAATCATATTCTGGGTTTTAAAATAATTAATTCACAATCAGAATATCAATAAATACAGATGCAAATAATGAATAAATAATATAGAAATATGGAAACTATTCCTGTGCCTCTGAGCAGGACACAGTTCACAGTATAAATACAGAATGCAGGTTGTTATTCATGTGCAGGTGTTTGTTAAACAGGTAACAGGCTACAGAGAGAAAACACTGCTGCTCTGGCAGTGCTAACTGTGTGCCTTCATTAGTATTAGCACAGTGCACATGTGTGCGAACTCCATCAAAAGTTTCTACAGCTGTTAAAGCCAACTGATCACAGCTGGATCCATCAACAGAAACGGACGTCGCTTCACGTGACGTTTCAGAGGAAAGGATGTCTCATTTCTCTAAAAACATATTTCCTGGCTTCTTCTCTCCACGCTTCCCCGGTGGGAGGGACTACGCAAGGAAAAGACGCAAGAGAGGAAAACGTGGATGCAATTAAGAGACTTGGGATGCACCTCTGCTGCCCAAATCACGCTACCTTGCGAGGCAGCTGGATTAGCGAGATCACGCGAGAATCCAGCCCTGATTTGCCCCGAATATGTGGCAGAGACACTAAGGGATAGGTCCCGTGGTGGACATAGTATTGCCTGTCAGTGCCTGATCTGCACTGGCTGCCCGATCCATTCTGCACATGCGCAAAATAGGTCCTGTCAGTCAAAATACTACAACATTTTTCAAATCAAGATAACAAAATGATTTTTAATCATTGGAAATTTAACAGTTAACTATTATGACTGTGTAGTCCCTCATTTGTCCAGGAGTGTGAAAGAATTGTGAAAAAATTGGACGGGAACTGGAAATTTAAGATACTCTGTGTTACATAAGCCCCGCCCTCAGGAATTATCACATGCTAATCAGGTACTTAACAGTGATGAGGGAGGTGCAGCCAGAAAACAATAGGCCTGATTACTGATTACTGGGCCATCTTGGAACTATTAGGTCAGTTTCAGGTGAAACTAGCTGTTAACAGATACTCAGGCAGACTCCTCCCTGAGGGCGGGGCTTATGTAACTCAGTAGCTTAAATTTCCAGTTCCCGTCCAATTCTTTCACAATTGAGAATGACTTCCGGATGGGAGCCGAAACGTCTTGATTCTGAAAACAGCGTCCAGACGACCACGACTGAAACCTTTTCTACGATAGTTAACTATTATGTAATAGAGAATTTACTGAACACTTAGTGCCCGATCCGTTCTGCACATGCACGTACTTATTCTGCCCAATTTGTACCACGCATGTGAGATTTTACTTGACAGCCAGTGAGTTTTTTTTAACTTTATTAAACAACACAATATTAAAGTATTCAGTAGTGAGTTAAAAATAGAGAACTCTACAGAGGATTACACTGTGATTTCAAAATAATTTATTATATATTATATACTGTGATGTATATTTACAACAACTTTTATAATGACATACTATGAACATGTGTTTTTCATATATTGAATGAACACAGAATTAAAACAAAACAGAAATACGTTTTTTTTCTTTTTTAATTACAAATTAAGTACAGATTATCCGATGATTCACAGACCAAACTATCACATTTCCAATGATTAAAAACCATTTTGTTATCTTGAGTGTGAGTAGGAGTGTTTTAGGATCACTCATTCACATGACGAGTAATTCTGAACAGGCAAATTTACAGTAACCTTCTTTGACTGACAGGACCACATTTGCACATGTGCAGAATGGATCGGGCACGGACATTGCCAAATCTCTTCCGGTGGACACATTTCTACCGTTGCACAGTATATACCATCATATTGCCCAACCCTAGGCGGCTCCGTTTAGTACAGCTCCACCAGGAGTTCCAGAGTGGTGAATACTGCGCCTACCAGTGCAATGTGAATACGCCTTCACTGCAAATATAACAGTAGATTTTAAACTAAAGATATTGTCAGCAGGTAGACACGGGACACGGAGGTTAGTACTGTGACGAGGGAGTTTATTAGAACAGCCAGACAGAGAAAAGCAATGACGGGAGATATGAGAGGCTAAGCTAGGAAAGTCTATGGATCTTATCTTGATGTTGAGATGGTAGTAAGATCCACTGGAGGAGACAGGAAACAGGAGAGCCAGGAGCTGACGAAACACACAACGGAGAAGTCCAAAGGGGTTGTCAGGAGATACTGCGGTCGGGTTGAATCTCGTAAGAGGTTTGAGACCAGACAGTGAGTGAACCGGGGGAGTGAGACTATATAGTGTGGAGTAGGTGATTAGTGGCAGGTGTGTGGTCAGTACTCAGGTGAGTGCGATCTGCTGATTGCATTGGGTGGAGCTGGTGGTGTCTGTGTTGGCTCTCTGACAGATGTATACAGTATGTCCACCAGAGAGTGCTGACAAGTTTACTCTTACACTGTCAAATGTCCCATCTATCTTGGTTGCAGTTCTTTTAAAAACAGTTAAAACAGGGGATCTTTATCAAAATTGTTTGCTGATGTTACGTGTAAAAATACAAAATTTAATATCGACCAATATATTGTTATCAGATTTTTTAAACTCTCCTGCCTTTCCTGTCTCTCTCTGCAGCTGTCACTGTAATAAATGGCAAAAATGCCCCAAAAATAGTCTTTAAAAAAAACTGTGGGACTATGTCACTTTTGAAAGAAAAGAAATAACATATTCTGCCTCACATATGAAAAGTTATATTCGCTATAGTTATAAAACACAATGTTGCTCAAGTCAGTGCACTCAGGGGTTTTGCTGCTACAGCCTTACTTGTCCCTGGTATGGCCCCTTAGCTTATGGTTGCTAATGTTAACAAACTTTTAATAGATATTGCTGCATAAGTGACATGACTGAGTCAGTCCACTGACTTGATTACCCTTGTTTTACTTGTACTACTGTTACACTGTATCATATACCTTTATGTGTAGGTTGCGGTTCTATGTGATCATGACCAGTCAGAGAGAGCTCTTCCCCCGCCTCACTGCTGACATGTGCCGTTTCAAGAAGCTTCCTCAAATCCACCGTGATCCTGGTGAGCTGGGTGGCCGGCTCCCCCCAGATCGAGCAGAGGCCTGCGGGTCACGTGGCGCCGAACAAGACCTCTGGGAGGAAACGTCATCTGAAGCTGCAGCCGCCTCGGCCCCCAGCGATGGCAATGAGTTTTACCCTCTGGCGGGGGGTGGACCAGAGGCTCAGGGGCTGCTCTACCCCTCCCCTCTGTTCCCTCTGCTCAACAACGAGGTGGCGTTAGCCCGCAGGCAGATCCAGGCCAGTGTGGAGCAGGCCATGGGTCACTGCCGCAGGGATAACCTGTGGAGGAGGCTGTTCCACGGAGAGCACCTGGCCCTGGACAAACTGAAGCTGACCAAGTTGTCATTCAGCGAGCTGGAGGAGCTGCTGGAGGCTGTGCAGAGCCGCTCGGTGGGGGAGATCGACCCACAACTGGTAAGATTCCCACCTAAGCCTTTCATTTTACATTCATCCATATGTGAGTGCACATATCAAAGCCTGGCAAATAATAATATAAGTTTGCCTTATTACAACGTGGGTTTTTCTTTTACATAGTTTTGGCCGTCTGCTACTAAGGTGGGGTATATTAGGTGGCGAGCCAATGAGCCAACTGTCCTTTAGTATCCTTTGGGCTCTGCGTAGACACCTCTTCAATATCACTGATGCTCAGTAGGTTGGTACCCATGATCCTCTGAGCGGTTTTAATCACCTGCTGCAGAGCCCTCCGGTCCTGGGCCCTGCACATCCCATGCCAGTTCATGATTCCAGTCAGGAAGCTTTCTGTTGCTCCTCTGTAAAAGTTAACAAGAACTTGGCACAGGAATTTTGGCTTCTTAAGTTTCCTTAAGAAATATTCAATTCAATTCAGTTCAATTTTATTTATATAGCGCCAATTCACAACAGAAGTTATCTCATTGCACTTTTCCTATAGAGCAGGTCTAGACCGAACTCTTTATAACGTTATTTACAGAGACCCAACAAATCCAGCCGTTTCTGAGCTTTCTTTACCAGGGTGGAGATGTGTGATGACCATGACAGTTTCTCTGTGATGCTGATTCTTATATTACTTTATATATTAAATTATTCTGTAGTTTCTTGACCGATGCTCCTCTAGCTGTGGCTCAGTAGGTGATGTTTGGTATGTCAGCATGTTGTTTGAGATGTCACATGTCAAACAGCTTACAGATGCTGTTCATTGGCATTCAACCTAATATGAGCCACCTGTATAGCAGTGTGTCCTCCACCCCAACACAATGGAGGTGAATGGTGAATTTAAAAACTGAACAGCAACATCTCTTACCAGAAACAGGGTCCCTGTTACTGTGGATAATCCACATCCTCACTGTCAACAGTTTTCATAGGAACTACTTTCTACTGAAGAAATAGTCCTTATGAAAAGAGTTCATGCTGTGAGTGCCACAAACTAAATTCCATTGTCCTCCATTGTCTTGTGATGGCAGCAGAAAGACAGATCAAAACCAGTGTTAATTTTGACAGCTATTTTATATTCAGTCTTAGTCTAGATGAAATTTCTTATTAGTTCTAGTCACATTTTAGTCATTTTTATCCTTCGGACGTTTTAGTCGTCGAAAAGCCATTACATTTTATTCAAAGTGTTTTCTCTCTTTAAACTAAACTAATTCATTACCATTAAAATCACACTAGTGCTGAAACATATCGTTAATATGCCTACCTGGCCTCAGAGCTAAGAAGTCATACACAAATATCTTCCAAATATATTGCTGTGTAGTCAAAGCAACAACAGTCTGACTAGAGAGTGATTGCGATGCATGTTCAGGGCTGACATTAAGCTTTCTGGTAAGGACTGGAGTAAGGACAAGAAAGCCAAAACGGATCGAGCATAATTACAAGTTGCTGTCCAAATATATAAATAAATAAACTCGCAGGCTATAAATGTTACAGCAGCAACACGTGATGCGCACTGACATGTTAACAGGTCTGAAAAGCCAACACGTTTGTTCCACTCCAACGACAGGACAATACATGAAAAAGCATTTCACTCGTCCGACCAAAAAGTTGAATTGTCCCGGACAAGTTAGAACGTTAATTGTCGAGCCCCGCATGTTTCACTCTCAAGCTTTGAAGCTAGCGAACTGACGTTAGCTAACACATGAACCCAGCCAACGTTAGCCTGGAAGCCACGTTCATTCATTCATTTATTACCACAAACTGAACATTTGTTTTGTGAGAAAAACTGGCTCCAGCCAGGCTAAGCCAACGTGACTTCCTAGCAAATTTGTCACAAGTTGACACAGTCGACTGCCCAGTAACACTGACTTAACGTTAGCAGATGTATATGCTTAGTTAACATCAGGACTTACAGATAGCGCCTTCAGGTGTCTCTTCAGGTTGGTTGTATTCTTCCCACTTAATTTGAGCATTGTGTTTTCCTTTCTGCCGAATTCTAAAGAAAGTGTGTCCACAGATCTGTTCTTTCCTTCTGATGTTGTCATTAACTCGCTGGTTTGGGACAGCATCTGCACACGTCACATCAGTCTGCACCGCCCCTCAGTCACTAACATTTTAGTCCCGTCTCGTCACTGAAAACAAAACATACATTTCGTCATAGATCTATTTTTAGCTCGTCAACGTCTCCGCTTCGTCGTGGGAAAAGGGTCGTCGAAAAACATTTTTCCTCCTAATTTTCGTTAATGAATGTAATACTGCTCAAACCTGGGCAAATCTACCCAAAACTATCAGCATGGACAGATACCACTAGAGGAAAGTGAGAAGATATGGGTTTTCATTATGTTATTTGGGTAAACCCTTTCAAAATTGTCCAGCTCATGCAGATACAAGGCTTTCTGCAGTGGAGCCTGTCATCAGTAGATGCACTGTCCTAATCACAACGTTGGCTGATCTCGTGCAACCATGACACAGATACACACTTTATTACTTAAACAGGAAGCTCAGCCGTTAAAAAACAAGCTCTTTATAGTGATCGGCTGTAACATTTTACTTGAACTGAATGTGCAGTAAAGTAGAATGAAACACTGTCTTCAGACATGGTCTATGATGAATGACAGGCAGGTTGTGTGTGATGTGTTGCTGCAGGACTGTTTCCTGACCATGAGTCCAGCCTGGTACCAGAGTCTGATCAAAGTCCTGCTGAACCGCTTCCCTCAGAGCTGCAGACACTTCGACGACAGCGGCATCCAGTATCTGGTGAGAGCTTATGAAGCACGGTCACAAATAACTCTGAGATGGACCAACCACAGGGGATAACTAGTGCAACCAGTGTTTTCTGGTTTTTAGTGGTTTGTATTATTGGAGGTTACAAAGAGTCACTTCACCAAGTCACCCAAGTCATCTTCAGCATTTGAAAGAATAGTCAGTTTAAAACTGAGCGCTCAGTGTTGGAATGTAAAACAGCACTGTAGAGGGGTTGTCCTCCTTCAGGCGATGCGTGTGGGATCCTTCAGAGCTTATGAGACTGCGCATTCGATTTGGACATGAGAAAGCTGCCAGACGCACTATGACCGCTGACCTCTCACTTCCGCCCTTTCCCTGTTATCCATTTTATTAGCTGCATCTTTTTTGTCAAATGTTTTTTATACTAGAACTCTGGACGGAGACTCTCCATAGCAACGAGCACTGAGACTCATGGGTAGTGTAGAATTTTGTGCCAATCAAATCACTTGTACACAAATCTGAATGTACCTTTCCTGCTGCTTCAGGCAGCCAGAGGTTTCCATCGTTTCCATACAATCTGAACATCTATTAGCACACTCACAGTGAACACCAGGTCTGCCTTTGTTTTCAGGTACACTATTGTATAACTGTCAAGGAGGTCAAACTTTAGAATCAGTGCATAAAGGGTAAGGCTGGTGTATTTTTCACTTATTCTCTGCAAATCCCACGTGTTAGTCCGTCTCTCAATACTTCCCTCCCCTGTCTGCGGCTCTCAGCTGCGAGCCCATTGGTTCCTACTGAAGATGTAAATCTTTAAAAACACAGATATATAGTTTCATGTTTAAAAAGGCTCAGTCGTTTCCTCAAACAGCTGCTCGCTGGAGTTTTTATCAAATGTTTACGTTGCGGATGAATCCACATGTGGTGCTGTAGTGAGTGTTTGGGGCAGCAGGACGGTGTGTGTGGGACTGAGTGTGTGTGTTCGTGGTGATGAGGGAACATGTCAGCCAGTGCAACAGTGCGGCTCGCTGATGGGTTTTAATAGTTTCTGGACAACGATGGAGCTCTGCGGCGCTCGTTAATAGGATACATTCATTGTTGGTGCAGATCTGCACATGGGATTTGTTGACAATGAGAAAAATTTAGGACATCACCAGACAGAGCTATTTACTGTATAACCAGTGGTCATAACATGACCCTACGGTATACAGTACTTCAGTTATCCAGGAGAACCCATTGCTTCTGTGTTGAGGAACATTGTAGTTCTGAGTAAAAGAAAACTTTCAAATAGGAATTCAGTGGAAGAAATACCTCTAGAGCCAGCAGCTGGGCACAATTTGCTACTGTTTGGTCCATACCTACTAACTGTCAGTATTTTACATTTAACATCATAAAGAAGATCAAAAGGGTAACTATCTTGTTAGTAGACAGCTTCACCTTTAAAAATGTCCATCTCATCTGCATCCATGTCTGTCGTCTTGTTTCAGGCTGTTCTGAACCAGAAGTTCACTGACTGCTTTGTTTTGGTCTTTCTGGACACCCAAGCTGGAAAAACAGTGAGTTATTATACTGATCTGATTTCTATTATTAGTATACTATAGTTGTGCAAACATCTTTTCCATTTTCTTCCTCCCAGAGTTTAAAGGTTGTGTTTCGGGAACCGCTGCCGTCGCAGCCGCAGGCCAGCAGCAGCCCTCCTCCTCAGCTGGTGTCCATGTATCATCACCTGGAGTCTGTCATCAACACCGCCTGCTACAACCTCTGGACAGGACTGTTATAGAGCTAATCAGTGCTGGACTTACCTCAACTCATGTCCATGTGACCACGATGGACACATGGACACAGGAAGCAACAGTAGAGGAAGACGAGACGTCTTGCTAGTATGCTCTCCCAGCTGAGCTTCATACCGGACACTGATGCTGTTGCTACACAGGATGCATATAGTAGATGTTTTTACAGGTTAGAAAATTGATACCCGACCCAAAAAAGACTGGACCCGACAGACACCCAAACCTGGTGTAGAGTTCCTGCACCAGTTAGCCCACCCAGCCCCAAGCCAGCCGGGGAAAATCTGATTAAAACGAAATGACTCCTAACTGGTGTGTAGAAAACCTCCATTAGCTGGTTCAGTATTCTTAATCCTCTGATATACTTGCTTTTAACTAAGCATTCATGCGTGCATGATAACCCCATATATCCTGTTTTCCTTCGTTGGTTGTGTGCAGGAATTAACACTACACGTCCACAAGGCTGGCGGCAGTATATGTGTGGTTGTTATAGTTTAATAAAATATCAATATATGTTAATTAGATTATGTGTCAGCCGTTGATGATCCCACCCTGATCTGCCTCACAGTGGATAAACCTTTTATCCTCCAGGTACACAGAGTAAGCAGCTGCAGCATGAACAATGCCACTCACGTTGCAGCTGCGCGTCTGTGTACACTGTTAAAAAGCAAGTATATCACAAGTATCAGGGCACTTTAATGTTTCTCTTGATGCTGTGCCATTTTTTTCTGTGCACATATGTATATATCTGTGGGAAACCCTGGTCATACAATGAACTTCACTATAGGCCGTTTATACATATTCTGCACTTCATATCATACACACACACACACACACACACACATAGCAGTTTGGATTTACTGAATCTGATGCTTCATGTTGAAATGCAACATCAGTCATAAGCAACCAACAGTGAACACTTCTGGTTATATAACTGCACAAGTTTCAAACTCCACAGCTTCATTAATCGGTCTGAGTTATCTTGGATATTGTGCCTTCTGATAGCATTTTTTTCCTAGCTCTTCATACCACATCAGTGTTTTATGAGTGCGAGACCGCTGAGATGTCAGTGTACAGAGTGGGAAGGCTTTTATGTTAGATTTTCAAGTGTCAAACCTGTTACTCACTTGAACCCCACTGTTGTATCTGGTGCCCTGAAGTGCCTTTCTCTGTTTATGTAAGCCTCTTTTTTTTTTTTTTCAAAAAAGTTTCAAATTCCCAAACTTATGAAGTGATATGTCGTTCCATCAGCTCTGCATAGAAGATCTTTGGAAATACGCACTCCTGATGTCGGTTTGGAGAATGTGACAGAAACTGCCTTTAATAAGAAAGAAAATGGGTCATATTAACGTTTATGATTGCATAATAGCATGCCACATGTCATCAGCAGCGTTTCCAAAGCATGTTCAGGGTGATGAGCTGAACTTGTGTTGCTTATTCTGAAACAGTGCAGCTGGTAATCATACCTCAATTTACAAGAGGGCATGAAGCCAGCCGGATACAAGAATGTGACATGTAGCTTGATATTCATTGCAATACCTTCATTAATGACATACTCAGCAGCCTTAGATTTCTACACATTTCCACTGGAAGGAAACCAAATACATGTTTGAGCTTCTTTGTGGATGGAGTTCTCACTCCTCAGAGAATTCATTCTGAATGTTCAACACTGGATTCACCATGCAAAATGTGAACTGGAACAAAGTTAGCCCTTAGCATTGACTCTGTAATATAAACACTGCACTGTCTCTAACTCTATAATGTATATTATGTATATACAGAACACTTTATACAGTATGTGAAATACTAAATAAAGCAGTAGGATGAATGAGAATGTGTTGAATCGTTTTTACATTAACACAAGTACAAATAAATATGATATGTGGAAATTTGAGATGGATGGATGCTTAGAATATGAGGGAAATAAACCTCTACTTGGTAGCTTATAGGGGACTATATTAAAATGATAATGTAAATTTTGAAATTAAAATGTATTTCCACAATGGCATTATAATTTTCCACATATGTGTTATTTGAGTAAAAATGAAAAGTTGCAAAATGAAAATGAAAAGTTGCAGTAATCCAATTTTCATTTTAATTTCCACAGATTTGTATGGGCGTTCTATGATCATATTAAAATGAAAATGGTAAAGCTGTTTGACATTTAATTTTCAATATGAACAATGTAACCTTTTGTGACATTGTGACATTTTCTAACAATTTGAAAATGAAAACGGCATTTGACATTTCGTTTTCAAAGACTTGACCTGCTGTACACTGGACAATATTCAGATGCAATAAGTGAAACAGCGCCTCAGTCTATTGCATTTACATTTACATGTCACCACGCTCTTCTGGGGCAACATGAAAATGTAACCTGTCAGTGCTCTCATCAAGGCGGGTCTTCAGTTAGGACGTCACTTGCCTGAACATCTGCTGCTTTGCTCATGTGCGTAGTCCGCCTGTGGCAGAAAGGCGAGAAGGCGGCCAGGCCTCCCATACTGCTGTACAGAAACACAACTTTAGAACTTCACTGATTTTGGTGAAACTAGCGATATGGGACGCTGAATTTGATGAATTATGTTGACATGACCTTGTTTGATTTATTTTGTAATATAAATTATTTGAAATGTTTCTTTCCCTCAAAAAAAAAGAAAGAAAGAAAAATGATAAGACCCTGAAGTGGAGTCTTTATGGGGGCCGGGCCTCCCTGATTACCATGGATGTGGGAAGCAGGGGTGCTGAGGGTGTTGCAGCACCCCCTACAACCAGGCATTATAAAAACTATCAATTGATAAAAAAAAAAGGGTGCTGCAGAGAGAGAGAGAGGGAACATGCGAATATGGACAGAAGTGTTGACATGAAAACTTTCTCTACAGTTCTGTGGTTTATCAGTGAAGTGTATGAACTACACTGCAGACTGGAGTCTCTGTTAACAATGACAGACAGACGTTATATCTGCTCGCCTCCTCTGAAACGTCTGTGTCCGCACTGCGCTGCATTATTATGAACTATGATGAACTGGTCGCGGGTCACATCTCTCTCCCATCCAGGCGCCGTCTCTCCCCCTTCATCTCCTTGCAGTTCTCATGCATTAATTCCTGTTGTTGACTGTGTAGTTGCTGTGGCTGCTTTGACATTCAGTGGTGTGAAAAAGTGTTTGCCCCCTTCCTGATTTCTTATTTTTTTGCATGTTTGTCACACTTAAATGTTTCACATCATCAAACAAATTTAAATATTAGTCAAAGATAACACAAGTAAACACAAAATGCAGTTTTTAAATGAAGGTTGTTATTATTAAGGAAAACAAAATCCAAACCTACATGGCCCTGTGTGAAAAAGTGATTGCCCTTAAACCTAATAACTGGTTGGGCCACCCTTAGCAGCAACAACTGCATTCAAGCTTTGTGATAACTTGTAATGAGTCTTTTACAGCGCTGTGGAGGAATTTTGGCCCACTCATCTTTGCAGAATTGTTGTAATTCAGCCACATTGGAGGGTTTTCGAGCATGAACGGCCTTTTTAAGGTCATGCCACAGGATTGTCAAGCTGCATGGATAGACACTTAAAATTAGTGAGCTGGAATGTCATGGGTTTAAACCACCCCATTAAGAGAAAATACTTCATCTCACACCTCAAACAACTTAAAACAGAAATAGCATTCCTGCAAGCAACCCAAATTTCGTTTTCACTCTTCTTTTCAAGCCAAAGCCAGACAGGTTTCAATCCTTAACAGTCAAAATATTTCCTTTGAACCACACAATGTGATTGCTGACAAATCTGGCTGATATGTTATTGTCTCTGGAAAATTATATAATACACTGGCAGTATTTATGAACGTGTATGCCCCTAACTCAAATAATGTAGGTTTTTTCGAAAGGGTTGCTTTCACTGCTGCCAGACCTCAACACATACTCTCTCAGGGGTGATTTCAGCTGTTGGCTAGATACAGTTTTAGACCGATCCTCTATTTACTCCAGCACGATAGGTAAATCAGCCTCTTTCATTCAAACCTTTCTCTCTGACTTTGGTGTCTGCAATGTGTGGCGCTCTCCAAACGACAGGAAATATTCATTCTTCACAGGTCGTCCACCAATTGGAAGGTCGGTGGTTCAATCCCAGCTTCCCCAAATTTGGTTTTGGACCGAACTTTACTTTGTGGATTAAGCTACTGTATTTGCATCCCTCAGCCTCAATTCGTACTAACTCCCAGCAGTCAAGACCGTTCAACTTACATCGTGGAACCCACCAGGGGTGCCCTCTGAGCCCCATGCTTTTCAATTTGGCCATCGAACTACTTGCTACAGCCTTCCGTAGCTGTAAGGACCTATTCAATATTTGGAGGGACAACACAAAGCATTGGGTCTCACTCTATGCTGATGACCTTTTGCTTTTTGTCTCAAACCCAAGTACCTCTCTGCCCGCAGCTCAGTCGCTGCTCAATCAGTTTAGTTGATTTTCAGGATACAAATTAAATATCCACAAAAGTGAGCTCTTTCCCATTAATAATGAAGCATGAACCTTAGACCTCATCAACCTTCCTTTCAAAATCAAAAAACCCCTGTCCATGTCTCTCGTGGGACATAACACAGTCAAAATGACCATCCTACCTACATTTTTATACCTCTTTTAGGCCTTACCACTTTATCCCCAAAACCTTCTTCGACCAACTTGATTTGATTATTTCCTCCTATATATGGCAGGATAAGCGTCCTCGTCTTAACAAGGTCCACCTTCAAATAACCAAGGTTAATGGCTTCCAAATTTTCGTTTCTATTATTGGGCTGCTAACTTGAGCTGTCTTGCGCTTTGGTTTTTCTTCTACAGCCAGCCCAACTGTCCTAACTGGGTAGTGATGGAACTACACTTGGACGATAATCTGTCTATTCCTGCATTGCTTAGATCCTCACTTCCACTCCCCTCAATTAAATCTATCAGGAACCTGGTGGTTAGACATTCCTTAAGAGTATGGGCTCAATTTAAGAAATACTTTGGCTTGTACAGCTTTTCTCTTCTAAGCCCCATTGCGTCAAACCATCTCTTCAGGATTCTGTTTTTCAAGAATGACACAGGACAGGCATTTTTTATTAGATTTGTTTATAGATAACACTGTGGCATCATTCAGACAGCCAGACAGCAAAAAATTCCATCTTCCTAAGTCAAATTTTTTCAGGTGTCTACAAGCAAGGCATTATGTGCTTTCTCAATTGTCCAGCTCTGCTATTTCAACAGACACAACTTTTGTTGATATGTTTCTTTAAATCCATCTCACAAAAGGCTTATCTCAGCCCTCTATGGCATGATGTCAGACCTAAAGCGTGGCCCCATGGACAAGCTCAGAGCAGCATGGGAGGAGGACTTAGGCCTCTCTCTATCAGAAGATACATGGAATTCCAAACTTAAACTGGTTAATTCAATCTCTATATGCTCGTCACTGCTTAATTCAGTTCAAAGTGGTACATAGGGCTCATATTTCATAAGCCAAATTATCTTGCATGTATCCCGGTAAATGGACTGTATTTGTATAGCGCCATTCTTCGTAAGTTCGGGGGTTCGATCCCGGCTTCCCCTGGGCCACATGTCGAAGTGTCCTTGGGCATTGAACTCCAAATTGCTCCCAAGGGCTGTGCCATCGGTGTGTGACTGTGTGTGACTGAGTTAATTTCTTTGTTCCGGTGAGCAGTTGGCACCTGCCATCAATATATGAATGTGAATGGGGTGAATGTGATATGTAGTATGACGCGCTTTGAGTGGTCAGAAGACTAGAAAGGTGCTATACAAATACAGTCCATTTACATGTCCCTCACTAAACAGGATACATAAGTGCATGGTAAGAAATGGCATAATCATTTGAGGTAATTGAATTAGTTCAATTCGACAACATGGATATAACAGAGACACCTTTATTAATCCACTTGACTTTAGAATGTAGACTGTGCCAAGAGCAATAATAAGGAAAGCATTTGGAAAGTGTGTATAGGAGGCTACTTATTCTTTCTTCAGATGTATTTTGTTCATTGGCTGACGTACTAAGGTGCTGCGGTAAACATATTGTCACATTTCTGGTTGCTTTTGCTTGTGTGTTACTGGTAGCAGCATGTTTTCTGCTCTAGCTCATCCTAGTTAATTTTGTTCGATTATTCATTACTGTGGCTAATTATCTGCTATACATTTAAATGTACACTAGTTCTGCTAAAGCACTCATAGCTCTCTCCTTCTTTTAGCAACTTTCTCGCTAATCCCAGTTTACACGCTATTCAGTTTTGCTAGCTACCGTTCTTTAGCTTAGCAGCTAGTGATGGCTTCTCCCTCTCTCTCTCCCTCTCCTGCTCTCTCTTGCTTGGTGTGTCAAATGTTTAGCCTCTTTTAGTGATAATGGTACATGTAATAAATGTAGTTTATTTGTAGCGTTGGAGGCGAGGCTGAGTGAATTGGAAACGCGGTTCCGCACCATGGGAATTCAATCATTAGCTGCTGTAGTTAGCCAGCCCCCAGTAGCCGGTGTGGACCGACCAGAGGAAGCTCCTGTTAGCCGTCCCCGGGCAGCTCCTGAGCAGCTGGGAAACCACGGAGGCTCAGTGCCTGTACGAAGGAAGCATAGCCCTAAGCAGAAGCCCACAGTTCACCACCAACCTATTCATGTTTCTAACTAGTTCTCCCCACTCAGTGACACACCCGCTGAGAAACCAACTCTGATTATTGGCAGCTCCATTTTGAGAAGACACCGGCGATAATAGTCAAATGTATTCCTGGGGCCAGAGTGGACGACATCTGAATCCTATTTAAAACCGCTGGGTAAGGATAAGCGTAAATACAGTAAGATTGTTATTCACGCCCCTCGTTATTCAACAACTCCCGATTACGCCAATTGGAGGTCACTAAAATTAATGTTGAGTCGGTGTGTACATATGCAAAGACAATGTCAGACTCCGTAGTTTTCTCTGGGCCCCTGCTAAACCTGACCTGTGATGACATGTTTAGCCACATGTCTTCATTCTGCCGCTGGCTGTCGAGGTGGTGTCCAGCAAATTATGTGGGCTTTGTAGATAATTGGCGGACTTTCTGGGGAAGACCTGGTGTGATTAGGAGAGATGGCATTCATCCCACTTTGGATAGAGCAGCTCTCATATCTAGTAATCTGACCAAGTTTATTAATGGACCTAAACCAGGACAACCTAGAGTTGAGACCAGGAGGCAGAGTTGCAGTCCTACACACTTCTTTGGGCTTCCTTAGTGACGGCGTCTGCCCCCTGACCACTTAAATTAATTAAATCAAAAGTTAACAGAAGAGAAGTTATACATAAAAACCTAAACAAAAACGCTGAAATAGCACAACAAAATACAAGAATTAAATGTGGACTCTTAAACACCACATCTCTGTCATCAGATCAGAATCAGAATCAGAAATACTTCATTGATCCCCGAGGGGAAACTCTTTTGTTACAGCAGCTCACTATCACGTCAGTGCACACAGGAAGAGAAGTACTGAGCAAAAAATATAATACACTATAATACAGGTAAGAAAATAAATTAGGTACCAAGTGGGTATACGTATAAAATTAAAACAAGTGTAAAGTACACCGGTTGATGATGATAATACGGTATAAAGTATGGTATAAAGTAATAGTGCATAGTAATAGTGAACTGTTAAGTTAGGTATAGCTTATTAAGATTATAATGAGACAGAGGATATTGCACAGCAGTAATAGAGGTATGAATAAATATCAATAAAAAGGGAATTTTAAACTGAAAAGAGTATATTGCACAGCAGTATTAACACAGAATATTGCACAATTATGTCAAGTATTGCAGTGAAGTTAATTATCAATGTCCAGTTTAATGACTTAGGGTCATATAGACTAACACTTAGAGGGAGGAGTTAAAGAGTTTGATGGCCACAGGCAGGAATGACTTCCTGTGGTGCTCTGTGGTGCTTTTTGGGGGGAGTACCTTCAGTCTTCCGCTGAAGGTACTCCTTTGTTTGACCAGTATGTCATGGAGTAGGTGGGAGACACTGTCCAAGATGGCATGAAGTTTGGCCAGCATCCTCCTCTCTGACACCACCGCCAGAGAGTCCAGCTCCACTCCCACAATGTCACTGGCCTTACGGATCAGTTTGTTGAGTCTGTTAGCATCTGCTACCCTCAGCCTGCTGCCCCAGCATACAACAGCATACAGGATAGCACTGGCCACCACAGACTCATAAAACATCTTCAGCATTGCCCAACAGATGTTGAAGGACCTCAGCCTCCTCAGAAAATAGAGGCAGCTCTGGCCCTTCCTGTACAGAGCTTGAGTGTTCTTGGCCCAGTCCAGTTTATTGTCCATGTGTACTGCCAGGTACTTGTAATTCTCTACAATGTCCACACTGACCCCCTGGATGGAAACCGGGGTCACTGGTGCCTTGGCCCTTCGTAGGTCTACAACCAGCTCCTTAGACTTTGTCGCATTGAGCTGCAGATGGTTCTGCTCACACCATGTGACAAAGTTCCCCACCACAGCCCTGTACTCAGTCTCATCACCACCGCGGATACATCCCACCACAGCAGAGTCATCAGAAAACTTCTGAAGCTGTACTAACGAACGATTTAATATCAGATTATCATATAGACTTATTTTGTCTTACTGAAACCTGGCTGGGTCATGAAGAATATGTTAGCCTAAACGAATCCACTCCGCTCAGTCATAGTAATAGATTCCTCGAGGAGGTGGAGTTGCAGCCATCTTCCACTCAAGCCTATTAATCAACCCTAAACCTAAACTAAATTATAACTCAATTGAAAGCCTTGTTCTTAGTCTTTCACACCCAACCTGGAAAACACAACTGCAAATTCTATTGGTTATAGTGTACCATGCTCCTGGTCCTTATTCTGACTTTTTATCTGATTTCTGTTATCAAGTTTAGTCCTTAAAATAGATAAAGTAATTATTCTAAGTGATATTAAGATTTAATATGTGGATGTTGAAAATGATAGCCTTAGTACTGCATTTATCTCATTATTAGATTCGATTGGCAACATTTTTTTATTGCAGTGTCGATAGTTATGCTCTCAAATCTATGTTTTGACTGCATAATAAAGAGACAAAAGTACCCTCATAGAATTTAGGATTGCAATGCCACTTTGCATATTGAATTTCCAATTGCAAAATGAATTTTCAAATTGCATGACCAAATTGCACATTGAATTGCCATTTGCAAAATGCATTTCCATTTGAATAACGAGGCCAACCAAACTTCCATACAAAATGCTGAGGAGACTTGACTGGGTGACCCATAAATATTGAAAAATGCGATATTGTGCGTAGTTTTAATCAGAATCAGAACTACTTTATTGATCCCCGAGGGGAAACTCTTTCGTTACAGCTGCTCACTATCACGTCAATGCACACAGGAATAGAAGTACTAAGCAAATCAAAATATAATACACTATAGAGCTAAGATAAATTAAGTACAAAGTGGATAAAGTATAAAAGCTAAAATAAAATAAGTGTAAGTACTAAAGTGGATTTACAGGTAATAATAGTGCAATAATGAGTACTGACATGTTAAGTGTAGCAAGTTAACCAGATTATTAGACGGTGGATATTGCACAGCAGTAATATAAGTATGAATAAATATCAATAAATAGGGAATATTAAACTGAAAACAGTATATTGCACAGGAGTATTAACCAGAGAATATTGCACAATATTTCATGTATTGCAGTGATGTTAGAGGGAGGAGTTAAAGAGTTTGATGGCCACAGGCAGGAATGACTTCCTGTGGCGCTCTGTGGTGCATTTTGGAGGGATGAGTCTTTCGCTGAAGGAACTCCTTTGTTTGACCAGCACGTCATGGAGTGGGTGGGAGACATTGTCCAAGATGAGAGTCCAGCTCCACTCCCACAATGTCACAGCCTCCTCAGAAAATAGAGGCGGCTCTGGCCCCTCTTGTAAAGAGCTTGAGTGTTCTTAGCCTAGTCCAGTTTATTGTCCATGTGTACTCCCAGGTACCCCCTGGATGGAAACCGAGGTCACTGGTGCCTTGACCCTTCGTAGATCTACAACCAGCTCCTTTGACTTTGTCGCATTGAGCTGCAGATGGTTCTGCTCACATCATGAGACAAAGTTACCCACCACAGCCCTGTACTCAGTCTCATCACCACCGCTGATACATCCCACCACAGCAGAGTCATCAGAAAACTTCTGAAGATGGCAGGACTCTGTGTGGTAGCTGAAGTCTGTGGTGTAGATGGTGAAGAGGAAGGGAGAGGACAGTGCCCTGAGGGGCCCCAGTGTTGCTGACCACACTGTCCGACACACAGTGCTGCAGACGCACATGCTGTGGTCTGCCAGTCAGGTAGTCAACAATCCATGACATGAGGGGGACATCCACCTGCATTGCTGCCAGCTTCTCACCCAGCAGGGCTGACCGGATGGTGTTGAAAGCACTGGAGAAGTCAAAAAACATGATCCTCACCGTGCTTGCCGGCTTGTCCAGGTGGGTGTAGATGCGGTTTAGCAGGAGGATGATGGCATCCTCAACTCCCAGTCGGGGCTGGTAGGCGAACTGAATGGGGTCGAGGAGGGGTCTGATCATGGGCCGCAGCTGTTCCAGCACCAGTCTCTCCAGGGTCTTCATTATGTGGGAGGTCAGTGCCACCGGTCTGTAGTCCTTGAGAGAGAGATATACAATACTTTCTGTCACTTTTTGATTGATGGATGATGGATGGTGACCTTTGACCTTTGATTAACCCCCCCCCCCCCGGGAACTCCCTCCGGAAGTGCGTCACGCCGGAAGTGCGTCATGCCGGAAGTGTGTGGCCTTATGCGTGGACCAATGAGCGTGAGGCAGGCGTGGTTAGCAGGAGCCAATGAGCGTGAAGCATGCGTGGTGAGCAGGAGCGAATGGGAGTAAAGTAGGCGTGGGAATGAAAAACCCTAGAAATTAAATAATATGATTAAATAATTCAATCATTTAAGTGAAACCAATAGTATCAAAAGTATAAAAATAATTGACAAATTTACCATCTGTAAAATCTAATCTTTCAGGAGCAAAAGACACGTCCTTCTCTGTTGTCTGTCCGGTGCAGAGTGAGGTGTGAATGAATTGGAAAGATGTGGGAGGGTAGGCGGAGTTTGCGTGAACCAAAGGGAGGGTTAGCCAATGGGAAAATAGGTTAGGAGGAGCTTGCGGTGAAAAAATAAAATAAAAGCAGAATATTTCTGGTCTGAACCATCAAACAAGATGAAACTGTTGAAGATGATCAGCCAGACGCCTGTGACGCATTATCAAAATGCGACACTAGGGGCGCACCAAGAAACAGGTGTTGTATTTGGCTCGGATCCAGACACCTCCCCCCAGCACGCTTCAGGAGGAATGGGATTTAGAAAATGGAGGCGTGTGGGGATATGCGTTCAATTATGAAGTCAACGAACTTTGTTTTTACCAGCTGGAGAAAGGAGAAACGTTTGGACCCCTCACTCCAAAAGCAGCGCTTACATCAGTGGACTGGTCTGTGTTGAATCTGGTGGTGTCAAACAACCTCAGAACAAATGAAGGAAAGGAACCTGCGACGAAAGACAAACAGACGCAAACGTTTGTGCGGGTTAAACAGGAATTTCCACCGGCACTCGCCCAGAAAAAAATTGTAACCTGCAGCATTTGGGAGACGAAAAGCTCGGGTTCCGGCAGATGGTTCTACCGCACAAGCCATCAGGTGGTCGAAGGAGATGAACACTCGGACGAATTTGTCTTGGAATATTTCAATACCGAATGCGGTGTGTTCCAGACGTCATTACGTCTGCCCCTCAAGGTGTGGATGAAAATGATGATTGAAAAAGCAGAAAAACTGAAGGATCTCTTCCTAAGAAGTCAGACATCGAGAGACATTCTGATGATAAGAAAGACTCTGTTCACAGAAGACACCGCCCCCAACTCCTCCTCTGACTCCGCCCCGTAATTCATTCTGCTTAAAACAGGTACCCATGCAACTTCAAATCATGTCTGTTCCTCTTCAAATCATGTCTGTTCCTCTTCTACCGCAACCAGAAAGCACAGATTCATCTCCGATTCTGAGAAAAGCCATGTCTCTCCCATGTATCCTGCGACCCGGGAGCCCAGATACCTTCGGGACCCCTACAGCAACAGCACCACCGCGTGTTGGGAGCCCCACCCTTGAGACGACACCCCCACCATCACCGCCGGGGTCCCCTGACTGGATTCTGCCTCCTCCATCACCATCTCCCTCCCCTGACTGGCCCTCTTCTTCTTCTTCGGTATCCTCAACTCCAAGCGCCTCACCACCCCCCTCTCCTAAGGAAGAGGACAAGCATGACGGGGTGCTCTCTGACCTATTTCTGAACACGGTGAGAGCCGTGGTGGTTCGCCTGTTGAGCAAGGTTCTGACCGTGTACAGATCTGAAATCTGTAACGGCTGTCAAATTGATCACCCGAGCCAGCTACAACACGAATGTCTGTTTGAGATGCCAGATTATTTCTTCCATCGGCACTATAACGAGTTGACGAAGCGGCTTTGGACGGATCGTTTCATCAAAGCCATTCAACGGGCGCTTCAGGCATGCCATATCCACGTGTCTGCATACAGAGTCCATGGCGCTTCCGAGGCCTTTCTTCATAACCTCAAAAAGACAAGACGCATCGGAGAAATTGGAGAAGATGTACGACGCTCTGATCGGTCAAGACGAGAAAAAGATTGAACTGATGAACAATGTGGCGGACTTTTGGAAGGGGATTGAGTAATTAAAAAAAAATGGGTAACTTTTGCAGAAAATTTCTAAATTATGTAGAGGAACGTGTAATCGTTAACCAGTTAATCATTGTTTTAGATCAGGTGATTAAAAACAGAGTCACCCATGTTGCGGATGACAATGTTTTTTACTTTAGAGACGAAGTCGCAAGACTAGAAAAGATTTTGGATGTTGTTCGAAATGTTGAAAATTGGGAACAGATAGTAAGTGACACATTGCTAACGGTAAACAAATGCTCTGTATCTGATACCTTTTGTAAAATTATAAAAGAGATGACTAAAGATTCTTGCATGAAAATGTCTCATCTGTTTACTCTTTACACTTTATTTGTAGACGTTATGAGTTATTGTGTACAAAACAACATGTATCTGAATACCTGGAATGAATTGAGAACATTACACGATGATATTTACCAAATGTATGGAATCAATGTGTTGAAGTTAACCTCCTGTACTTTGAGAAATGCTGTGTGTTTATAATCAATAAAAAACGATTTAAAGAAGCTTGTGTCTCATTGTTTGTTTTCAAAAACCCTAGAGAGGGCAACCAGAAACATGGCTGAAAACGTGTCATGAAAAAGTGTATTATAAGCCCTCACATCCTGGTAGTTTTGGGGAGTGGAACGACTACGCAGAGCCGTGCAGGATGAAATGGGGAAAAAGTCAACGAGAACGGGTCAAAGATTTTTATCGGAACAGGACTCGTATACTCTGCATAAACCGGCCAGGATACATTTTGTCAGAAATAGAGTGTTTGTACCACGGCCTCTAAATCAGTTCCAGGCAGACCTTTGTGATATGCAGGCCTTAACTGAACACAATGACGGGTACAATTATTTACTCACGGTCATCGATGTATTTTCAAAACGGGCTTATGCCAGAGCTTTGAAGACAAAAACAGGGGCTGAGGTCTCTAAGGCCTTTGACTCTATCTTAAAAGAAAGTCGGATCCCTGAAAAGTTACAAACGGACGCGGGCAAAGAGTTCTTTAACAAAAGCTTTGAGGGGTTGATGAAGAAACGAGGAATGAATCATTTTGCAACAGCCAGTGAACTGAAAGCGTCTGTTATTGAAAGATTTAACGAGCGTTGAAAACACGAATGTGGAGGTATTTTCTGACTACAAACACCCGTAGGTACGTGGACGTCTTACAGGAATTGCTTGACAGCTACAATAACAGTTATCATAAAAGTATAAAAATGACGCCTATGCAGGCGATGTCAGAAAACGCTCTCGAGTGTTTGAAAACCTGTATGGAACATTTCCCATACGTGACAAAAACAAATTAAAGATGCATTTTAAGGAAGGGATTTGGTGAGAATATCCAAACTGAGAGGAGTGTTTGATAAAAATATCAACAGAGTTTTACCGACGAATTGTTCACAGTAACCGAATGTATACCCGCCAACCCCTGTGTACAAACTGAAAGATTATGACGGAGAACCTATCCAAGGCTCGTTTTACGAAGCAGAGTTGCAAAAGTCAAGGTCGGTAAAGACAAAGCGTTTCAAGTTGAAGAAATTCTGGACGAGCGTGTTGTCAGGGGTAAAAAACAAATGCTGGTGCGTTGGAAAAACTGGCCTGAGAAATTCAACAGCTGGGTCAAGGCAAGCGACCTGAAAAATGTATAAAATCAAATAGGTACGTCGAATCTGAATCATTAGAACATGGACCAAATCACAGGAGAAGGGTTCTACGTTGTCCTACCCTCCAACGCCAGTCGCAATGTATTTAAAAATAACACGAGCTCCAGCTACCACGTTGATTTAGCGCAGCATATTGATTTAGAAGGCCCGTGGGAGGTAGCTCTGACAGAGATTTCATACCCCCACACCTGGTTTAACATTTCTAGGGAGGATGCTTATTTTGAATGGAGGAATAAACCAAAAGATGATGATAATGATGCTTCAAAGAGTGAGGTGTTCACCGTCAGGGTTTTAGGGCAGGTTATTATCACGATCTGGAGCAGCTCAAGACAGAGCTGAACGCCTTCTTAGAAAAATTAACTCTGATATTTATTTAAGGTTTAGCTCCATTCAAAAGAGATTTGAATTTCAGGCAGGAGGTCAATATCATTTACGATTTTACCCCTCTGGCTTACATCATGGGGTTAACCCGGAGAATGGGTTATTTTTAATGAAAGGATGTCTCCGTATCCGGCTGATATAAAGGGTGGATTTTACCATATGTATTGTTATAGTGATGTGGTACGACATCAGCTGGTTGGTGACGCTTACGCTCCGCTCTTGAGAACGATCGCTATAGAAGGAACGACGGGACGCCATCACGCAGTATTTTAATCCGCCCTGCTACCTACCGTGGTCAAGCAGCACATCGAAAACATCCACATTGAGATAAAGACGGATCAAAATAAACCTATAAATTTTACCTTTGGGAAGACTATCGTGAAACTCCATTTTAGACCTTCCAAAAAAAATCCTCTGTGACAAAAACAAAATGATGCATCAGAGACACGATCCTCACCGTTTTGTGAGTTATTATGAGAATCAAGTAGGAGGCGCTCTCCCCGGTTTTTACGGGGCGCCTGTTATGTACGGGAGAGGAATCGGTTCGATTTTTTCTAAAATATTTCGTTTTGTATCGCCGTTGATGAAAAAAGGATTTGCCATTGCTAAGCCTCATCTTAAATCAGCCGCAAAAAACATTGCCTCGGAGGTGATAGGCCACGCTGTTAGTAGAATAGGGGGTCGATCGGACAACGGGGCTCAAGAAGGATCCGGCGGTATGATGGTTTTAGCCAGACGACTGAGGAAGAGACCTCCGGGGCAGCGAGTAAAAGTGCGTAGGTCAAAAAAGAGAAAATCAGTAGGGAGAAGTAAGTCCAAAGGAAAGCACGCTGTTGCGAGCTCCGGAGATATATTCTAGAAAACAAATATGGCGCTTTTACATCACAAATCAGCCGAATGCACTATGGGTGAGCTGGATTTATTTTCAGCACCTATGACGCAACTGTCTATCGATGAAAAGCTCTACACAGAAGTCCTGCCTTTGGCATCCATTACCGACGGAGGTCCTATTGAATTTTTTATCCCCGGAGATGGGGAAAAATACATGGATCTGAATGATACTTTGATTCATCTTCGTGTGAAAATTACCAACGCTGACGGCTCAAACCTAGCCGCCGACGCCGGTAGGCCTCATCAATTATCCTCTGAACACAATTTTTAACCAATGCGACGTTATTCTGGGGGATAGGTTAATTTCACAATCCAGCGCAACTCACCCTTACAGAGCGATGATAGAGACCCTCCTCAACTATTCAGACGATACGCTAAAAAGTCAGTTCACTGCAGGGCTATTTTACAAAGACACGGCCGGTGCTATGGACTCTATAGTACCAAATAACGGGCCGAACAGGGGATTAAATCAGAGAGCCCGGTTTACCTCAGAATCTAAAGAACTTCACCTACTAGGTCCTCTTCACGCAGACATATTTTTCTGCGAGAGGCTTCTCTTGAACTCTGTGGATTTGAGAATTAAGCTGACCAGAGCTAATGACGCCTTCTGTCTCATGGGCAACGCCGCCAGCACTTTCCGTTTAAAAATACTGGGGGCCTCGTTGTTTGTCAAGAAAGTCACCGTTTCCCCCGCAGTGCGTTTAGGCCACGCGTCAGCTTTAATGAGGGGCAACGCTCTTTACCCATTATCACGCGTGAACGTAAAAACCTACTCCATCCCAGAGAATTCCAGAATATGTAACCAGGAAAACCTCTTCCTGGGGACGATGCCTAAATATCTAGTGATAGCCATGGTGAACCATGAAGCCTTCACAGGAAAAAGAGATCTGTCACCCTTCAATTTTATTCACAACAACGTTGAATACATGGCTCTGTGTCAGGACGGGAGACAGGTGCCCGCCAAAGCTTTCCAACCTCAATTTAATCAGGGGTTATCTGTCAGAGAGTTTTATAATATGTTTACCGCTACGGGGAGACACTTGAAAGATTTACCTCTAAGCATCGACAGGGAGGAATTTCAGCAGGGCTACTCTTTGTTTGTTTTTAATCTCAACGCCTGCGAAGATGCTGATGCATTGTCGCATGCTTCCAACGGAAGTTTAAGACTGGAAATGAGATTCAGAGAGCCGCTGCCCCATACTACCACTCTCATCGTTTATGCTTGTTACGAGTCTATTTTGGAGATTAATTCCAAACGACAGGTGCTTGTGGACTATTACTGAGACAATATGAACAATCACCAATTGGACGGATTACTACGTCATTTACTAGGAGATGCTTTTATGGAGTGTGGGCCGCTGATCAGTTACCTTTACTGCGTCAGTCCTTTAGATTTCCAGCCTTTTTATAGTCAACACACACCCTGCACACGAACCAGGAGAGCACTGGCTGGCCCTCACTCTTGAGGAAGGCAAAAAGGCAGCTTTTTGATTCTTTCGGATTCTCCCGGATTTTTCACATTATCCTAAAAGCATCTTGCAATTTTTAGAAAACCGTTGAATCTATTTTATACCACAACAGTCAGCTTCAACACGTTCTGTCTACGGTGTGCGGTCAGCATTGTGTTTATTATTTATGCCACAGAGCCTGCGGTTTATCTTTTGAAAATGTGCTGTCTTTGTATCAAGATGATGTGATGAAGAATGATGTTATGGTATCAAAGTTTGTGAAAAATATCAAAGTTGTATGAGGTTGCAAAGAGCCGGATCTTTTCACCACACCGTCTGTTCTTTACAAATGTTTAAAGATTGTTACAACTTTATATAAATAAAGATGGATCTGGAGACTGTTAAATTCGTTTGAATCATTTTTTATTCAAATAAAGCCAGCTAGGTGATAAAGGTATATGTTTCTTTCGTTTTCCTGATCTTAACAGCGGAGGTGATGTTTCCATCTCATAGTCCCAGCGTGGTGCCAAGGGCGTCTGTTTTTTTTTCATTCCCTTCTTCAACACTTGGGGTGACCCCTCATCGTCGTCGTCCCAAAGCGGTCCTCCCTTCTGAAGTTTATGATATTGCTCGCGAGCATGGGGGTTACTCATCAAGGATGAAGGGATGTTGAGCTCCCGTAAAGTATTTAGAAACCCCATCCATCCCTTGGGTTCTCTGGATTTTTTATGCGTGACGGAGAGATTTTTAATCAGGTCTAGCAGGTGTGAGCCTTTCACAATCTCTCCTTTATGGACAAACTCTCCTGAAGGAGCCCATCCGCTCTTGGTTAATTTCTTCATAATGTACTCTGCATTGTTACGGTAGCGAACAGGCAGGTTTTGCAGCACCTCTCTAGCAGTTTCATCCAGCGTTACTTGCTTGTCTTCTCGCTGATTTTCTTGTTCCCCCGATTCTTGGGCTAGAGTCAAAGTGATACGACGGTCATCTTTCTCATCTTGTTTGAGTAATGTTAGGTATCTTTGCAGCAGAGCGTTGTATTTTTTTATTTTGTCATGAGCGTTCAAACCCTTTTCATTTAACACATCCCTCATTTTTACATCCAAATCATTTTCTGACGTACGTCTCATCGTTTCCCCGGCGCCGGGAGCAGAAGCTACCGACTGACTCAGACGGTTTAGCTGTTGCGGCGAAATCAAAAACATCTTTTGACTCATGATTTATCTTCTTCTAATAAGCCCTCCCAGCAACTCTCCAAATATCGGCACCACCGCTGACAGTAAAGGTAAGAGAAAACCTCCAGACTGTTTTCTCAGAGCCTGGTGTTTGGTTTTTAGACTGGTTTTTTTATTGGCTAGCAACTTGATAATTTTCTTTTGTTTTCTGAGTTTTTATATTGAGCCGATGTCAGGGAATGTTTCCTTTTAAGAGGTTTAAGGAGAGCTCGCACAGAGACTGCAGAAAGTCAGATGAACAATGGTTGAGAATATCTTTACGTTTCCGAGGCGTGGCGTGACATAAAGCGCGTAGTAAAGGCGCATTTCTTTTTAAGCGCGCCGACATACTGGATCAGGACTTGGATTTAGGTAGATAGACGACGGGCCACTGATGGGGGAGTATTCCCGTCCTTAGTCTGTAATGTTCTGGGCAGCCGGGTGTGAGATCGACGATTAAATACCCGTGAGGATCTTTGGTAGCATCTTCAAAACTTTCTAATAAAAAGGCTTTTCGTCCGGGAAACATTTGTTGAGCCAATATATTCAACTGTAATCTGTCTCGAGGGTTTTTAAACAGTACCAGATAATTACTGTTTAAACTGATGGTGCGGCTGTGCTTACCTTGATGGAAAAGATTTTGAGTCAGCATCATGACGGACATGTTCTTGTGATGCCTGTATTGTGTAAAAATTTTGACTACATCGGGATGGTCCGAGGCCTGAAAATGACATCGTCCAAAATAATCAAATGATTTTGGTCAGAGGAAACAGTTTTCATCATCAAAAGAAGGAGGCAGGCCTTCAACAAATTTAATCTTTTATTCTTCTTTTGCAGTTCAGCATACAACGGTTGAAACGATGTAAAAATCCATACAATGTTATCAGGCAGTATATCCATCACATGATTACAGTTTTCCAAAACAGACTTTACAAAATAAGTCTTGCCACAGCCACTCGGTCCTGTGACCAGACAAGAAAAAGGCACTTTCAATCTGGGGTCAAAATCAATTTCTTCGGGTGAAAACATTTTCTCCTCAATAACCAAAAGGCAGTGTATGTCCTAGACTCAGCAGCCGTCTTTTATCATACACAACTCTGAACTTTTTTTGGAATGACGTGTTTTTTAGAAGGAAGCCTTTCTTATCTCGCACAATATTGTGTTGAGGGATTTCAAGGACTCCCCTCTCATCAGAGTTTTGCACATAATCCTGAACCAGGTCTTTAACGCTATCAAAGTTGACAATTTCACAGCATTGGTGCGTCTGCGTAATGCCTTTTATGCGTAAAACAACCTTGTTGTTTCGAGTTTGGTAAGCATAACTTTTTGGACCCGCCGCCACAAATTCTTTAATGCTATCTCCCCCTAACTCATCCGTCAAATCTCCCAGGTAATTACCCAGCTTGAGCTGCGTCTCTCCCTTTTGTGACGTAGATGAGGCTGTCTGTGTCGCAGTAAAGGACTCTATCTTGCAACTGTTCCAAATATCTGTACAAAGTCAGACGTCCGTAGGCTGTGGTGAAAGCGGCTATAAAAACATTATCTACCTTGTTTGGTAGCGGGATACAGCGGTCTCCGTAAGACCACTGAACCAAAGCCACTTTGTCACTGACGAAGGAGAAGTAGTTGACTTTATATTTTCAGAAAACATGAGGTTAAAGAATTCTTCCGGGTCTGTGACTAGTTTGGTTTGTGTTTGGTTGCTTCTCTGCAAACTTACCCCAAAAGGAGTTCAGACATAATTTAGACACTTGTCTTTTAGCAGGGTTTGGTCTGATTTTATCCGCCTCCAGCAAAATCCCCTGGTTTGCACGATAATCGCTGATGTACTTTTCTCTGCTTTCCTGATCTGCAGCGTCGGAAGGGTAACCCGAAGCTTCCTGTTTACCTTTCAGAAAAGTGTGCATATAGTCAACAAAAATAGAATCACTGCGTCTATCAAAGTGCCATACCTCAGTTATTTCAGCTATCCGATAGCCCATCTCCAAAGCCTTGTTAAATTCAGGAGTGACCCAGACACCTGTCAACGCCCTGTCATCATCGCTATGCCGACACGGACCCTCCTGCAGATTGAGCTCTGCGCATGCTCGGCAAAGGGTAAACACAAGCTTACCCCCCGTCGTTCTATAGGGCAGGACTGGAAAGTACAACTCTTTCGGTGGGTAGACCCTAGCCCTGATTAGCCCAAAGTAGCTTTGAGGTTCTTGGAAATCTTTATAGATTATTTCAGGGTGCCCGAGAGGATAGGGGAAGTTGGTGTTACAGTACGGATAGAGAGATGTCACATCTACATAAGAGATTGTCTCGTTCGACGCAGCGGTGTGTCTCAACTTTATAGCAGAGGTACGCCCTCCGTACAAAGCTTCGCGGGGTGACAACGGTTGTGGAGCCTTATATTGTTTGAGAAACTCCTTCAGCCCGTGATGAGATTTTTTCAGCATCGTCCACGTGTGCTCACGCATGATGATGAGTTTTACCTTGTGCGTGGCTTCTAACTCACGTAATTTCTCCTCGCAGCGCGTGTGCAGCTCTCCGAAGGGGCGACCCGTCAGAGGACAGGTGTCGTGCGCTTGATAACAAATTGAACAGCCGTGATAGAAACATCCTAGAAACTCATAGGCATATTTCACCCCAGCGATCTCAGCATACCCGTCTACAAAGAAGCGCCCCAGCTGTTTTTCCCCCTTATTTAAAGCATGCTGGATAGGGATGCCGCGGGTGTGTGACAACCACTCTAACCACTGGATACCGGCGTTTGAAAATGTCTTGAACTGACGCCTGTAGTCGTCCGGAGAGGGGATTGCTAATGTTTTAGGTGGTAGAAAGTTTGTCAGAAACACCTTCATGCATGCCGACGCAATGGTCGCACGGCTGAAGGGGTCAACGGCGGTTTCAGAAATGTACTGTTTTCTGAAAAGCATGCAACCCTCAGCGAGAATGTCTACATCATTTTGACAATAGAGGCGAGCCTCTTTCATGAAGTTGAATGTGCCGTGCCGCACCGTCGCATACCAGCTGTAAAAGTCTGTTAGTTGCTCCGTTGTCATGGTTTCAATACCGTAAGCCTGAGGAGGAGGGTACTCGCCTGTATAACTCAAATGGGCCTCTGAGCTGAAACCATGAGGAAAGTACCCCTTTACTTTATCATTGAAACCGAGCGCTTTCGGGAAATTAGCTAAACGCATGGTTAAAAAGGATAGAGAGTCGATGTATCTTTGTTTGTAATCGTTATCGGTGATGCAAATTACTTTTGATCCTTGCATAATCAAAGAGGGCTTTAATCCCTGTTCGACCATGGCTTTGATAACGAGGTAACTGTCAAACCCTTTGGCGTTATGCGCAATAAACACAGCGTTTTTGTACAAAGGACGTCTGAAATGCAGTAGAAACTCTTTGGCACAATCTGCACCCTGAGAGCTCCATGTTTTACCATCTAAGGTTCGTGTACACACTAAAAATGGAACGTGAACGCCGTTCTTGTCAACGTATGTTTCAAAATCATAAAACACCACTTTTTCATTGTGTTTTGTTTCAGGGGTATCGGTTGGATGTAGCACTGATGAACCTCAGTCTCAGAGTCAGAGGTCAATTTCGTCGCAAATTTTACATTTCGCAGTCTGACATTTGTGTTGTTTACCGTTACCGTTTATAGCACAGTAGTACAGCATTGCACATTTGGTACATTTTTGTACAAAGCACAAGCGCTGGCATATGTTTGACTTCTCGATCTCTCTGTAGGTTCTTTGTGTTTGGCCAAACAGAAAGGCGGCGACATGTTCTGTTGCATTGGTCACACACAACAGGTTCACACAGCCTCTGTGTGCAACTGGGGTCAAAGCATACGGTGCAACGAGCTTCACAAGTATGGCCTAACACGGTGTTGAAACCTGTAAAGCAGTGCTCACAAACATAAGGCGAACCTAGAAAGGCTTTGAGATTTTTAACCGCATAGTAGTGATTTTGGAAGAGAAACAAAATCAGGGTTTTACTCCGTCTTGGGCTATTTGTCAAGAATTTGCGGAGAGCTCTGTCTTCCTCGGTTCTGTAAAACACTACAATTGTACAGTCCAACGCGGTTTCAAATTTAGGGATGTCGCTAAAGGATACAGCTGTCTGCTCGTCTAATCCTACATCAATTTGAATCTGTCTACCGCGTTCGAGGGCTTCTCTATCGCTGATATCAGGATCTAACAGATGAGCCAGACAGATGGCAAAACATAGTTGATTCTCTCTGTTGTGGACAACGTACAGAAAACGTTTTTTTTTTTTAATGATTTCACTGTCTAGCATTTTCCCAAGAACTCGTTTCCCCCCACCCCTAGGGTTCTGGATCACTTCTACAACAAGTTCTAGCTGACCATCGGCCATAACGGCCCAGTTAGACTGCACAACACGGAGTAAGAGCCTTTCAAAGTCGGCTAGGCTGGGGAGCTCGTCATTAGACAAGACGACCGAGGCGTTACTAGGAGATTTTCCCGCGCAGCTCTAACTGTACCGCGTCCCGAGGAGTCACGTATGCTAATGCATTTTGTAGTAACGCATCGGCATGCTGTAGAGCTGTATTGTAAAAAATGCTGTAATCCACTATTCCATCAGCGTTAAGAGGGGGTGGAAAGTTTAACAACTGTCTGATTTGATAATTTGCAAATCGGCTTCGCCGCACAACGCGTGGTTGTGGGGAAATATGAGCACCTCCCTGCTGCACGGGAGGACTGGGTATGCTGAGATCGATGTAGTTTGGAGGCGTCTGAGGGTCTGATAAAGTGGGACTTTGTTCGAGTTGGACATTATTTATTCTGATTGTTTCATTTGGTGATGATTCATTCTCTAACTGTTCAAGGTTAGCGAGAGCTTGATTTAAAGCAAGGAGAGGATCTACAGGCTGTTCGGAGCTGTTAGATGTAGCGGCTGCGTCGTTTTCATTCAAATCACGTTCAGTTAAATTGTTTTGAAAACCCGACGCATTCTGGAGATTTTGTGCTACTGTGTCTGTTAAACTCTCTAACAATTCAAGGACATTATTTATTCTGATTGTTTCATTTGGTGATGATTCATTCTCTAACTGTTCAAGGTTAGCGAGCTTGATTTAAAGCAAGGAGAGGATCTACAGGCTGTTCGAGCTGTTAGATGTAGCGGCTGTGTCGTTTTCATTCAAATCATTTTCAGTTAAATCGTTTTGAAAACCCAATGCATTCTGGTGATTTTGTGCTACTGAGTCTGTTAAACTCTCTAACAAAGCTAATAATGCGTGTTGATCCATGACCTCATACAAATCAAACGCTTTTAAAAACCTTAAATCAGCATCATTGCAATTATACAGATGATAAAAATCACAGTCTGAAACAGTTTACAAATTGTCACTTTGTACACCTAACTTCTGACAGAGGAGCCAAAAGGCTCTAGACATCAGCTCCAATTGCTGGTGTGTAGCTCCGCAGCAGCGATGACACCTGGATGGTCTGGACCTGGGTCTGTTTGCTGGAGACAAAAAAGAAAAAGAGAAACAAAAAAGAAAACATTAACTTCATAAACACAGCAACCCCTTAAGGTATGTAAACAAACAGCCAGACCATGTGTGTGTGTGTGTGTGTGTGTGTGTGTGAGCGAGAGAGTCACAACATGCTGTGAAGCCAAGAGTAAGGACCAAAAACAGCTGTTTAAGAGAGACTGATGAGAATAACAAAAGCAAAACCCCAGAATTTATAGCATCTTATTCGTAAATTAAAAAAACACCAAGATAACACTATAACTCAACCGTCACAGTTAATAGCTTGTAACGACACACAGTCAAATATACCTTATGAAACACCGCTTTTGTAGAAAGTTCATTTTTAAGCATGGCCTATTTAATTTCACACATACAAAACCTTCCGTGTATGCTTATGATGTAAAATGAGAGAAAAGGAACGTACATTGCTCCCTTCTGGGTAATTATTACATTTATACGGCATGATTGAATCGTCTCACAATGTACTGTAAAACAATTTAAAAAGCAAATAGACTTACAACATGCCGATGGAAATCCTTCGCTGGAAGCCCAGCGATCTCGGTATGGAATCTCAGAACTGGTTCTCCTGCGGTTGCGACCCGATGAGAATCCTGGATCCCTGTCCGCTGGTTGAGGCCTCTCCGCGGTCATCAGCGGTTGATTAGCGGGTGAGACGGACTCGGTGAAATGGCGGTTGATCTTCAAAATTCTGATGCGGTATCACATCAGCCGGATCTCTTCCGGTTAACTGGGCAGCCTCTAAAGAATGTATAATGTTTTGACCGTCTGAGGTATGCCCGTTCGTCATCCTGTGGCTGTGATGATGGCGATAACCCTTCTTGGAAATATTGGTCCAATTCGCCCCACAGATCTAGCATGAGAAAAAGTTTTGATAAATATTCTGCGTAAGTTTTAGGTTTTAAAAACTGGTAAAAATGTAGCAACTCACCTGGTACTGCCTCTGAAAGCACAGATGAGGAGTCAGTATCAGACGAGGTTTCGGATGTTGAGGTATCAGTTGATGAATCTGAAAGGTATAATTTATAATCACGGTAGGAAATAAAAGTGTTTTAGATATTTTAGTATTAAAAATACATAATGTAGACCTGTACTTACCAGACTCCTCTGCTTGAAGGTTCACCCTCCGTTTAGAGTCACTGCAAAGAATGAAAAATTCCTATGTTTCTGCCTAAAGGTTTAAACGCATAAAATTTAGCTTTAAAGATATAGATAATTTACGGATGCTTGAGCCATTCTCCGCTGTCAGGTTCAGAAGTTCTATTCTCTCAGATAGATATGGAGGCACAACACAGAGACCTCTCCAAACACACACACACATTATCCCTGCTAGATCGGATGCAACTGGTTATATACCTAGTGCTCCTCCAGGTACACAATACTATGTAAATGCATAAATTTCACACTTCCTCCAATCTTCTTGATCTTCACAAGGACGCTGCAATCCATTCTCCAAGTTTTTATTATCCACAGTCACTAGGTAACCCTTATCTTTATAAGTTCCTGTGTGTGTGAAAACAATGCAATGACCAAACAGTCTATATCGACAGGATGCCGGTTCCGGTCTGCCAACACTCATATGCAAACATTCCCATTTCTATCTAAATTACCTCTAATTAACTGCAGGTGCGGGGTGACAGCTAAAGGGTACCGACTCCGGCCTGTCAACACATAACCTCTTGATCTTCTCTGATTCCTGTGTGTGTGTGTGTGTGTGTTTGGTGCAGAGATTAGCCTCTGAGGTTTAACAATTAATTTACTTTCTTGTCATTTGAGATGTTTATTATCCAGAGCTCCAACACGAGGCTTCACACAGATACATACGAATGTACTTTGACATTTGACATCAGGCTCAGTGTTAAAGACACTTATTGTAATTTCCTATTATGATATTGTGAAACTTTAAAGTATAATCTTTTTTAAATATGCCTTAAGACCGTAAAAGAGACATTTCTTGATTTGTCTTCATACAATGGGCCCTCAGAAAGAGCTTGAAACATTGATCTTTTAGGGACACAGGATGTATAGCCGATTTCAAACTGTCTTTAGGGCAATAGTATTACAAAGGACAATCTGACGCCCTCATTCCTTGATCTTCACACAATCTGCACAGGAGTTGCAAGAGATGCTGCATGTAGACATTCATCAACAGATATCTGGACATTTATTCAGCTTTAAAACTTTAATCATTTATTTTTTATTTCACATTTTCACAGAATCATCGCCTCAAGCAAGCTCCTCCTAACCTATTTTCCCATTGGCTAACCCTCCCTTTGGTTCACGCAAACTCCGCCTACCCTCCCACATCTTTCCAATTCATTCACACCTCACTCTGCACCGGACAGACAACAGAGAAGGACGTGTCTTTTGCTCCTGAAAGATTAGATTTTACAGATGGTAAATTTGTCAATTATTTTTATACTTTTGATACTATTGATTTCACTTAAATGATTGAATTATTTAATCATATTATTTAATTTCTAGGGTTTTCATTCCCACGCCTACTTTACTCCCATTCGCTCCTGCTCACCACGCATGCTTCACGCTCATTGGCTCCTGCTAACCACGCCTGCCTCACGCTCATTGGTCCACGCATAAGGCCACACACTTCCGGCATGACGCACTTCCGGCGTGACGCACTTCGGAGGAGTTCCGGGGGTTAATCAAGGTCAAAGGTCACCATCCATCATCCATCAATCAAAAAGTGACAGAAAGTATTGTATATCTCTCTCTTCCTTGGAGCCACTGAGATGCGGCATCTTCGGCACAGGAACGAGGCAAGATGTCTTCCACAAAACAGGGACCCTTTGAAGACTCAGGCTCAGGTTGAAGGCATGGTGAAGGACTCCACATAGCTGGGTGGGCACAGGCTTTTAGCACCTAAGGGCAAACGCCATCGGGGCCTGCTGGCTGAAGCCAGTGATGCTCTTCATGCCGCTCCAGACCTCTCTCACGTTGTTCTGCTGTAGTTTCCGCTCCAGCTTCCTCCTGTACTTCTCCTTGGCCTCCCTGATCTTCACCTTCAGGTCAGCCTGGATTGCCCTCACCTCCTCCCTATTACCATCGGTAAAGGCCCTCCTCTTGGCATTCAGGATGTCTTTGATGTCCTTTGTTACCCACGGTTTGTTATTTGGATAACAATGGACCATCTTAGTTGGGACATTGCAGTCCACACAGAAGTTAATGTAGCCAGTGATGCACTCAGTAAGCCCGTCAGTGTCCTCTCCATGAGGCACACAGAGTGCATCCCAGTTTGTCACCTCAAAACATCCCTAAGTGTCTCATAGGCCTCCTCTGACCATCTCCTCACTGTCCATGTGGTTGCAGGCTGCCTTTTAACCAGAGGCACATAGCAGGGTTTGAGGTGAATCAGGTTGTGGTCTGACCTACCCAAGCGGGGGAGGAAGGAAGAGCTGTATGCATCCTTAACATTAGCATACAGCAGGTCCAGTGTCCTCTCCTCTCTAGTAGGACAACTCACATACTGGGTGAAATTAGTCAGTGTTGTTGAAACACTGACATGGTTGAAGTCACCCGAGATTAATATGAGTGCACTCGGGTGTTGAGTCTGGAGTTGTGCTATGGCGGTGTGAATGGTGTTGGACGCCGATGCCGGGTTAGCATAGCGGGGGATGTAAACAGCCACAACAATGGCATGGGAGACTTCACGTGGCAGATAATATGGCCGGAGTCCCACAGCTAACAGTTCAATGTCCGGGCTACAGATGCTTGACAGTAACATGGCCAGGGTTACACCATCTGTTGTTGACCAGAACAACAAGCCCGTCGCCTTACCGCTTACCGCTCCCATTGTGATCCCGGTTGGCCCGAATAGTCTGAAAGCCGTCGATGGAAACGTTATGATCCGGGATATCCTGGTGTAGCCATGTCTCTGAGAAGCACATCATACTACACTCATGGAACTCTGTCTGACTCCGGGCTAACGCTGTTACACCAGGGAACAGCTGATCACGCTGAAGCTGTGCGGCATGGCGCCCAGGACAACCGATGTCCCCACTGAGATCTGGAGGAGGACACACCGAGGATGCAGAGGTGGAACGAAGTGGCGAGGGAAGAGAGAGGGGTCCAGACAAAAGAGAATGAAGAACAAGAGATTTAAGCCGTGTCTGCCTTCTCTCATCATGGGCAACGTGAGATCACTGGACAATAAACTGGACTGGGCTGAGAACACTCAAGCTGTTTACAGGAAGGGCCAGAGCCGCCTCTATTTCCTGAGAAGGCTGAGGTCCTTCAGCATCTGCCGGACAATGCTGAGGATGTTTTAGGAGTCTGTGGTGGCCAGTTCTATCCTGTATGCTGTTGCATGCTGCAACAGCATACAGGATACCTGGGCAGCAGGATACCTGGGCAGCAGGTTGAGGGTTGCAGACGCTAACAGCTCAACAATCCGATTCGTAAGGCCAGTGACATTGTGGGGGTGTAATTGGACTCTCTGTCGGTGGTGTCAGAGAGGAGGATGCTGGCCAAACTACATGCCATCTTGGACAGTGTCTCCCACCCACTCCATGACGTGCTGGTCAAACAAAGGAGTTCCTTCAGCGAAAGTCTCATCCCCCCAGAATGCACCACAGAGCACCACAGGAAGTCATTCTCCTCACCTACAAAGCTCTTAATGGTCAGGCACCATCATATCTTAAGGATCTCATAATACCAAATACATAATACCAGTCTCCAAAAGTAGAATGGGAGCCAGAGCCTTCAGTTATCAAACTCCTCTCCTATGGAATCAGGTCCCAATTTGGGTTCGGGAGGCAGACACCATCTCTACATTTAAGAGTAGGCTAAAGACTTTCCTCTTTGATAAAGCTTATAATTAGAGCTGGCTTGGGTGAGTCCTGCACCATCCCTGAGTTATGCTACTATAGGCCTAGACTGCCGGGAGACTTCCCATGATGCACCTCTTTCCTCTCTCCTTCTCTCCCTCTCCATCTGTATGCATTTTTTCCCATTACTGCATGTTACTAACTCGACATCTTCTCTCTCCTGTAGTTCTTTGCTTTCTCGTTTCTCTCCTCTCTCCATCTGTCGCTTTCAGCAGGTATTTCTGCCTCCGGAGCTGCAGAGTCTGCATCTGTGGTTGTGGACCGCCTGCTGCCCCCGTGTTCCTGCTCGACAACCGCTACTACAGTTGTTGTTATTGGCTCTGTTACTGATGCTGACATTATTCTTCCTATAGCTGTCGTTCCTATTATTACTAATTTATTAATATTAACACTATAATTACTATTCTACTATATAAAAAAAAATTCTACGTGGGCTTTGCAACCCTAACCCTATCCCCTTCCACCAAACCCCCCCCCCCTTCTCAAAACCTAACACAGCAGCGGCGGATGGCCGCCCGCATTGAGTCTGGTTCTGCCTGTTAAAAGGAAGTTTTTTCTTGCCACTGTCGCCAAATGCTTGCTCTTGGTTGGATTTGTTGGGTCTCTGTAATTAATATTATAAAGAGTACGGTCTAGACCTGCTCTATAGGAAAAGCGCAATGAGATAACTTCTGTTATGAATTGGCGCTATATAAATAAAATTGAATTGAATTGAATTCCTGCCTGTGGCCATCAAACTCTTTAACTCCTCCCTCTAAGTGTCAGTTTGTATGACCCTAGGTCGCTAAACTGGACATTGGATCATTAACATCACTGCAATACTTGAAATAATTGTGCAATATTCTGTTTAATACTCCTGTGCAATATATTCTGTTCTCAGTTTAATTTATTGATATTTATTCATATTTCTATTACTGCTGTTCAATATCCAACATCTCATAATCATCTACAAGCTACACTTAGTACTCATTATTGCACTACTTATTACTTATATTCTTACATTGTATTATACCGTACATACTTATCAACCTCTAAATCCACTTTGGTACTTACACTTATTTTAGCTTTTATACTTTATATCCACTTTTGTACTTAATTTATCTTACCTGTATAAAAGCGTATTATATTTTGATTTGCTTAGTACTTCTATTCCTTCTATTCTCAAGTGTGCTTTGACGTGATAGTGAGCAGCTGTAACGAAAGAGTTTCCCCTCTGGGATCAATAAAGTAGTTCTGATTCTGATTCTGAAATGTGCAATGTCCTGATGTGAAATGTGCTGATTAATGTTACCTGGATTACTGATTGGTTATATAGCTAATTCAGACTTGGGTTACAAAGCAAGAGTATCACAGTGTTACTTCCCTTAGGAATGTACTTTCAACTTTATAATAGGTGTCTGGCAAACCTTATCTCAGACCAAGTCGGGGGTGAGAGAAGAAAGAGTGTGTTTGTTTGCATGTGTGTGTGATGCGTGTGTGTGTGAGACAGATAAGGGAGGAGAATATGTTTTTTTTAGGCTCTCCTCCTTTAGTTAAACTAATCCAGAGAGTCAATTTATTTTCTTTAAATTTTGCTTTTGCTCCATTAGCATGACAAGACATGTCTTTCCTCTGGGGTGGAAAGTTCTGGTCTTGTCTGGCAAGTATCCAAATAGACACCTTTGCTGTTTGAGAGGGGGAGAAGTCAGTTAGCAGATCCAGAGGTCTGAGCAGAGTTTATTCAAACCTCCCCCCATGGAATTCCACCGGGTTGTAAACGGTGTTGCTGCGTGTTTGTGAATGTGGGGAGACATTCACCCCCCTGTTCTCACTACACAGGAGTGACAGGCATAATCTCCTATTATTTCTTGGCCGTTCTTGGTGAACCACCCGATCAGCCCAGGGCTGACAACTCTATTTGGTCCTGAAACATGAGTTATCCATGAGTATATTAATACTGTACTGAATCCTGGTGTCATTAATTCTAACTCTTCCAGAGTCACGCTTAAACATATAATGACCAAATCACATTGTAGACGGTTTTTCTTTTAATTTTTGACGTGTGTCGTCTTGGTTGTAATCCTTTGACAACCTTAAATGCCAGGGTATATATAGAAAGGATTGAACATAGGTTTGTTACTCCTCTTATTCTATAATGTACTTTTTTCTAGTCATTTTTAGGCTTCTATCCAATAAAGATGCAGCTGAATTTACAATAAATATGCAAAGACATTTGCCCATAGGGGATGAGGTACTGCTTTGTTTCCCATGTAAGGCCAAACAATAATTCAGTAGGTCCCCATTTCCTTACAATTATTTGTTGAAACTTTTGAGCACCTATTATTGGTACAGAGAAGACAAGCCTTGTATAATTACTGAGCCCCATACAAATTAGTACTAAAAATAATAATTGGAATACAGTAAAAGCAAGTTGACTTATGAACTCCTTCATGTCAAGTTGTGTAAAAGCTTGAGTCTCTAGGGTCTGATTGGTATTATCATTGGTCTTCTCAGTTACTGTCCTTCAGGTGGAGTGATTACTCTCCTCCTGAGGATGTTCTCTTTTATTTCTTGTGTTAGGCTTGGTTTCCTCCCCTGAGGTGGGGTATTCTCTGATTGATTAAGCCTGTTGCTATGCAGGTGTTGAGGATGTGGTTTGACCTTTCAGTTGTATGCATTTGGGGATAGTGTATAGGGGGCCCTATCATTATACAGCCCCTTATACTGGGCATAGATCATGCCATTACTTATACCATCCCAAGGTTTGTCCTTATGGAACCATTCCCACAGGCGTCTATTTAATTTTCTCCCTTGGGGAGTGGAAATTCCGTGTGTGATATGTTTTTATCACATACTGATCTTTCCCTAAACAATGTGGAAGGGCTCGGGTTGGTTGTTCTTACGGGACTCCTGAGAACAGGTGCCAGTCGTTTCCTATCTTTCTCACAACCCGGGTTAGGATAATATCTTTTTGGGGTAGAATTATTTGTTCATGGGTGTATGCCCAATTAAAGTAGTAGCCCCGCTGTCCTTTTTTCCAACTATATTGGGGGAGTGGTTCTTTCATACAAAAAGTGAATATATTACCCATTATATCTGGATCTATTCCTAGGGTGAAAGTGTGCCGTGCTGGGATACTCTTTGTCATCACTACAGGAGGAGTAAGGCTGATATTACGTGCGGTTACCAGTGAACCTGTATGGGGATTATAAATTACAGTACCTTGGTGTTTAATTTTTGTGTTGTGCCAGTGTAACAAGTCACCTCCAGTATGTGTGGCTACTGCATCATAATCCATACGTCTACAGGATGAGATGCATTAAAGCAGTGATACTCAATTTATGGCTCGCGGGCCAAATCTGGCCCTGAAAATGAAAATAAATTGATTCACACTGGGAATTTTTTTGTTTGTTTATACCAATTAGTAAATGTTATAAATAATAATGTCCCTTGGCTGTTACTTGGAAAGTTGCATATTTGCCTATCAGCAATCTGTGCAGTGAGCAGTAGCTGTGACACTTGATTTCTGCGAAATGTTCACATAGACCTGACCTGCGCAGGGCTGCACACGGGAGAAGTTTGCCTTCAGGGCTGTCTGCCAGAAAGGCTTTCTGGCTTTCTCTCTCTCTCCCTCTTCATGCGTGTGTGTGTGTGTGTGTCGGGGTGTGTACACTTTAAGTTGGCATACTGGCAAGGCTTGTTGCAGTTTACCAAATTAGTTAAAGCCTATTATTTTTATAATTTGAGATGTCCCTTTATTTTTTCTTTATTTTTAAGGCAGAGGGCAGAAATGGAAAATAATTTTATAGTTGCATTGTATGATGTAGCCTCCTATCTGCGTTCTACTGCACTTGAACACTTGAATTGTTTTATTATTATGTCATATTGCAAAACTGTTGCTATTGTTTATGAATTAATTTGTATTGTTTATTCTAGACAATATTTGGGCATTTTTTTAAATCAATTTGGGTGGATTTTGAGCAATTATTGGGCTAAAACATCAAACCAATCAGGCAATACTGAAGGCTTTCTGGCAGAAACAGGCAGGGCAAACTACTCCCATTTGCCGCGTCTGGATTTGCCTCTTGGTAAAGATGAGTGAGGACAGCAAACATTGAAAGGTTGACAGTGAAAACAGGCAATATAAAGAAAAATGGACAGATGAATTTGCCTTTATTTTGCTACCTCATACCAATCCTAAACCACTGTGTTTAATTTGCCAAATGACAATTGCTGTATGCAAGGTTGCTAATATCAGGCGCCATCACAAGTCAAAACATGCAAGCTTCAGTGCAGTGTTCCTGCGTGGTAGCACCTGTCAGCGCGTTCGTTTATTTGCAAAAGAAAAGTCTGGAGAGGAGCTATTCCTTAATTTGGCATTTATTAAAGAATTGGAGGATCAAAAGCATCTTGTACAAGAATCTTTTCTATTCAGAAAACCACAGTCAGCAAGCTGTTAATCTGTAGCCATCATCCTAAAAAAGAATGCTATTCTTAACATTACACAGAATTTTAAATGAAAATGTACAACTATCTGATAGGTTTCTACAGAGGTGGAGAGGAGCTGTGGTTTAGACTTAGCTCTCCCTTCGGTGGTGCACAGGCTGGTCCCAGCCTCTTGGCACACGAGTCCACCCTTTGTGTGGAAACAGCACCCTAGTGGAGGAATCCTACACTTCCTCTGTTTGTAAGTTGCTAAAATTTCTGCTTCATTCCCCAAAACTGATACTTTTCCTCTCATGGCCATTACAATACATACTGTCCTCAGTACATGATGTTCTTTCTGATATCCCTGTTTCTTTGTATAAATGTAAGCCTGTTTGGAACAGCTAATCAACTTTTTCCTGCAGTCAGCAAGTCTGCAGGACAACACTTTGAATTGTTAAGCCTCATGCCCTGTGTGTGTGTGTATATGTGTACAAAAGTTTCATCATGGTATTAATATAATAGGCAAGCAACCTTCATTTAAATTATTAATTCTCACAAATCCCTCCTTTTACACCTTTTAAGGTGTAAACTCAATCAAAATGGTGCAACTACACACTACAACCCCCTTCCCCGTCTACCTGTACCTCCTGGAACTCTTCTTCCTCATCTGACTCCAAAGCTTCACCTAACAAGGGCATTTGGTAAGGTGCAGTGGTAATGAGACGGTTGATCAATGCACGTAAGCAGGGAATGCAGCAACAGCCACAGCACACTAAAATGGCTGCAAAACAAGCAAAGGAAACAATTAGTGACATGAAGAGGGCCTTATATTTACCAAAATAATGATTTGCCCAATTACTGAACGGGTCGTTGATGCCTGAATTTTCAGCCAACTCTTCAGACAGGGAAGTAAGGCCAGCTAAAGCTTTGGTGATGCTTCCATCAGGGGCAGTATTATTGGGAATGAATGTACAGCAGAAATCCCCAAACATTTTGCAAACGCCGCCCTTCTCTTCCAAAAGCATATCCAGAATATCCTATTCTGTCAGGCCATAAGGGAAGTTGGTCCCAATTGTTCCGCAATTCCTTTGACAGCATCTCTGGTGTAACTGACAAACCTCTGTTGGTTGTAGTAAATGTAATTTATCCAATCCACATTTTTATTTATAGTAACATAGAAGAACAAAGACTCAAATCCTGCAGCAATTTGGTGTCTGGCCTTGAACTCCTCAGGTACACCTCTGGGAACTCCTACAGCATCTATATACACGTGTGAATCGAATGAACCTCCTGGAATGCTTCTCTTAGTACGCTGGTAAGGGCCATGGGGGAGTCTTTTAGGCAAATCTTTCGCATCAGCAGGGAGTAAGTGGAATGGCATAACTAACTGGGCCATGGCACAGGTGCCTGTCCATTGTTTTGGCAGAAGGGGGCGCAGTTTATTATCCCCACACAGCCACCACAAATCAGCTCTGGATACATTTTGGTTAGTGAATGCAGAGGCAGTGAAATTTCCTGAGTCGTTTGCGATGTTTACAGAAACTGCACAGTAACTACTTGGTAATTTACCTACATTGGTACCATCCCCTATTCTGGTGAAACAGGTGTAATTACCAGCATATACAACGATGGATGGAGGTGTATCTGGGCTAGCAACAGGAGGAAAGAGCAAGGCCAAAGTTTTACATTTGCAGTTGGTGGGATGTGACCTTGAACTAAACAATTAGTTACACATTGTAGGCCTTCAGGAGGTGTTTAGTCTAAAGGGCATGGTGCCCAACATAGGCCTGGCTTTGGCACACGCAATACAATCAGTTTGACCTGTGGATTGAGCAGTATATTTCACCCACTCCAACCACTCATTTTTCTCTGTGTAACCAGTTTCTAAAGCTAATTTATCATCGTAGGTAACATTGGTCAAATAGGTCATGTGCGGGCCCCTGTATACTTCTAGGGTTGAAGATGTGGGTGTGGGTTGAATCGGGAAGTGCATGGAGTTTGGCTTGATTATATTGATTTTAATTAAACCTAGTGGGTCCGTACCAGAGACATAGGCCCCCAAAGTATACAGTCTGGCATCACCCGGTTCTGGATTTTTTAAGGTAATCATATGGGGGTTGCAGTTCATTTTTGCACAGCCAGCTGGTTGACTGGCTTTTATTATGAACAATATTTTTTAAATCATTGTGCTTGTCTACCCCCTGCATTTGATATCCATAGTCTGTTGCTGCAGTAGTCCATAATGCCTGACTCCAAAGGGAACACCTACGTCCACTCTGAGTGTTTTGGTACACCATGCATAAGTATTTGTCAGACCAATGCCACACAGCATGGTTACATCCACAGTTGATAATGCTGCAGGCGTCTACTTTTAGTGATGCTGTCACTCCCTCAGTGAATGTAAGGTTTACTGCTCCCTCAACTCACTGATGTTCTGTCTTATCTAGAACAACATTGAAGACCCTTCCACCCATGCGTCTCTTGACTCGATGTACTTGATCAGACAAGGGTGTGGCCTTGGTTGTGAGTACCAGGGATGCAATGGTGGTTTCATTCGTTACTTCATTTCTTAACTGCTGCATTTCCCACCATAACAAGGGTATCACTATTAAGAGTGAAACACAAAGGAGAAAACATATTGTTCCCCTTTGGCCACAGAGGCCTGGTTGGCGAAAAGGGTGCCACGGTCGACCCCTAGGGTCGGCCATGACAGTTAGGGCTTCTCAACTCTTTGGGTCAAATTCTTAATTTTATCTTTTAGAGCCCTTACTTGTGTTCAGCCAATTCAGTTTTAACCTCCGCTAATGTGTGTGAAGGTGGTGGGGCTGGTGTACAATGTGTCAGGTGGTGCCAAATTGTCCAGCTTTTCCTTTTACCTGGACTGCGTGGGAGGTACACTCAACCACTTCATAAGGTCCTGTCCACCTGAGATCATTCCACTTTCTCTTGTGAACTTTCACTCGTACCCAATCTCCTACCTGTACTGCTGGAGTCTCGGTGATGGTTGCTTCGGGTTCGGCCAGCTGTACCTGTTTACACAAAACTCGGGTCAAGTTAGTCAATGCAGTCATGTATTCGTCACAGTCAATCTGCCAGACATCCAGAGGGGGCATATGACCTCCCTCCCTGGGTGGCCCTGGCATTGGCCTACCTGTCAGCAACTCATGGGGTGTCAAGTGTGTCTTGGCCCCTGGGGAGGTTCTCATGGACATAAGCGCCAAAGGCAGTGCATCCACCCAACTGAGCTTTGTGCCAAAACAGATTTTAGCGATCTTTCTTTTCAGAGTCTGGTTGGCTCTTTCCACCAAACCTTGCGACGCAGGATGATACACTGCTACAAATCTATGTGTTATTCCCAGTGCTTCTTCCACCTCCCCCAGCTGTTTGTTACTGAAATGTGAGCCGTTATCTGAGCGTACATTACGCGGGACCCCGTATCTTGGTATTAGCTAATTTTTCAACCATTTTACTACTACATCTGCTGACTCTTTCTTGCATGGTATTGCCTCTACCCACTTGGTGAATCTGTCCACCATCACCAGCAAGTAACGGTAGCCTTTTGTTCTGTTTTCTACACCCATATCGGTGAAGTCGATCGTGATGTCTTGGAATGGTGCTTCTGGTACTGGAAACCTTCCCATTGGGCACTTGTATGCCTGCTTAGGGTTGTGTCCATTGCAAGTGTAGCAGTCTGTCACATAGTTTTCCACCATGGCTGTCATGTGGGGATGCCACCAGCATCCTTCAATGTTCTTCTGTGTTTTCTTCTTGTTCTCATGAGCTGGTCCGTGTGCTTGTCTGAGTAGTAGCTGACAAAGTTTGGCTGGAGCCACTATTCTTCCATCATGAGCTCTCCACAGGCCTTCCTGTGGAGAGCATCAATGTCAATGATGTTTTTCTCTGTTAGTTCTGATAGTTGTTCAATGGTGACAGACATCTGTCTTGGTGTGTATCCTCCCGCCTTCTTGGCCACTAAGTCTGCAGCATCATTTCCTTCAGCTATGCTGGTGTCTAGTTTCTGGTGTCCTTTGCATTTCATCATGGCCACAGCTGCAGGCAGTAGTACTGCTCTTACCAGTTTTTCTAGCTGTGCTCGGTGCTTTACTGGAGTGTTGGCTGTAGTCAGGAAGTTCCTTCTGACTCACTGCGGTCCATCCACATGTACAGCTCCATGTCCATAGGCTGAGTCTGTGTAGATGTTCACTCTTTTTCCTTCAGACAACTCCAGGGCTCTTGTTAAGGCCACTATTTCAGCCAGCTGCGCTGAGTCTGGTTGTGGTATGAGACCTTGGTCTATTGTGAGATGCGTCCTTGTGTGTGGATCCTGTTTTACTACTATTTCCACTGTCTCGTCTGTAGCAGCATCCAGATCCGCTCTGAGTCTTACACCTTTCTAAGCTCTTTCTGCACAGTTATGTGCTTGGCTATTGTCGGTGGCCAGTCCACTTGCCATGTTCACACCTTCAGTGTGGTATGTGACATGTGGTTGCAGCAGAATGTCTGAAATTTTCGTTTTTCTTGCCACTACTCCATGATCAGTGTTCACTTTCAATTCGTGGCACATTACTATGTGGCTTGTTTTTGTGATTGCTTTTGCCAATGCTGCCAAGTACCTTGTACATCCTGCTTGCCCTGTTTCCATATTATCCAGTTTGGAGCTGTGGTACATTAGCACTCTTCTTTCTCCCTCCTTTTTCTGGAAAAGCACAGCATTAACTACTCCAGCTTTTTCAGAAACATCAAGATGGATTTTGTGTAGTCAGGTGATGTCAGAGCAGCAGCTTGTGCCAGTGCTTGTTTTGTGAGGGTGAAAGCCTCTTCAGCTGGTTGGGTCCATGACAAGTGGCCAGTGAGGTTGCGATTTCCCACCTCTGCCACTATGTCTCTCAGGGGTTGTGTAAGCTCCACATACGCTGGAACATGGTTACGGCTATACCCTGTCAGGCCTAAAAAGGCTAGCATTTGTTGGATTGTGGCTGGTTTCCCATGTGACAGGATGGATGACTTCTGTGAGGCGGTGAGGGTGTGTCCTTCATGAGAGATCTCACGGCCTAGAAACACAACCATGCGACTGCAAACTTGCACCTTTTCTCTTTTGACCTTGTACCCTTGTTCTGCGAGCAGTGTGAGCAGGGAGTGTGTAGCAGTCAGGCAGGCTTTAGTTGTAGGCGCAGTCAAGAGAATGTCGTCTATGTACTGTATGACCACTACATCTTGGGGTAGAGCCAAGGGTGTGAGGTGTTGTTTTAGTACAGCGTTGAACAGTCCAGGGCTGTCCGATAGCCTTGTGGTAGTCTGGTGTAAGTATATGTCCGGTCCTTATACGTGAAAGCAAAATATTGTCTTGATTCTTGGTCCAAAGGTAAGCAGAAAAATGCATTGGCCAAGTCCACCACTGTGAAGTACTGGTGCTGTGGACCAATGTTTTGGAGGGCTATGTATGGGTCAGGAACAGGGAGGGCCTCAGGTACTGTGGCAGCATTTACCGGGCGGAAATCTTGCCCCATCCTCCAGCCTTTTCCTTCCCCTTTTGTCACAGGTAGAATGGGAGTGTTCCATGTGGACTTGTATGGAATGAGGACGCCAGTTTGAAGCAGACCTTGGATTGTGTTTGCAATGCCCTCTTGTTGTTCTGGTTTAAGGCGGTATTGAGGACGCCATATAGGGCTGTGCCCTGGTTTGACAGTGATATGGACAGGGGGAGTGTTAACCAGTCCCACATCCTGTGATGATATTGTCCAAATTTTTGACGGTACATTGTCTAATAGTCTTGGAGTATCTGGGTGGTCCGTCTTTTCTCTGCCATGATATCTGGGGAGTTCCTTGTCTTCAAACACTGTTTTTTCCTTCATGGGGAGGGAAATGCACCACGTCTTCTTCTCTTGCTTTCCATACCCGAGGGGCCTCCGTACTTTCCCATGTGAGTGTAAGTGCTCTTTTCACCATTGGGCCCAATGATCTAGCTTCATACTGGCTCCCTACTGCCAAGGTGACATGTGGGTTTGATTTGGTGTCTAAAGCGTACCATCCTTTTTGATCTTTGGTCAGTGAGCAGAATGCCGCCACACCCTCCTTTCCAGCGAAGATAGAAGTGATTTGTAATTGCTGCGTTGTGGAGTTTACTTCTTCTTGCCATGCTTGGTCATAGATCTCATCTGGGTGAGTGAGATAGTTCAAGGTGCAATGTAGATCATCCACTGGGGCCTTGTATGGATGTAGAGATACAACACCGGGGAATATGGATGATAGCGAGGCTGGTGAAGATCGTTGGTCGAGAGATGGAGACCGTCTGGGCAGCAGTATATATTCATGCACATTTTAGAGAGGAGATCTCTTCCGAGGAGGTTCACAGGGCAGTCGGGGGCGTATAGGAATTGATGTGTGAGTGTCTGCTTGGAGCTTACATGTGTCACTGCCAATGGTACAGTGAAATTCTGTGTCTGAAGCTGCCCTGAGAATCCAACAACAGCAAGGCTCCTGGAGGATAGTGAAAACTGCAAGTTTATACAGGAGTAAGTGGCTCCAGTGTCCGCCATTAACAAGTAAGTCTTGCCATTGATATCACAAGCCACCATTGGTTCTGTCATAGATGCGAAGAACTGGCCTGCGTTAGTCCCCGGGCCCCTTCAGTAGTCCTGTGAATCCCAAGCTGAGGCTGGCATCTGGCCGGAAATGGCAGCTGGGAACCTCCTCCTCTAGGCCCTCCCCTTCCTCCTCTGGGATGAAATTGGCCTTGTTGTTGCGGAGCTTGGGAACCCCCTCCTCCCCTAAGGCAGTCTCTGGCCCAATGTCCAAGTTGTCCGCATAGGTAGCAGGGGCGGGGTCCTCCCATGTGTCCTCTCCGTCTTCCCCTGCCTCCCCAGTCCTTTTCTCTCCATTGACCCTCCCTTTTTCATCCCTCCGTCCCACTGTTCTCCATAGGTGGGCAGCTCAGCTTCCTGGTTGCTGGTGAGGAGACCTTGTCTCTCTCCCATTTCTCCCACAACTTTTCCACTGCTTTCTTTTTCTGTCCCTTGTCTTTTTTACCTACTTTCCCCTCTAGGTTTTGTATCACATGTGCCTTTAACTGGCCCAAACTCATAGACTGATCTCCCATTATATTTGTACACACACACCTTCAGGTGTCCTTTTAATATTTTCAAATAGATCATATAACCCAAACCAATGTATTTTAAGATTAAAACCATAAACTACACAATCCACAACTTTCCTAACCCTGTTAGTGTCTTCTCACACGCAGCTACAGTTCTTCTAATGTCAAAACAACAGGTGGAGGCTGAGATGCGACCGGCTCATCACTTAATGTTAACACACAATATCTTCGCAAGATACAGTGGGCAATCTACCCAGGAGGTGTGGCACGTCTCCCCAGTCACTCATGTCCATGAGAACAACCCATCATTACACTGCTCAATTTCACAAATCCACCAACATTGTGATTCTCAACATTGCTTTTTAAAACACACAGCAATTTTCAATACATGCAACTATATTTTCTATTAAGATTCACACTATTTCACCATAAAGTCAATTTAAATTTCAAAATGTATTATTTTGTCTTATTATTACTATTCTGTTTAGTTTTATTTGCTTTTATAGTGATACCACTTCATTCCCAATAGTTACTGTTCGCTTTATTCCCAAAAAATATACTTACATTTTTTTTTAGTGCACCTTTAAGTTTTTTTTTAACCCAGTTGTTTCACATTCATTCCCCTTTTAATGTCTACCTCCAATATATTAATGACACATGCACTCAATATTATTATACACACAAATCCCCAGATAAGTCATTAATGTCTCTCACTCACTCTAACCCTAATTTTTGGTACTTTGTGATAAAACTCACGGGACTCCAACCCACAGGGACCCTATTTCATAGGGACTCTAACCCTAATTTTGGTGCGTTGTGATAAAACTCATGGGACTCCAACCCTCAGGGACTCTAACCCTGTTTTCTTAGGGACTCTAACCCTAATTTATTTTTGGTACTTTGCGATAAAACTCACGGGACTCCAACCCTCAAGGACTCTAACCCTGTTTTCTTAGGGACTCTAACCCTAAGTTTTTGGTACTTTGTGAGTACAACTCACGGGACTCCAACCCTTAGGGACTCAAGCCCTATATTGGCCTTAGCTTTTGATTCTCCAATTCACCAGTCACTTATTGTTTGTTCAATGTAGTTATATTATAAGATTTAGACTGTAATTTCCTTACCTCCTCCTCACTCACTTTTAATTTGGTATTAGTCAATGCACAGAATTTGGTTGTTAACAACAGGTTTCTGCTTACCTTTTCTTTGAAGGGCCCGGTGAGTGACGAGGAGTTCAGAAACACAGAGCCGGTTCTGCTGGAAAAAACCTCAGCAGTGGACAGCGTCGAATTTTCTCCTTTTCTTCCTCAGCAAATCACGTCAGGGTCATCAAATTTGTCAGCGCGTTCGTTTATTTGCAAAAGAAAAGTCTGGAGAGGAGCTATTCCTTAATTTGGCATTTATTAAAGAATTGGAGGATCAAAAGCATCTTGTACAAGGATCTTTTCTATTCAGAAAACCACAGTCAGCAAGCTGTTAATCTGTAGCCATCATCCTAAAAAAGAATGCTATTCTTAACATTACACAGAGTTTTAAATGAAAATGTACAACTATCTGATTTCTGTTTCTACAGAGGTGGGGAGGAGCTGTGGTTTAGACTTAGCTCTCCCTTCGGTGGTGCACAGGCTGGTCCCAGCCTCTTGGCACACGATTCCACCCTTCGTGTGGAGACAGCACCCTAGTGGAGGAATCCTACACTTCCTCTGTTTGTAAGTTGCTAAAGTCTCTGCTTCGTTCCCCAAAACTGATATTTTTACTCTCATGGTCATGGACAATACATACTGTCCTCAGTACATGATGTTTCTTTCTGATATCCCTGTTTCTTTGTATAAATGTATGTATAAAAGCCTGTTTGCAACAGCTAATCAACTTTTTCCTGCAGTCAGCAAGTCTGCAGGACAACACTTTGAATTGTTAAGCCTCATGCCCTGTGTGTGTGTATATGTGTACAAAAGTTTCAACATGGTATTAATATAATAGGCAGGCAACCTTCATTTAAATTATTCATTCTCACACACCGCAAGAAAAGAGAAGATTACGACTTTGAAGTCGTCTTATTCTGACAGATGCAACAAATGGTGCTGAGAAAGCCACTGCTGCTTTGCTTTGTGTAACTTGGGAACTAGCCAAAAAGGGCAAGCCATTTGTGGATGCTGAACTTGTGCACATTGGGAAGGAGGAGTTGTTTGCAGGAGACAAAGATGTGATGACTATCAGATTCAACATGTCAATCGCTGTCGACAACTGCAACTGATACTGCGCAACTGTCAGTATTTGTGTGATACTTCAGCAGGGAAATTTTCAAAGAGGAGTTGCTGTCCCTTTTGCCAATGAAGACCAACACAACAGTTGAGGCCATGTATACTGCTGTGAAAGATTTCTTTGAAAATAATTCTCTGGAGCTTGGTAAAATCAACCTCCTTGTAACTGATGGTGGGCCATCTATGATAGTATGAGAGAGGGGCTTTGCATCGCGTCTCATAGCAGAACACCCGACAGTCAACTCGCTATACTGCATCATTCATCAGACTGTGTTATGTGTCAAACTGTCCGGTGAAACGTCAGCAACAATGGACACAGTCATCAAAATTGTGAATCACATTCGCTCAACCTCAAGCCTATTAGCACCGGCTTTTCAAAATGTTGCTACAGGAGCAGGAGGCCCAATACTCTGATCTACTGCAGCATAATGTTGTACGGTGGTTGAGTAGGGGGAGGGTTCTACAGCGATTCTATGCACTGCGGAAAGTAGCGGAATATCTTTCCAGTTAGAAATCGAACAAAGCGGAGGAGCTGTCCAAGTTCATGCAAGATCACAAGTCCATAGCAAATGTCGTGATTCTATGCAACCATCACCAATTGCTTGAAACAACTCAACCCTCAACTCCAAGATGGGGATGTGAATGTGGGAGAGCTGTTTGAAAAGGTGAACGTTTTTTGGGTAAACTTATTATGACCTATTCCTGGCTGATGGGGGAAAAAACTACACTTCCCTACACTGCATGATACTCCTACAAATAAGACTGTGCTGTCACCAATGATAGTATTGCTGAAAAGTCTGGCAGACAACTTCAGCACATGGTTCAACAACTTCAAAATCCCCGGGCAAGTGCTGTTTGTACGCAACCCGTTCGCTGTCACTGTCACCAGGAGCTGTTCAGCGAAAGCAAAGGCTGTGCTGCCTGCAATCGACGAGGGCACATTCCAGTTGGAAATGGTCCAGCTGCAGAGCAACGATGTCCTGAGAGCCAAGTTCAGGGAGGAGAGACCGTGTGCATTTTGGGCACACATTTGTCCATTAGTATCCAACTGTAAAAGACTCGCTATATACATTTTGACAATGTTCGGATCAACCTACATATGCAAGTCAGAGTTTTCAATGATGAATCTAATTAAGGACAAGAAGTGCAATAGAATCACAGACTGTCATCTCAACCAGGGCATGCATATTACCTTGATATTTCACAAGCCAAACTTCAGCAAGCTCTCAAAGGAAATGAGATGCAGTCACTCACACTAAGCAGGTAGTCAAGAAATGACACAGTATGAGGCATATGAACTCTTACAATTTGATTAATTGCTTGTTTAAAAAAAAAAGAATGTGTAATTAAAGCCCCAAATCTTTTTGACAAGCCCATGTGGGATATGGACATTTGTTCTTACGGAGTGTGACTACGGGTAGATGGAAAATATTCTATTTGGAATTTTCTTGACTCACTATAACTAAAATGCATGTATGTTTTGCAACTCCAGTGTTTATAATAGCAGTAATGCACAAGATGCAGAATGTCAGGGCCACCTGCTGCCCCTGTGTTCCTGCTCGACAGCTGCTACTACAGTTGTTGAGCAGTTGTTGTTATTATTGTCATTATTATTCCTATGACTATCATTCCTATTATTATTACTTTATTAATATTACGACTACCATTACATTATTACCATTTTAAAATTCTAAGTGGAATTTGCATTGTGGTCCCCTCCCTCCTTCACTCTCTCTCTGGATGGCCGCCCACCATTGAGTCTGGTTCTGCTTGAGGTTTCTGCCTCTTAAAGGAAGTTTTTCCTTGCCACTGTCGCCAAGTGCTTGCTCATGGTGGGATTTGTTGGGTCTCTGTAATTAATATTATAAAGAGTACGGTCTAGACCTGCTCTATAGAAAAAGTGCAATGAGTAACTTCTGTTATGAATTGGCACTATATAAATAAAATTGAATTGAAATTGAATTGAAAGAGAAGGCTGATTTTTGCGTGATGGCCTTTCAGGCTGTGCAAAGTGCAGTAGGATCAGACTGTACTTGCCAACCTTGAGACCTCAAAAATAGGGAGGTTTTTAAAACCAAAGCATGGGGTTTGGGGGTCCTCCCCCTGAAAAATTTGAGTTTCAGAGACTTTGTTTCCTGCATTCTAGTGACTTTTAAAGAATGAAAAGAAAGAAATTGACAAAATAATAAGTACACTGCAACAGCATTTTATGTTGAATACTTATGATTTTACTTTTAAATTTCAGGAAAGAATACAGGCCATGTCCCTTTCCTTTAAAACTTTCCACAAGAAATGGAAATTCTTCTTTCCAGGACGTCTGAAATTTGCTTGAGTAGTAGTAGTACTCTCCATTTCTATCTGAGTCTCACTCTGAGGAGGATGAGGCGCGAGCATGGGTGTATAATACGGCATCCATGGGCATGAGCTGCTCTCTTCTGCGTCACATGCAGGCGAGGAAACAAAATTTGGTGTAGCTCTATTATTGTCCAGGTGAAAACAGTAGACTTTTAGCGTCATAGGGAGCTGTACAGTGACAGAAACAGGCTGTGATAACGAAAAGGAAAAAAAGTTGTGAAAATTTGTCATAAATCAGGAGAAATACAGGAGAATTGTGACCCCGGGAGGATACTGAGAGAGTGCAATGAAATAATAATAATAATAATAATAAAACTTTATTTATAGAGCACTTATCAAAACAAAGTACAAAGTGCTTCACAACAAGAGAAATAAAATAACACAGTGAATGACGAAATATAAAGAAATAAAACACATGAAATACAGAAAAGCAATAAAATAAACAGTAAAATAAACAGCCAGTTCAGGTAAAATCAGGATATGCTTTCAGATAAAAATGTGTTTTGAGACGAGACTTAAACGAAGACACTGACTCAGACAACCTAATTTCTTCGGGCAAGTTGTTCCAGAGCCTCGGGGCCCTGATAGCAAAAGCTCTGTCCCCCTTAGTTTTCATCCTGGACTCAGGAACAGACAGGAGACCCCTGCCCGAAGATCTCAGACTACGTGAAGGTTCATAAGGGATTACAAGGTCTAAAATATAATCTGGGGCCAGGCCATGAAGAGCCTTAAAAGTAATCAACAAGATCTTAAAATCAATCCTAAAACCAACAGGGAGCCAGTGTAAAGAGGCTAAAACAGGTGTTATGTGGTCGTACTTCTTGGTCCTGGTTAACAGCCTAGCAGCTGAGTTTTGTACAGTCTGCAGTCGTGTCAGAGTTTTTTGATTAAGACAAATGAACAGGCTGTTACAATAATCAAGGCATGAGGAGATAAAAGCATGCACAACAGTTTCTGCATCACTAAGATTTAAAATAGATCGTATTTTTGCAATATTTCTGAGGTGATAGAAACATGATTGGACAAGCTTAGTGATATGTTGCTCAAAACATAGATTGCTATCAAACAGGACACCAAGATTTCTTGCAACAGGCTTGATATGTTGTGACAGGTTACCAGTGGATGGCAGTATTTGTTTAGTGATGTGTTGGGGCCCAATAACAAGGATTTCAGTTTTATTTGAGTTGAGCTGAAGAAAATTTATCGACATCCAATTTTTTATGTCAGACAGGCAGTCCTGCAGAGAACTCAGCGTACTAAGGTCAGTGGGCTTGACAGGGAGGTACAACTGTGTGTCATCCGCATAACAATGAAAAGAAATACCATGTCTGCGGATTACATCACCCAAGGGAAGCATGTATAAGGAGAACAATATTGGTCCCAGAATTGAACCTTGAGGCACACCATACTTGATATGGGAAAAGGATGACATGAAGTTATTAATGCTAACACAGAATTTCCTATTGGACAGATAAGATGCGAACCAGTCTAGTGCAGTGCCAGATATGCCCACCCAGTGCCTCAGTCTGTCTAAAAGAATGCCATGATCAATTGTATCAAAGGCAGCACTTAGCCACAAGGAGAGGCTGGGTTAACTAACTGATCCACAGTCTTAAACAGGAATCTGGGGTTGTGCTGATGGGCAGAAATAAGTGCAGAGAAATGGCATGTTCTTGCATCCTTCACCATCCTGTTATAAAGGCGTAATAACTCTTTCATGGCCACAAAGTGGACCTGGAGACGTGATTTCTTCCATCTGCTTTCTGCTCTTCTGCAATTCTTTTTACAGCTTCGAATACTGTCATTTAACCATGGCTGTTTTCTAGTCTTTGAGTTTTGTCTATTTTTAAGAGGAGCTATGAGATCTAAGGTTGAAGAACACAGGAAGTTAAAAGAATCAACCAAATCGTTGGTGTTGGAGGAATTGGGAAACACACTGCCCGGAGAATTGAACAGTGTACAGAATTTTGTGGCACTATGCTCATTAAGGACGCGTGTGTACTTAGAGCGGGATAAGACAGTACTGGCAGCCTCTAATTCACAGTTGAAAACAATGCATAGGTGATCAGATACAAACATGTCCCTGGTTTCCACAGATGGGGTTTTCAGGCCCAAAGTAAAGACTAGGTCTAAGGTGTGGCCACGGGAATGAGTTTGGCCAGACACATGTTGTTGTAAGTTGAAAGAGTTAGTGATATTTAAAAAATCAGCAGCAAGGGCATTAGAGGAGTCATCAACGTGAATATTAAAATCACCACAAAGAACAATTCTATCATAATTTAACACAAGACTGGATAAAAACTCAGGGAGTGCCAACAAGAAGGAGCCAGCTGGTTTAGGGGGGCGATATATAATAGCAAATATGACTGGGAGGGGGCCACCAAGTTTAAACATGAGCACTTCAAAGGAGGAAAAATCATTGCAAGCTATGAGGTCACACTTAAAATGCTTCCTATAGACAGTAACGAGGCCCCCACCTCGACCACAGACCCTAGGGCAACTAAAGCAGTCAAAATCAGGAGGGCACAATTCAGCCAGCTGACTGTGATCACCAGGACGTAACCAGGATTCAGTTAAAAACATAAAGTCTAACTCAGTGGAAGAGATAAACAGGAGTCTCTCGAGGGTTGGCAAGTATGGATCAGACGGTGAGCTATGCAGGGGAAGACAACTATTAGCTGAAGAGGAGAAAAAGTTACACAGAAATGAGGATAATTCTGATCCCATAAATGTGTAATTCACACTAAAAGAGCTTAAATATACTATTCATTCAAATTAATTTCATTAGTAAGTTAAGTTAATAAATTAAGTTAGTTAATTTGAAAATAAAGAATTTCAAAGAAAGATGAGTTATAGGCCTTTTAATGTTTATTCCTTTTATCTGATAAATATTATTAATGTTTGTTTATTAACTGGCCCCTGGCCTCCTGTCATTTTGCCCCTGGGCAAAGCAAGTTGAGTATCCCTGCTTTAAAGCAATCCTTTACTAATATTAGGTGTCCGAGGAACCATCCGATTATATTTCTTGCTGTTAATTCTGGGCTCAACCTCCTTTTTGGAATTGCTACAGAAGAGTCAGTCTTCACTGTCTGGGATTCTGCATAATAGGAATGTCTGGCCGGTTGGGGGTTCTACGTTTGGAGCCCCACTTAAAGTTATCCCAATATTCTGCATATTTCAAATTCGTACACGGTTGGATTTTCTGCCATTGTGTCTTTGTAAATCATTTTCCAGGTCCTTGATTCTGGGACTGGAACGTTTATATAATACATAGTAATGTTGAAGTTAATAGTGGATGTGGTATTAATGCTTTTAATCCAAAAGAAGGTTTCTGCTAATTCTTTCTAAGGCCATGGTATAGTTCTCATCCCTTTCACGGCCAAAAGGAAATTCTCTATTATTTACTGACATTATGGGAAATTTAAACCATTGTTTTCCTGTAACGTTATAGCCATAACCTGCTAATTCTGTAAGTAGTTTAGATATGGTGTACGGTGGTCATGGTATTTGTTGAGCTTGCCTTTTTGCCCTTGAAGGCATAGGAGTTGGATCTATTTATAATGTGACTCATTGTGCTAAGACACGGTCGAACTCTTCCCATGGGGTTTCTTTGATGCAGGGTTTACCATCTGTATTTAAAGAAAGTACAGTGGTGTAATTTCTTCCAGCCGGTATTGCATTATCCTCATAGAGGAGGATTGTTAGGGTTTGGCCCTTAGACATATTAGTGTGAATGCAATTAGAATAATTTGTCCAGGAGTATTCTTTCTCTCTTCTGGCGGTAATAGTCCAGCATGAAACTTGTTTGGAGTCGTTTTTATGGAAGTACATGTAGTCCATTTCTGGAGTCAGAGTTTTATTATCTATTTTCTGCTAGAGAGTATACCAATCATGTTACTATTTTGAAACCATCTCTTGAAACACGCTGTCTGATGTCCTCCGGCTGCTCTGCCTCATCTCTCTATGACTTACGGAGTTTCCTGATAGATAGCTTTACTTGTTGCTAAACTAATGCCATAGACTGGTAACCGCTAACTGCTGCTAACTGTACTGCTGCTGCCTCAGGTTATACCATTTTTCCTAATCTGAGAGCAATGTACTAAGCCAAAACTTTTGAGCCTGTTTATTGGTGAGTATTTCCTCTATAATGTCTGTTTCTTCTATTTTGGATTTGACTGCCGATTTATCGGGCTGAGTCTTTCTTCTTGCTACCCAGACTACCCTTGTCTCAACCTGGAAAGGAAGGCAGACAGGGTTAGTGGGTCTGGGCGTGTTTCTACGTATGGGATTGTTTATGGCTTCATGCATGGCTGCTACATTTTTGGTGGGAGCATTTTTAATAAACCAATCCTTAGTTGTCCTAACTGCCCTCTCTGCTACCCCGTTTGTTTCAGGCTTGTATGGGACATACCAGATTTGTTGTATGCTGTTCTCTTCTTGGAGTTTGTTTACAAACTTGTTTTTGAAATGTGTACCATTGTCCATTCTTAAACTTTCTATTTTTGAATACTGGACAATTATTTGGGCTAGCCTATCTGAGAATGATGTCCCTGTGGCTACTCTGAGTGGGAATAACCGTTGATTTATTCCCGAGGCCTGTTCGCTGAGGCAATGGCCCCGCGATGTCAGCACTGAAGTGTTGTTCCCATAATGCAGGTTCTGCTATTCCTGCTTTGAAACAATAGTCACTATCTGTCACTAATGCAAGCTGCCTTGTGCTTTTTTGCAAAACAAGAGAACTTCTAGAATTGCAGTAACCTCTGCTGTTTGAGCTGACTCTTTTATTACTATTAGTAATCCATATAGTTTTGTCTAATTTCTGTATGACATATGCCCATCTTCATCTTCTCCTTGTTTGCTACCGTCTGTGAATACATAAAAGATGGGTAGGTTAATTTGGTAGTTTTGGGGTTTTTTGGTAATTTATTTTGAGGTTTATCTGACTGTCGGTAAGGACTAAGTCCCATTTTCCCCATCTGCTTGCTAATGCTTTTGAATCTATCAAGTTTTGCTTTGAGGATGTGCTTAGCCGTGGAAATGGTGAGATGCTATAGATGGGTTAAATCTCAGGGCTCTGTAGAAATGGTAGACTCCTGTGAGGGTTTGTTCTTGTGGGTTATATTTTAGCTCTGGGGGTTTAAAAGTATATGATTGGAGGAGGCATGGTGTTTTTGATCCCTGATTTTTTACATGTTAGGGAAATCCCTTTTTCTTCTAAGTCTGACTTACATTTTGGTGTTCAAGTTTGCTTTCTGTTGTAGTGTAAAATGTTTTAAAATTGGTGTAAAATGTTGTTAACTATTAAATGTAAATCATTTTTGCCATTCAAATTAATGCAAAACACATGAATGTCGTGCAGCATTAAGTATGACATCATTATATAGACTGACTTTCTCTTAGCACCCCCAACTCTGATTGACTTCCAGCGTCTGGTGATCAGCACTGATCCTGGTTTTAATGTGACCGACCAGAGATGTGTTAAGATCAAATCAGGAGCAGTGATTTTAGAAACTCAGCAGTGTTACCTTTGTTTTGAGTGTTTTCATTCACCTACTTGACACATGCAGATGCTTTGATTCATTGCTTGCAATTGGACGTTAAGTGCCCTGTTTCCATTGAAAAAGAAGTATTTGATGTGTTTTTTGCCATTGAACTATTGTAATTTTCATACTAAGCATATATTGCCGGGAAAAGGCTTTTTGACTTGGACTTGATTGAAAAGACCTAAAAACAGCTCTGCTTTACTGAATCACTATTGTCACTGACCGAAACATAGCTTTTAGCAATGGAGCTCCTCACTGGTAACAGAGAATCACACTGTTGTCAGCTCAGTGTGATAATAGGCTGCTGAGCTTGTTAACCTAATGTGCAGTGCTTGTGTAGGCTATTTTTCTACTGAAAGTAGTAAAACTCTAACTGAAAGTGACAGCTTGGACCACCAGACTGAACGTACTACTGACCAGAATCAGCCCTGAACGTATCAGCGGTATGAACTGTGATGCGTTCACTTACTGTTGTACATACTGTAGTGCATTTGAATGGCAATGAACTGAACGAAATGATTTGAATCAGCAAAGCGATTTGTGATTTCTACCTCTACGCTCCTAATTTCTCCCTCAGCTGCATCAGCAAATGACAAGTGTGTGTTACTCCACATGAGAAATGTGCACAGAAAGAGGGGGGCAGGACATCGCTGTAAATTAATGTAACGTGTGTGAGAGACAGCAAAGTAAAATGTAGTGAAAGAAAAAGCTGGAAAAACAAAAGTGTGTCAGAATCGCAGAGGCCCAGTGATGGTGAGGAAGAACTAATACATTTATCAATTCCAAGTACCGTAAAAAAGTTGTGTAGTTGATGTGTGGAACCAGATTCAACGATGATGACAGTCAAAAGGTGAAATGTCAAAAAAACGCCTTAGAGGTTCTGCACACCCTCATAGGTGTTTTCAGTTATTCTGGCTGGTTAGACCTCTGCTCAGGTTGAAGGTGGGCAGTACTATGCTGTGTATGAGAATTAACAGGATAATTTTACCTGGATAAGATCATGTTAGCCTGAATGAACTAAACCACATTTAAAAAACAGGCCCCAGGTTGAACATAACTGGGATTCCCTTTAAACATGGAACTGATACATTCATAAAGAGGGAGGACACAATAAAAAACAATACCTTAATGGAATCCAATGTAACAACCGTGCAATAAATCTAAACTTCAACTAGTTCATGCTATTGTATTAGACTGCATTACAGGTGCACCTCAAGTTGGCCTGCATCAAGCTTTATTTGGTAAGATTGTATACCAGGCTATTAATGTGAAAAAAGTAGGAAAAATATAAGGCCACAGGAATTTGTTCAAAGGAAAAAGAGGTAGAAGTTAGCAAGTATAACAAGCCTGCCATTAAGCAGAACACTTGAAACATGTTCACAGCTTTGTGGTTGGACACCTATGCTCATCACTTGCTGTGCGTGCGCAGTAATCTTTGATCCAACCCAGACTCTCCTTCGTGGAGCCTAAAGAGGACAGAGATGATTTTTAACATGTATGTTCTCTAAATGGGTTCCATAATTAATCAAATAAAAAGAGCACTCACCTAGTGGTTTGTATTCACAGCCAATGTATCCCTGGTAGTCATGGTTTTCCAGTGTGTTGAACAGGTAGCTGTAGTTGAGCTCTCCGGCACTGTCAGGCTCATTCCTGCCTGGAACCTGAGCAATCTGAACATGACCTGAGAAAGACGACAAGACTTCTTTTTTGACTGCTGTTGTGTTTTTCATCTTCATTACCTCCAGAGGCTTGACTGAGCATGCTCTTTAGTCAACAACCCTCTGCTTCACATCATTATAGTTGCATAGTAGCTGATGACACACAATCTGGTGCGACTACAGTTCCATGACTTCCCTGACTAAATGTGAATGAACGTGTGAGATGTTGATTCACAAAATCAATATTTGGGATTTACAATGGTTAAAGGGGCACCAACTTGTGTAGGTGCAATCAATTAGATTTGGCTATCAAAATTATCAAAGATAATCATAAATAGTAACTTGAATTAATTAAGTCTTTAGGGGCACCACTCTTCTTAAAGAAGAGAAATATAGCCAATCAATTTATTGAATCTCATATAATACACTAAACTATCAATTTGGAACTCAGATTACTAATTAAATTAATAATTATAACCAGAATTACCCTCAATAGCTAGTAGGTTGAAGGATTTGGAGTTCAACATAGAAGTTGACAAATTATTCAATCTTGTGCAACATTAAAGAAATCAGCAAACTTATACACAAGCATTTATTTAAAGATAAACAAAGCAAAAACACACAATGTGAAGTCTAACGCTAAATGCACTAAACTACAGAACAAAGGGTGTGTGTGTGTGTCCAAAATGACTGCTTGGGTCCAAGAGGGCATCAAACAAAGAAATTAACTCAAAATGGCAGCTGAGCAGCGGCCGCATGGTTTGACAAAGAAAGGAAACTCTAAATGGCGGCCAGGCCATGTATGTTACAGAGTGTGGCTCTGTTAAAGGGCCAAATTGTAGTGTACGTGTACTGCGTAGAATAAGCGGTGCCAGGTTAGAAAAGAGGATAGTTAGTTGCATGCAAGACCCTGTGCCTGTGTGAAACATCAGTAACATCACTTAACATGTGGCTACCAAATAACCTAACAATCGTCAGAACAGAACAATAAAAGTCAATGAACCAAATCAATACAGATACATTCACAAAAGTAACACAGTCCTGTGCTCAGCCGTGTACTCTGCTATGCTAATGTTATGCCCAGTTATGTGTTCGGTGGTTACGTTCCCAGTCCGTAAAAGAAGAAGTTGCTTTGAAGCTGCTGCTATTTTCTGGCAGTTCCATCGGATTAGCTCTGCCCGTGCACACATTGCGCATGAAAATTTGTTTTGGGGAGTGGATTTGGAGGGGGTGGGATTATTTCAAAATCTAGCTGTCGCTTGCTAGTTCCACCAATGTTACCTAACCTAGCTGTAAGAAGCATGAAAAGCAAGGTATCATCATTGCTGCCAGAGCTTAGAGACTCCAGTGCTGACCAGAAGAAAACAAAATAGAATACAATTTTTGTCTCAGGACTAGGTGTGCATTTTTATATTTAACTTAACGCACACAAATATTCACATACACAGAATTTTGATTCTGGCTCTGTGGAACAGCTTTACAGCTGCACTTGTCAATATTTTAGTATCAACAACAGCACAAATGCCTACTGTATGTATATGAAAGGTGTCATTCGTAGTGATGAACCCACAGAGAATTATCACCACCTCTGTAGATTCCCTTCCCTTTACAGAGCGTTTTTTTCAACTCATGAAAGAGATTGAATACTGGACTTGCATTCAAGGTGGATACCAACACCACTTCAAATTAATGCTAATGTTGCTCTGTGTCTTGTATTAACAGCTTGTTCTGCTGCCCCAAGTGTCCCAAAATGATTTTTTTCTGCTTTAAGTCCAGTGTTTCCGCTGGTAACATTTTGCTGTGGCGGGCCACCAAGGTAATATTTGCTGCCACAGCAAAAAAAGAAAAAAATCACAAAAGAAAACAAAACATTCCGCGATCAATCTTCTGATCCACATCTTCAAAATATATGCAGTTACTCTACCCACGAAGCCCGATTCCTGCCCCCCCTCACGCACACATTACAAAATCCAGTCAGTTCATCTTACAAGTTAACGGCACAATGGCATTTAGTTACCTAAATTAGCTATACTATATGCCTATGTGCATAATATCTAGACAGATAAAATTATGTAGCCTTAATTAACGTGAATGTATAAGTGCAGTTAGGCTGTGGGTGTGCTAACCTAGCTTGTTAAAAAACGTAGTTATTACTGTCACTGGAAAATTACTATATTACCGTAAATTCTCAAATAGTGGCAGGGGTCTTTATTTACCTCAACTGTACACCCGCAGTGACTGAAATAGGCTTTGCAAAACAGTGCTTTAGATGAGTAATCCAGAACAATAAAGCACTGAAAATAGCATGATTATATTGTTGAATTTATTAAATGAAAGAGATGGAAATGGACATTATGCTTAGTTGGCATGCCCATTATATAACAGGCACCAGGAGTTTATCAACCTTGCTTTTTTTGCCTGGCCTCTATTTGGCGCCGGTTTTTATTTGACTACCAGCCTTTATTTAAGAAAATACGGTAATTCATGTAATTATTAAGTGTTTGTTTACCTTGACAGACAGAGAGGGTACATGGATCAAACATAGGGATGGAAGATGACAGGAGATCTCAGGGAGGGCCCGGGTCCTCCCTCACTTTTTATCTTCCTACCTTCCAGTATGTTGTGTTAAACTCTGAACATGGTTGCCAACCCATAGTCAACAGTAGCAGTTTCACAGGTGTCCATGTTTTACCACTTCGGTATCTCCAATTCAAAGAGGTTGGGAATGCCGCATTTCCAACTTCAACTAATAAACATTCTTACAACCTAGAATCTTTTTCTATCCTTTAACCATACACAATGTACTCTAGGTGCAGCAAGATGATATAGTATAGCCACATACATATATCAACATATGTTGTGTCTCGCCACACCAGCACAGTGTACCATCCAATTTTTCCAACCCCTTCCTGCCCTGGCGATGATCCCTAAACCTTGAGTATGGATACTGAGGGTACCCCCATAATGGAAACAAAGTTTATTCTAGGGAGAATATCCATCTTGTTTAGGGATACAGACTGAGGGTAATATAGGGGACAGAAGAAGCAACAAGAGGTTTGAGTGAAAGAGTAAGTAAAAGATGGGAGACAGGGCAGCCTTGCCTCTAGAGATATGAAACCTGGAAGAAATTAGGTTACTCAGAAGTCACCAAGGCTGAAGGATTTGAGTATAATATTTTGATCATGTTTATCTTATTAGGATCAAAGACAAATGTTTACAGCACATTGTGTACTGTATTATCATTAGACTGCCATTCTGTATTCATTTGTATGAATATCTGTATTTGTATATTGGATTAATTGTATTTCCACAGTCCGATTTTTCACTGTTTTATCTCACATCTTACTCACCAATTATGGAGAAATACTTGTGTATGTTTTGTGTCAGGTTTCCATCCATTATTTGACAGTGAAAGACATCCTGAAACAGTTCAGACATCTGTTAAGTCAAGAGCTTCATCATATTTTTTTTAATCTTTTATTTTCAAGCTAAGACAAATTTCCAAAGCACCCACCATTTGCAGCTTGATATTTGGCTTTCCAACCTTCTCCAGTATTGCAGCTGCTACAGACACAAAAAGTGAAGATGACATAATTCATGGCAGGTAGCCAGACATTATCTATGCCAGACAGGAGGTGTGATTTCTTTAAGAGAAGTGGTAGAAATAAGACACACCTTTATCAAACAATGGCATACTCACACTGTACAGCATCAAATCTGCTGAGCACACTATCACAGCATAACACACCTTGTTCTGTCTGAATCCATAACATTCCGATTTATGATAATGTAAAGAGTGTTTAATTTAAGATTAAATTACAGTACGTGCACTTACATCAATGGACTTATAACCAAATCTGTTACTGGTGGCAAAATGACTTTTGTGTAATGCTGTATGTCATATATATGCAATGTTGTGCGCGTGTTCATCCTCAAAATAGTCTAAACTTAAAGTTCATTAATGCAAGTCTAGATTTTCTTATCTAGACATATTCAAAATTATGTTGGCCGGTCCACTGCACGGTTTATGTTTGGAGTCAAAAAGGTCAGTTGATGGGCCTAATGTGGCCCTCCACCAATCTGACCCCCAACTAAATCTAAAATCTGCATCAAAATTTTGGGATTTTGCAGAAACGGACTGTTGATATAACAATAACTGTAAAGCTAATTTGAAATGCCCAATAAAATATTCTCCAGCAAAACTGGCCTTCACTTACCATCTAATAATCAATAGCTTCCATGTGCAGAGAGGAGTGTAAACTGATAGTGAGCTTCATTCTGCTGTTTAACACATCAGTGTGGACAGCTCCTGGTGCTCAAATCAAGTCTCTAGCACTCCAAGATGAATACCAGATGTGTTTGTATTTGTATTATTGTATATAATATTTGTATTCCATGGGTATCCCACAGCTTCACTGAACCAAAAGAGATTTTTATTTTAAAAACACAAATTAAGATTTGATCATTTCCCAACAGCAACACTGTTGTTGCATTTGCCTTATTTGCCTGAGTTTGACAACAGCAGTAACAAATCAGTGTATATTGTTCCATGTCAGTAGTCAAGAGTCTTGTCTGTAGAGATGTGCATGCTGGTTAGTGACTGTGTTGTCTCAATGGGACACAGAGTCTTACCCTGATGAGGAGAGTCCAGAAAATACCTGGGATCTGTAATCCTTGTGTTGATCGGTTCAATCAAACCAGTGATTCCTTCCTGTGAGGAACAGTGACATTTCACAACATTCTGATTAACACTGAGAGCATCATAAGGTGATAGTTGTGCTCCATTGAGAAAATCATTATATTAGAAACTATTTTTTCAGGGTGGTGTGATGTTAAACCGATCTAATCTAACTAATGTGAAACATATTATACATACAGTGCAGCTACTAAATGAATACTACAATATCCACGTACTGTAACAACACCCCACAGAGAAATGCAACCAAAAAAGATTATGATACGACATTAACATATTGTATCTTGTTTGTTTAATTCGTACATAACAGAAATTGAAAAACTACAATTTGTCATGATGGCCGAGTTGTTAAGAAGCATACCATAAACTGTGATCACAATGTCATGATTTCGGCCAGGAACCTTTGTTGAATGTCATACCCCATTCTCTCTCCCTCATCATTTCCTCTCTGAAACTCTACTGTGACCCATCTAATGAAGGCAAAATACCAAAGCATTATCTTACAAAAGAGAGACAATTTGTGGTTTTAGGGGAAGTTACGTGCTGGAACTATTTCTTGATGAACAACAGCCAGGTGCAGCGACTGGCTGCACCTGGCTGGAAGAAGTATTTCCCAAAACAAACTATTCCTTTACAGATGAATGAACTGCCTTATTATTATCATTATTATATTATTTTTTCTGGAAATTCAATATATTTGATAAGGGGAAGAGTTGTACATGTATGTATTCTGTAGACCTAGTGATGTATAAACACATTTTGATGACATATATACAGCATATACATGCTATTAACTTTCTTATTGTTCTTGATTATTCAGATAACCATACCTTGGGAGCTCGACAGGTGTCAGAAGTAGTTTTTTTTAACTCATGCTTAATAATTTTGCAACAAACTTTGTTTTATGTTATGTTACGTGGATACACTTATGCCGATTAAACAACTTTGTCATCCCTTGAACATTTATTAAAATATTAGAATATTGTTTAACATTGTGTTCTGTTAATTCATGTGCCCAAGTAATTTATTCAAAAGCACAAATTAGTAATTGATACTCATGAATCCCCCCCCCTTAAACTTATACTTCTCATTCTTGTAGTATATTGTATAGTATATACAGTCTTGAAGTATATTAAATTCCTGTAAATGTGTAAAAGTTTAATTATATTTAAATATCTAATATAATTTGTTTTAATCTTATGTATATCCTACTTTTTCTTTGCAGTCTTCCACAATATTTCCACAGAAATGCAGTTTCACAACATGCATACAGCTGAGAACTGTTGTTATGTTGGACAGAAAAGGTCACGCACCTTTGAGAGGATATCAGCAGCATACTTTAGGTTCTGCACAAAGATGGCTTCCATCTCCTTGGCAACCGCTGTTCTGTGAGAGCCCACAGGAACCCTCCCTGCCATCAGGTGAATCCTGATAAAATCATGGCAAATACTTTATACACAAAGGCAAATTTGAAAAGGAGAAAACGTGCTTTATATCCTTTCGCAACTATATGGACATAAAGTTTCTTCATCAAAAAACACAAAAGCTCTGTAGAGATATGAACTGTCTCAGCAATATAGAGTTTTTAAAGATGATTCTATTTCATCATTTTACTGTATTTATTTTCCCCCATATATGTCTACCCCTGGCAGTGTTCAACTTTATGTTGTAATGTACTGTGTGTTGTTATGCTCCTTATTGTTAACCAATAAAGCACAAAAAAGGGGAATCCTGATAATGGAACATGGAAAAGATGATACACTGCTTCCACTAGGGCTGGATAAAAAACTATTTTACCATATTTTTATTTGACTCATCCAATATCGATTCTTAAAATCCCAAGATTGATCTTTGCATCTGTGCCTTTTTGTGTACATCTGCGCTAACTGTTATGTGTAGACAGCGGTTACTTGTAAGTAAGTTTTCCACTTGTGTGAAGTACTTCATGTTTGTTTTCGTCAGACAGGAGCTGATTCAACCAATCAACTTGCTTGATGTCCATACTTGAATTTTCAGGGTGGCGGTTGGGAGTGAAAACAATACAAAAGTTATCTTTTGTTATCTTGATCTTTACTCACTTTTTGCAGTCCAAAGCTCTTGCATACTCCAAAGCCAGATCCAGACCCTGTCTGAAATCTGCCTCTCTTCCAGGAACTGCTCCAAGACCAAGATCACCAGCCTTTACATCTCCTGTAACACACACATCTTATTACCACCATATTAATTGTTACTAGCATTTCAGTATGGCTGTACTGTCTGGTTGAGACGAGCAGCTGCTGCTGAACCTCAGTGTGTGGCCCGTGCTGGTGTTGACAGGCTTGTGTTTACCCGGCGGGGTGTTGATGAGGACCACCTCCACTCCTGCAGCCTCTCTGGCCCTCTGAAGCTCCTGCAGGTCGGAATCGTAGAGCCAGGCTGCCTCCACAGCCTGAAAGCCAGCCGAGGCAGCCGCGTATATTCTCTGACTGAAGTCTGGAAGCTCCGTGAACAGCCAGGAAATATTCGCACAGAACTTCAGCGGAGCCATCCTGGTTTAAACGTAGAAGCCAACGACCCTGCGTTCAGTCTGCGTGCTGCACTTTGATCCTGCTAATGGCCGGCCGTGACCTGCGTTTAGCTAGCTAACCTTACAGTTACCCAGTGGCGGAAAACGGACTGGTGAACTTCCAAAACAAAATGTAGTTAGACATGACTTGTCGTTTAGAAAAAGCGAAGGGTGGCATGTGGTGGCAGTTGCCACTCCGAAAAATGCCTTGCCACCGTAGTTTTGGACAATCGAATTCAATATGAAAAGCTGTGACTGGTCGGACATTTACAAGAGAGAGAAACTACGATGTCCGAGTGCAAGTGAATGCATCAAGAGATGACGCTAGAGGACAGGGTTGGTAGACCGATCTCCATCAGCTGCCGCTAGTGGTCCCTGCAGCAGTTCCGCTTTCTCACGGCCCCGGCAGCTTTCTGGCTTTTCTGGCAACAAAATCATCCAAGCCCCAAACAAAAGCCACATTAGTCAGCAATGCAGTGACAGTTAATTCAACGTTTAGTACCTGGGAGTTTGCACTTTAACCACATTTTCAAACTGAAGCTCAGAGAAAAGGACTTTTGCCGTACTCAGCACTACTGGATAAACACTGGATATCTTGGATCGTTGGCACCACTAAATGTGTGGCTTCACAGAGTATAAGTGACACCACTGGTGAATATCATCTTTATATGTAGGTCTCTACCTATAGGAGCCAATTAAAACCCTTAAAGAAAGCTTGCATTCACATAATTACTGACCACATGAATCTTATTTCAGAAATCTGTTGGGAAACAGTGAGGTGGATGCAGGAGGTTAAAACAGACAATAAGTGAAAAACAACAGTCAGATTTTTTTAATAGTGCATTTCATACACAGATAACTCAGTGGGTTTTAGCTATGCTTTGGCCTGGTTTTTAGGCTGCAGTGGGGGGATAAAAGGTGGCCCTAACTTTAAGTCTCTCATTTTTACTGGGCTTGGAACCACGAATGCAAGGCATTGTGGTGCCCAGTACCAGTGGTGCTGGGAACCCTATTGAAATCACTCAGATTTCCCCCCCCCCCCGTTGGTAAAAGTGGTACTGCAGCTTACACCGTAAGAGTTATACAAGTGAAATTCACAGGGGAGGTATAGACTGGTGCACACACCTCAGACACCAAAAATGACACATGACCACCAGCAGGTGACGCTATAATCAATGTAAATGCGTTTTGGCCAGTAACTCCCACATAGGTCCCACAAAACCTTACATGCACGCGTTCCCTGAATTGAGCTGCATCTCGAGATATAGGCCACACTCATTTCCGCCTGTAATTTGTTTTCGCAATATTGCAAAATATGCAAAACCTACTTTTTTGAACTCCTAGGCTGTGTGTCCAATCTGCACAAAATGTTGCACGTGGAATTTATGGACCCTCATGATCAAAAGTTACTAAAAGAATTGTGATACTCCAAAAATGAAAAAACCCACAAAGGTTTGTCCAATTAACACGAAACTTGGGCCAGTACTTTCCCACGCCCCTCTGAGGCTCTGTACAAAAGTTGGCCAATCAGGCCAATTGGCCACTAGGTGGCGCTACAAATGCGAAAAGTTTATATCTCATAATTGGTTGCATGGATTCGTATGAAATTCGGTTTACATGATCTAGGGTCATGACTCAGTTAATAGGTAGGTAATGATTGCTTAAAGTAGGCGTGGCTTATTACAACAAATGTAAAATTCTAGACATTTCACATTCCAAACTTCAAAAACAGAGCTGACATTTTTTCAGCACATCCACTGACATGTGACAAAAGTTTGCCTCACTGCAACCTATGGTCAGTTCAGAAATCTGTCACTTTTTAAAATATGAAAAATTCAATTAACATCTATATCTACACATAGGTCTGTCCAATTAACACAAAACTTGGCTCAGTAGTTTCTTATGCTGCTTATACCGAGGCTCTGCGCAAAATTTGGCTCCAATTGGTCACTAGGTGGCGCTTTTATTGTAAAATCGTGAAATATGTGAACATACTTTTTTCGAACGCTTCCTAGGCGGTGAGTCCAATCTGCATGAAACTGTAGTCACACAACATTTGTACATTCAAATAAAGTTTCCGTTTCTGTTGAAGCAGTCTGTGTTTGGTAGAAGTTGAGGACTCGATCCTTCACTTCGGGCTCTGTACTCTGTGTTTTGATGTTTTGAAGCTCCTTCCACATCTGTACATTCTAAGGTTTTCTCGCCATTCCCCAAGATACCACAATGTCATTAATAAAATTATCCCACCAGGCACTAGTTATTTACCCAAAACCGGTCATGTAGGGCTCAGAATGCCGCTGTATTTGGGAATTGTCATGAATCGCTCAAATAATAGCTCGCCTCCTGTGCATGTAATAATAATAATAATAAAACTTTATTTATAGAGCACTTATCAAAACAAAGTACAAAGTGCTTCACAACAAGAGAAATAAAATACCACAGTGAATGACGAAATATTAAGAAATAAAACACATAAAATACACAAAAGCAATAAAATAAACAGCCATTTCAGGTAAAATCAGGATCTGCTTTCAGATAAAAATGTGTTTTGATACGAGACTTAAACGAAGACACTGACTCAGACAACCTAATTTCTTCGGGCAAGTTGTTCCAGAGCCTCGGGGCCCTGATGGCAAAAGCTCTGTCCCCCTTAGTTTTCATCCTGGACTCAGGAACAGACAGGAGACCCCTGCCCGAAGATCTCAAACTACGTGAAGGTTCATAAGGGATTACAAGGTCTAAAATATAGTCTGAAGCCAGGCCATGAAGAGCCTTAAAAGTAATCAACAAGATCTTAAAATCAATCCTACAACCAACAGGGAGCCAGTGTAAAGAGGCTGAACCAGGTGTGATGTGGTCGTACTTCTTGGTCCTGGTTAACAGCCTAGCAGCTGAGTTTTGTACAGTCTGCAGTCATGTCAGAGTTTTTGATTAAGACAAGTGAACAGGCTGTTACAAAAATCAAGGCGTGAGGAGATAAAAGCATGCACAACAGTTTCTGCATCACTAAGATTTAAAATAGATCGTATTTTTGCAATATTTCTGAGGTGATAGAAACATGATTGGACAAGCTTAGTGATATGTTGCTCAAAACATAAATTGCTATCAAACAGGACACCAAGATTTCTTGCAACAGGCTTGATATGTTGTGACAGGTTACCAGTGAATGGCAGTATTTGATTGTCCAGTTCTGGAGTGGAGCAGTCCGGGGAGTGAGATGGGATGGTCGCATTCCGGCTTGCGCAGCCAGAGGAGCTGAGGACCGCCAGGTGTTTTGCCTGGGCCGAGGCGACAGTGGAGAACTCCAGGATGAGCTTGTCTTTCTCTCTGAGCTCGGCTTCCAGACAGGCGATACTTTTCCTCAGCTTTGAGACGGTAAGGTGTCAAGATCCACACTCAGCCATCAGGCTATCATTTAGTCCGTGAGAGTGCTTCAAAGCTTAAAGTCCACAGTAAAGTCCATAAAAGTGCTACAAGCTTAAAATCCTTGGTAAAAGCGACCGGCTAGCCAAACCGCTGGGCTAAAAACAGACCCAGCTAAGCTAGCAGCAGTGGGGGCAGTCCGGTAAACCACGTGGAGTTGCAGCCAGCTTAAAATCACTTAAGATCCACACGTCCGATGACTGAAAACCTTTTCCAAGTTAAAACATATAGGTAAAGCAGTGGCCAGGAAAGCAGTGTAGCCTAGAAAACCTGGCTCAAAAACTCGATAAAATATCAATTTATGATGGTTTAAGACGAAGTTTCTAGCGACACTTCTGCCGGGTACACAAAAACCCGGTAGTAATGCTACAATGTAGGCAGTAGTAGCATTATAAAGCAGCTTTTACAAACTTCTCCCTTTTTAGGAGCTCAAAATGTCGGAGTAGTACGGACACTTGATGTAAACGTAGCAAAACTTCTACGTTTTAAAATGAAAACATAGTAGTGTGGATGTAGCCTTAGACTGGAGGCTTTTGTTGAATGACGATAGCTTAGCAATGCTGTGGAAAGGGCTTATGGGAAAAGGACTTAAAAAAATAGTTCTGTTTATTTCCACTTACTTATATTCTTCTTCTAGCTATGCTATATTAATTGTCATATTTGTGTTTTCTAATCAATTTTTACTTTGGCTAATCATATTTAAAGTGGAAGTAGACAACTTTTCAACTAGTTAACGGTAGCTGACGCTGTATGCTTATCAACTTCTTGATCATAACAGCATATAGTAACTTTCCCCACTGCTCATTTTAGAAAGGCCACCGCAAGAAAACTGTTCTTTGTTTAGATTATTAAACGGACAATGGATCATAGACGTTTGTTTCTGGCTGCCAGCATTTGCTAGGCTTAAGACTTTCCTCTTTGATAAAGCTTATAGTTAGGGTTGGCTTGGGTGAGTCCATTGAACCATCCCTTAGTTATGCTGCTATAGGTCTACACTGCCGGGAGACTTCCCATGATGCACCTCTTTCCTCTCTCCTTCTCTCCCTCTCCATCAGTATGCATTTTTATCCCATTACTGCATGTTACTAACTCGACATCTTCTCTCTCCCGTAGTTCTGTGCTTTCTCGTTTCTCTCCCCTCTCCTCTGTCGCTTTCAGCAGGTATTTCTGCCTCCGGAGCTGCAGAGACTGGATCTGTGGTTGTGGGCCACCTGCTGCCCCTGTGTTCCTGCTCGACAACTGCTACTACAGTTGTTGTTATTGGCTCTGTTACTATTATTGTTATTATTATTCCTATGACTGTCATTCCTATCATTTTTAATTTATTAATATTAATATTACCGCTACCATTACATTATTACTATTTTAAAATTCTAGGTGGTATTTGCAATGTGCTTCCCTCTTCCGCTATATAAATAAAATTGAATTGAATTGAATCTATGATTGTAGGCCACCTGCTGCCCCATGTTCCTGCTCAACACCTGCTGCTACACTTATTTTTATTAGTCTAATTATTATTGTCATTATTAATCCTATCATTATTATTTCAATTTCTATTTTGTTAATTTGCAATATGCTGCTGTATGCTCTCTTTCCTCCTGCTCTCTTTCTCTCTCAACATAACTGTCAGCGGCAGATGGCCGCACGAAGTTTCTGCCTCTAAAAGGAAGTTTTCTTTTGCTACTGTCGCAAAGTGCTTGCTCATGGTGGGGTTTGTTGGGTCTCTGTAAATAATATTATAAAGAGTACGGTCTAGACCTGCTCTATAGGAAAAGTGCAATGAGATAACTTCTGTTATGAATTGGCGCTATATAAATAAATTGAATACAGGCATGCAGTCGTAGGTGAAGAGGTGAAGGCAAGTGAAGAGTAGAGGAGAGGACTCAGCACGCAGCCCTGTGGAACGCCAGAGTTCAGAGTGAGGGTTGAGGAGGTGTGGTTGTCTAACCTAACCTAACAAACTGGGGTCTGAAGTCCAGTATCCATTTGCAGAGGGAGGTTGTCTTGTTTATAGATAAATTGATTTTTGTTGCTTTGTGCCTTGACATGATTTACGGACATTATGTTGATTTCTTTTTTTCAGATTGATATCTCTATAGGAAAAGCGCAATGAGATAACTTCTGTTATGAATTGGCGCTATATAAATAAAATTGAATTTAATTGAATTGAATCTATGATTGTAGGCCACCTGCTGCCCCATGTTCCTGCTCAACACCTGCTGCTACACTTATTTTTATTAGTCTAATTATTATTGTCATTATTAATCCTATCATTATTATTTCAATTTCTATTTTGTTAATTTGCAATATGCTGCTGTATGCTCTCTTTCCTCCTGCTCTCTTTCTCTCTCAACATAACTGTCAGCGGCAGATGGCCGCACGAAGTTTCTGCCTCTAAAAGGAAGTTTTCTTTTGCTACTGTCGCAAAGTGCTTGCTCATGGTGGGGTTTGTTGGGTCTCTGTAAATAATATTATAAAGAGTACGGTCTAGACCTGCTCTATAGGAAAAGTGCAATGAGATAACTTCTGTTATGAATTGGCGCTATATAAATAAATTGAATACAGGCATGCAGTCGTAGGTGAAGAGGTGAAGGCAAGTGAAGAGTAGAGGAGAGGACTCAGCACGCAGCCCTGTGGAACGCCAGAGTTCAGAGTGAGGGTTGAGGAGGTGTGGTTGTCTAACCTAACCTAACAAACTGGGGTCTGAAGTCCAGTATCCATTTGCAGAGGGAGGTTGTCTTGTTTATAGATAAATTGATTTTTGTTGCTTTGTGCCTTGACATGATTTACGGACATTATGTTGATTTCTTTTTTTCAGATTGATATCTCTATAGGAAAAGCGCAATGAGATAACTTCTGTTATGAATTGGCGCTATATAAATAAAATTGAATTTAATTGAATACTACGGGCATTGGGCTGGCTTCTGGGTAAAGGCTCTTGAATACCTTGAAGTTGAAACGGGATAAAGAATCAGCAATGACATTAGACTAACCCTAACACCCTAACCCTAGGGAATCGGAGGAATGAACCAGATTGTCATAGAAGAAAGTTATTACCATTCCGTTGGTCCAGCAAACTAGACCAGATTTTTAATCGGAGTGGCAGCCTTCATCTAATGAAATTACGTCATGCAGATTAGGCACGGACGAAGCCATGTCCAGCAGTCTGGAAATGAACGAGCGACCCTGGGGAACGATGGGCATCCAAAGTTTAGATGGCCGCAGAGAGAAAGCATTTTCTTTTTTTGTCACTTCACTTGATGCAGTAAAAGACTTAGAGTTAGAGTTATTTCACAAATGTGCTCCATTTTCTCAACTGGGAGAGAAGCTTTCATCTCTACTCTGTCTAGTGAAATGCTCAGGAACTGTAGGCAAGTAGCCGGACCAGTAGTTTTTTTCATCAGAGAGGGGAAGCCTAATTGATTGAACAGGTGTTTCAGTTTGGACAGTGAGGATCCAGATTTGTCATGCGGAGGGTCAATCAGAAGAATGTCGTCAAGAAGGTGGAGAAGGGAGGGAACTCGGACTCTGTTTAAATGAATCCAGCAAAGGGCCTCAGAGACTTGACTAAAAATGGAAGGAGTGCTTTTACAGCCGGATGTGAGGCACACTGCAAAATATAGTTTGGATTTCCATTTTAAAATTGAAAAGATACCACTGTGAAGGATGTATTGGAACTATTTTGAAGGCATCTGTGATATCGGCTTTGGAGAGCCATGCACCCTGGCCAGCTAGCTTAATGAGCCATTGTCAACGGTGGAATAATGGAGAGAAAAAGGCTCGGGTGGAATAAGACTGTTAACGCTAGGAATTTGCCCAGTGTGAGGAGCAGAAAGATCGAATATGAGTCTTTTTTTACTGGAGTATTTTCTTGTTGCTACTCCTATGGGACTGGAGCAAAAAACAGGAAATGGAAGAGTTGTATGGGCCAAATTAATACCCTTTATCGAGCTCCTTTTTATGAAGCTGAGACACTATGACTGGCTCTTTGAGAGTGGATTGTAGGTTTTTTGACACATACGAGGAGGACAGGGATGAGACAACCCCTACCCGAAACCCTTGAGAAAGACAAGTGATCAAATGATCAACAAATACAGAATCAGAATCAGAAATACTTTATTAATCCCCGAGGGGAAACTCTTTAGCAACGGCAACAGGCAGCATGCGCGTTGGCGCATGCACACTTTTTTTTTTAGAAGAAGAAAGAGCTGGGACATTTATTGGAGTAGAAGGGTGGATTTTCAATAAGTCTTTGCTCCACAACAATTCGGCTGAGGGCGGAACCTGCGTGGGCACACTGATCTCATATTATATTATTTATTTGGTAACAGGGTTCACTCGGGACAGATTTTATACCTAAACTTCAATACAAACTGGATGTTGTTGTTTAGCGTTGTATCCCCAAGAAGTGATGTTGCAAATGCCAACAGAATTTTTAAAATAGTAGTAATGTAATTGTAGTGGTAATATTAATAAATTAATGATAATAGGAATGACAGCTATAGGAAAAATAATGACAGTATTAGTAACAGAGCTAATAACAACAACTGTAGTAGCAGTTGTCGAGCAGGAACACAGGGGCAGCAGGTGGCCCACAACCACAGATCCAGTCTCTGCTGCTACGGAGGCAGAAATACCTGCTGAAAGCGACAGAAGGAGAGAGGAGAGAAACGAGAAAGCACAGAACTACGGGAGAGAGAAGATGTCGAATTAGTAACATGTAGTAATGGGATAAAAATGCATACAGATGGAGAGGGAGAGAAGGAGAGAAGAAAGAGGTGCATCATGGGAAGTCTCCCAGCACTCTAGGCCTATAGCAGTATAACTAAGGGATGGTTCAGGGCTCACCCAAGCCAGCCCTAACTATAAGCTTTATCAAAGAAGAAAGTATTAAGCCTACTCTTAAATGTGGAGATGGTGTCTGCCTCCCGAACCCAAATTGGGATCTGATTCCACAGGAGAGGAGCTTGATAACTGAAGGCTCTGGCTCCCATTCTACTTTTGGAGACTCTAGAAACCACAAGTAACCCTGCATTCTGGGATCTTATGAGATCTTTAAGATATGGTGGTGCCTGACTGTCAGGTTCAAAAGACCTAGAACATTTAAATCATATACAAGGAAAGAAAGACAAAGGCATTAATTTGGTTTTACTCATGAGGAGAGCAAGCATAGATGCATTCAGTTACATCTCCTACTCACTCTGAAGTGCATCTATGCAGCTGCCTCTTTTTTATTCAGTTTAAGGAGATTCCCTGTTACATAGCTTTCTAAGGGGTGAGGGAGGTGTATAATGCTTCATAAACAACAAGACATGTTGAGACTGGTCTATCTCGTGAGAGCGGCCTTGGGAGCAGCCACTTCTCATGAAACCATCTGGTGTGGTTTCAGCCTGACCTTCCTGTCTCATAACTGCCAGTGATGAGACGGCCTGTGCGGCTCCTGTTATTCTCACAGACACAAGTTTAATAACACACACACACACGCAGTATTGCTGTGAACTTTAAAGGCTACTAGGAATATAACATAAATGGGATAACGTATGTACATTTTATCCTAACACTGACCATTAAGAGCTTTGTAGGTGTGGAGAAGGATTTTAAATTCTATTCTGGATTTTACAGGGAGCCAGTGCAGAGAAGCTAATATTGGAGAAATATGATGTCTTTTCCTAGTTCTTGTCAGTACACATGCCGCAGCATTCTGGATCAACTGGAGAGTCTTAAGGGACTTATTCGGGCAGCCTGATAATTAGGAATTGCAATAGTCCAACCTAGAAATAACAAATGCATGCACTAGTTTTTCTGCATCATTTTGAGACAGGATGTGCCTGATTTTTGCAATGTTACGTAGGTGAAAGAACGCAGTCCTTGAAGTTTGTTTCATGTGGGAGTTAAAGGATAAATCCTGATCAAAGATAACTCTGAGGTTCCTTACGGTGGTGCTGGAAGCCAGGGCAGTGCCATCTAGAGCAGGGGTGGGCAATTATTTTTTCCATGGGGCCACATGAGAAACAGAAAATATTGTAGAGGGCCGGGCCAAAAGGCTGAACTCAATTCCGCATAATATTAATTGTATTTCTTTATAAAAAGCAGTAAATAGCGTTGTTTTGACAAGCTGGTATGAGTAGGCTATATGTTATAATTAAGCAATGAAAAAGTGAGGTTGCCTTACAAAAAATTCCTTCATTCAATCAAATTTCCCAAACTAATGGCAAACAAAATATGAACACTTTTTTTTTTTTACCATTTATGACTTATATTAGTGAACATTTTCAGTCACATTCACTCCAAAATACATTCTGAGTTTCAAATACTGTTGGAAAGAGGTTCTTAGCATTCTAAGGACATCACAATATTGTCTTTGTGCTCCAAACATTAAGCAAGACACATCATATTAAAGTTACTGTCATTGAACATCACTGAACTGTGATTTTGAGAAAAAGGCTTCCAAAGAAAGTGTCCCAGTTCACTGCTAGTTGGTGCCTTTACATGTCTACATTTGTAGTCTAACCACCTAATATGGTGTTTTTAAGTTCTTTTTTCTTGTTCAGTGAGAGAAATCTAGTCTCTGCTGGGCTTTAACGAGTGCATCAAAGTCAGGTTGAATGTTTGAGGTGGAGATGCGAAGCACAGCTGACAGATGATCATCAGTGAGAGAGCATCTATACCTGGATTTTGTAAACTTCATCATTGAGAATGTTTGTTCACATATGTAGGTAGAGCCAAAGAGAACCAACATCTTCTGAGCATGTCTCCTCATGTTTGGAAAGTTCTCCTCCTTAAGAGAAGAGTAGAAATCCAGCAGAGATCCTGGCTTAAAGTGCTCTGCCAGTACAATGGTCAATGAGCTCCAGCTGAACATCACTGGGTGCATTATCCACACTGCAGGTAAAGGGAGAGGAAATCATGTGCATTTCATCCTCGATTGTTCTGAGATCTTCAAATCGCCTTGAAAACTCACCATGCAATGCTCCTAACATGGATTAGTTCCTGCGGAGGTGATCAGCTGATGGTGTGACTTCTTTCAGGGTTTGCATGTGAGTGAGAGTGTTGCTCTCCAGTTGGCTTGAAAGAAACTGCAGCTTTCTCATGAAAGCCTTCACCAGGCTGTGCATTTCATGAACGAAGAGGCCCTTGCCTTGCAGTTTGGTGTTCAGTTCATTCATCAGTGCAGTCACATTGACAGCAAATGCAAAATCTGCCATCCAGTCCTCATCTGAGAGCTCTGGGATGTCTTTGCCTTTCTTCTCACAGAACTCTCGAATCTCTGCTTTCAGGTCCCAAACTCTTTTTAGCGCTTTGCCCAGGCTGAGCCATCTGACAGCTGTGTGGTAGCCGATGTCACTATGCTCAGACTCATGCTCCTCTAACTGTCTGTGATTCAATGCCCGTGCCCTGATGAAGTTTACTATTTTACTAACAACATCAATAACATGGTTAATTTTTAGCACTGACTTGCACAACACATGTTGGTGTATAATACAATGCAAAAATACCAACTTCTGATCTGCGTCAATTTCAGTCACTTTATCTTGCATACGTTTCAAAAGTCCGACATTTTTACCTGTAACATTTGGACAACCGTCCGTCCCACTTCAACCCCAGGGTGTCTATGCACGCATTTACCTCCGTAAACAGATCGCTCCCTGTCGTCGTCCCTTTCATCGACCGCATTGCTACCAGCTCCTCCGTAATCTTGAAGTCCGTTATCCCACGGACAAATATGAGTAGCTGGTCTGTATCGCGGACATCACAGCTCTTGTCCAAAGCCAAGGAGAAGAAGTCAAAACTTGCCACTTCGCGTTGCAGCTGAAGCTCCAAATTTCCGGCAATTTCCTCGATCCTTCTTGTCACGGTTCGCCTGGACAGCGGGACTTGTTCAAATGTGCCTTTTTTGTCAGGGCATATTAGTGCTGCAGAGTCCACCAAACACTCTTTGACAAATCCCCCCTCCGAGAATGGCTTACTGTTTTTAGCGATTTTGTGGGATATCAGAAAACTGGTCTTGGTTGTGGCATCCCTGGATGCGTGAAGATTGGTAAAAAAGCCTTGCTGCTTTTGCAGCTTAGCTAGCAAAGCTTCCGATGTCCGCGCCCTTTCAGCATCAGTCTAGTTTTTGTATTTCTCCGCGTGTTTCGTCTCGTAATGCCGGCTCAAGTTATAGTCCTTAAACACAGCGATCTGCTCCCCGCAAACTAAACACACTGCTTTACCTCCGACTTCAATAAATAAGTACTTAGCAGTCCAATTTTTGTTGAAATGCCTGCATTCGGCATCTACCTTTTTTTTTTTTAGCAGAACCGGACATTTTTGAGGGCTAAAGTCGTCTTGTCACTTGCTTGTGACAAGGATCTAATCATGTGCGCGTCTTGATATACGTATTGCGTAATTACGTAGTGAATAAAAACAACTTCAAAATAAAAGCAATGCAGTTTTAGTCCATGCATGAGGTAAAATGAGAAAACATTTTTATTTTGTAATTTCCAATTAACCTTACGCGGGCCGGTCAGAGTCAACCAAAGGGCCGTACAATGCCCAGGTCTGATCTAGAGTAACTATATTTGTAGATAATGTGTCTTGGAGGTGTTTGAGGCCAAGTACAATAACTTAAGTTTTGTCTGAGTTTAACATCAGAAAATTGCAGGTCATCCAGGTCTTTATGTCCTTAAGACATGCTTGAAGTTTAGCTAACTGGTTAGTTTCATCTGGCTTGATCGATAGATATAATTGGGTATCATACACATAATAATGAAAGTTTATGGAATATTTCCTAATAATATTGCCTAGAGGAAGCATATATAAGATGAATAGAATTGGTCCAAGCACAGAACCTTGTGGAACTCCGTGACTAACTTTGGCGTGCACGGAGGACTCACCATTAACATGTACAAACTCAGATCGATCTGATAGATAGGATTTAAACCAGCTTAGTGCGGTTCCTGTAATGCCAATTACATGTTCCAGTCTCTGTAATAGGATGTGATGGTCAATGGTGTCGAACGCAGGCCTAAAATCTAACAAGACAAGTACAGAGACAAGTCCATTGTCTGATGCAATTAAATGGTCGGTTGTAATTTTCACCAGTGCTATGATGCACTCTAAACCCTGACTGAAAATCCTCAAATAAATTGTTATTTAAAAAAAAGGGAAGGTTAGATATAGGTCTATAGTTGGCTAAAACCCCTGGATTAAGAGTGGGCTTTTTAAGAAGCGGTTTAATTACAGCTACTTTAAAGGATTGTGGTACATAGCCTGTTAATAAAGACAGATTGATCATGTCCAGTAAATAAGTGCTAACTAAGGGTAAAATGTTTTTAAGCAGCCTAGTTGGAATGGGGTCTAAGAGACAGGTTAGGCTTAGATGAATTAATCATCGAGGTTAATGGCTTACATGAATTAATCGTCGAAGTTAGTTGAAGAAGGTCGATAAGAGCAAAGCAGTCAAAATATTTATCAGGTTTTACAGTTGTTTCTAAGGTTCCTGTATTTAAAGATAAATCGGTACCTGTTGAGGGCAGGATGTGATTAATTTTTTTTCTCTAATAGTTAATATTTTTTATTGAAGAAGCTCATGAAGTCATTACTACTGAGGGCTATAGGAATACATGGTTCAATAGAGCTATGACTCTCTGTCAGCCTGGCTAAAGTGCTGAAAAGAAACCTGGGGTTGTTTTTATTTTCTTCTATTAATAATAATTCCAGTTCTTGTCTACGCTCTAGGTAGACAGAGCATATCACATTGCAATAAATGCCAAAAGCAACTACAAATTCACCTATTGCATTGTCTCTTGACAATCTGGGATCGGCCAATTTAATCATGGCTGTGAAATTTTCTCTGGTGGAAATTTTTTCTCACACTCGAGAGATTGGAAAATTAAACTGATGAGGTTAATGTCTTTTCTTTGCCAAATGTTTGACCTTAAGCGAGGAAAAATGTGAGCTCCAGAAGGAACATACAGCCTACCTATCATGGGAGCAGCGACAGCAGGAGCCAGGGAATGTTGTGGCAGTTGCAGTAAAACTAGACTGAGGTGCTGGTGCCGGGGCCAGTGCATGAATCAGCAGGATTTGAGAGACTGTGAGTGTTGCCGAGGAAGATGATGAGGCTTGGGTGTTCTCCAGAGACTTGAGGTGAGAATCTGTTGCCTGAATAGAATTTATCAGAGACTGTAGAGCATTTCCTGATGGGTGAAAGGCAGCATGATAATCGGGAAGAGCAGAGTTGGCAGTACGCTTGGCTTGAGGAGCTGAATGATGGGCTTTCTTTCTACGTTTGCAACCAAGAGCTGCTGAGCTGGGCCAGAGGTTGCGGGGGGGCTCAACTTGGACTGGTGTTTCGCAAACCACATCGTTAGCCAATGCATGTAACTGTGAGAGCTCTAGGCCCAGACATGGAATAATACCTTGAGCTTTTAAAAATCTCCATGATCTCTGAACTTGCCAAGTCTTGGACAGAAGCAATCCAAGCCCTGTGCCAAGAAGCCAATGGGAAAGCGGCCGATTCAAATAAATCCGCATTGATCAGATCCATCCCCGAGTCTGACATCATGAGGAAAGGTGACAGCCCTAGTCACATTGGGTCCCAACATATCACTAAACAAATACTGCAATCTACTGGTTACCTGTCACAACAAATCAAACCTGTTGCAAGAAATCTTGTTGTCCTGTTTGATAGAAATTTATGTTTTGAGCAACATATCACAAAGCTTGTCCAATCATGTTTTTATCACCTCAGAAACATTGCAAAAATCCAATCTATTTTAAATCTTAGTGATGCAGAAACTGTTGTACATGCTTTTATCTCTTCACGCCTTGATTATTGTAACAGCCTGTTCACTTGTCTTAATCAAAAAACTTTGAAACGACTGCAGACTGTACAGAACTCAACTGCTAGGCTTTTAACCAGGACCAAGAGGTATGATCACATCACACCTGTTTTAGCCTCTTTACATTGGCTCCCTGTTTGTTTTAGGATTAACTATGCTATGCTCATTAAGGGCACGTGTGTACTCAGAGCGGGATAAGACAGTACTAGCAGCCTGTAATTCACAGTTAAAAGCAATGCATAGGTGATCAGATACAAACATGTTCCTGATTTCCACATATGGTATTCTCAGACCAAAGTTAAAAGAGTTAGTAATATTTAAAAAATCAGCACCTCACAGCACAGGTCCAAACCTGGAGTTAAACAGTGAAAGCTCAGACAAGCCATGCAGCACCGAGGATATTAGCAGTTGGGGTCTGAGGCTTTTTAGTTCTTCCCCAAGGGACAACACTGATGGGTCAGGGAGGGATCCTGAAACAAATAAAACATGAATGTTAAATTTACAGGTATTAAATTCATCGTCCTTCCGCACTTCTCTGGCAAGTTCAAATTGGTAACATACAACAATATGATCATGAATACACAGCCAACAGTATGATACAGTACAATAATAATGACCATTACCTGTGTATGCTTGATTGCAAGTCCTTAATAGGCTTTGCAGAGATCCCCTGAGAATGATACAAACAAACAGCCATGATTGTAGTAATATCTTGCTTTAATACAGTATATCAGTTATTGTCATAGGGTTTTACACAATGTTGCATAAAGGTACCTGTGTCCGTGGCCGATGCCATGCCATCATGCACCTGTGCCATCTTGCACAGGTGCATGATGATCCATTCGACTGAATAGGCTCTGTGCCAGCTTGGAAAACAATCTACAGTAAAGATATGACACTTGATTTGACTACAAGAAATTTCATCGATCATTTTTAAAATCATAATATGCTTATATTAAGGTGCATAACATTGTAATGTGATCATACAGAGCAAAGCATACATCTTATTAACAACTGATTCCAGTTATGCACATGCTGTACAATACTGCAGGACAATACTGGACAGCAAGTAATATTCTATCTCTCACCAGTAACATCAATAATACTGTGCCACTACACATTCCCATACTTTGAAAGCTAAGTAACCATAAAGTAACTAAGTAACCATATTATTTAAAAAATGCAAATGAATGCTTTGTTTCCATCCACTACCTACTAAAGAGAGCTCTTCTTCACATTACACAGGGTTTTATAATAGAAATGTGCAGTTATCTGACTGGTTGTAAATAGAAGGGGGGGAGCCGTGGTTTAGACTTGGCTTTCCCTTGTTGGTGCACAGGCTGGTCCCAGCCTCTTGGCACACGATTCCACCCATCTTGAGGTGACAGCGCCCTAGGGGCAGGAACCCTACACTTCCTCTGTTAGTGAGTTGTTTACTGACCCTGCGCCGCTCCCCATAACTGCTACATCTCCTTGTGGTCATAAGTACATAATGTCCTCAGTACATGATGTTCTTTCTGATATTCCTGTTTCTTTGTATAAGTGTAAGTTTTTTGCAACAGCTAATCAAATTCTAATGCCTTAAAGTGTTAAGCTTCAAGGCCTGCTTGTGTGTACAAAAGTTTCAACATAGTATTAATACAATAGGCAAGCAACAGTGAAAAAACTATGTAGAAAACAAGATGGAAATGTGACATTTCTATTTGTTTAATGTATTAATGTAGAGGAAGGTTACAGTCTCCTCATCACTCCACACAGATCTGACAGGTCACAGTTCTGCCGCTACTATTGAAATCGAAAATGTGGATGAAAACAGGTGGATAGAAGCCCAGACAGCTCAGCTAGCGTGACACCTAAGATGAGGAATTGACTAACATTAACTAACGTTAAGCTGGCTACAGGTTGATAAAATAATACAGCACATCACAAATATAGGATTAACTAATGTTAGATCGTTGAACCTAAATAGTAGCTACATGCACAACGTCATGCACAACGGCAGCCTGTGCACACAACGGTAGTGACTAGCTTATTGAGCTAAGCTAGCAGCTACAGGCTGACAAAATAATGTATTTTTTAACCCATTACAACATCATAGATCGTTAAACAAAAGCAATCGACGTACACCAGTTCAAAAATAACATTCTTGCTATCACTAAGACTGAAATTATGTGTAAACATACCTGTGCACTGATTTTCTATCTTCTCTCTGCTCCCGCTCCGTCTGTTGTCTGCTAACAGAGGATGTTGCCAAGCTGTCACTGTGATTGAGGCTGGCCAATAGGGACGTGTCTTACATCTTTCAGCGTAGATCCCGCCCACCAGAGTCAGCTTACAGCAAGCAAAGCTTTTCATTTCAAATGCAAAGCTTTCGGTTCCACAAGCAAAACTTTTGTTTTTTCATTAACACATTTTAAATATATAAAAAAAAACTGATTGCAGCGTCGATAGTTTTGCTCTCAAATCTATTTTTGATTGCATAATAAAGACACAAAAGTATCTTGTGCCTAAACCTGATCAATCCTTAACCAGAGTGTAGTTACATCATAAAACAGATTTACTTTTCAATAAGAATCAGTTTGTGAAGGCACAGACAAATGATGTCGTCCTGCTGATAGGGGTGTCAGAAAACACTTACATGTGTCATCCTAGAGGACATGGACAAACAATGTAATTTGTTGTTTAATTTGGAGGAATTGTTGTCCACAACCCAGTTCTGGATCTGAGATCTGTGGTATTGTATATGCAGCACACATGCAGGGATTTTGCATTAAAGCTAATATTGCTTGTAACTCATCCAAATATTCAGTGTGGCAATATTTGGCTGCCAGCTGAAACTGTCATAGGCAGGTTTCCATCTGAAATGTGGTGTAGAACTGTCAGATAGATGAGCTGTTTTAGGTTGCCACTTGCCTTTACAGGTGTCCAGAGTCACTGTTGGCTTCATTATCTCTCAGCAAACAGCCCTGCTGACTTAGTCTAATGTATGCAAATGCTAACATGGTCACACCTCTGACATCAGCTGATAATGGCGGTTAAGCTGCTGTTGTGTCATTTACACTAACATTCTCTGGCTGTGAAAGAATCCTGTTAATTCACTGCACAAGGCAAAAATACTGCAAAAACAAAAATAAGTTGTCGCACACTGAAAGGCTTGTGTCCTCTTCATAAACTCATTTATTCACAAGTGCAAGTGTGCGAACAACACGTTTCACTACTGGCTTCATCAGGCTCGCTTTACAATAACCTTACACACAAAGAACAATAAATAAGTCTTGTTCAAATATCCACATCAGTCAATCACAGGTGCATACAGTGGGGGTGAGTGAATAAAAAGGGCTGCTACTATTTCTCTGACAACTACGTGGTGCTTAGAGCAATATATCTGTACAAACATAACAGCTGAAATACTACTGTTTCAAAGACTTTACTGTGCTGCATGTCCCACAAATTGTCTACAAGTGAAACAATGAAGTAAGTGGTGATTCAGAGTAGTCAGTCACCTGTTTTAGAAAGCCAGAAAGCTTCAGAGTGCTAACACAACCCATTGTATAATCTGAACAAAAAGTTAAGTACTGTATCACATCCAAAATATGGCAACAGATGACCAAATACAGCACTAAAATTCGGTTTCTTTTACAGCACAGAGCAAAATACACATTTTGACAAGAAAAGATATCACTGTGCTGACATGCTTGATCAATGGTCAAAAAATTTGCAAAAATAAAATAAAAAAATCCACAAAGTTCTGAATGGTGAAAATGTTGGTGAAAATAGAAAACATGTTTTACTGTGTTAGCTCTAATTTGGTCTCCGCCAACTCCTGAGACAAAATATCTGGCTCTTCAGCTGCTAAATGCTCCACTGTGTTCACCAGCTAGTCTAACTGTGTCTGTCTGCTGTTTGCTGCGAGCAGGTCGTGTACAGTGGGTTTAACAGAGCTTTTTTTTTTAAAAACTGAAAACAGCTGCCTGCTGCTGGAAACAAGGTTGATGACAGCGCTTAGACTGAACCAAAACAGTAAGGTAGTGGGCCGTAAACCAAAACAATGAGTTGAAAGACCCTGTAAAGTTCTGTGGAGCTGAGGGTTCATTACTATGAGCAGCTACCTTCCCATTACAGATAGCCATTTGATTCATTGTTAATATAAAAATAGTATTTGGTGCAGCTTTTAGTTGAAAGTTGAAAATGTATCTAACATAAACATATATGAAATAATCATTCTACATTTATTTACAGCTTTTCTTGATTATTGTATTATGTTGTACTATTTCTATTGCTTGCTTTATATTCTAACAAGAAGCATTATGTGGCCACTCAGAAAACGGCCGGAGCAGTTCCTCTGAGCGTCTAATATTGCTGCGGATGGTTTTACAATGGAGTTAACTGAAAGCCCGGTGTGTCTCATACAGACACCAAAGGGTACCAAGGGGCGTGACAAAACGTCGGTATTTGACGACCTGGGAATGAGAATGGGTTGTATTTTATTATACCTAGATCATAATGACAATAAAGGCATAGTGTAACAATGGTTTGTGTCTTGTGCACAAAGCCAAAATGAGGGTAAAAGGTTAATCTGCACCCAACCTCCACCCATCCCTCATGTACCAGCAAATCCCTGGAAAATACTGGTTAGAGAAGGTTAACTACCGTTATTAAATAAAGCCAAACCGAAATATAAATATCCTGACAGAAGCAGGTTACACTGTAAAGTGAAGCAGTAAGAGCCTCTGGAGGCTCAGCACCACACGACCCAGGAGGATTAGCATTCTGCCAACACACCACAAAGTCTGTCACACACTGAGTTTAGCAAGAGGGAGGAATCACATTTGATTTCACAGGCAGCATAGAAATGTTTCTATGAGAAACAGCTCGTCTTTGACCCTCCACAAATCTGATCTGATTCTGATGAGAATGTGATCGTCTGAAAACTGACATCTTGTTTGTTCACTCTTAAAACGCGGTTTGTTTCGCTGATAATATAAAACATAATGTATTTGGAAATCTGAGTGTAGCTAAATCCTCTGGTGACAATCTGCCTTTTGTTCTAAGAAATTACACAAAATGCACTTTGATTTGTGCAAGAGTGGCCAGGAGCATTCATTTGGCTGTTGTTATACATGAGTTTCAGTTGACAGCAGATTGATAAATTAATAATTGATAACATATTAATAATAATAAAACTTTATTTATAGAGCACTTATCAAAACAAAGTACAAAGTGCTTCACAAAGAGAGAAATAAAAACCACAGTGAATGATAAAATATAAAATACATAAAAACAGTCAAATAGACAATAAAAACAGACAGCTCAAGTAAAACCAGGATATGCTTTCTGATAAAAATGTCATTTGAGAAGAGACTTAAAAGAAGACACTGACTCAGATTACCTAATTTCTTCGGGCAAGTTGTTCCAGAGCCTCGGTGCCCTGATGGCAAAAGCTCTGTCCCCCTTAGTTTTCATCCTGGACTCAGGAACAGACAGAAGACCCCTGCCTGAAGATCTCAAACTATGTGAAGGTTCATAAGGGATTACAAGGTCTAAAATATAGTCTGGAGCCAGGCCATGAACAGCCATAAAAGTAATCAATAAGATCTTAAAATCAATCCTAAAACAATCAGGGAGCCAATGTAAAGAGGCTAAAACAGGTGTGATGTGATTGTATGTCTTGGTCCTGGTTATCAGCAGTTGAGTTCTGTACAGTTTGCAGTCGTTTTAAAGTTTTTTGATTAAGACAAGTGAACAGGCTGTTACAATAATCAAGGCGTGAAGAGATAAAAGCATGCACAACAGTTTCTGCATCACTAAAATTTAAAATAGATCGTATTTTTGCAATATTTCTGAGGTGATAAAAACATGATTGGACAAGCTTAGTGATATGTTACTCAAAACAAAGTGCTATCAAATAGGACACCAAGATTTCTTGCAACATTTCTTGTTGTGACAGGTTACCAGTGGATGGCAGTATTTGTTTAGTGATATGTTGGGGCCCAATAACAAGGATTTCAATTTTATTTGAGCTGAGTTGTAGAAAATGTATCGACATCCAATTTTTTATGTCAGACAGGCAGTCCTGCAGAGAACTCAGCGTATTAAGGTCAGTGGGCTTGACAGGGAGGTACAACTGTGTGTCATCTGCATAACAATGAAAAGAAATCCCATGTCTGTGGATAACATCACCCAAGGGAAGCATGTATAAGGAGAACAGTATTGGTCCCAGAATTGAACCTTGAGGCACACCATACTTGATATGGGAGAAGGATGACATGTAGTTATTATTGGTGACACAGAATTTCCTATTGGACAAATAAGATGAGAACCAGTCTAGTGCAGTGCCAGATATGCCCACCCAGTGCCTCAGTCTATCTAAAAGAATGCCATGATCAATTGTGTGAAAGGCAGCACTTAAGTCCAGCAGCAAAAAAATTGAACACATGCCTGTGTCTGCATTCATTAAAAGGTCATTAGTGACTTTGAGAAGAGCTGTCTCAGTGCTGTGGTGCTGACGAAAGCCAGATTGGAACTTTTCAAAGATATTATTGTTTTCCACAGCAGCAAGAAGCTTAGATACAAGTTTTTCGAGAATCTTCTAAATAAAGACAGTTTGTAGATTGGACAATAGTTATCCAGGAGGGTGGGATCAAGCCCAGGTTTTTTTTTTAGGACTGGCTGGACACAAGCTGTTTTAAAGAAATCTGAGACGCAGCCAGTAGACAGCGAGCTGTTAAAAATAATTATCAAAAGGGGTGCAATACAATCCATGAGTTCCAATAAAAACCAAGTTGGGATTTTGTCCAGAGGGCTGGAGGATATTCTCATAAGAGACATGATGCCTGCGAGTTCAGGCAGAGTAATAGCAGAAAAATTGCTCAAAGAATCCCTGAGCGGGTGATCCACATCTAAAAAGGTAGGGTTGGGGGTGATACCAGATCTTATTAACTCCACCTTTCCAGCAAAGTGCAAAAGAAACTTTTCACAATCAGCAGGGGCACAAGGAGAGGCTGGGTTAACTAACTGATCCACAGTCTTAAATAAGAATCTGGGGTTGTGCTGATGGGCAAAAATAAGTGCAGAGAAATGACATGTTCTTGCATCCTTCACCATCCTATTATAAAGGAGTAATAACTCTTTCGGGATAAGACAGTACTAGCAGCCTGTAATTCACAGTTAAAAGCAATGCATAGGTGATCGGATACAAACGTCCCTGACTTCCACAGATGGAGTTTTCAGGCCCAGACTAAAGACTAGGTCTAAGGTGTGGCCACGGGAATGAGTTTGGCCAGACACATGTTGTTGAATGTTAAAAGAGTTAGTGATATTTAAAAAATCAGCAGCAAGGGCATTAGAAGAGTCATCAACATGAATATTAAAATCACCACAAAGAACAATTCTATCATAATTTAAAACAATACTGGATAAAAACTCAAGGAGTTCCAACAAGAAGAAGCCAGCTGGTTTAGGGGGGCGATAACTAATAGCAAATATGACTGGGAGTGGGCCACCAAGTTTAAACATGAGCACTTCAAATGAGGAAAAATCATTGCAAGCTATGAGGTTACACTTTAAATGCTTCCTATAGACAGTGACAAGGCTACCACCATGACCACAGTCCCGGGCGGCTAAAGCAGTCATAATCTGGAGGGCACAATTCAGCCAGCTGACTGTGATCACCAGGAAATAACCAGAATTCAGTTAAAAACATGAAATCTAAATCAGTAGAAGAGAAAATCATTTTAAATAAACGTTTTGTTAAAGAGGGATATTACATTGAGAAGAGCCATCTTAAAAAGTCTGTGCTGGGTTAGAGCTGAAGTTGAGACCGGAGGTAGGGTTCTGGCCCGGATCTTTATTAAATTATTATTATTGCTGTGTCGGCTGTGTCTGTTTCGTATTAAGGACCTATGCAAAATTACCACAGGAATTTTAAAAGTAGCACCGGGCTACTAGGGATCCGGGCTCTAAATAGCAGCACTATGATCAGTCCACAAGGGGGAGTTAGTGACAGCAGAGGGTGCGTGGCTGTTTATGGTGGGCAGAGAAGAGAAAGAAGAAGAGCGAGGGGAAACAGGTGATGTAAATAGTCAACTACGTGAGGAGGACAGTATAGCGTGCTGCAGGTTAGCTGCCAGCATGAGACTACCTGACTTGATGGGTGAAGACCGTCTCGCAAACAAGGAAGAACGATCCTAGAATAAGTTCAAATTGTGAATAAAACCAATGTCATGGGTACTGCAGACAGACTGGAGCCAGGTATGAAGGCTAAGGATCCTGCTAAAACGGCCAGTTCCACGACCCAGTGTAGGAATTGGACCTGAAATAAAAGCATGCTTTCCACTGCTGTTGAGCAGGTCAAAGAGGTGGATAAAGTCTGCTTTCGTCAGCTCCGATTGCTGATGGGCGGTGTCATTGGTGCCAACATGGACTATGATTTTCGTGATAGTTGTCGGGAGTGCAGCCAGAAGTCCAGGAAGCTTTTTGAGGATGTCGGGGGTCGTAGCTCCGGGAAAGCAGTGTTTGACCGCATTAACGAAGCGGATATTCCTTACAATGGAATCTCCAACTATCAGCATAGTTTGGGGGATGAGAGGAGGCAGAGTTGATGATTGTGGAGACCGCCGAGTTCCATCAGCTGTCTGTGGGATAGTCGTGGCCGGGGACTGCTGCAGTGAGGGGGCAGTGTTCTTCTTAGCAGATGTGTTCTCTGCCGTCTCAGGACGAATGAGACCTCCAGAGCTTCTCCTGATCACGGCCTCTTTCAGTAACTTGCAGTGAGAGGAGGAGGACTTGACCACTGGAAAAAGGGAGCGTCCCTCCAGTGGAGGAAAGTCCTGCGTATCCAGGATGTCAAACCTGTTGGCCAGTGGGAGGTCCCGATGTGGAGGAGGAGGCGGCGGGCGCTTTCCACCATGTCTGTCCTTGCAGGCTACAGTCCAGTGCTCTGGTTGACAGAGTTGAACTCACTGGAACCTTCTCACCACCCCCGCCGATGAATGACTGTGCATCCACTGGGGCTCGGCAAGGAGTCGAAATGGCAATTGCTTTGGGCTTTGCACACATGGGGAGCCACGGATCTTTAGGCTTAGCTGAAACGGCTTCATGATTCCGGGCGCCAGTGATGATGGAGCCGAGCCACGGAAGAGTGGGATCATTGTCCAGTTCTGGAGTGGAGCAGTCAGGGGAATGAGATGGGATGGTCGCATTCCGGTTGCCACAGCCAGAGGAGCTGAGGACTGCATAGTCTTTTGCCTGGGCTGAGGCGACAGTGGAGAACTCCAGGATGAGCTTGTCTTTTTCTCTGAGCTCGGCTTCCAGACAGTCGATACTTCTTTTAATTGATGGATTACATATAATAGGTTTACAAATGATCTTTTCACAAAAGTATACCCCACATGCAACAGTAGATGTATGGTACATATTGAAATTTGTGACGTTTCCAGGACATTGTAGGTGCTTAACTTAACTTGTTATCTTAGCTTGTTATCTAGCCATGCAGACAATTTAGTATGTGAAAAACACAAGGAGCACCCAAAGTCCTGAAATATGATATTGTATGACATTTGTATCTTGCAAACACAAGTTATTATATTGTTAGTCCACACAAGTTATAATTTTGTATTCATATGATTAAAATAAAAATAAAAATAATGAGTTGGGACTTTCAGGGTTCCATAATATCAGGTTTTGATATTAATGACATCCACCACAATACAATGGAGGTGGGTGGAATTCTGTTTGAAGATATAGCCCCTATGAAAACAGTGAAAATGTGTTTCCCCCCCAATGGAATACATGCCAGCCAATAAGTAACAAGAAATGTCAGTACAGAAGATATGTTTGAGGGCATTTAGAAACAGTGTCATTACATCATATAGTTTGATCACCAGGTAACACTGACAAGTTTTTTTTTTACATTGTAAAATGTCCCACTCACTACATATCCTGGTCACAATTTTTCAAATGTATTGATAGTCAAATGTAATGATGTGTTCAGACCAAAAGCAAAGCAAATTTTTCGTGCTTTATTTTCCAGCTCTTTTTATTTCCATCTGTTATATGCAAATTAATGGGCTGTGGTTATCTCACAGATTCAGACCAAAGCAGCAAGACCGAACACAGCCCCCAAGACTGACAGAGGCCAGTTTGACAACAGGGAATACAGTACCAAGGTGGTTTTCTTGATGGGTTTGGCTCTTGGCACCCTTGGCATCCTGCTCTGCCTCAACTCTGTGATGGTCGGGACACCCAGCGGAGAATGCTGGCAGGGAGCGGTGCTGGAATGGGCACCAGAACCAGAGCCGGGCAAGCAGGCAACGGAACCGGGGTCAGCAGCATGGCTAACTGAGCTAACTAGCTAACGGCAGCTACAGTTATCAGCAACGCCACCCAGCTGGGTAGCGCAGGGTATTGGGAGAAGTTAGTCTTCAGGCCTATCTGCCAGAACGGATTAATATTACTGCTGCATTAATGTGTATGTTGTATTTTACTGCTGTAGTTGTTTACGGTTGAGCTAATTTAAGCTACTTTATATACTGTTGGGTAGTTTAATCTACAGCTATGCATCATATTCTATAAGATCATCATATGTTTGTAGCGTTGCTGTCCTGTGAGAACCACATATTTTTAAAAAGTCAACTTTTCATGAGCACAGCTTTGTGACAATTCCTTTTCCAGCTAATCCAAGGGGGATTTAAATAGTTTATTTTGCTTAAGAAATACGAGAATTTTCTCAACCCATAAAGGAACACTTCATCTTTCATTTTATCAGAAAAATTCAAATTCAACATCACCAAATTTGGAGGTAAATGGTTTTCTCTGGACTAAGGGTATGAAAAATTGTAATCATAAAAGTAACCTGTAACTAAAGCTGTCATACAAATGTAGTGGAGTAAAAAGTAGGCTACAATATTTGCCTCTGAGTATAAAGTTGCATAAAATGGAAATACTGAAAGCAAGTAAAGTACAAGTACCTAAAAAGTATTTAGTTACATTCCACCACTGGTTTAGGCAACAAAACTAAACCTAACCAAGTAAAACCTAACCAAATAATTTTGTTGCCTAAACCTAACCAAGTAGTTTTGTTGCCTAAACCTAACCAAACTGCGACTGAAAACTGAAAATAATAAAAAAATAAAAAATGACAATGATTAATCAACTAAGTCTGGGTGGGACTTTCTGGCACAGTATTAAACTGGTTTGAATCCTACTTAAAGGACAGGGCCTACTTTGTGTCTTTAGGTAATTACACATCTGAGCGGACAAAATTTACATGTGGAGTTCCCCAAGGCTCCATTCTGGGGCCTCTTCTGTTTAACATCTACATGCTGCCACTGGCTCAGATTATGAAAAAAACCCAAAATATGTTACTATAATTATGCAGACGACACACAAATTTACATAACAATGTCACCAGGGGACTATGGTCCAATACAAGCGCCGAGTGAGTGCACTGAACAAATCAACGATTGGATGTGCTAGAATTTTCTTCAATTACACAAAGATAAAACTGAAGTCATTGTTTTTGGAGCCAAGGAGGAACGAATTACAAAGTCAAAGTGAAGAATACAGTGGTGTGAAAAAGTGTTTGCCCCCTTCCTGATTTCTTATTTTTTTGTACGTTTGTCACACTTAAATGTTTCAGATCATCAAACTAATTTAAATATTAGTCAAAGATAACACAAGTAAACACAAAATGCAGTTTTTAAATGAAGGCTGTTATTATTAAGGGAAAACAAAATCCAAACCTACATGGCCCTGTGTGAAAAAGTGATTGCCCCACCTGTTAAAACATAACTTAACTGTGGTTTATCACAGTTAAGTTCAATTTCTCTAGCCACACCCAGGCCTGATTACTGCCACACCTGTTCTCAATCAAGAAATCACTTAAATAGGACCTGCCCGACAAAGTGAAGTAGACCAAAAGATCTTCAAAAGCTAGACATCATGCCGAGAAAGAAATGCCAAATGCCAAAGAAATTCAGGAACAAATGAGAAAGAAAGTCATTGAGATCAATCAGTCTGGAAAAGGTTATAAAGCCATTTCTAAAGCTTTGGGACTCCAGCGAACCACAGTGAGAGCCATTATCCACAAATGGCGAAAACATGGAACAGTGGTGAACCTTCCCAGGAGTGGCCGGCCGACCAAAATTACCCCAAGAGTGCAGCGACGACTCATCCAAGAAGTTACAAAAGAACTGCAGGCCTCACTTGCCTCAGTTAAGGTCAGTGTTCATGACACCACCATAAGAAAAAGACTGGGCAAAAGTGGCCTGCATGGCAGAGTTCCAAGACAAAAACCACTGCTGAGCAAAAAGAACATTAAGGCTCGTCTCATTTTTGCCAGAAAACATCTTGATGATCCCCAAGAAGAAAATACTCTGTAGACTGAGAAGACAAAAGCTGAACTTTTTGGAGAGTGTGTGTACCATTACATCTAGTGTAAAAGTAACACAGCATTTCAGAAAAAGAACATCATACTAACAGTAAAATATGGTGGTGGTAGTGTGATGGTCTGGGACTGTTTTGCTGCTTCAGGACCTGGAAGACTTGCTGTGATAAATGGAACCATGAATTCTGCTGTCTACCAAAAACTCCTGAAGGAGAATGTCCGGCCATCTGTTCGTGACCTCAAGCTGAAGCGAACTTGGGTTCTGCAGCAGGACAATGATCCAAAACACACCAGCAAGTCCACCTCTGAATGGTGGAAGAAGAACAAAATGAAGATTTTGGAGTGGCCTAGTCAAAGTCCTGACCTGAATCCTATTGAGATGCTGTGGCATGACCTTAAAAAGGCAGTTCATGCTCGAAAACCCTCCAATGTGGCTGAATTACAACAATTCTGCAAAGATGAATGGGCCAAAATTCCTCCACAGCGCTGTAAAAGACTCATTACAAGTTATCGCAAAGCTTGATTGCAGTTGTTGCTGCTAAGGGTGGCCCAACCAGTTATTAGGTTTAGGGGGCAATCACTTTTTCACACAGGGCCATGTAGGTTTGGATTTTATTTTCCCTTAATAATAACAACCTTCATTTAAAAACTGCATTTTGTGTTTACTTGTGTTATCTTTGACTAATTTAAATTTGTTTGATCTGAAACATTTAAGTGTGACAAACATGCAAAATAAAAAAAGAAATCAGGAAGGGGGCAAACACTTTTTCACACCACTGTATATCCAGGATTAAAGGACTTATGTCTCAGCAGGATTTGGAAAAACTTGTCCATGCATTTATCTTCAGTTGACTGACTACTGTAACAGTGTCTTTACAGGTCTCTAAGCTGAAGCACTGAATAGTTTAGGGTCAAAGTACATTTCTGATCTTCTGCTACGCTATGAACCATCCAGACTTCTCAGGTCGTCTGAGACAGGTCTACTTGCTGTCTCCAGAGTCAAAACTAAACCTGGAGAAGCAGTGTTCAGTTTTTATGTACCATATATCTGGATCAAACTCCCAGAAAACTGCAGGTCTGCTGCAACTCTGTTCTTTTAAATCAAGGCTGAAGATTTTTCTGTTTGCTGCTGCCATGTCTGCCTTCTCTCGTAATGGGCAACGTGAGATCATTGGCGAATAAAATGGACGAGCTAACGGCGTTAGCCCGGAGTCAGACAAAGTTCCGTGAGCGTAGTTTGATTTGTGCTTCTCATCATAGCTACACCAGGATATCCCGGATCATAACGTTTCCATCAACGGCTTTCAGACTGTTTGGGCTGACAGGGATCACACCGGGAGCGGTAAGCGGAAAGGCGGCGTGCTTGCTACTCTGGTTAACAACAGATGGTGTAACCCTGGTCACATTACTATCAAGCAGAGTATCTGTAGCCTGGACATTGAACTGTTAGCTGTGGGACTCCGGCCATGTTATCTGCCACGTGAATTCACATATGCCCTTGTTATGACTGTTTGCATCCCTCCCTCTGCTAACTTGGCATCGGCGTGCAACGCCATTCACACCACCATATCACAACTCCAGACTCAACACCCGAGTGTGCTCATATTAATCTCGGGTGACTTCAACCATGTCAGAGTTTCAACAACACTGACTAATTTCACCCAGTATGTGAGTTGTGCTACTAGACGTTAAGGACGCATACAGCTCTTCCCCCCTCCCCCGCCTGGGTAGGTCAGACCACAACCTGGTTCACCCCATCAGGTGAAAGGGCCAACAAACTTAATCTGTTCTTTAACAGAGTCGACACACCGGCTCCTGCTCATCCCCCCTCTAACTCAGCTGCTGTCTGCCCTCAAGCTCCTCTGAGTCCTCTGCTCCATCTTCCTGGGAGAGTCCTACTCCCCCCTCAACTGGCTTTCAGGCTAACGGCCCTCTTCACACTAAAGACTCCCCCCTCCCCTGCCTGTAACCTCTGCTTTGTGCCTGACTGCTGACCAGGTGAGAGGACAGCTGATGAAACTCCACTCAAACAAGGCTGCAGGCCCCGATGGAGTTAGCCCCGGGGTGCTAAAAGCCTGTGCCCCCCAGCTATGTGGAGTCTTTCAACATGTCTTCAACCTGAGCCTGAGTCTTCAAAAGGTCCCTGTTCTGTAGAAGACATCTTGCCTTGTTCCTGTGAAGAAGACTCCACGTCCCAGTGGCTCCAAGGACTACCACATAATGAAGACCCTGGTGCTGGAACAGCTGCGGCCCATGGTCAGACCCCTCCTGGACCCCATTCAGTTTGCCTACCAGCCCCGGCTGGGAGTTGAGGATGCCATCATCTTCCTGCTGAACTGCATCCACACCCACCTCGACAAGCACGGTGAGGATAATGTTTTTTGACTTCTCCAGTGCTTTCAACACCATCCGGCCAGCTCTGCTGGGTGAGAAGCTGGCAGCAATGCAGGTGGATGCCCCCTTCGTGTCCTGGATTGTTGACTGGCAGACCACAGCATGTGCAGCACTGTCGGACAGCGTGGTCAGAAACACTGGGGCCCCTCAGGGGACTGTCTTCTCTCCCTTACTCTTCACCATCTACACCACGGACTTCAGCCACCACACAGAGTCATGCCACCTTCAGAAGTTTTCTGATGACTCTGCTGTGTTGGGATGTATTAGCGGTGGTGATGAGTACAGGACTGTGGTAGGTAACTTTGTCTCATGGTACCAGCAGAACCATCTGCAGCTCAACGCGACAAAGTCAAAATCAGAAATACTTTATTGATCACCGAGGGGAAACTATTTTGCTACAGCAGCTCACTATCATGTCAGTGCACACAGGAATAGAAGTACTAAGCAAAAAAAATATAATACAGGTCAGAAAATATATATATATAAAATGCAGGTTTTGTCTATTTTGTGTATAATCCATTATTAACTCTTTTTACACACACACACATATATAGGGCATGAGACTTAACAGTTCAAAGTGTTGTCCTGCAGACTTGCTGACTGCAGGGAAAAGTTGATTAGCTGTTGCACAAAGGTTTACATTTATACAAAGAAACAGGGATATCAGAAAGAACATCATGTACAGAGGACAGAATGTATTGTAATGGCCATGAGAGGAGAAGTAGCAGTTGTGGGGAACGAAGCAGAGACTTTAGCAACTCACTAACAGAGGAAGTGTAGGATTCCTCCCCCTAGGGCGCTGTCTCCACACGAAGGGTGGAATCGTGTGCCAAGAGGCCAACCAGTCAGATAACTGCACATTTCTATTATAAAACCCTGTGTAATGTGAAGAAGAGCTCTCTTTTCTAGGATGTTGACTACAGATTAACAGCTTGCTGACTGTGGTTTTCTGAATAGAAAAGTACAAGATATGTCTTGATCCTCCTATGTTTTAATAAATGCCAAATTAAAGAATAGCTTTTCTCCAGACTTTTCTTTTGCAAATAAACGAACGCGCTGACACCGCCAAAAGTCCAGCTCTGAGGTGTGAACTGAGCAGCAAAGGAGCCACTGACTTCTTGACTGAACACACACAGTGAACAACTTCGCAGTGCATTTTGAAGGTGATGTTGGTTATATGAAAATCCACAGTAATGGACAAATATCAAGTCGATGTTCTGTTTAAAAAATTCACAGGATCTATTCAACCAAAAATATAGTAAGAATATTTTTAAACACTTTTTTAGACCAATGTTGTCGTAAGGGGTGCTGTATGGAGGTAAGTGGACCCAAAAGCAGATGACGAGGAAGCGGTCTCAAGGTGAAGTAGCCGGAACTTCCGTGTTTATTGTGGGGTGGTATGCAGGCAAGTACAGGCAGACAAAAGGCAGATAAGTTCCCGGCTAGCAGAGGTGAAAGCAGGGGCGTGAGTCCAAGGTTGAAAAACAGTACACAAGGGAGCAGGCAAAATCCAAAATCCAAACAAGGTCCACGGGAGAACAAAGAATCCAATACAAACTCACGGAAAACACGCTTGGCAAGAACAACACCATGTGTACAACGATGATCCAACACTGAACAAAGAAAAGTCCAAGACTAAATACCCTAGGGGAGGTGAGATAACAAGACACAGGTGCCAACAATCAAGGGAGGACCAACAATCAAAACTGGAGGGAAAACACAGACAGGAAGTAAAAACACAAGACACACAAGGGAAAGAGAATACTACAAAATAAACCAGGAAGTGACCACCCCAAAACTACCCCAAAGTGAAAAGAAATGGCTGAGACTTGTATCTTGATAACCTAATATGCCTCCATGAATCAGTGGCATTATTATCGAATTAATAAATTATTTATCTAATGAGCCCATCAACCATCAGATAATGACACCTTAACAAATTGTCATGTTTATAGCCTTTACACTGGCTATCAACAGGAGGGGAAAGTCAGAATTGTCAAACTGTATAAAATTGTGTAACACGTGCATGCATGTGCGTGCCCGTGTCTTTCAGAGGAGGCCAGGGTTCTGGAAGGCTCCTTACCAGTCCCTGGTGAATCAAAGCATGACCATAAAGTTCCAAGCACATTTGGCTGGACCTTCAGGTAGGATTTATAGCCTACCAACCACTCCCAGCCCCAGAATAAAAAAATTATTCAGGGGGCTGGCTGTCGCTGGTTGGCTGTCAGGGGGCTGGCTACATCCATACAGGCAACACAATTACTGGGTAATGACAATAAGTAAAAGTGCTTCATATCAGACATAGTGATGGGGGAGTGTACGTTCGCAACGTCATTGGTCACGGCGCTTGTTCAGCAAGAAAGCTAGCGATGATCATCACAATTGTCTGCTCAGTTAATTAATCATTGGCACAAAACACACCCCATAGGGTTCTGAATGAAATGGCTCTCCATAGTAGGGAAGGTCGAGCTTGTGCTCGTCAAAGCCCCGTGCTCGCAGGACGGCATTTGTGCAGACGGAGCAGAAATGCTCTCTTATGAGGATGATTTTCTGCTTGCGAATACTGTTCTGTGCGCTTGTATCATGTGTATCCACCTGGTTTTTATGTGTGTGGGCATTGGGACTAAAATTAAAGTGGTTATTATTATAACAATGTCAACAAAGTTCCCCTAACCTTAACACGATAGTAAATTAAACCATTGACCAAGTAGTTAGAAGTAGTGGTCCCTAACCCTAAAGAAGTTGTTTTTGTGCCTGAACCTAAACAAACCTTAAACATAGCTGTGTAAGATCAGAAATCATTTTTGCAGGGGTGATTTGTAACAGTTTGTCATTCTGAAGGGCAGTTACAAAGGATGCATTTTGTTCAACTTGGAGGACTTGTTTCTCCATTCAATTCTAGTGTCCCAGTAAGCCATGACAGTTTGACAGTGAGCCACCATGCACACTACCAGGTTTCTGAAACTGAAGCAGCTAAATGAATTAAGACATCATTCTTTTATTATTCACACCTGTGCTCACATGGATTGAATGAAACAAATGAAATAAATCAAAATGCTTCTCACTTTCAAATTCAAGAACCGGAAAGCAAAGGCACTTTTTGTACTGTGGTGTCATGAACTTTGCAGCCTCCAAGGGCCACAAGTGATAGTCAGGAGAGACTTAATTGCAGAGATGCTTAAAGAATAATAAAATGAATTTATTGACAGTGCACAATAGGAAGGTTGGCAATTGGCCATCATGACGTCATATTTTAGGCTGAAGATCTGGATTGATGAGATGTGGAGAGGGAGGAGGAGGGTTGCATCAATCTGACTCTGAGCCAATCATCTCATTGCTGTCAAAGTTTAAAAACTGTTCCTTTCTCTGCTGCTGTCATTTCAAAGAGGACGTGGCGAAATCTGATTGGTTTAACTGAAAGATAAACCTTTTTTTCACAATAATAAAATGTGGTTAAAATCTATGGAGAACAGCATGTGACACTGAAACCCTGTTCCAATTATTTTTCCATTCAGCAGATTTTTTTGTTCTTGAATCCTTAAAGTAAAACTCTTTCTGCTCTAACAACTGTATCTGTATATAGCTTTGGGTGAGGAATTCTAAAGTTTTGGTGCACAGTTAAAAAAAGCTGAGCTGCCAATTTTCTTATTTGTGTGATAATTTTCATTTAAATAACCGGCATCAGAGGATCTAAGAGGCTGCGAAGGATTATAAAACGACAAAGAATTAGTAATGTAGGCAAGTAACAAGTAAAATACCTTCAAAATCAATCCTAAAAGACACTGGGAGCCAGTGCAGGTTAGCTAAAACTGGGGTGATATGCTTTCTAATTAAAAGCCTGGCAGCAGAGTTCTGAATTAGTTGTAGTTTATCAAAAGATGACATAAAATTTAGCCAATCAGCGTCCTCTAATCTAATCCGAGAATGGCAATTATTTTATCGCCCAGATCAACCTGACCTCGCAATGAGACAGTAAAATAATTGATTATGTGAAGTTTTGTGGGGCTTTTGAGTCGGCCTTGCGAGGGAATGACGAGACTGACTCCTCGGACAACCCTGGCATTTTCAGGATATTGGTGGATTTTGGCAGATGTAGTCAAACTCTGACTGGTAATGTACATTTGTTCATGTTCAGCCCCAGTGTGTGTTTTTGTGCGATGTGCATAGATGACATTTTCAAACAAATCTCAAATTATTCCATGTGTTAGACATCAACTGATATTTCCAAGATTGTTTATGTTGTTATTTTGGGTATTTCCTTCTGTTAACTGTTTTGTATTGGTTATCAGGGACCCCACAATTTCTTTTTGAGTACAATTCAATTTAATTCACTTGTGAGAGTTTTGAAGCAGAAGTTTGCTGGAGTTTACTATCTCTACACCTCAGAGCACTTGACTCCTATACTTATGTACATTCAAGAGTCTGAAAAGCAACTTAACACCACTAACTGCACTTCATGTTTACTTATCCTGATCGTTACCTCCCTTCTGGTTTCCCCAACAAAACAAGGTCCATAGGGGCATCTCAAGAAATAAACATTTTCTATTACATGTTTTATATTATACTGAATTCACCTGTGTGTGTGACCAAAATAATATGTCCTGATGTGTTTGTCAAGGTGTTACTTAATGCTTAATTTTATGTTGGAATAAAATAATTGTTAAATATGTAACTGCAAAGTAGGAATTCCTTTTTGATACATTCACTTTTTTGTGTGTGCATGAAATCATACTGAGATGTTTGCTGAAATTGATTGGATGTGGCACAGCCTGACCTAGAAAATTTTCTACCAGATGCCACTGTTTATGCAGGATTTAAAGATTAAGTCTGAGTCTAGGATGATGCCCAGGCTTGTGATTTCTGTTTAACCTGTGTGGCAAAACTGCCAAGTTTGGCGAGAACTAGTTATCTTTTTGTTTATGGACCAACTAATAAAATTTCTGTTTTCTCATCATTTAATTTAAGAAAGTTGGTCTGCATTCACTTGTTTACTGCAGCCAAACCAGTTAAATGGCAAAGGGTTTGGTCATCACTTAGGTCTTTGTCCAAGGACATATACAGCTTTGTGTCATCAGCATAGCTGTGGAAATTAAGCTTATGTTCTCTGATAATATCATATATTATAGCATCAGTGCTAATCCTGAGATCACTGACAACTTTGGTGAGGGCTGTCTCAGTGCTGTGATTTGCCCTGAACCCTGACTGAAACTTTTCTAAAATATTATTTTTGTTCAGGAAATTGGTAATTTGGGTAAAAACATCCCTTTCCAGTATCCTACTTAAAAACGGGATATTTGATAGGTCTAGAATTATTTAAGACATCAGTATCTAGGTTTGGTTTTTTCAACAGGGGTGTTATAGCTGCAATTTTAAAGGATCCTGGAACACATCCAGTTTCAAGAGACATGTTAATGATATTTCATTAGTGAAGCATACAGTTAAAACAATTCTTAAAAAATGTAGTGGGGACTGGGTTGAGACAGCACGTGGAAGACTTACTTTATGCTGGGTTTCGGTGTCTAATGACCTTTTGTGAAGTGTAATTTCTTTTGTGTTTAAAAAATACACAGTAGTGATCAGAGAACGTGAAGTCGATCAAAGAAACATTAACAATGCATAATCCTTTTGACATCACTAGATCAAGTGTATTCCCAAGACAGTTGTTGGACTCAATGACATGCTGGGTGAAGTCTAGGTTCTCAAGCAAGGTTTTGAATTCAAATGTCAAGGAGTCACCGTATGTGAGGCCATCAAAATGTATGTTAAAATTCCCAGTAATGACAATCATTGCTCAGTATGGTGGAGAATGAAAATTCAGAGAATTCAGACAAGAAACAACGACTGGCTTTGGGAGGATGGTAAATAATTTAAATAAGAGAACCTCAAAGCTTATAAAATTACAGAATGGCCGGAAATTACACAGTTTTCCAGTGTCAATTGAGGCAATGAAGTCAGACTCGTGTTTCTGAGATTATGCTCACTTTGACAATGACAATGCTAAGATGCTGTTTTTGAGCTGGTATAATATTTACCATGTTCGCCATCTTAGTTTAGCATGTTAGCATGCTAACATTTGCTAATTAGCACTAAACACAAAAGACAGCTGAGGCTGATGGGAATGTCATTAGTATTGCAGGTATTTATTTTTTTACAATTGCTAACTCACATTTCTCTATACGAGTTCACTTTTTTCAAAACTCTTCACACAGTCAGCACAACAGAAGTCAATGTGGACTAAATTTTGGATCATTTTTCATTGCAACATACAGTATATTCAGATATAACATGTTAGTGGCTACAAAGTGACAAAACAGATTGTCAATGCCTTCCAAAATGGCCCATATGACTTACAAAAATGACTGAGTGCTTGAGTGCGTATGTTATATCTGTAGCTCAAAACTAATCTGAATGGGCTAGAGCTTATACAAACTATGTCCATTTGGCTGGAGGGGGCCTAAAATTAATGAGATGATCAGTCTGTCCATCCATCCATCTGTCCATTTGTCCAACAGTTTAGTCATCTGGCCAGACTGAACAATCCTCTGGAGATCTTGAGTATAACTTTGAAATTTCATGGCAAAGTGCCACTAAAGTAACTTCTTAACTTTAAAGAATACCTTTAGGTCTCTGATTTTCAAATAGCACCACCAAATCACCAAACTTCCTCTCAGCTTAGTGTTAGTGTTTTAAAACACAATACAGCTCACAAGTGAGTTCCATGTCACTAAAGCACAATTGCAGCCTCATAAGTCAAAACACTAGAGAAAAGGAACATCTGACTTTTCAACTGTCTTGTTTCACTCCATTAATGTTAGACATGGATTAGCCATACAGAGCCAGAATGTAGGTTTATTTTACATGTTTATTCAAGAGTCACTTGAATATGTGGCTTCAATCAGAAACTAAAATCCTGGCACAAAAAAGAGGCCACTGAATTTCTTCATTTGTAAGCACAGAGCTGATGATATAACAATCTTGGCTACAGAGCAGCACGAGGAAAAAGCTGCCAATGTCCATTCACTGACTTAAGTCATAAAACAGAAATTTTTGTGCAATAAATAATGTTGATTTAAAAATTTTTATATACTGTATTGTGTGTATCTAAACTGCCAGGCTGTGTCTGGCTGTGTGTATAAAGGCTTGCCTCTTTTCATCTGCTGTCCTGGATATATTTCAATGCCTCATATCCAAGAATTTGGGAGATGTTCTGTAAAAATTGCTAAACTATAATAATGATTTTGCAAAAGTTCAATAATGATGTTTTTTTCTCTGATTTTGTTCTACTCATGAATTTATCTTTCCCCTTCATTTTTATTCACAAATTTCCAGCATCTTCATTATTCCCTCTTTTCATGAATTTCATTTGTCACCATGTCAACAACTTTCCTCCAGTGTTCTAAGAACCTAAATGCCAGTGGACACTGATGTTTAAATATCATTAAAAATCTGTCACTGTCTCTCAGCCTATATATTATCCACCTCCCTCATCACCTCTGTTTTGGGGGTAAGATGGTGGGTAAGAAAGCAGAGTTTGTGGGATTGTTATGGCAACGGCTATTCATGTACATGCGGCGGCAAGTGGCTCCCTCAAACTTCGCTACATTTTTGTTTTAATTTGTTATTTTCTCGCCTTTATTACTGAAGCATGTACTTATGACAGTAATACACTCATCAACATCGGAAAAGGAAGTGCAGGGAATGGATTAAGCGCAGTGGACCTAGAGATGTTCACTGCTCACGACATCTCCCGGCCTGACAACCAGACCCACTCTACTCCTGGCTAATGTCCGGTCGCAGGAAAATAAAATGGATGAGATAAGACTCAGGCTTACTCAACAACGCAAAATCAGAGACTGCTGTGCCCTCATCTTTACAGAGACCTGGCTGCATCACAATGTCCCGGATGAAGCTATCCCACTCGACGGGCAGAGCTTGTTCCGTGCTGACAAAACACAAGACTCTGGTAAGACAAGAGGAGGCAGTCTCTGTGTTTACATCAATGATGCTTGATGTGCAAACGCAGTTAAAGTGGATGGACATTGTTCCCCTGATGTGGAATTTTTATTGTTTAGATGTCGACCATATTATCTGCCCAGAGAATGCACTAGTGTTTTTGTTGCTGCTGTTTAGATTCCTCCAGATACAAATAAAAAAACACACTTCAGGAACTGTATGAGGTCATCAGCAGTCACATGAAAAAACAAGCTGATGGTATTTTTATTTTAGCTGGTGATTTTAATCAAACAGACCTCTAAACTATTTCACCTAAATTCCACCAGCATGTCCACACCCCCACCAGCAGAACAAATACCCTGGACCATGTGCACATGAACATACCTGGCGGCTACAAAGCTCTCCCCCGTCCTCATTTTGGTCAATCAGACCTTATTTCCCTGCTTCTCCTGCCTACTTATACCCAGTTTAACGTGCTGATGTGCTGTGGTAAGCGTATGTCTCATTTCCGGTCACCAGCGTTTGTGTTTTACTAGTAGCGTATTTCTGCTGCTCTAGCTCATCAGTTAATTTTGTTTGATTCTTTATTATAGTGACTAACTATCTGCTATACATTTAAACGTACACTAGTTCTGCTCAAGCACTCATAGTTCTCTCCTTCGTTTAACGACTTTCTCGCTAATCACATCGGCGGTAACGACTCCGGATTACGCCAGAAGTCACTAAAGTTAATGTTGAGTCGGTGTGTACTTATGCAAAGACAATGTCGGACTTTCTTAGTTTCCTCTGGGCCCCTGACCAGTGATGACATGTTTAGCCACATGTCTTCATCCCACCGCTGGCTGTCGAGGTGGTGGCCAGCTAATGATGTGGGCTTTGTAGATAATTGGTGGACTTTTTGGGAAAGACCTGGTCTGATTAGGAGAGACGGCGTTCATCCCACTTTGGATGGCGCAGTTCTCATATCTAGAAATCTGAAAGATGAGTTTATTAGTGGACCTAAACCATGACAACTCAGTTGAGACCAGGAAGCAGAGTTGCAGTCCTACACGCTTCTCTAAGCTTCCAGAGCAGTTACCCACCCAAAACTCCTTAGTGACGGTGTCTGCCCCCCCGACCACTTAATTTAATGAAACCAAAAGTTAACAGAAAAGGAGTTATACATAATAACCTGTTAATATAATATGTTAGCCTAAATGAATCCACTCCGCCCAGTCATATTTATACTCACATTCCTTGAGGCACTGGCTGAGGAGGTGGAGTTGCAGCCATCTTCGACTCAAGCCTATTAATCAGCCCTAAACCTAAACTAAATTATAACTCATTCAAAAGCTTTGTTCTTAGTCTTTCATACCCAACCTGCAAAACACAACAGCCAATTCTATTTGTTATAGTGTAACGCACTCCTGGTCCTTATTCTGAATTTGTATCTGTATTTTTTAATCAAGTTTAGTCTTTAAAACAGATCAAGTAATTATTGGAGGGGATTTTAATATTCATGTGGACATTGATAATAATAGCCTTAGTACTGCATTTATCTCATTATTTTGGCTTTTGGTGATTGGCTTTTGTCAGAGTGTACATAAACCCACTCACTGTTTTAACCACACCCTCGACCTTGTTCTGGTATATGGCATTGAAATTGAAATGAAAAAACATAGTCTTTCCACAGAATCCTTCTTTATCGGACCATCATCTTTCTTTTCAGCACTGTAACCAGGCTGACAGAGAATCACAGCTCTATTGAGCCACGTATTCCTATAGCCCTCAGTAGTAACGACTTCATGAGCTTCTTTAATAATAAAATTTTAACTATTAGAGAAAAACGTCCTGCCCTCACCCGGTACCGATTTGTCTTCAAACACAGGAACCTTGGAAACAACTGTAAACTCTGATATATATTTTGACTGCTTTGCTCCTATCGACCTTCTTCAACTAACTTCGACGATTAATTCATCTAAGTCATCAACCTGTCTCTTAGACCCCATTCCAACTAGGCTGCTTAAAGACGTTTTACCCTTAGTTGGCACCTCTTTACTGGATATGATCAATCTGTCTTTATTAACAGGCTATGTACCACAGTCCTTTAAAGTAGCTGTAATTAAACTGCTTCTTAAAAAGCCCATTCTTGATCCAGGGGTTTCAGCCAACTATAGACCTATACCTGACCTTCCCTTTCTCTCTAAGATCCTTGAGAAAGCAGTCGCCAATCAGTTGTGTGACTTTCTAAATAACAATTGTTTATTTGAGGATTTTCAGTCAGGATTTAGAGTGCATCATAGCACAGAGACAGCACTGGTGAAAATTACAAATAACCTTTTAATTGCATCAGACAATGGACTTGTCTCTGTACTTGTCTTGTTAGATCTTAGTACTGCGTTCGACACCATTGACCATCACATCCTATTACAGAGACTGGAACATGTAATTGGCATTAAAGGAGCCGCACTAAGCTGGTTTAAATCCTATCTATCAGATCGATCTCAGTTTGTACATGTTAACGGTGAGTCCTCCGTGCACACCAAAGTTAGTCATGGAGTTCCACAAGGTTCTGTGCTTGGACCGATTCTATTCACCTTATATATGCTTCCTTTAGGCAATATTATTAGGAAACACACCATAAACTTTCATTGCTATGCAGATGATACCCAATTATATCTATCAATCAAGCCAGATGAAACTAACCAGTTAACTAAACTTCAAGCATGCCTTAAGGACATAAAGACCTGGATGACCTGCAACTTTCTGATGTTAAACTCAGACAAAACTGAAGTTATTGTACTTGGTCCCAAACACCTCCGAGACACATTATCAGAAGATATAGTTACTCTAGATGGAATTGTCCTGGCCTCCAGCAGCACTGTAAGGAACCTCGGAGTTATCTTTGATCAGGATTTATCCTTTAACTCCCACATGAAACAAACTTCAAGGGCTGCCTTTTTTCAACTACGTAACATTGCAAAAATCAGGCACATCCTGTCTCAAAATGATGCCGAAAAACTAGTGCATGCATTTTTTACTTCTAGGCTGGACTACTGCAATTCCTTATTATCCGGCTGCCCGAATCAGTCCCTTAAGACTCTCAAGTTGATCCAGAATGCTGCGGCATGCGTACTGACAAGAACTAGGAAAAGAGATCATATTTCTCCAATATTAGCTTCTCTGCACTGGCTCCCTGTAAAATCCAGAATAGAATTTAAATTTCTTCTCCTCACCTACAAAGCTCTTAATGGTCTGGCACCATCGTATCTTAAAGATCTCATAATACCATATTATCCGACTAGAGCACTGCGCTCCCAGAATGCAGGGTTACTTGCGGTTCCTAGAGTCTCCAAAAGTAGAATTGGAGCCAGAGCCTTTAGTTGTCAAGCTCCTCTCCTGTGGAATCAGATCCCAGTTTGGGTTCAGGAGGCAGACACCATCTCCACATTTAAGAGTAGGCTTAAGACTTTCCTCTGATAAAGTTTATAGTTAGGGCTGGCTTGGGTGAGTCCTGAACCATCCCTTAGTTATGCTGCTATAGGCCTAGACTGCTGGGAGACTTCCCATGATGCACCTCTTTCTCTCTCCTTCTCTCCCTCTCCATCTGTATGCATTTTTATCCCATTACTGCATTTTACTAACTCAACATCTTCTCTCTCCTGTAGTTTTGTGCTTTCTCTTTTCTCTCCTCTCTCCATCTGTTGCTTTCAGCTGGTATTTCTGCCTCCGTAGCTGCAGAGACTGGATCTGTGGTTGTGGGCCACCTGCTGCCCCGTGTTCCTGCTCGACAACTGCTACTACAGTTGTTGTTATTAGCTCTGTTACTAATACTGACATTATTTTTCCTATGGCTATCATTCCTAATTTATTAACATTAACACTACAATTACTATTCTACTATTAATAATAATAATAATAATAATTCTAGGTGGTATTTGCATTGTGGCCCCCCCCCCGCTCAAAACCTAATACGGCAGCGGCAGATGGCCGCCCACCATTGAGCCAAGGTTTCTGCCTCTTAAAGGAAGTTTTTCCTTGCCACTGTCGCCAAATGCTTGCTCATGGTGGGATTTGTTGGGTCTCTGTAATTAATATTATAAAGAGTATGGTCTAGACCTGCTCTATAGGAAAAGTGCAATGAGATAACTTCTGTTATGAATTGGCGCTATATAAATAAAATTGAATTGAATTGTATTTTAGTGTACAGGTTACAATTAGGTAAAGGTTAGGGTTAGGGTAAGGGTGAAGGTTAGGCACTTAGTTGTGATGGTTAAGGTTAGGGTAAGGGTCTAGGGAAAGCATTATGTCAATGACTGTCCCCCATGGGGATAGTGAAACAAACGTGTGTGTGTTTGTGATACAAAATGGCTGTTTTGGTCAAACAAATTTAATCTAATTCAAAATAGTGACTGAGCATGGTTAGACAAAGAAAGGAAATTCGAAATGGCGGCAGAGCCACGTCTGAAAAGTGTGTGGCTATATTGAAGGTCAAATTGGAATGGATGTGTGAACAGTGTAGGATAAATGGTGCCAGGTTAGAAAAGAATGATAGTTGCATGCAAGACCCTGTGTCTGTGTGAAACATCACAACTTCACTTAACATATGGCTACCAAAATAACCTAACATTGAAAACACATCACTACAATAAACTCAATAAACCAAATCAATACATATACATTCACAAAAGTAACACAGTCCTGTGCTTAGCTGTGTACACTGCTATGCTATGTTATGCCTAGTTATATGTTCGGTGGTCATGTTACCAGTCCGTAAAGGAAAAAGTTGCTTTGAAGTCCTCCTTGTTAGCTGGCGGTTCCGTTGAATTAGCCAGTCAGGGAAGAATGTTGGTTTCGACTGAAGAAAGTTCTTGCTGTGCAGTCTGTCTGTGCAGATGGAGGAACTCGTCGCTCTGTCTGTTGTTCTCCTTACAGTTACTTCTTAAAGTTAGCTGGCAGACTTTGTGTAGTAGCTGGTTTATGCAGGCCCTCACATTGCTGCTGTAAGAGAGAAAATTCAGTTGTGTTGTGTCTGCTCCAAGCAGGCCACACTGAGAGGATAGCTGTGCTGAATGAATTCAAATGGTGGAGTGCCAGTGGTCCCAACAGTGTGTTCAGACAGAAAGCAAATCAATGTTTAGAGGTAGTGCAATTGCATACAAAGTCAATGGAAGTGGAGTGGACACAAACAGATAAAATAATCAGTAAGGCCTTGTTCAGACAGACTTTGGCACTATGTGAAAAAAAACTGGGTACTCTCATTCATTTGAATGGAGCCAGTCCGGCGGTGCAACTGGGGCTTCGGCAAAAAATCGCAAGGTTGCTCAACTTTTGCTGCAGCACAGAGTGAAGTCATCTGGCAAAGCACTGCATTGGCCAATCAAATACATCCAACCTCACCGTGCCGTCTTTTAAGCCTTTACTTCCTGGACTTCCTGGATTGTATTTAATCGTCTCATGTTACCTGAAGCAGCATGCCCCCACCAACACAGTCCCTTGGGCTGTTTTAACACAGGACTGATTTCGGTCTGAAAGAGTGTGAGCTGTCACACAAACAGCACACTATCCCTAGGAGCTATGTTCTTATCATATTCTGCAGCTCGCCATTTACATCTATTGCCAACATTCAGAAGAAAGTAGTGTGTCCTTGTTTTCAGAATCAAGATGTTTCGGCTCCCATCCGGAAGTCATTCTCAAATTGTGAAAATGGTCTGAGAACACAGAAATTTAAGCTTCTCTGTGTTGCTTAAGCCCTGCCCTCAGGGAGGAGTCTTCTTGAGTGTCTGCTGTTTACCCTGCCTATGGGCACACTATGGTGTGCCCGGGAACGAGGACAATGCCTACTTCTCAAACTGTTCCATGTACAGGTTGGCCATGATGGGAGGTTGTCCTCGTTCCCGGGCACACCACCAAGTCATTGGTACTGCTACGTGGATGACACCTTTGTGAAGATCAAGAAACAAGACTTGGAAGCGTTCTCAGAGCATATCAATACTGTGGACCCCAACATCAAGTTCACATGAGAGGATGCCAAAGAGAACCGCCTGGCCTTTCTTGATTGTTCTACACTCAGAGGAGAGGATGGAAAGCTCCAGATAGAAGTGTACAGGAAACCAACACATACGGATCAATACTTGCTCTTTGACTCACACAGCACAAGCTGGGTGTAATCCGGACATTACAACATAAAGCCCAAGAAGTGCCCACCGGCTCAGAGGGTAAGAAGTAGGAGGAAAGGCATGTCCAGAATGCTCTCTCAGCCTGTGGTTTTCCTACTTGGGCTCTCAACAAAGTTAAAAGACAAAGCAGGACAAAAGGGAAACAGAACCAAGAAGGAACGGTGTCTCCATCCCTTATGTATCTGGACTGTCTGAAAAACTACAAAGGATCTTTAGACAGCACGATGTTCCTGTTTTCTTTAAACCAGGCAACACTTTAAGACAGAAACTCGTTCATCCTAAGGACAAGATGCCCACACAAAAACAGAGCAATGTAGTTTATTCAATTCAATGCAGTGAGGAAAACTGACAAAGAACGTTACATAGGTGAGACTAAACAGCCACTTCACAAAAGACTTTATCAGCAAAGACGACACGCTAACTCGGGATTGCAGAGCGCCGTGCATTTGCATCTAAAAGCTACAAACCACACATTTGAAGACAGTGAGGTGAAGATTCTAAGTAGAGAGAAGAGTTGGTTTGAAAGAGGAGTCAAAGAAGCCATTTTTGTGAAAAAAGAAAACCCCTCTTTGAACAGAAATGGTGGTCTGAGATTCAACTTGCCAACCGTTTACCACAGTGTATTAACACCATGGTTAAGCCAATCATATGCTAATCAGGTACTTAACAGTGATGAGGGAGGTGCAGCCAGAAAATAATAGGCCTGATTACTGGGCCATCATGGAAACAAAAGAAGGTCAGTTTGAGGTGAAACTAGGCAGGGTAAACAGCAGACACTCAGGAAGACTCCTCCCTGAGGGCAGGGCTTAAGCAACACAGAGTAGCTTAAATTTCTGAGTTCTCAGACCATTTTCACAATTGAGAATGACTTCCGGAAGGGAGCCGAAACGTCTTGATTCTGAAAACAGTGTCCAGATGACTACTACGGAAACCTTTTCTACGATGGAACACTCCTGGACTAATGAGGGACTACACCGTCTAGTGTGTCCTTAATGAAGAAAAATGGAAAGTATGGGTGTGGCAGTTGGGGTGGTGGATGGGTGGATGTAGCGTGTCCAACTTTCACGTAACGTTAAAAAACGTATCTGGGGTTTTTACAGAATCATCCAATACCAACCTTCCTGACTGGTGATAGGGCTGTGACCTGGCAGGAAGACTGATTTACATATTCAACATTTTCACAACTGTCTGTTACATACTGAATCACTATTTTTGAGTAGATAACTATAATCAAAGTGAAAGTGACTTTAGTAGAGTCTTGAGTGAGGTATAAGAGCTCAAGTCCCAGAATGTGGAGAGGGCCACCAGCTTAAGGACACCATTCTTACAGAAGGTTTTCTACTGTATTCTCTGCACTGTTTTGTCTATCTGCTGGCATATTATGGGTGAAAGGATCACTGATGGGACACATGACTGGAATACAATGTGCTGCCTGAGCCACAGAAGTGTAATAGTTTGTAATGCTTTTCCAGCAGTGGACTCCAATTAATTTCTGTCCTGATAAGATGTGAGGGAACCTGGTCATATCTGGTAATTGCTTCTTCACTTCAAACCCAGCCTTTTCAGCTGGAAGCTATTGTTTCCTGGGGATGTGTTCTTTAGTTCCTTGAGTGTTTATGTTCTAAAAAAGACCATTAAGTCTAAAGTGCAGCACACTGCTGTTCTATTGAATGGTTGAAAGCAGCTGTGGTTTTCTGCTCAGCTCTGGGGTTTCGGGGGCTGTTGTTTGTGGTGCTGCTGTGTAGAATTGCATTGTTGGCACACCAAACATGGACAATAACATACTCATGCTTACAAGAAATGTGGATTACTCTCAGTAATACCAACTAACCAACACATTGTAGTATTTCAGTGAATATTCCCATCACAAAACAGGTTTATTCATCAACTTAACATTACATAAGTGTTGTTGACAGGGTGTCTTGAAAATACAAAAAAGTATTTTGTGTTGTTGTATTGGACCATGTTAGTTTTATAAGGTGTATATATGGAGTATATATGAGATGGACAAAATATTAGAAACACCAATGAATCAGTAACAAATAAATCAAACTAAATAGTAAATTAAATAAATGCACATTAAAGGATAATTCAGGTTTATTACAACTCAGATCTTATTTTTGTATTTGTGTCCATAATTTTTATAATAATAACAACATTTTACTCACCAAGTTCATTTTCTGAGATCTGGAAAAGCAATGTCACATTTTTCCTTTACAATTATAGCTTGTAAGGTTGATTTATTTATCATTTAACAACACAGGGGTGTAAAATGAGATTTAGTTGCAGTTCCTTTTTTTGCTACTCATAAAAACAAAGAAAACAAATGTTATGTACAAAAATGATATACAGTAGATAGGTGAATAAATAATAACTCATAGAAATAAAACTATTTTACATGGTAGCATGGTGAACAGGCTGGGTGGGGGTGAGGGTGGTGGTGCTATCCTTTAGTATCCTTTTGGGCTCTGCGCAGACACCTCATCACACCGATATCACTGATGCTCAGTAGGTTGGTACCAATGATCTTCTGAGCGGTTTTAATCACCCGCTGTAGAGCCCTCAGGTCCTGGGCCGTGCACATCCGTTTGTGATGTTTCCAGTCAGGAAGCTTTCTGTTGCTCCTCTGTAAAAGTTAATAAGAACTTGGCACAGGAATTTTGCTTTCTTAAGTTTTCTTAAGAAATACAGCCGTTTCTGAGCCTTCTTTACCAGCGTGGAGATGTGAGAGGTCCATGTCAGGTTCTCTGTTATGCTTATTCCCAGAAACCTAAAACTATTCACCTGCTCCACCTCAGCTCCACTGATGTAGACACTGGTGTGTGTCTGTGATTTTCTACAGGACATTATTATATTAGTTATACTGTCACAGCCTGTCATGTCCTCACCAGCCTGTAATCACTCACACCTGCTCCAAATTACACTCCTGCCTTCAATCAGCCCCAATCACACTCAGTATAAAGCCACTCCACTCTCCTCAGTCAGTGTCTGACCTCGTTTGTGTCTAGGACTCCATATACCCGGTAACTACAGTGCTTTTTCTGATCGTTCCAGTGTTTCTCCAGTTCTCCGTGGTCTCTCCAGTTTCCTGTGTGTTCTCCAGTCCTCTGTGGCTTCTCCATTCCTCCTTTGTCTCTCCAGTCTCCTGTGGCTTCCCTCCGGTGACTGCCCCAGATCCACTCTACCTATCTCCACACTCCACTTCTGGCTGACGGACCTCTGGGCTGGAAGCCAGAGCGGAGCCTGGGGACTCTGGCTGACGGACCTCCGGGCTGGAAGCTGGAGCGGAGACTGGGGACTCTGGCAGCTGGGACCCTCTGGAGACGGACGGCGAAGGCTGGGACCCTCTGGAGACGGACGGCGACTGGGCCTCGGAACTGGAGGCAGGTGAGCAGACGGGTTGGGGATTGGTTGACGACCACATGTTTGGCGGGCCAAACTCCTGGCCGAACAGCGCAAGAACTGGCCCAGAGAGTGGAGGACCACCTCTTCCAGTCACCCACTGAGCCTGAGAAGATCCCAGGCTGCACCAACTCGTTAGCTGCTAGAGGAGGGGAAGGGAGGCTGAAGAGGTAACGCTTGGCCAGACCACTCAGGTGGAGGAAAGGGTCGTCGGAAATCCTGGCTGTCATCTTAGTTGTATAGGTCCGACCTTCTGTCACGGAATAACAGGCAGGGGACACAGAGATGGAAGGGAATATCTTTATTCAGACGACAGCCAGAAGTGGAGAGTGTGGAGATAGGTAGAGTGGATCTGTGGCAGTCACCGGAGGGAAACCACTGGAGACTGGAGAGACAAAGGAGGAATGGAGAAGCCATGGAGGACCGGCGACGACACGGAGGACTGGAGAACACACAGGGAACTAGAGAGAACTGGAGAAACCATGGAGAACTGGAGAAACACTGGAACGATCAGAAAAAGCACTGTAGTTACCGGGTATATGGAGTCCTATACACAAACGAGGTCGGACACTGAGTGAGAAGAGTGGAGTGGCTTTATACTGAGTGTGATTGGGGCTGATTGAAGGCAGGAGTGTAATTTGGAGCAGGTGTGAGTGATTACAGGCTGGTGAGGAGATGACAGGCTGTGACATACTTTAATGAATAAAACTTACATAATGATTTTACAGTAAACTGGTTGTTTCTCCATAATACAGTAGATTGCTGTGAGCAGCTGATCTAATGTTAATACAGTGTGCTACCTTAAACTTCAAGTTAGCAGATGCATTGTGGGATCTTTATTGGTCGGGATTATCAGCGGGGCAAAAGAGGTACTTAGCAGCAGAGTGGTAATAGTACATGGCACAAGGCAAGAAGAGGTAAGTGTCTCTTTTTAATTCAAATGTTATCAGTATTTTGACTCTTCAAGCTTGGCAACTATCTTTTATGAACGTAACGTTAACGATATATCATTGCTTTTCCTTCCGCTAGTTGCGCTAGCGAGGTTAGCTTAGCCGTTCCTAATACTAACCTACCAAGCTTAGTTAACGTCGTTTGTAACATTAAGGAGCTTTAGGCCCCTTTTTAGGTATATTAGTCTGATTAAGCCATGTCTGCCTTATCTCGTAATGGGCAACGTGAGATCACTGGCGAATAAAATAGATGAGCTAACGGCGTTAGCCCGGAGTCAGACTGAGTTCCATGAGTGTAGTTTGATGTGCTTCTCAGAGACATGGCTACCCCAGGATAGCCTGGATCATAACGTTTCGATGGCTTTCAGACTGTTCGGGCCGACAGGGATCACACCGGGAGCAGTAAGCGGAAAGGCGGCGTGCTTGCTACTCTGGTTAACAACAGATGGTGTAACCCTGGTCACATTACTATCAAGCAGAGTATCTGTAGCCTGGACATTGAACTGTTAGCTGTGAGACTCCGGCCGTATTATCTGCCACGTGAATTCTCACATGCCATTGTTGTGGCTGTTTACATCCCCCCCCTCTGCTAACACGGCATCGGCGTGCAACGCCATTCACACCACCATAGCACAACTCCAGACTCAACACCCGAGTATGCTCATTTTAATCTCGGGTGACTTCAACCATGTGAGTGTTTCAACAACACTGACTAATTTCACCCAGTATGTGAGTTGTCCTACTAGAGAGGAGAGGACACTGGACCTGCTGTATACTAACGTTAAGGATGCATACAGCTCTTCCCCCCTCCCCCCCCTGGGTAGGTCAGACCACAACCTGGTTCACCTCAAACCCTGCTATGTGCCTCTGGTTAAAAGGCAGCCTGAGACCACAAGGACAGTGAGGAGATGGTCAGAGGAGGCCTATGAGACACTGCAGGAATGTTTCGAAGTGACAAACTGGGATGCACTCTGTGAGCCTTATGGAGAGGACATTGATGGGCTTACTGAGTGCATTACTGGCTACATTAACTTCTGTGTGGACTGCAATGTCCCAACTAAGATGGTCCATTGTTATCGAAATAACAAACCGTGGGTTACAAAGGACATTAAAGACATCCTGGAGGGTGGCCTTTACTGATGGTAATCGGGAGGAGGTGAGGGCAATCCAGGTTGACCTGAAGGTGAAGATCAAGGAGGCCAAGGAGAAGTACAGGAGGAAGCTGGAGCGGAAACTCAAGCAGAACAACATGAGAGAGGTCTGGAGCGGCATGAAGAGCATCACTGGCTTCAGACCGACTGGCAGCAGAGGAGTTGAAGGCAGCTTGGACAGGGCCAACAAACTTAAAGAACAGATTAACAGATTCGACACACCGGCTCCTGCTCATCCCCCCTCTAACTCAGCTGCTGTTGGCCCTCAAGCTCCTCTGAGTACTCTGCTCCCCCATCTTCCTGGGAGAGTCCTACTCCCCTCAACTGGCTATCAGGCTAATGGCCCTCTTCACACTAAAGACTCTCCCTCTCCCCTGCCTGTAACCTCTGCTGTGTGCCTGACTACTGACCAGGTAAGTAGACAGCTGATGAAACTCAACTCAAACAAGGCTGCAGGCCCCGATGGAGTTAGCCCTGGGGTGCTAAAAGCCTGTGCCCCCCAGCTGTGTGGAGTCCTTCAACCTGATCCTGAGTCTTCAAAGGGTCCCTGTTCTGTGGAAGACTTCTTGTCTCGTTCCTGTGCCGAAGACGCTGCGTCCCAATGGCTCCAAGGACTACAGACCGGTGGCACTGACCTCCCACATAATAAAGACCCTGGAGAGACTGGTGCTGGAACAGCTGCGGCCCATGGTCAGACCCCTCCTAGACCCCCTTCAGTTCGCCTACCAGCCCCGGCTGGGAGTTGAGGATGCCATCATCTTCTACTGTGTTTTATTTTACAGTTAAAACACTATTACTGTAACCAAAAATAGAGTACGTGGAAATTATTGTTTTATTTTAGTTAGATGATTGTTACTGTAAATAAAGACAGTAAAAATGCTGTGATTTCTACTACAGTAAGTAACTTGTTAATTGCTGCCAGTTAGTGATTTATTATTTATTTATTTTTTACAGGAAGTTACTTGTCAGTGGCTGCCAGTTAATCACTGTGAATTTCATGGTAAGTTTCTTACAGAGAAGTTATTCCTTGATCGATTTTTAGCATTCTTTCCATTCATACACCAGTATCATTGGAAGATGTGTTTTGTAAAATAGCGGTGTCTTGTTATACCATGTGGGATGGCCAGATGTTTTGCATGACATGAGTATGACATGAGTCTTAAATAAATAAATACATAAATATGCCTATGAAATTAATAAATATGGCTATGAAATAAATCCTGAAATAAAGTCAGCTGAAATAAAAGTGTTATTATGAAATAAAAGTCCCCTGAAATAAATAAAAGTAGTCTTTTGAAAAACATCGTTTAAATAAAAAACTATTTATTGAACTATATTAATTCATATAATGAACTATATCGATTAAATTATATTATTTATTTACATTTATTTATATATTACCTCATTTGTTTATTTCACGATTTATTTCATAGGCATATTTATTTATATATTTATTTAATATTGAATAAAATGGCATTCATAGAACTGTGGGTATATTTTTGAAGATTTTTGGGCCCCTTTTCTTTCATGGTTGGTTAATTTTCAGTTGTGAGGACTCCAATTGTGGAGTAGATGTTAAATTGTCAGGCTAATATTTCACTTTGGATATTGTTCTTTCATTGACTGCAATTTTTTTTTTTTTACAGAATTTTGTACAGGAAAGCTCTGACTGGAGTGACTGTGGAAAGGTTGGCTAGATATTTGGCAGCTGTTTCAGTTTTCCTTATTCTTTGTTAGTTTTTTTTGTGTCTCTTGACCTATGGATGATGAAACGTGACCTATCCATAAAACATCCAATAAACAAGACTAAAAACTAATAATTCTAAATCATTACCCAAACCGTCTGTCATAAACAACTTTTTGTGCACACAGTTTTTCACACAATGTTATCATAACTGACAGCAACAAGCCACAAGGTTTGCTAAACCTACAAAAAAAGACCCAAGTTGTAATAAATCTAAATTATCCTCTTTCTATCTACTCTTCAATCATCTGTATCAGACTCCAGGAGAAGTATTCTCCCTATCTTCTCCTCTCATCTTCACATACTCCACTTCATTGAGATTCCCTTGAGCTCTTCCCTCAAGCTACTCACTGCCTCCTCATGTCATCTCTGTGACACCGGCTCACAGTAATGTCTGCCTGCTCTACTCACATGTGCAGTTGATCTGCAGATCTAGAACCCAGTCTTAACAAGGCTGAGCTGCTCTTTATTTTCAGGAAAAGCTTACCTATTGTAAGACCTCCCTGACAAGATCAAAGGGACTTCTGCTCAGGCCACCAAGAGTCCTGAGGTGCTTCCTCCTCTTTGCTAGCTTTTCCTTTCTTTTGTGACTCTTATGTGTGTTTCATTTTAGTGCTACCATCTTGCCCTTTTTACAAAACTAATTAAGCTTCTTCTAGGTCTCATTCTGGAAACATTGTCCAAAGTATCCCATTAGGAAGGATGTTTGATGATAATTATGATGATGATGATGATGGACATCAGAAAATTGTGAAAAATGTCCATCACAATTTCCTAAAACCCAAGATGACGTCTTCAGATGTCATGTTTAGTCCCACCAACCGTCCAAAACCCAAAGATATTCAGTTTACTATAACACAAGACAAGGAAAAGCAGCAAATTCTCACATTTGAGAAGATGAAACCAGTGAATGTTGTGACATCAATGATTAATACATTATATTATTAATCAAAATAGTTGCCAATAGTTTTTCTGTCAATCGACTAAGCGATTAATCAACTAATCGTTGCAATTCTAGACAGATGTATCGTACATAATCAGGCCTTGTCCTGCATTAATTATATTCCCCACAATAACTGTGTTTACAGTCTTTCATTTACTTTGTGATATAGAGCAATGGTGGGCTGCGCATGCACGTATAGAACTGGAGTTATATAAGGAAAAAACCTTCCTTGTTCTGTTTTAAATCCATAGTGTGACTGTGTATGTTAGGGTTGGTAGAAAAGCAGATTATAAATACTATACTGCTGTTGACACAGGAAAGACAACCCAGCTCGTCAGTGGTCAACAGTTTGTGTGAAAGAACAGAAGTAACATTTCAGCTGTGACCCTCGAGGCTGCTTGAGGGCCATGCTGACAGATTGATCTCGAGCCAGTGAACTGTGTCAGGCATGTTATCTATTGGCACTGCCGCATCATTCCTAGTAAAGTAAATAAGTGCATGTTCATTCTGACGCCACAGAGCTGCTCAGCTTGGACATTTTACAGTGCATTAATGTCCACACATCATTGGAAGGCTGTTGTGTTTGTGTTCATTAAACAATCAGCTAATTACTCTCACAACAGGCCTGCTTATGGGCAAGTGGAGGACATTCACTTTTAAACAGACTATACCCCCTTCTCTTTACATGTGAAATGATTGGTCATCCAGCTGATGGCTTGACAGTCTGTTGGCTCTGTGCAGCACTGCCCGGGGACAGCAGGGGGAGGCCTCCATGGCCACTGAAGCAAAATGAACACAGCCGCAGTTGTTCGCTGCTGTGCACAGCTGTAAATTACATGTGTCACTAAGTCCTCAAATAGAACAAGGTGTTGCAGTTTGTGGCTTTACGGTTCAGCTGCAGCTTCCAGCAGGTGGTCCAGCTCCCACCATCAGCTGACTACAACATATAGCAAGTGAATATATTTGATTATTAAAAATGCATAACTATGCAGCAATAGTGACACCCATCAATGATTGAAAATAAGCCATAAATCCTTATTGTGATTTGTGTTCCTCCAACATACAATGACAACACAACACAAAACCGTAAAACAAGACAAAAAGCCTACATGTTCAAGGTCTCTTTCTGAAATGGTCAGACTCATTTAAAGCTGAATTAGTCAATTAATTGATAAGCTGATCTACAGAAAATTAATCAGCAAATATATTAATAGTTGTTAAATTTGATAAATAATTAAATAATAGTTGAATAATTATTCGTTTGGGTAACTTATCAAGCTAAAAAATGCCCAATATTCCCTGGTTTCAGTTTCTCAAATCTGAGGATTTGCTGCTTTGGCTTATGTGATAGTAAACTGAATATCTTTGGATTTTGGACTGTTGGTCAAATCAAGGTTTGAAGACATGGTAAATGGACTGTAATTGTATAGCGCCTTTGTACTCTTCCGACTACTCAAAGCGCTTCACACTACATATCACATTCACACACTGATGGCAGGTGCTAACTGCTCATCAGTTCAAAGAGGGCCATGTATTCACACACACACACACACTGATGGCACAGCCCTCGGGAGCAATTTGGGATTCAGTCCCAAGTACACTTCGACATGTGGGCTGGAGGAAACCGGGATTGAAAACCTGCTAAAAATCGTATCCTTTGGTTGATCTTAGAAAAAAACTTTTAAATTCATTGACTCACCACTGTTGTGATTTAGAATGTTTGGGAGGGGGGGCACCCACTTGTGTAGGTGCGATCATTTAATTATGGCTATCAGAATTATCAAAGATAATCATAAATAACTTTTAATGAATAAAGTCCTTGGGGGCACCACTCTTCTTAAAGATGAGAAATGATAGCCAATTAATTGACAATTAATTGAGTCTCAAACTACACTAAACTATCAATTTGGAACTCAGATTAATAATTAAATTAATAACTATAACCAGAATTACCATTAATAGTTTGTAGGATGAAGGATTTGGAGATCAACATAGCAGAGGTTGGCAAATTACTCACTTTTGTGCAACATTAAAGAAACAAGCCTAATTATACACAAGCATTTAGTAAAAAGATAATAAAGCAAAACACACAATATGAAGACTAACTCTAAATACTAAACTACAGAACAAAGGGGGTTTGTGTGTATGTGTGTGTGTGTGTGTCTCTGTGTGCAGGTCTGGGTGCGCGCCAAAAGGAATGTGTGTGTGTTTCTTTGTTCTGCCTCCGTATGTCTCATGTGCACGAGCATGAACCAACGTGGTCAGATACTAAGGAACAGGTGAAGCGGGAGCTTAAAAGTTTCTCTCTGCCGTGTGTGGTTGTCTTTAAAGGGCCAAAATAGAGGTGTACCTGTATGATCTGTTTATGTGCCAAGTTAAAAGGGACATAAGTTAGTTAGCATGCAAAGTTTCTGTCTGTGTGGAGCATAACATGGCCTTATAGTGCCTTTCTAGTCTTTCTGACTACTCAAAGCGCTTCAACTACATATCACATTCACCCCATTCACACACATTCATACAGAACTGCTCATCAAAGCAACTAATCGCAGCTGCGATCCAGCAGAGAGTTCAGGGGTGTGCTGTGATGCAACCGGGGAAGGAGGCAGCTGCGATCCAGCAGAGAGTTCAAGGGTGTGCTGCGATCCAACCGGGGAAGGAGGCGTTGCGATCCAGCGGTGACGAGATGGCTGGTGCTGCGATCCAGCGGCGACAGGACTGTGGTGCTGCAATCCAACAGAGTCCAGGGGGTTGCTGCGACGCAAGAACTTGTGACCGCCACAGCGTAGGAACTGGAGTCGGTCAGACTGCCGACTGGGGACCAGGCCGTACTGTTGACAGCTCTGGGGCGCTGGGCAGCTGAGTCTCTGGGGAGCTGGCCCGCAGTGAAGACGAGCAGCTGGGCAGTGGTGAAGATAAGCATCAGCAGGAACCATGCTTCCTCCCAGAGGGCGCCAAGACAGCAACGGGCTGAGGTGCCAGCTGGTTAGCAGGCTGAGATGCAGAATGGAGACTAGGTCGGGAATCAGGCTGAGGACTGGGGGCAGTCATGAAGTCCTTGACCCACTCAGGTACAGAGCCCCTCAGCCAAGGCTTGGAGGACACTACATAATGTGCACCAGCTGTCTGCCTGTACTGCTCACTGCTGGCTGTCCTCCAACACTCCCTCAAGCTCATAAGGTCCAAGACCAGTTCGAACAGCTCGTAGGACATGGTGTCTGCTGGGTCCATTTTATGGTCAGTTCATACTGTCGTGTTGCCTAACAGGGAACTCAGGGGAAACGAGGGGTTGGACCCAAACACAGACAGAGGAAGCAGAACGATGACTTGAGTGGTTTATTTAGGAGCTTACTCGCAGATACAGGAAGGTAGACTGGTAGACAGGCAGACAAGTAGCAAACATGTAACATAAATCTGTAAGGGAGCAGGCAGAAAATCCAAAAGTCCAAGATACACAGTAAATATCCAAGGAAACACTGGCGAAGAGCTGGAACACTTGACACACAACTGACAAAGACAAATTGACACTAAATAAAGGAAAAAACACGGACTAAATACATTTAGGTAGGAGAGACAACAAGACACAGGTGCAACCACTCAAGGCAGGGCCAACAATCCAAACTGGAGGGAAAGCAACCAAAGACAGGAAGTAAAACCACAAGACACACGAGAAGAGGAGAACACTATAAAATAAAACAGGAAACAGGACAAAACCCCAAACTATGACACATTCTCTTTTGTCCCACAATCCTGAGAGCCACTGGGACGCAGCACTGGCCAGTCTGACCTGTGGATGTCACCAGGTGAAGAAAAAGGTCACCGATGCTTTATTCTGTCACTTGTTCTCCTCGAATCCTCCACTGCTGCAGACCGCCATGGTCGGCTCCCTCTCAGCTGTCTGCTAACCAGCAGAAACTCACCTGAACTCTCTCCTCCTTGCTTCGCCTTGTAATCTGCTCTGAGCAGAAACATGCAGCAAAACCAAAACAAAAGTCTCCTGATCTACCAGAGCACTGCGAAGGCCTCTTAGATCTCTGCAACAAAGTTTAGCGCAAACAATGTGCTTACTGATGTGTTTTCCTGAGGTTTTATTGATGTGTTTATCTGTTAGGTTAATTTAGTAGCCACAAATGGTTGAGCGACAGAGTGTGAATAAGGAGAGGGAGTGCCGGTGGGAGAAAACCGGTGAATCATAAATAAAATGTTTGTTATTTTCTGATTGTTTCACAGCGGTTACCTTCTAAAGCACAAATAAACATGCCTGCACCTCCATGCTGTCATCATGACGCAGCATTTACTTAGTGATATTGAAGATACAGAACAATATAAAACCATATGTTGGTTAAAAATATTGATGTAGACACATTTTCAACATCGACATCATCGATTACGTCGACTACTCGCGGCAGCCCTACCTTATTTACAGCACTAGTTCATCCCTAAAAGTTGGGATTCAGGTAGGGCAGGTTTGGTTATTAGCAAAATATCACAGCTATTTATGAATAATACAAATATTAGAAATTATTGGAAGGTTGGCAGTTCAATCCCGGGCTTCCCCCAGCCCACATTTTAAAGTGTCCTTGGGCAAGACACTGAACCCCAAATTGCTCCCGAGGGCTGTACCTTCAGTGTGTGAGTGTTTGTGTGAATGAGTTACTTCTTAGTACTGATGAGCAGTTGGCACCTGCCATCAGTGTGTGAATGTGATTTGTAGTTGAAGCGCTTTGAATAGTTGAAAAAGACTAGAAACACGCTATATAAGTACAGTCCATTTATCAAAATTATTATTATGGATTAATAATTAAGGGGTTACCACCGTAGGATCAGAGACCAATAACCAAACGTGAAAAACAGTCTCAAGGTGGCTGTCCACTCAAAAATGCTGATATTTAAAGTACTATCTTACATTTACAGTAGTGGACAGTGAAGGATGAATCTGAGCACTAACTGTCCAAACCAGCTGTTATTACAACACACACAAAATAACCACAGGCAACTGCTCTTTTAAAAAAAAAAAAAAATGGTGAAAAAGTACTATAGCGTTATTTAACCTTAATACTGATTAATAATCAATAACGTCAACCAACAACCACTATTGTCTATTCTAAGCACAATAAGCATACAACCATCAGCAAGCATGTCAGGTACATGTGTGTGTGTGTGTGGGGAACAATAGAGAGGGGGGTGCGAGGAGGGCAGCGGACGCAACCACGTGGGTGGTCGTCGCACACAGATCCAAAATGTTGGGCAGACCCACGAAACTTAAACAACGGGGAGAGCCAAAATGGAGGACACGCTCTATTTGTCCTCAAGATGGTGTGGTGCATAGCTAGTTATGCTACCACGCTATCTAGGTCGTTTGAGAGGTGTAGGCGTGTATACGTACGTGTGGTTTTTGGTGTACTTTTTGTATTCTTGTGATTCTTGACCTGAAATGTCTGAGTCAGGTGAGGCTATGATTAACTGCTGCTGTCCTAGCTCAGTTGTTAGCCTAGCCAGCTCAGGTTAGGTTGTTGCAAGGTTAATTAAGGTAGTCTTACCGTTATGTTTGCTTGTAGTATTTGTGAATTTAAATGGAGTCTCATTGACGGAATACCTGAAGCACTACAGATCACACAGATTTTATGTGGCTATAAAGATTGTGGAAGGTTTTCCCTCATTCAACTGCTTTGCTGTTTATGTCACGAACACACCCAGACAAACTTGGAACCAGAGTGTGTGTCTGTACAGTTAATGTGTGCGTTCAGTGTTTGCAGCAGAGAATATACAGATGTTGTATGCAAACGGCATGTGACTTGAGTGGCCACGTACATAAAAAAAAAAAAAAAAAATAAAATAGTCTGACAGTAACTTGTCCCTTTGATGGATGTTCTAAGACATTTAACGTAAATACATCCTTTTCATCTAATTTCCAGATAAGAGGGTGGAATGTCACCCTGAGAGCACCTGTTCATCTATGTGAAGTTGCACGACAGTCCAGGTGAAGGAGCACACATTCCAGAGAATGTACCTGAGGAATTGATGTGACTGATGCAGATCAAAATGAGGATGTTGGGTATGATAAAGTAAAAGATGCCAACACAGAATCTAGTATTTATCTAAATATTTAGTCCTAGCCTCCACAATTAGAAATAGCAAATTAAATGAAAACTCTTCTGTTATGGCTCGTATGCCGGACAACAGGGAAAAGACCCAAACGCAGACAAACTAGGCAGAGCAGGTGTAGTTCAATAATATTTAATGAGAATCAAACTGAAAATTTGCGGTGATGAGGCGGGCAGACAACAAAGGTAGTCCGTAAGTGGCAAACAAATCCGAAGGAGAATGCAAAACAAAACAATTAAGGGCGGCTGAGAAGTCCAGGTAAAAATCCAATCAAGAAATGATTCCAACAAAAGAAGTCCAAACAAAGAATAATCCACCAAGAATCCAAGGAGCCAAGTAACACAGGAAGAAACACTGGGAAACACGCAGGCGTGGGGGAACAAACGCAAGGCACATGGTACAATGAGAGTCTGACCCACAACAAAGGAAGAACACAGACTAAATACACTCAGGTAGGGGAGCCAACAAGACACAGGTGGAACCAATAAGGGCAAGCAATCAAAGACAGGAAGCAAAACTACAAGTCACATGAGGGAGAAGATTTCAAAATACAACAGGAAACATCGATAGAAAACATGAAACTGAGGAAAACCAAAACAGATTCAGGATATTCAACAGGAGTATACAATGGATGTGCTGTCTTGAGAACTTGAACAGTGTGGTGTTCCAACAGAGACATTAACATGTCATGGGAAGAGTGCATATGAGCAGATCCCTATCCACAAGGCTTTACATGCAAATGGTCCAACTACACACCACTGAAGGCTGCAGTATTACAAGATGCACTATAACTATGTTCAGCCTGTTGGCACGGTAGAGGGCATAAGAGGCACAATCATTACATTCCAGCACTGGAAAGCCTCAGAGCAATGCTAAAAGAGGGAAGTGCAGCTCAGCAGAGTTTTAACCCTCTTGTTCTCTCTCTCTCTCTCTCAAAACCTAACACGGCAGTGGCGGATGGCCCACCATTGAGTCTGGTTCTGTCCAAGGTTTCTGCCTGTTAAAAGGAAGTTTTTTTCTTGCCACTGTCGCCAAATGCTTGCTCATGGTGGGATTTGTTGGGTCTCTAATTAATATCATAAACAGTACGGTCTAGACCTGCTCTATTGGAAAAGCGCAATGAGATAACTTCTGTTATGAATTGGCGCTATATAAATAAAATTTAATTGAATTGTTGAAGATGGTACACTCTGTGATTTCACTGATGGGCATGTCATTAGATCTATTGTCATGTTTGCCTCAGACCCAGATTCTTTAAAGGTGATGCTTTTTCAGGATGCTTTTGAGGTGGGTAATCCTCTTGGATCTGCCAAACAGAAGCAGAAAGTTTTAGCTGTCTACTTCCCTCTGGGAAATTTCTCTCCACTCCAAAGATCAACTGTTGATCAAATACAGTTGGTACAGCTCTGTATCGAGAAAGACTGTAAATATTTTGGAGTGGATAAAGTTTTCAGTGAGCTTGTCAGACTTGTGTGAGCTGGAGGTAAATGTCATAACCTTTGGATTTACATAAAATTTCAGCTTTGCTGAGTATTTCTTTAGACTGTCTAGTCACAAAAGATGCCTTGTGGTCCTACCCTCTCACAGTTGTCACTCATAGAGATCCTGCTGGTTAGCAGTGCAGTTTTTGGAGAGTCACCTTGAAGTGACCATGCATTAGGACATTAAAGGCAACAGTGTTTTCAACAAGCTGTCTCATTTCCACGTGTGTCAGTCTAGACTGCCGCCCTGTCTAGCATGACATGTTGGAAGGTGTTGTTGACTATGATGTAGCAATGTGTTTGCAGTTCTTGATTAATACAGAAAGTGGTTCAGTTACGAGTCACTAAATGACAGACTCAATCACTTCCTGGTCAAAGCAGCAACAAGCCAAATGCTGTTCTCATCAAGGGAGCAAAGCTTGGAAGCCATGCAGCCCAAAACAGGTGGCTATTCAGGTTCTGGCCTATTTTAGTGCATGACTGAATTAAAGATGCTGACAATGCCGTATGGGAGCTGGTACGTCTTCTGAGGGAGTTAGTTGAATTTGTCTGCACACCTAGCTTTTCAGAGTCTCAGATTGCTTACATGAAGGTACTGATCGAAGAGTATGTGGAAATGAGGCAAGAGTTACATGTAAATCTTAGACAAAAACCCCACTATCTGCTTCACTATGCTAACTTGAGTTTACAGTTTGGTCCACTCATACATACTTGGACCATGCACTTTGAAAGTAAGCATAGCTATTTCAAAAGATGCATCAGGTCAAGTAAAAACTTCAGAAATGTGACTGTCATTGATGATAGACATTAGGCTTATCACGGCAGTTTATTTAGTCCCCAGGTTCAGGTTTCAGAACCTGGGAACCCGCAACTTCAATTGCCACAGATAAAGTCCAAGTTAGAGACACTTCATATGCAAATGGTATGCTTGTGCTACTGAGATATACCAATACAGTTACAGACAAATAGCGAGCATTGTTATCAAAAATGAAAAATCTGTCCTACTTTTGCTGCAGGGAAAAACTGCCAGCTTGGTGCCTGAGCTTGGAGTCAAAATCTTGACAAGCTTAATGATTATGCGCCACTTTCTTTTTACCAGGTGCAAGGTCACTCATCCCACTTAAGCACATGCCACTATGGAGCTTGTGAAAGAATTAGTTCGGCAAGCTATGCCATCGCTCAGTAATGATCTGATGGACTCACTCATGGATAGACAGGAGGTGATTGGAGTAAACAGTGTAGACGACCTTAACTTTGTCAAGACTGAGGACATTGATGGAATTCTAGCATTCATTCAGTGTAGAATACTAATTCAAGCCTTTAGGGCATGTAAGTGTTTAGATTTTTAACGCTAATCCTTTTGCACTGTGCTGCTTCTATATACACTATATACTTACTTATACTTACCGACATACTTTATTGATCCCCGAGGGGAGACTCTGTAGCAAAAGAGTTTCCCCTCGGGGATCAATAAAGTATTTCTGATTTCTGATTCTATAATCCATGGGTTACCGTGGTTATAGGCTTCTGTTGGTTATTCCCCTGCTCTAAATGTAACACAATAAAGTCAATATTTAGTTATAGTGTATTTGATTTTAATTTATTTAGTAACCTTTTTATTAATATTATTATTATTATTGAAAAAAATTGGCCTGAAGTCTTGGTATATGTAAATTTTATCACAGCCAAAGTGATTATGGCAGCAAGCTGTGACTGGATTGTTATAGCTTAAATCTTATATATAAATGTAACATTGGTCATGTGGCATATGCTGTACCATGGCACAAAATGCCCCCAAACCTCATGCTTGCCTTGAATGAAAAGACCAAAGCCTAAAGAGAGCTGGTTTGTATAGTCATCAATGATGTACTCAGTAAAGAGCATGGAAGGCCTGAAGAGCAAAGCTGCGGGAGATTGCCAAGCAGATTGTAGAGCGATATCCCTGCTCTTTCCAAAACAGAAAGCTCAATGGAACTAAAGAGGCCATTAAAAATCAGCTCAGGAAAGAGGCCAGCAGAGGAAGATGAGAGAGGATGCAATGAGGAAAATGTCCACACATTCAGATCGTTATGGATGTGTGGAGTGGCAGCCTGCTGCTTGAGGGTACAGCAGAATTAGAATCTAAACAAGATGAATTGAAAAGTGCCTTCAAAACCCATCATCTTCAGGAGTCCCTCCTTAGCTTGCCGGTTCAAACGAAGTTGGCAGAGGAATTATTAAGAAAAGGAAAGAGCATCATAGGCCAATCATCATAAAACTTCCAGGATATGTCCAGATAAGAACCTGAAACATACCCTGAAAGTTTCCTTCGAATCGATCGCTGGTGGGCGCTACAAATGCAAAAACTGGGTGTTGAAATCAGACTATAAATCAGTGTGATTGGTCTTACTCCTTCATTAAACATAATTGAAGTAGCTGAAGTGACTGTGCTCGGCTTTGGGAAGTCTAAATCCCACTTGTCGCAGCTCGCGGCTTTAGTTTTGGCCGATTGCACTGCTTCCTTCTGTTGAGCGAAAAAGGGTTTAAACCCGCAAATTGCCACTTGCGGCTATATTTATGTTTGTTGCTGTTCCTGAAAAATTGACCTGAAGAAAAAATGTTCAATTTAGCCTCATGGAGAGGACATTGATGGGCTCACTGAGTGCATCACTGGCTACATTAACTTCTGTGTGAACTGCAATGTCCCAACTAAGATGGTCCATTGTTATCCAAATAACAAACCGTGGGTAACAAAGGACATCAAAGACATCCTGAATGCCAAGAGGAGGGCCTTTACTGATGGTAATAGGGAGGAGATGAGGGCTATCCAGGCTGACCTGAAGGTGAAGATCAGGGAGGCCAAGGAGAAGTACAGGAGGAAGCGGAAACTCCAGCACAACATGAGAGAGGTCTGGAGCGGCATGAAGAGCATCACTAGCTTCAGACCGACTGGCAGCAGAGGAGTTCAGAATCAGAATCAGAAATACTTTATTGATCCCCGTAGGGAAACTCTTTGTTACGGGGATCAATAAAGTATTTCTGATTCTGATTCTGAAGGCAGCTTGGATAGGGCCAACAAACTTAATCTGTTCTTTAAGAGATTCGACACACCGGTTCCTGCTCATCCCCCCTCTAACTCAGCTGCCGGGGTGCTAAAAGCCTGTGCCCCCCCCAGCTATGTGGAGTCCTTCAACATGTCTTCAACCTGAGCCTGAGTCTTCAAAGGGTCCCTGTTCTGTGGAAGACATCTTGCCTTGTTCCTGTGGCGAAGACACCGCGTCCCAGTGGCTCCAAGGACTACAGACCGGTGGCACTGACCTCCCACATAATGAAGACCCTGGAGAGACAGCCTGGAACAGCTGCGGCCCATGGTTAGACCCCTCCTAGACCCCCTTCAGTTCACCTACCAGCCCCGGCTGGGAGTTGAGGATGCCATCATCTTCCTGCTGAACCGCATCCACACCCACCTGGACAAGCCGGCAAGCACAGTGAGGATCATGTTTTTTGACTTCTCCAGTGCTTTCAACACCATCTGGCCAGCCCTGCTGGGTGAGAAGCTGGCTTGTTTATGAGTCTGTGGTGGCCAGTGCTATCCTGTATGCTGTTGCATGCTGGGGCAGCAGGCTGAGGGTAGCGGACACTAACAAACTCAACAAACTGATCTGTAAAGCCAGTGACATTGTGGGGGTGGAGCTGGACTCTCTGGCAGTGGTGTCAGAGAGGAGGATGCTGGCCAAACTACATACCATCTTGGACAGTGTCTCCCACCCACTCCATGATGTGCTGGTCATACAAAGGAGTACCTTCAGCGGAAGACTCATCCCCCCAAAATACACCACAGAGTGCCACAGGAAGTCATTCCTGCCTGTGGCCATCAAACTCTTTAACTCCTCCCTCTTTGGGTAGTCTGTATGACCTTAAGTCTTTAAACTGGACATTGATCATCACATCTCTGCAATACTTGACATTATTGTCCAATATTCTGTGTAATACTCCTGTGCAATATTTTAGTTTAAAATTCCCTATTTATTGATATTGATATTACTCATACTTCTATACTGCTGTGCAATATCCTCATTCTCATTATAATCTTAATAAGCTACACTTAACTAGTTCATGCACTATTACCTTATACCGTATTATTATCATCAACCGGTAAACCCACTTTGTACTTCACACTTATTTTAATTTTATACTTATACCCACTTGGTACTTAATTTATTTTCTGACCTGTATTATAGTGTATTATATTTTTTGCTAGTACTTCTATTCCTGTGTGCACTGACATAAAGGCGAGCCGCTGTGACAAAAGAGTTTCCCCTCGGGGATCAATGTGATTCTGATTCTGAATAATAATTGTAGTAGGAGTTGTCAAGCAGAAACATGGGAGCAGAAGGAGGCGCGCAATCAAAATTCCAGACTTTGCAGCTCCAGAGGCAGAAATACCTGCTGAAAGAGAATGAAGGAGAGACAAGAGAGATGAGAAATGAGAGAAGATATCAAATTAGTAACATGCATTAATGCAATAAAAATGCATACAGAAGACTAGAAAGGCACAGTCCATTTACTCTAATGTACATGGAAAGTACTGTTTTATTTTACAGTTAAAACATGATTACTGTAAACAAAAATTAAGTACTTGTAAATAAAAACAGTAAAAATACTGTTATTTCTTTTTACATTAAGTTACTTGTCAGTTCCTGCCAGTTAATTACTGTGAATTTCATAGTAAGTTTCTTACAGTGACAGCACCTTTAGGATGTCGCTTCTGTGCTGGTTTAAATGTTAAACATCAAAGTTTATTCTTGATCTTGTAAATACTAGTTTGACAAATAAATCCCCACTCAAGGTCCACTTACTAGTTTTTTTCTGAAGCTTTCAAATGTATCACATGTCCTTCAATGGCAGATGGAATAGATGGAACTTTGATGCTTAACTTTTGGATGGTTGGAACGCTATGACTAGAAAGGAACGTACACAATTTAGCAAGGAGCTGTTGAAAACAAGGCTGGTATAGGCATATTATAGACAGTAGGTGATTTGTTGATTTCTAACAGGGGTGATGGCCCAATGGTAGCGTAGTCCCTCCAACACCCCACCCCCCAGCTGGAGGGCAAGGAGATCTCCCTTGTGCATTTTTTTTTCAGAAGACAGCCTATTTTTGTTTAGTTTTTAAGGGCATTTATTAAACTCTGAAATAATGTATTAAATAAACACTATTGGCGGCACAAAGATTTGTTTTGATTGAAAAAATAAGTGAGAACAGCAAAAAAAAAAAAGAGAGAAAAATGTTTATGAGCAGTTAAAGGCATTTTTGGTCCAAGCTCTGTTAATTTCTGACCCGGTCTCTGTCATGCTGCTGCCGCCCTTTCTCTTTCCCCCATCTGCTGTAGAGAATACAGATAAATTGTTGAGAATTATTAAAATTTGATGGAGCGTTTTATTTTAACCCATGCAACTTTTCTAGCCTTTACATTATTGATTTAGTGGCCCGTGAGTCGAGTCTGTGATTTGAGGTAAGGTAAACACACACATGGGGATGAGACAGAGAAATAATTTCACATGGCATGCTCTAAAATCTCTAAGAAAGTGGACAGCAGAAACAGAACTTTTAAACAAGAATGGACAGACTCTTAGATGTTCAATCTTCCCACAGCCAGTTCAAAACCCCTATGTCTCATGTTCTGAGAACGTGGCGATTATTAAAAGTAGCAATGTAAAGCGCCACTACGAGACAAAGCACAGAGCATCTTTTGAGCAGATTAACAAGGGGGATGGATTTTGGTTATTTTGCTAACAAGGGGGATGGCACCCCCCTCAAAGCACCTACTGATTATAGATCGAGTGGCTAATCGGGGAACGAAGAACACCTGTGCAGTTGAGTGTGGAGGATCAGGTGACTGATAAACACATGAACATGTTGAGGAACATATGGGATGCTTTCCATTTGGCTAACTTGCTCCTCATTTCCCTCATTCGCATCTCTTCCAAATGATGAAGAATGCACAAGTCCTCATACCTAAATGACAGAAAAGGTCCTTTGCCAATGAATCCCTAAACGACATATGTGACCGTTGGAGAGTACCAGCGACAGGCATACCGGACCTTCATCGTCATGGTTACGAAAGTTAAGTCACTAACAAAACAGTCACAGTTTGGTTAGGTTTAGGAAAAGATCATGGTTTGGGTTAAGTAAGTCATGTAACATACCATAAGTCACGTGATGTTACTTAAAGGTCCAGTGTGTAACATTTAGGAGGAGCTATTGGCAGAAATGGAATATAATATTTATGTTTTCATTAGTGTATAATCACCTGAAAATAAGAATCATTGTGTTTTCATTACCTTTTTATTAGACCTATAGAGGCTCTCCAGTAGCTCACCTGGTAGACTGCGCACCCCATGTACAAGGCAACCCGCGGCCTTTTGCTGCATGTCTTCCCCTCTTTCTCTCCCACATTTCCTATCAAATAAAAGGCAAAAAGCCCACAAAAAATCATCTTAAAAAAAACCCCCTTTTATATCTACAGAGGGAGTGGGTCCCCTTCCACAGAATCCGCCATGTTGAAACGCAGTGTTTCTACAGTAGCCCAGAACGGACAAACCAAACATTTCGAAACACAAGTTTCGTGGCAACTGTAGTTTCTCCAGTACATGCTTGAAAGGGGAAGGTGAGGCGAGCTGTATTTAAATGGTTGCAATTTGCAATTTCCCTGCTAGATGCCACTAAATCATACACACTGGAAGTTAAAATAAGTTGATTTTTGGTTTCACATGGGTCACGAACAGTGCTCTCCTGGGAGAAAGTCCTGTGTCACGTGGCATTACTTAAGTTAAAATAAGTCAACATTGACTTGTGGTTTCACATGGGACACGAACAGCGGTCTGCTGGGTGAAAGTGACGTTACGTAAGTCAACAGCAATGTGTCTTTCCAGAAATCATGACCCAGTTACTCAGGATAATCAACAGATTTGATGTGAGGAGTTTCATGTATGAACTATTTTCTTTCTACCAATAGTTCCTACATGAAACAAGGTCTGTGGATTATCTTGAGTAACCATGTCATGATTTCTGGAAAGAGACATTGATGTTGAGTTTTTGAAATGTATTTCTTTGGCGCTTTGAGCACCACAAACTGAGTGCCATATAGTTCCATTATATTCAAAGAAGGCAGACATCTCTACAGCCGATATCTCCAAAACTCGGCAACTCACACCAAAACAATCTAGATGGATAAATAGCACTACAGGTAAGATTTTGGGGTGAACTATCCCTTTAAGTTAAAATAAGTCAACCAAAAATGACCAAAAATCTGCAATGTCTATCAGTAAAGTGTTCTGTAGATTGTAAACAATACAAATAGTGCAAAGAAATAAATCTTGAGTGGATATACATTAAGAGGGTGGTTATGTATCATATATGCTTGTATACATGTCTATATACAGTACAGTATATACAGTGGGCAGGATTTACATTTGACAGTGATGGATGGGATGATGATTTGGGCTCTCTATTGACAATAAGGATAGTTGGATTACGATTGATAAAAACAGTCCATGTAATTTCATATCGTCTTTTTCATCAATGAAAATAAAGATTGAATTCGTCGTAATTTTTATTTTCAAATTCCATTTTAGTTAGCTCTTTTTTCGTCACCAATATTGTATGGAGATTTAGTCACAAAGTTTAACCAAGTTAGTTTCGTCTCATCAACTTCTCATCTTCGTCATGGAAAAAAAGGTTGCAGACAAATGGACCTGGATATCATACGACAGAAATATTGGGTAGTGTACTTTTGTGTTTGTATCTGGTTTGCTGTGGACATTTGTCGATGCATGCATGCAAGTCCTCATATGCTCTTTGTTTGGCCTTTGCCACCTCTACCTTCACCTTACGCTGCATCTCCCTGTACTCCTGTCTACTCTCTTCAGTCCTCTCAGTGTCCCACTTCTTCTTAGCTAACCTCTTTCTCTGTATACACTCCTGCACTTCCTCATTCCACCACCAAGTCTCCTTGTCCGCTTTCGTCATCTGGGAGCACTTCCTGACCACCCAGAGTCTGTCTCAGCTCCTCCCTGAAAACTACACACATTCTTCCTTTTTCAACTTCCACCACTTCGTCCTCTGCTCTGCCTTTGTCCTCTTCCTCACCACCAGAGTCATTTTACACACTACCATCCTGTGTTGTCTGGCTACACTCTCCCCTCCTGAGTACCTCCGCTCTTTTATGTCACCCTATGTTCCTGCCTCTTCTGGAAGAAAGTGTTCACTACAGCCATTTCCATCCTCTTTGCAAAGTCTACTACCATCTGTCCTTCTGCCTTCCTGTCCTGAAGACCAAACCTCCCCATCACATTCTCATCACCTCTGTTCCCTTCACCTACATGCCCATTGAAATCTGCACCAATCACCACTCTCTCACCTCTGGGGATTCTCTGCATCACTTCATCTAACTCACTCCAGAATTTCTCCTTCTCTTCTAACTCACATCCTACCTGTGGGGCATAACCACTCACAACATTGAACATCACCCCTTCAATTTCCAGCTTCAGACTCATCAACCTGTCTGATACTCTTTTCACCTCTAGAACATTCCTCACAAACTCCTCTTTCAGGATAACTCCTACTCCGTTTCTCTTCCTATCTGACCCATGGTAGAACAACTTGAACCCTGCTCCTAAGCTTCTAGCCTTGCTACCTTTCCACCTGGTCTCCTGGACACACAGTATGTCCACCTTCCTTCTCTGCATCATGTCAATCAACTCTCTAGCCTTCCCTGTCATAGTCCAACATTCAAATTCCATACTGTCAGTCCTACATTCTTAGCTTTCCTCTTCTCTCTCTGCCTACGAACACACCTTCCTCCTCTCCTTCTTCCTCTTTGACCAACAGTAGTCCAATTGCCACCGGTACCCTGTAGGTCAACAGCACCGGTGGCGGTCGTTGTTAACCCGGGCCCCGACCAATCCGGTATGGAAGTCATTTTCACGATTCGCATTTTTAATTTGGCATGTGTTTTACATTGGATGCCCTTCCTGACACAACCCTCTGCATTTATCCAGACTTGGGACTGGCACAAGAAGACACTGGCTTGTGCCCCCTTGTGGTTGCATTATCAGTTATTGATTGAATGCTGCAGCTAATCAGACTGATCTGATACATCACAACATCACTGGAGTTTCATACCGGAGTGAAGACAGATAACAGATTCAACTCAAGTGTATCACTCCCAAGTTTTATATTTTATTTGTTTTCTGATTCACCATCTAGTTAAAAATCTGTGCTACTGTAAGTCTGAACAACAAAAAGGACCACAAACAACTTTCATTTATTAGAAAGATTTTTCTTTTCATGATCTGTATTTCCCCCATTAACTCTACAATTAATGTCAGAGAGAGTAGGAAAGTCTGTCTGTCAGCAAGAAACACCTTTTACATCATTGATTGTCATTTCCATTCAGTCACATGTGAGGCTGATAATTCCTGAGCTTCGGGTTTGATATGAGTTACATAATTTCAATTTTCCCTAAAACATTTAGCCTAATTATAAATAATTTCCAATGTTCAAAAGACACCATAATCATATTCTGGGTTTTTCAATAATGAATTTACATTCAGAATATCAATAAATACAGATGCAAATAATGAATAAATAATATAGAAATATGGAAACTATTCCTGTGCCTCTGAGCAGGACACAGTTCACAGTATAAATACAGAATGCAGGTTGTTATTCATGTGCAGGTGTTTGTTAAACAGGTAACAGGCTACAGAGAGAAAACACTGCTGCTCTGGCAGTGATAACTGTGTGCCTTCATTAGTATTAGCACAGTGCACATGTGTGCGAACTCCATCAAAAGTTTCTACAGCTGTTAAAGCCAACTGATCACAGCTGGATCAGCTGGATCCATCATCAGAAATGGACGTCGCTTCACGTGACGTTTCAGAGGAAAGGATGTCTCTGTGGAGGTGGGTATGGGTAGCTTTAAGCTGCAGAGGGAGAGGTGGGGGAGTTGCTCAGGTGAGCAGCATCAAGGAGAGATAATTGGCACAGCTGAACCCGGTTAACTAATTATTCTCTCCTTAAATACAGTAGCATGCTGGACAAGGGGAGAGAAGAGAGGCGGTTGGAGAGCGGACGGAAGAAGAGAGAAAGAGTGTATGGACAGAGAAGAAAGAAAGAACAACAGAAATAAAGAACATACACTGAAACCCTGGTGTCAGCGTGGTATCTCAGGGCCAAGAGGAACTCACGGTAGCACGATTACGCTACAATTGGCGCCCAACGTAACTTAGCTCTGAGATTACTATGACGGATCTGCAGCAAGTGCAGCCGGTGGCGATGCTGGCCCAGATGCTGGGTGAAATCGTGGCGATGCACCAGGAGCAGGCGGCGGTGAATAGATAACAGCTGGAAAGGATGCAGGAACAGGCAGATAAGCAGACCCAGCTGCTGGCAAGCCTGGTGTCCCAGCCAGGGGCCGCACTGCCGCCATCCCCACCACTCGCCCTCTCCGGCATCACCCTCCACAAGATGTCGGCGGCGGATGACCCTCAGTCATTCCTGGAAATGTTCGAGGCGACGGCAGTGGCATGTGGATGGCCGGCGACAGAGTGGTCTGTGCGGCTGCTGCCACTGCTGTCCGGGGAAGCGCAGACAGCGGCGCTCAGACTCCCGGCCGCCGCGCGGCGGAGCTTCCCTCACGTGAGGAGGGCCGTGCTAGATCGGCTGGGATTCTCCAGCGAAGATCACCGCCACCGGTTCCGGAGCATGAGGCTGGGGCCCGCGGATCGCCCGTTCGTCTACGCACAGCAACTGAGAGATGCAGCGACGAGGTGGCTGCAGCCAGGGGAATCCTTGGAGGAGGGGCGGCTGATAGACGCAATTATTAAGGAGCAATTCGCAGAGGGGCTCCCTACCGGGGTGGCCGAGTGGGTGAAGTGCCACCACCCCATGGATCTGACGGCGGCGGTCACACTGGCAGAGGATTACCTGGCTGTACACCCCCGAAGCCAGACATCGCAGGACCGCCCCCTGGAGGCTGCCCGGCCAACACCAGCACCGCGGAAAAGGGGCATGGGGCCGCTGCATGGGCCACCTGCACGTCCCAGCCCCATGCCACGCGCTAACCCTCTCTCTTCTCTCTCTCTCCCAGGGTCCAGCTGCTACAGTTGCGGCTCACGACCTGCAGGGGGCTCCTCGAACACTGGGGCAGGAGTGCTGGAGGTGTGGGCAGCCCGGACACTGCCGACGTGACTGCCCACTCATGGAGGTCGGACAAGTGATTCGGGTTGCCGGCTCTCCAACACCCTCCCCCGGCCCAGGGGCGACATACTGTGTTCCGTTAAGAATCCAAGGGGGTATACACCGGGCAATGGTGGATGCGGGCTGTACACAGTCCATTATTCACCAGAACCTGGTTCGACCTGGGGCTTTGGTGGAGGCTTGCTGGGTGGATATTAAGTGTATACATGGGGATATTCACAGATACCCTGTAGTGCCGGTGGAAATTAGACATCAAGGGAGAAAGTTTAGTGTTAAGGCAGCGGTTAGTTCCCGCCTGACGCACCCCCTGATTTTGGGTACAGATTGGCTTGGGTTTGATAGGCTAGTGAGGCACTGTGTGAGGGTGCGTTCACGACCGTCAGGGACATGGGATGTGTGCTGTGCTTAGTGGTGACGCGAGGTTGTCTGATGCTGCAGATGGGGAGGAGGAACGGCGGCGCCCACAGGAGATGCCACAGGCTCCTGTGTTACCCTCCACGGAAGATTTTCCACTGGAGCAGTCTCGTGACGACACTCTACGCTTTGCCTTCGACCAAGTGACAAGAATTGATGGTCATGTGGTGCGCCCTGACGCAGCCCAGTCATATCCACACTTTTCAGTGATCAGGGACAGACTGTACAGAGTGAGTCGTGACACTCAGACAGGGAAGAATTAACGCAATTGTTGGTACCAAAAGCCGTCGGAAACAGTTTTCCAGGCGGCTCATTACAACCCAATGGCCGGGCATATGGGGTGTAATAAAACACTAGACCGGATAATGGCCCGATTCTATTGGCCTGGGATTTGGGGAGATGTTCGCCGTTGGTGTGCGTCTTGTCCCGAATGTCAGATGGTTAACCAACCAGCCATCCCGAGAGCGCCTTTGCACCCATTACCATTGATGGAGGTCCCATGTGAACGCCTAGGTATGGACCTCATTGGGCCATTTTACCGGAGTGCACGTGGATATCGCTTTGTGCTAGTGTTAGTGGACTATGCAACTCGATATCCCGAAGCAGTGCCATTGCGCACAATCTCGGCAAAGACTGTGGCGCAGGCACTGTTTCAGGTCATCTCCCGAGTCGGGATCCCGAAAGAGATCCTGACTGACCAGGGCACCTCATTCATGTCACGCACACTGAGAGAACTTTACAGATTATTGGGCATCAAGTCGATTCGAACCAGTGTATACCACCCTCAGACGGACGGGCTCGTTGAGCGTCTGAACAAAACTTTGAAGTCCATGATCCGTAAATTTGTGCACAAGGATGAGCGCAATTGGGATAGGTGGCTAGATCCTCTGTTGTTCGCAGTGTGGGAGGTGCCCCAGGCCTCCACGGGATTTTCTCCCTTTGAGTTGCTGTTTGGCAGAAACCCACGGGGGGTCCTGGACCTAGTTAGAGAAAACTGGGAGGAGGGTCCAAGCCCCAGTAAAAACGAAGTTCAGCACGTCCTGGACCTGAGAGCAAAACTCCACACATTAGGGCAGTTGTCACGGGAGAATTTGCTCCAGGCTCAGGAGCGTCAACAACGCCTGTACAACAGAGGGGCTAGATTAAGACAATTCACGCCGGGAGATAAAGTGCTTGTATTACTCCCTTCGTCCAGCTCCAAATTACTCACCAGGTGGCAAGGACCCTTTGTGGTCACACGGCGTGTGGGCGACGTGGACTATGAGGTGGTGCGGTCGGATAGGGGAGGGGCAACGCAGATCTATCACCTCAACCTCCTAAAAGCATGGAGAGAGGCGGAGCCTGTTGCTCTGGTGACGACGGTGGGTGAGAGAGATGAGTTCGGGCCTGAGGTTTCAAAATCGACCAGTGCCGCCTCGCTCCCTTTTGACAACCATCTCACACTGTCCCAGAGAACAGACGTTGCCGAGTTGCAAGGGCGTTTTGCCGACGTGTTCTTCCCCCTTTCCGGGTCGCACCAACTTCATAGAGCATCACATTGAGACTCACCCGGGAGTGACGGTGCGTTCACGGCCCTACCGGTTGCCTGAGCACAAACGGAAAATGGTGCAGGAAGAATTAAAGGCCATGCTGAAGATGGGGGTAATAGAAGAGTCCAACAGTGCCTGGTGTAGCCCCATCGTTCTTGTAGGCAAGAAGGATGGGACCATACGGTTCTGTGTGGACTACCGCAAAGTAAATGAAGTGTCACGATTTGATGCCTATGAAGACAGATAACAGATTCAACTCAAGTGTATCACTCCCAAGTTTTATATAGTGGTACCACAAGCCTAAGTCAAAAAAAGAGGTGAGGCGGTTCCTGGGGCTGGCCGGCTATTACCGGCGATTCATTCCCAACTTCGCAGAGCTGACCAGTCCTTTGACCGATCTCACCCGGAAAGGTGCCTCAGATCCGGTCCAGTGGACGGAGCGGTGCCAACTGGCGTTCGAGAGGGTAAAGCAAGCCCTCTGTGGGGAGCCTCTCCTCCACACACCTAACTTTTCTCTCCCTGTTGTTCTGCAGACTGATGCGTCGAACAGGGGAGTGAGGGTCCGTTTGTCCCAGCAGGTGCAGGGTGTTGACCGCCCGGTCGTATACATCAGCCGGAAGCTGTCAGAGCGGGAGGCCAGGTACAGTACAATCGAAAAAGAGTGCTTGGCCATCCGGTGGGCGGTCGAGGCCCTGCGGTATTACCTGCTTGGGCGCCCATTCACCCTCTGTTCGGACCATGCCCCCCTCCAGTGGCTCCACCGCATGAAGGATGCCAACGCCCGGATCACACGGTGGTATCTGGCCCTCCAGCCTTTTAAGTTCAAAGTGATCCATAGGCCGGGGGCGCAGATGGCCGTGGCCGACTTCCTCTCCCGTTCCCATGGGGGGGGGGAGTAGGTTGGGCCGGATGGCAGCATCAAGGAGAGATAATTGGCACAGCTGAACCCGGTTAACTAATTATTCTCTCCTTAAATACAGTAGCATGCTGGACAAGGGGAGAGAAGAGAGGCGGTTGGAGAGCGGACGGAAGAAGAGAGAAAGAGTGTATGGACAGAGAAGAAAGAAAGAACAACAGAAATAAAGAACATACACTGAAACCCTGGTGTCAGCGTGGTATCTCAGGGCCAAGAGGAACTCACGGTAGCACGATTACGCTACAGTCTCATTTCTCTAAAAACATATTTCCTGGCTTCTTCTCTCCTCGCATCCCCGGTGGGAGGGACTACGCAAGGAAAAGACAGAAGAGAGGAAAACGTGGATGCAATTAAGCCTTTATTCAGACTGCAGGCAAATCAGATTTGTCTCAAATCAAATCTTTAAGCCAGACTGTCTGCACTGTTATTTTCAAGTGATCAGATTGGATTTCTGTGTCCAGACATCACCAACCTATCTGCATGGGTTGCTGTGGTAATGACGTAGGCATCAGAAACTAAGTACACTGGTGATGCGGCTTTTCAACACGGAAGCATGAGACATCCATCATCTCGCCCAACATCAACAATTGCGCAGTTAAGTCAAGGTGCAGAACTCCTCCATCACACCAGACAAACTCAGCGACGGAGGAGGCTGGTATACATCGCAATGTTCCGTGCTGCAGTCATGGCTCTGATGCACTTCCGTCACTCTGGATTCGACGTCGTCGTGTGTCGCGTTGCGAGTGATGCAAAATACACTTTAAAATCCAATTTGAAATGAAAATCTGTCAGTACTTCAGAGAATGAGCTCCCCAGACCTATTGGTCAAGTTAGATTGATTGAATGGGCCATCCAGCCAATCACAGCCATTTGGCCAACCCACCAGGCCAGGGAAGAGTAACAGTTGACGGTACATAAATGGGGCTTCTGTTACTCGCTGTTGTCGCTGACAACAATGATGACAGATTAAATGATAAGAATAAATCAGAGGTATGAAATGGCTATTTAACTAGTTAGTAATGTAGAATTTTCTTTTGTAACTTTGTCTTGTTATGTGATGTCTCTCAGCTAACATTAGCCAGTCAACATAAAATGAAATAGGCTATCCTAGTTGTTGTGCCAGCTGCTAGCTAGTTAGCTTCCTCAATCATTCCAAATGCAAGCCAGCTGGCCAACAAACTTAACGTTAAAGCATGCTAATGGTGGCTCACCAGAGGTGAAGAAGTATTAATTAAAAGTACTAATACCACAATGCGAAAATACTCCACTAGTAAAAGTAAGTAAAGTAAAAGTCCTCCTGCATTCAAACCTTACTTCAGTAGAAGTATTATCAGAAAAATGTAGTTAAAGTACTTAAAGTAAAAGTACTCATAGCACAGTAAAATGTTCCCTGTCAGTGTTTCTGGATTAACATTACCGCTGCATTAATGTGTATGTTGCATTTTACTGCTGTAGATGTTACGGTTGAGCTCATTTTAACTACTTTATTTACTGTTGTGTAGTTTAATCTACATTAATGCATCATGGTCTATAAGATCAGCATGTGTATGTAGCATCGTTGTCCTGTGAGAACCATGTATCTCTAAAAAGTCAACTTTTAATGAGCTCAGAAAAACAGCCTGTTTTTAGCTTTGTGATAATGCATTTTCCAGCAAATCCAAGAGGGTTTTTAATAGTTTATTTAATTGAAAAAGTAGAAGAATTTCCTCAACCCATAAGGGAACACTTAGTCTGACAAACATTCACATTCAAAATCACCAGTACTATGTGATGTTGAATGCTGGTGAATATAGTATCTTGGGGTGAAGGGCGTGGTGCTACAATGTATATTTTGAGCTATTATTTGTATATGGTGGATACAGGAACGGGGGCAGAAGGCGGCAGGTCTTGCGGTGGTCACCTCCCATCTCTAGAACCCCCACACTTTTAAAATCGCCGCTCCACCCCTGCCTTCTGGAGTGTTTTTTCTGTTCCCAGGTATCGCTGGTGGTCAGGAAGACTGGCAGTGGAGTTCGAGGACGTGGTGGCAGTCATCAACAGAGGCTGCAACAAGTGGGGCGGATGGCCAATTGTTGAACTACATCCCCGCTTTTTAATCAGATTTTTAGATCTTATTGTGCTGGACTTTTGCTTAGCTTTCCTGTTTTAAGTCACAAATATCCAGGCCCAATTTTATGGTTATTTAGTTGAAATTGGTGTTTTCCTCATTTTAATCTCCTTTTTAAGTATTAATAAAGTTAGATTTGAAACATTTTTAGTGTAGGCTACTGTCTTGGAAACATGTGCTGCTCTTCCCCCGATTGTAAAAGAACCTGAATATCCCTGGAGAACTAGATTCCCTAACCTAGGTGGCCTTGTTGGTATTTTTACATTTTTAATTTATTCCCCCAAATTTTAGCTCATTACTCCAACATTCCTCCTTATCAGCCCGACAATTACATCACACTTTTTATTAACACTATAGACCAATTATCAAGAATAATTCATGGGTACAGATACAACATTTGAATTGTCAAAACATTAATATAGTATGAAGTCATGAAGTCTGCTCTCATGCTCCTGCTGAAAAGAGACCTATCAGCTGTGAAAATAAAGTTTGTGCCTTAATTTAGGGGGAACAAGCTTGTATTGTGGAACAATTTTGTCTGACACCATTGAGAGGACTCAGAAGCAGACAACACAGAAGTCTCTTTAGACAGTTTTAATGACAAAAAGTCAAGCAAACAATGGACAAGGCAGAAGCAGAAACAGTGGGCAGGCCGAGGCCAAAAAATCCACAAAGTCAGGCAGTGAGGCAAAGGTACAGGCAAGGGCTAGGCAAAATTGTTGTTGTCTTGAAAACATGCCAAAAAGTGACTATCAAGTCACAGAAACAAGGCTTGAACAAATGCCATCAGAGTATTTCTGATGTACACACAAATATTTCTTGTTCTAAATAAATGTAATAGAAATCCACAAATTTATTGTATTTAAAAGTAATATTAAATTAATAATTGTATTAAATATCTATTTAAAAGTATTTCCAATTTTCATCAAAAACATATTTGGATGTTGTTACATGTATATACAAAACTGTTGAACCTGCATTTACAAACTGTCATTTGTGAACTTCACTGCATTTGTGTGTGGGTTTTTTGAGACTCCCCTGCCGTGGCTCGACTCACAAATAATTTTTTTTCAACAGGGAATAATCTGTAGCCAATCAGATGGCTTGCTGGGTTTCTATTCTTCAAGGAGATCAGAAATGTATTTTGGCCCGAGATTGTTGAGTGATTTATAAAACTAGCAGCAGCACTGTAAAATCTATTCTATAAGTAACTGGAAGCCAGTGTAAAGATTTAAGAACATAAGTAATGTGCTCAGTTCTCTTGGTTCTCGTTAGAACTCTGGCAGCAGTGTACTAAATAAACTGAAGTTATCTAACAGTCTTTTTGTGAAGACCACACAAAAGACGTTTCCAATAGTCCACCCTGCTGGAAATGAAGGCATTCATGAGTTTCTCTAAATCTTGTCTGGACATGAGCCTTTTAATTATTGCTATTTGTTTGAGATGATAAAATGCTGATTTAGTTATTGCCTTGATGTGGCTTCTGAAATTCACATCTGAGTCTATTAAAACTGAACTTTCATTCTTTCTTCCTTGTTGCCAAATACAATGATTTCTGTCATGTCTTTATTTAATTGAAGGAAATGTTATTGCATCCAGCTATTTACTTTCCCTTAGGCTCACTCTAAGTATTGATAGAGTGAGTCTAAGGGACCATAGTCACTTGGTGAAAGAGCTAAGTAAATCTGAGTGTCATCTGCGTAGCTGTGATAAGCAACATTGTCATGTATGATTTGACCTAGAGGGAGCATGTACAGGTTGAATAAGAGCGGCCCAAGAATCGAACCCTGGGAGACATTTCATGGTGATCCTCTCAGATTTATGGTCACCAGTGGCAAAAATATAGCCCCTACCTTCGAGATATGATCTGAACCAACTGAGGACTGTGCCAGATAATCCCACCCACTTTTCCAGTCTGTCAAGAAGTATGTTATGGTCCACAGTTTTAAAGGCTGCACTAAGATCAAGCAGCACCAAAACTGATGTTTTACCTGAATCAGTATTCAGACGAATATCATTTAACACCTTTATCAGTGCGGTCTCAGTGCTGTGATGTTGCCCGAAACCAGACTGAAGGCCATTTACATTCAAAAAGTTATTGAGTTGAATCAAAACAGTTTTCTCAATAATTTTTCCAATAAATGGAAGATTAGAGATGGGTCTGTAATTATTCAAAATTGAAGGATCCAGGTTGCCTTTCTTTAGAAGGAGTGTAACAACTGCAGTTTTCAGTGATTTGGGAAAAAATACCTGATAGGAGAGAATCCATTTTCAAGCAACTGAAAACTTTTTTGAAAAAAGTGGTTGGCAGGGTGTCAAACCAGCAGGTGGACGAATTAAGATGCATCACTACATCGTTCAGAGTTTTGGTATTGATAGCACTGAATGTTGACAATCTGACCAAATTGTTTGTGTGGTTGCAGCAGTGGTCTGGTTCCATTGTTTACCATGGAGGAATTTATGGCCACTCTGATATTTTCGATTTTTTCAATAATAAAAGATGAACACTATTCGGGGGCTAATCCTGTTAGGGGATTAATTTGGCTTCTCATCAGTGGTGAACAAGGCATGAGAGTTGTCGATATTCCTGTTGATGTCATTTATTTCAGAATTGTAAATACAAAGCCTCTCTTTATAGATGTTGTAGTGAATCTGAAGATTACTTTTTCTCCATTTGCGCTCAGCTTTCCTGCATTCTTTTTTCTTACTTGTGACAGCTGGGGTGTTTCTCCACGATGCTTTCTGCTTGCCAGAGACGGTTTTTACCCTTTTCAGGTGCAATGGTGTCAATAACAGAGATTTACAGTCAAAATGATCAAAGAGTGAATCAACAGAGTCTGGTGGTAAGCTTATTGTCATGGACATAGCTTCAATAAAAAGACAACTAGTATGCTCGTTTATATACCTTTTTTGACAGAAACTGATCTGGTTTGGGTATCAAGAGAAACCGACATATCAAAGAAAACTGTTGTGGCAAATTTTGTAATCCCACTCTGACAACGCGGAACAAGACAAAACTCACAGTATTGTCACTTTTAATGCTCAGAGCATGGTACACAAGACAAAGGTTAATTTGTAATATGTACCCAGATGAGAAGCTGTTTACTCCCTTTATACCTTGGCTCAATCCTCCCTAGTGGTCAAGACCTTCTGGTAACATCCCACTGAGAAGTGTCAAGGGTACCTGTATGTGGTCTCACTTCAAGTCTTAACACCTGCAAGTTGTTATATTGTCTCGCAGTTCTCTAACAAAGACCACATACAAGAGTTTAAACGGAAGAGGAAAATGGGGTGAGAGAGGCAGAGCTGGTTGGTTTTGCTTTGTTTGAGGTTAAATCTGAGGGTGTCTGGGGAGTGCACAGAAATGTCAGAGAGGCTTGTGTAAAGGGTTAGAAAAATGTATATACAGGAAGTTTAAAAGAAAAAGAAAAAAGGCATAAAAAGTCATTGGGACTAGAGTACAGTTCATGGATAAAAAAACAAGTTTAATGTGTTAACAAATAGACACCCATATATATTTATTATATTGTGTCTCAAATAGTGATTAAACTTGTTACTGTGTCAGTGCGATATTTAAACAGATCACTAGATGGCGCATAGCGCTTGGGAGGAACCTAAAACCCTTAAGAGGCAAGCGCTGCAGAATAAATCCTGCAGTTGAGCTGAACACAAGCTAATGGTTTGTGCCTCTTTGTTTCTACATACAGGTGCGTTAATTTTCCTGAAACTCTCATGCATGTACCCCAGGATAAGGGGTAAGAGTGTGTGGATCCTTGGTGACAACGTACAATGTTTAGAGTTGAGTAGTTTTGCAGTAATGTTAAAATGGAGATGTTAGCTATACACTGCCATAATAGGCTAGCAGACCTGTTGCTAATAGGTTGCATACACAGTACAATAGAAATGCTAATGTTTTGTTAACTTACCTGAAGATGCATACAGTGTCAATGCATATAGCTAACGTTCTGTTAAGCAGTTTCCTGTGTATGTGTGTTTGTTATTGACTTTAGAAGAGACGTAAATACAGTAATTTGTGAATGTGTGACAAAGGAGTAGGAGTAATATGAGAGGTAAATTTAATAGTTACTCACTGTAAGGTTGTGTATTATGGTTTGATATGCAATGTATTTACATATGCTATGGTTACTTATGTATTTTCTGAAGATATGGTGAAATCTCCTATACGTGAAGATACTGTAACTTACTTGATGCTACAACGAGCATTTTGTTGATTACCTCGGGAAGTCATATTATATTATAGGAAGTATTTCCTATGTTGAGGGCAGAATAAATCTTGCAGTTGAGCTGAACGCAAGCTAAAGTTTTCTGCATCTTTGTTTCTACATACAGTTGCAGGGTTTAGGAACATACCCCTCCCTGACACCCACCAGGGAGGGGCAACACTTGCATGCCAAGATGGGTCGTAGGTGGGCAAGGTGGTGGTGAACTGAGGATCATAAAAAACCAAAGAATGCCAGGAGGAACATTGCTTTGAGGGTTGAGTTGATGGATGGGGATAAGTATCCTGCGTGGAGGGTTTGGATGCAACAGATGGGGAGGTCTGCTGTCAGGGGTAAGTGTTTTGGTGCAAGCTGAGGTTCTGTCTTTCGTAGGCCTTTGATTAACATGTGGATGTGGCGTTGAGAAATGAAGGGGACTGGAGCTCCAGAATGGAGTTTGAAGAGAAGATAATACCGCTACACTACAGGTATATTTGGATGGTGGATGTTCTGGTTTGGAGAACTGAATGAGCGTAAGTGATGAAGCTGGTTAAAGATGGAAGGTAATGCAGGCTGAGCGAGGTATGGAAAGTTCTGAAACTGCACCATCCTGAATAATATGATGGAAGGGTTTTAGGAGTGAAACTAATGATGATCGATTGATGCAAGGTGCAAGATGGTGCCACGGATGGCTGCCTCACTGTTTTGTTTGTAAATTCAGTTTTCTGCTGTGATACCCGGAGCTCTTTCACCAGAGAAGCGAACAGTGCAGTCCACACAGAAGTTAATGTAGCCAGTGATGCACTCAGTAAGTCCACTTCATGAGGCTCACATGTCCAGTGTCCCCTCCTCTCTAGTAGGACAACTCACATACTGGATGAAATTAGTCAGTGTTGTTGAAACACTGACATGGTTAAAGTCACCCGAGATTAATATGAGTGCACTCGGGTGTTGAGTCTGGAGTTGTGCTATGGCGGCGTGAATGGTGTTGCACGCGGATGCCGGGTTAGCAGAGGGGAGGATGTAAGCAGCTGCAACAATGGCATGTGAGAATTCACGTGGCAGATAATACGGCCGGAGTCCCACATCTAACAGTTCAATGTCCGGGCTACAGATACCTTGCTTGATAGTAACGTGACCAGGGTTACACCATAGGTTGTTGACCAGAACAGCAAGCCCACCGCCTTTCCGCTACCGCTACTGATGTGATCCCTGTCGGCCCGAACAGTCTGAAAGCCGTCGATGGAAACGTTATGATCTGGGCTATCCTGGTGTAGCCATGTCTCTGAGAAGCACATCAAACTACACTCACGGAACTCCGTCTGACTCCTAGCTCGTCCATTTTATTTGCCAGTGATCTCACGTTGCCCATTACGAGAGAAGGCAGACACGGCTTAAATCTCTTGTTCTTAAGTCTCTTTTGTCTGGACCCCTCTCTCTTCCCTCGCCACTTCGTTCCACCTCTGCATCCTCGGTGTGTCCTACTCCAGATCTCAGTGGGGACATTGGTTGTCCTGGGCGCCATGCCGGTTGGCTTCAGCGTGATCAGCTGTTCCCTTGTGTAAACAATGCGGCCAGACAGCTGTTCTGCAGCGGTGCCCTGACCGAGTAGCAGGAGAAGAAGTTTCACGGCAACAAAAAACCCCAAAACACTCTCTACTCTCATTTTCGTAAAGAGCGTAGTTTAAATTACACTTTAAGTTACTCAAGTTTTAAAGAAAAAGGAAAGCTAAAAGTTGGAAAAAATGACGAGACGGAGCAACGGCAACAGGGAGCATGCACGTTGGTGCATGCGCACAAGCTTGCGCTTCAACCTGCCAAAGACAATGATGGTGTACTTCTACACTGCCATCATTGAGTCCATCCTCACCTCCTCCATCACCATCTGGTATGGTGCTGCCACTACCAAGGACAAGGGCAGACAGCAGCGTATCATTAGCTTGACTGCAATCTACCTTCCCTCTAGGACCTGTACGCCTCCAGGACCCTGAGGCAAGCAGGAAAGATTGTGGCTGACCCCTCCCACCCTTCACACAAACAGTTTCAGACACTCCCACATTGCAGACACTGTAATTTAAATAACATATCATCATATTGTACATATTCTTTATTTTATTATTATTTTCTTATAGTATTTTTTATATTCTTTAATATCTTATTGTCTCTTATTTTTTACCTGCAGTACTTGCTTTATCTTTCTTTATACTTCTTTTTATCTTTAAGAGCAGAATGCAGATGGAAGAAATCAGGTCTCCAGGTCCACTTTGTGGCTATGAAAGAGTTATTACTCCTTTATAATAGAATGGTGACGGATGCAAGAACATGCCATTTCTCTGCACTTATTTCTGCCCATCAGCACAACCCCAGATTCCTATTTAAGACTGTGGATCAGTTAGTTAACCCAGCCTTTCCTTGTGCCTCTGCTGATTGTGATGCTGATTGTAAAAGGTTTCTTTTGCACTTTGCTGGAAAGGTGGAGTTAATAAGATCTGGTATTACCCCCAATTCTGCCTTTTTAGATGTGGATCACCTGCTCAGGGATTCTTTGAGCAATTTTTCTGCTGTTACTCTGCCTGAACTCAGACATGTCTCTTATGAGAGTATCCTCCAGCCCTCTGGACAAAGTCCCAACTAGGTTTTTATTGGAAGTAATGGATTGTATTGCGCCCCATTTGCTAAATATTTTTATCAGCTCACTGTCTACTGTCTGCGTCCCAGATTACTTTAAAACTGCTTGTGTCCAGCCAGTCCTAAAAGAACCTGGGCTTGATCCTGCCCTCCTGGATAACTATTGTCCAATCTCCAAACTGCCTTTTATTTCCAAGGTTCTTGAAAAAATAGTTTCTAAGCAGCTTCTTGCTGCTGTGGAAAACAACAATAATACCTTTGAAAAGTTCCAATCTGGCTTTCGTCAGCACCATAGCACTGAGACAGCCCTTCTCAAAGTCACTAATGTCCTTTTAATGAATGCCGACAAGGAATGTGTTCAATTCTTGTGCTGCTGGACCTAAGTGCTGCCTCTGACACTTTGGCATTTTGTTAGATAGACTGAGACACTGGGTGGGCATATCTGGCACTGCACTAGACTGGTTCACATCATATTTGTCCAATAGGAAATTCTGTGTCGCCATTAATAACTTCATGTCATCTTTTTCCCATATAAACTATGGTGTGCATCAAGGTTCTATTCTGGTACCAATACTGTTCCCCTTATACTGTATATGCTCCCCTTGGATGATGTCATCTGCAAACATGGTATTTCTTTTCATTGTTATGCAGATGACACACAGTTGTACCTCCCTGTCAAGCCCACTGACCTTAATACGCTGAGTTCTCTGCAGGACTGCCTGTCTGACATAAAAAATTGGATGTCGATAAATTTTCTTCAGCTCAACACAAATAAAACTGAAATCCTTGTTATTGGCCCCCAACACATCACTAAACAAATACTGCCATCTACTGGCCACCTGTCACAACATATCAAGCCTGTTGCAAGAAATCTTGGTGTCCTATTTGATAGCACTTTATGTTTTGAGCAACATATCACTAAGCTTGTCCCATCATGTTTTTATCACCTCAGAAATATTGCAAAAATCCAATCAATTTTAAATTTTAGTGAAGCAGAAACTGTTGTGCATGCTTTTCTCTCCTCACGTCTGTTCACTTGTCTTAATCAAAAAACTTTGAAACGACTGCAGACTGTACAACTCAGCTGCTAGGCTTTTAACCAGGACCAAGAGGTGTGATCACATCACACCTGTTTTAGCCTCTTTACACTGGCTCCCTGTTTGTTTTAGGATTGATTTTATGATCGTATTGATTACTGGCTCCAGATTATATTTTAGACCGTTCAATCCCTTATGAACCTTTATGTAGTTTGAGATCTTTGGGCAGGGGTCTTCTGTCTGTTCCTGAGTCCAGGATGAAAACTAAGGGGGACAGAGCTTTTGCCATCAGCGGCCTGAGGCTCTGGAACAATTTGCCTGAAGAAATTAGATTGTCTGAGTCAGTGTCTTCTTTTAAGTCTAAGGACGCATTTTTATCAGAAAGCATATCCTGATTTTACCTGAGCTATCTGTTTATTTTATTGTTTTTTTATTTTAATTTTTATAATTTATTTTATCATTCACTGTGGTATTTTATTTCTCTCTCTGTGAAGTACTTTGTACTTTGTTTTGATAAGTGCTCTATTAATAAAGTTTTTTTTATTCTATTTTTACTATGTTTATTGTCAGGCACCAAAACACCAAAGCAAATTCGGGGAGTAATGTGTAATGCCGGGGAGACACAGGAGGAGCGGAAGCTTATAAATAATATAAATTGATATTATATATGATATAAATGATCTGATTCTGATAAATAATATCCTATGCTTGCCAACCCTTTTGATTTCTCTGCCCCTCTCCAAGCTGTTCTCCTGGATTGATCCCCCCATAATAAAATATCAAGATCTGCCCATCTATTATATTTATAAGAAATTGTAGGCTATCACTGCTGTTTGTGAGAGCAGAGACGAGTAGACACACACAGGCTCGTCTGTGTGTGTGTGTGTGTGTGTGTGTGTGTGTGCCCCTCCCTGCAGATCATCACACAAGGTGATACTTTTAACTTCATTGTTGCAGTTGTCCCGCAGAAACACAAAGCTTTGAGTAATAGAGGGACCTTTATTTATGATATCAACGGGGGTGCAGTTGTCAGTATGGATGAGAATAACTATTTTGGACTAGTCATGCCCCGGCGATGATTATGCGGTACAGCTCGTAGAAGGCAGAGGAAGGAGAGAGCGAGAACAGTTCTGGCATACCATCTACCGTTGTAGTAACCGCTAATCCGATGGAGGATGCTGCGTCAGTGTACAGTAATGATGTTGTCCTCTCAGAAAAAGGAAATGTCATTCCAAGAGGAAAGGAAGTTGCGGCGTAGTCTTAGGTCCATTTTACAGGCGTCATCCAAGATGATGTAATCATGCAGGGACGGCGGCAGACAGGGACAATAAGTGGGAGAGGAAGGATTGACCTTAGGGATGTGGATGGCGAAATTCAGGTGTCTGAACATGGAGAAAAGCTGGCGCTTAGTACATCGAAGGGCGAGGAGGTAGTTTGAAATGTACAAGGAGATATGGTGGATTTTCTCGGTTGGGAGGGAGTCCTGAAAGGTGAGTGAATCCAGGGTAATACTGAAGAATTCAAGTGATGCACAGTGTCCTGCTGTTTTCTCCGGGGAAAGGGGAACACTGAGCTGAAGGAAGGCATACTTGAGGGTGGAGAGACCATGTGATAGAGGTGAGGATGATGGTGTGATGGTGAAGAAGTTGTCCAGAAGGTGAATGATGTATGGAAGTTTGTGGTTGTTGAGTAGGATCCAGCAGAGTGCTTCGGAAAGTGAATCGAATATCTTGGGGCTGCTCTTGCATCCGAAAGTGAGACGGGTGGCAGAGTAGTAGGAACCTTTCCAAGAAATGCCAAAGAACCTCCAGAAATCCGGATATATGGGCAAAATGTTGAGTCGGTGTGTGCATATGCAATGACAATGTCGGACTCCGTACTTTTCTCTGGGCCCCTGCCAAACCTGAACAATGACATGTTTAGCTGCATGTCTTCATTCCACCGCTGGCTGTCAAGGTGGTGTCCAGCAAACGATGTGGGCTTTGTAGATAATTGGTGGACTTTCTGGGGAAGACCTGGTCTGATTAGGAGAGACGGCATTTATCGCACTTTGGATGAAGCAGCTCTCATATCAAGAAATCTGGCCGAGTTTATTAGTGGATCAAAACCATGACAACTCACAGTTGAGACCAGGAGGCAGAGTTGCAGTCCTACATGCTTCTCTGCGCTTCCATTATAGCATTTACCAACCCAAAACTCCTTAGTGATGGTGTCTGCTCCCCGAACACTTAAATTAATAAAATCAAAAGTTAACAGAAGGGGAGTTATACATAAAAACCTAAACAAAATTACCACAGTTGAAATAGCACAACAGAATAGGATAATTAAATGTGGACTCTTAAACATCAGATCGTCATCTAAAGTTGTACTAGTGAACGATTTAATATATTGACTTATTTTGTCTTGCTGAAACCTGGCTGGGTCATAAAGAATGTTAGCCTAAATAAATCCAACCTGGAAAAACATGACAGCCAATTCTATTTATTATAGTGTACGCTCCTGGTTATTCTGAGTTTTTATCAAGTTTAGTTGAAAGTAGACGTTGAAAATGATAGCCTTAGTACTGCATTTATCTCATTATTAGATTCAACTTGTCATAGTTAGCCACTATGCCCCCCTGATCCTCGTGTAACCCGGTGTTTCTACCCTTCCTTATGTCTCCTGGCTGTCCCCTGTCTGTCATTGTATATGTATAAGTCTGTGTTCTGGCCTGGCTTCCTGGTCTCCTGCCTGCTGCTGATCACCGGCACACCTGACTCCCATCTTCATCAGTCTCCACTGTTCATATACCAGGCACTTTCACTCTACCGCCGCCTGATCGTCCCCGTACATGTGTACGCAACCTTCGTTTTGCCAATCTAGTAATCTGTAATAAACTGTTTTAACCACACCCTCGACCTTGTTCTGGTATATGTCATTGAAATTGAACATTTAATAGTCTTTCCACAGAATCCTTCATTATTGGACCATTATTTAATAACTTTTGAACTTCTATTACTGGACTACACGCCATTAAGCAAATACTCCTACTCTAGATGTCTATCTGATAGTGCTGTAGCTAGAGAAGGTTAGCTCCATGGTATAACCCACAAATTAAAGCAAACATCGCGAAAACTTGAAAGGAAATGGCATTCCAACAATCTGGAAGAATCTTGTTTAGCCTGGCAAGATAGTTTTAATACATATAGGGAAGCTCTCTGTAATGCCAGAGTAGTTTACTACTCATCATTAATAGAGGGAAATCAACAACCCCAGGTTGTGGTAGTCAGCCACCTTATCCTCTCCAGCCCTTTGTTCTCTGTTGTGTTCTTCTTTCCTGGTGTGTCTTGTATGTCCCCGACTTGTCTTTGGATGTGTGTGTGTCCTGGTCTAGCTCCGTGGTTTCCCGCCTGCTGCAGATCACTGGCACACCTGTCTTCTAAGTCTGCTAAGTGTGTTTTTGTTACCTCGTAATCCTGTTTTGCTCTGCCGCAGGATTATCCTGTGCCGGTGATCGCAGTTTCCTCTGCCTTTGTCTGGATTCCTGTCAGCCTGCCTACCTGCTTCTCCAGCTACTCAACCTTGCTTGTCTCCACCAACCCTGCCACGAAGCCAGACCCTTGGGATCCGACCTGCTCCTTGTTCTTGGTTCCGCTGACGGTCAGTCTCCACACTCCACCACCATCTCTACTTCGTGGTCAACCCTGGTCCACTCTGCACCACCTGCTCCTCGTATCACGGACCAGTCTGCTTGTCCAGATCCACGCAGCCTCTAACCCAGTCCAGACGGGTAAACCCTGCTTCAGTCTCCACTCCTGAACTACCGCTACTTTCCCTGAGTTATCGAGGACGACACGGAAGGCTTCGCTCCAAAGAACTCCCCCCTTCCCTCTATACCACTAACATGCCAATAAAGAGTGATTTACTTTCTAACTACTTCGAGTGTGTTCTACATCTGTGGGTTCGAATTAAGATCGTACATTACGACACAGGTATCTTTTCAGCACTGTAGCCAGGCTGACAGAGAGTCACAGCTCTAGTGAGCCATTTATTTCTATAGCCCTCAGTAGTAATGACTTCATGAGCTTCTTTAATAATAAGATTTGAACTATTAAAGAAAAAATTCATCACATCCTGCCTTCAACTGGTACCGATTTATCTTCAAACACAGGAACCTTAGAAACAGCGTTAAAACCTGATATATATTTAGACTGCTTTTCTCCTATCGACCTTCTTCAACTAACTTTCTGATTTCTTCATCTAAGCCATCAAACTGTCTCTTAGACCCCATCCCAAGTAGGCCGCTTAAAGTTTTACCCTTAGCACTTCTTTACTAGATATGATCACTCTGTCGTTGTTAATAGTATGTATCACAGTCTTTTAAAGTAGCTGTAATTAAAACTCTTCTTAAAAAGCCCACTCTTGATCTAGGAGTTTCAGCCAACTATAGACCTATATCTAACCTTCCCTTTCTCTCCAAGATCCTTGAGAAAGCAGTCACCTATCTGTTGTATGACCTGCAATTTTCTGATGTTAAACTCTTGACAAAACTAAAGTTATTGTACTTGGCCCCAAACACATCCGAGACACATTATCTAAATATATAGTTACTCTAGATAGCATTGCGCTGGCTTTCAGCACCACTGTAAAGAACCTCGGAGTTATCTTTGATCAGGATTTATCCTTTAACTCCCACATGAAACAAACTTTAAGGACTGCCTTCTTTCACCCATGCCACATTGCAAAAATCAGGCACATCCTGTCTCAAAATGATGCCGAAAAATTAGTGCATGCATTTGTTACTTCTAGGCTGGACTACTGCAATTCCTTATTATCCGGCTGCCCGAATCAGTCCCTTAAGACTCTCAAGTTGATCCAGAATGCTGCGGCACGCGTACTGACAAGAACTAGGAAAAGTGATCATATTTCTCCAATATTAGCTTCTCTGCACTGGCTTCCTGTAAAATCCAGAATAGAATTTAAAATCCTTCTCCTCACCTAGAAAGCTCTTAATGGTCAGGCACCATCATATCTTAAAGAGCTCATAATACCGTATTACCTGACTACAACACTGCACTCCCAGAATGCAGGGTTACTTGTGTTTCCTAGAGTCTCCAAAAGTAGAATTGGAGCCAGAGCCTTCAGTTATCAAGCTCCTCTCCTGTGGAATCAGGTCCCAATTTGGGTTCGGGAGGCAGACACCATCTCCACATTTAAGAGTAGGCTTAAGACTTTCCCCTGATAAAGTTTATAGTTAGGGCTGGCTCAGGTGAGTCCTGAACCATCCCTTAGTTATGCTGCTATAGGCCTAGACTGCTGGGAGACTTCCCATGATGCACTGAGCTCCTCTCTCCTCCTCTCCCTCGCCATCTGTATGCATTTTTATCCCATTAATGCATGTTACTAACTCAACATCTTTCTCCTGTAGTTTTGAGCTTTCTCGTCTCCCTCTTTCTGTTCTTTCGCTTTCAGCAAGTATTTCTGCCTCCGGAGCTGCAGAGTCTGGATCTGTGATTGTGGGCCACCTGCTGCCCCTGTGTTCCTGCTCGACAACTGCTACTACATTTATTATTATTAGTGTTATTACTATTATCATTATTATTCTTATCACTATCATTCCTATTATTATTACTTTATTAATATTAATATTACCACTACCATTACAGTACTATTATTTTAACCCCCCCCATCTCTCTCTCTCCGCTTGCTCATGGTGGGATTTGTTGGGTCTCTAAATATTATAAAGAATACGGTCTAGACCTGTTCTATAGGAAAAGTGTATTCAGATAACTTCTGTTATGAATTGGCGCTATATAAATAAAATTGAATTGAACTGAATAAGATAATTTATTAAAAATTACTTGTTGGTAAGATATTGAATATTCAGCGGAGAGATAGAGATGCAACACTTTCTACCACTTTTTAAATCGACGGATGATGGATGGTGACCTCCCTCCAGAAGTGGGTGGTGCTATGCGCGGACCAATGAGCGTGAAGCAGGCGTGGTTAGCAGGAACGGATGAGCGTGAGCAGGAGCGAATGGGAGTAAAGTAGGTGCGGGAATGAAAAAACCCTGTAAATGAAATATGATTAAATAATTCAATCATTTAAGTGAAATCAATAGTATCAAAAGTATAAAAATTGACAAATGTACCATCTGTAAAATCTAATCTTTCAGGAGCAAAAGACAAGTCCTTCTCTGTTGTCTGTCTGGTGCAGAGTGAGGTGTGAATGAATTGGAAAGATGTGGGAGGGTAGGCGGAGTTTGCGTGAACCAATGGGAGGGTTAGCCAATGGGAAAATAGGTTAGGAGGAGCTTGCATGAGGCAATGATTTTGTGAAAATGTGAACTAAAAAATAAAATGATTAAAGTTTTGAAGCTGAATAAATGTCCAGATATACGTTGATTAATGTCAACATGCAGCATTCCTTACAACTCCTGTGAAGGCAATTTGAAATTGTAAATGTAAATATAACCATAAAGATGTCCATGGTGTTTGTTGCTCTTCTTGAAGCAGACTGTGTGAAGCCAGACTGAGGAATGTCTCTTTTATGGCTTTATGATATGCAGAATGCCATGTCATCCAGACAAAATTTTCATACACACTTAGTACAAAATAAGGGTAAATACTGGAATCTGGAGGCCTTTACTCTTATGTTGAAAAAGGTTATACTTTAAAAAGTTTCACAATATCATAAGAGGAAATTACAATTAGTGCTCTTAACACAGAGCCTGATGTCAAATGTACTTAAAGTTTCTGTGTGAGATTTGTATAATAAATGAGAAAAATAAGTAAAAGAAATAAGTTAAATCTCAGAGGCTAATCTCTGCACCAAATACACTCTCACACACACACACACACACACACACACACACACACACACACACAGAGGAGCCAGAGAAGGTCAAGAGGTCAACCCTTGTTTTCACACAGGAATCCTATAAAGACAGGGGTACCTATTGAAGTAGACATATTAAAGTGAGACGCAGAGAGCAGGAAGACTTCTGACAACGGAAAATGGCTCAAGCAACCGGTAAATTACCAATATCATTAAAACTATATTTTATGCGTTTAAACCTTTAGGCAGAAACTAGGGAGTTTTTTCATTCTTTGCAGTGAGTCTAAACGGAGGGCTGAACCTTCAAGCAGAGGAGTCTGGTAAGTACAGGTCTACATTGTGTATTTAAAAGACTTTTATTTCCTACCATGATTATAAATTATATATCTTTCAGAGTCATCAACTGACACCTCAACATCCGAGACCTGATCTGATACTGAGTCCTCATCTGTGCTTTCAGAGGACGTGGTATTACCCGGTGAGTTGCTACATTTTTTCTTTTTTTTAACCTAGAATTTACACCGAATATTTATCAAAAACTTTTTTCTCATGCTAGATCTGTGGGGCAGTTTGGACCAATATTTCCAAGAAGGGCTATCGCCATCATCACAGCCACAGGATGACACAACCAGGCATGCCTCAGGTGGTCAAAACATTAAACATTCTCTAGAGGCTGTCCGGTTAACCGGAGGAGATCCGGGGGATGTGATACCGCATCAAAATTTTGAAGAACAACCGTCATTTCACCAGGAGCCTGTCTCAACCACTAATCAACCGCTGATGGTTTTGAGAGGTCTAGGCCTCAACCAGCGGACAGAGATCCAGGATTCTCATAGGGTCGCAACCACTGGAGAACCAGTTCCAGTTCTGAGAATCCACACCTGAGATCCCGCAGGGCTTACAGCGAAGGATTTCCATCGGCACGCTGTAAGTCTATTTGCTTTTTAAATTGTTTTACAGTGCATTGTGAGACGATTCAATCACGCCGTATAAATGTAATAATTACCCAGCAGAGAACACAATGTACCTTCCTTTTCTCTCATTTTACATCATAAGCAAACACGGAAGGTTTTGCATGTGTGAAATTAAATAGGTTGTGCTTTAAAATGTAATTTTCTACAAAGCTGAGTCTCAAGGTATATTTGACTGTGCGCTGTTATAAGCTATTATTGTCGTTGGTTGAGTTATAGTGTTTCTTATAAAGTATTATCTTGGTGTTTTTTCTACCAAGACCACACGTAAGCGGTCTGGCTGTCTGTTTACATACCAACCTTATGGGGACAGTTGTGTTCATGAGGACGGTTGTGTTTTTGAGGTCTGTCCCTTTATGAAGTTTGTTTTTTTTGTTTCTCTCTCTCTTTTTTGTCTCCAGCAAACAGACCCAGGTCCAGACCATCCAGGTGCTCTCTGTTGCAGAACTACACACCAGCAATTGGATCTGATGTCTAGAGCCTTTTGGCTCATCTGTCAGAAGTTAGGTGTACACAGTGACAATTTGTAAAACTGTTTCAGACTGATTTTTATCATCTGGTTAAATTGCAATGATGATGATTTAAGGTTTTTAAGTGTTTTTAAATTTTATTAGGTCATGGATCAACACACACTAGTAGCTATTGAATTGTTAGAGAGTTTAGCAGACTCAGTAGCACACAATCTTCAGAATGAGTCAGGTTTTCAAAACGATTTAACTGAAAATGATTTGAATGAAAACGACACAGCCACTACATCTAACAGCTCCGAACAGCCGGTAGATCCTCTCCTTGCTTTAAATCAAGCTCTCACTAACCTTGAACAGTTAGAGAATGAATCATCACTAGACGAAACAATCAGAATAAATAATGTCCCACTCGAACAAAGTCCCGCTTTATCAGACCCTCAGACACCCACAAACCATATCGATCTCAGCATACCCAGTCCTCCTGTGCAGCAAGGAGGTGCTCGTATTTCACCACAACCAAGCGTTGTGCGGCAAAGCCGATTTGCAAGTGATCAAATCAGACAGTTGTTAAACTTTCCACCCCCTCTTAACGCAGATGGAATAGTGGACTACGGCGTTTATTACAACACAACTTTGCAACAAGCAGATGCGTTGCTACAGCAAGCATTGGCATATGCGACTCCTCGAGATATGGTACAGTTAGAGCTGCACGGGCAAAATCTCTATAGTAACGTCTCGGTCGTCTTATCTAATGATGAGCTCCCCAGCCTAGCCGACTTTGAAAGGCTCTTACTCCGTGTTGTGCAGTCTAACTGGGCCGTTATGGCTGAAGGTCAGCTAGAACTTATCGTAGAAGTGATCCAGAACCCTAGGGGTGGGGGGAAACGAATTCTGGGGAAAATGCTAGACTGTGAAATCATAAAAAAAAATAAAATAAAAAATAAAAGATGTTTTCTGTACATCGTCCAGAACAGAGAGAATCAACTATGTTTTGCCATCTGTCTGGCTCATCTGTTACATCCTGATATCAGCGATAGAGAAGCCCTTGAATGCGGTAGACAGCTTCAAAATGAAGTAGGGTTAGATGATCAGACTGCTGTATCCTTTAGCGACATCCCAAAATTTGAAACCGCGTTGGACGGTAAAATTGAGTTTTACAGAACCGAGGATGACAGGGCTCTCCGCAAATTCTTGACAAAACGTTGACAGATAGCCCAAGACGGCGTAAAACCCTGATTTTGTTTCTCTTCCAAAATCACTACTATGCGGTTAAAAATGTCAAAGCCTTTCTAGGTTTGCCTTATGTTTGTTAACACTGCTTTACAGGTTTTAACACCGTGTTAGGCCATACTTGCGACGCTCGTTGCACCGTATGCTTTGACCCTGGTTGTACACAGAGACCATGTCAACCTGTTGTGTGTGACCAATGCAACAGAATGTGTCGCTCGCCTTTCTGTTTGACCAAACACAAAGAACCTACAGAGAGATAGAGAGGTCAAACATATGCTAGCGCTTGTGCCTTGTACAAAAAATGTACCAAATGTGCAATGCTGTACTACTATGCTATGAACGGTAATGGTAAACAACACAAGTGTCAGACTGCGAAATGTAAAATTTGCGGCGAGAAGTTGATCTCTGACTCTGAGACAGAGGTTCATCAGTGCTACATCCAAACGTTACCCCCTGAAACAAAACACAATGAAAAAGTGGTGTTATATAATTTTGAAACCTACGTCAACGAGAACGGCGTTCACGTTCCATTTTTAGTGTGTACACGAACCTTAGATGGTAAAAACATGGAGCTCTCAGGGTACAGATTGTGCCAAAGAGTTTCTACTGCATTTCAGATGACCTTTGTACAAAAATGCAGTGTTTATAGCACACAATGCCCGAGGTTTTGACAGCTATCTCCTTATCAAAGCCATAGTCGAACAGGGTTTAAAGCCCTCTTTGATTATGCAAGGGTCAAAAGTAATTTGTGTCACCAAAATCGATTACAAACAAAGATACATTGACTCTTTATCCTTTTTAACAATGCGTTTAGCTAATTTTTCCGAAAGCGCTTGGTTTCAGTGATAAAATAAAGGGGTACTTTCCTCACGGTTTCAGCTCAGAGGCCCATTTGAGTTATACAGGTGAGTACCCTCCCCCTTAGTCTTACGGTATTGAGACCATGACAACGGAGCAACTAACAGACTTTTACAGTTGGTATGCGACGGTGCGGCACGGCACATTCAACTTCATGAAAGAGGCACGCTTCTATTGTCAAAATGATGTAGACATTCTCGCTGAGGGTTGCATGCTGTTCAGAAAACAGTATATCGCTGAAACCGCCGTTGATCCCTTCAGCCGTGCGACCATCGCGTCGGCATGCATGAAGGTGTTTTTTGACAAACTTTCTACCACCGAAACATTAGCAATCCCCTCTCCGGACGACTACAGGCGTCTGTTCAAAACATTTTCAAACGCCGGTATCCAGTGGTTAGAGTGGTTGTCACACACCCATGACATCCCTATCCAACATGCTTTAAATAAGGGGGAAAAACAGCTGGGGCGATTCTTTGTAGACAGGTATGCTGAAATCGCTGGGGTGAAATATGTCTGAGTTTCTAGGATGTTTCTATCACGGTTGTTCAATTTGCTATCAAGCACACGACACCTGTCCTCTGATGGGCCGTCCCTTCAGAGAGTTGCAGGCGAGCTGTGAGGAGAAATTACGTGAGTTAGAAGCCGTGCACAAGGTAAAACTCATCATCATGCGTGAGCATACGTGGAGGATGTTGAAGAAATCTCATCAGGGGTTGAAGGAGTTTCTCAAACAATATAATGCTCCACAGCCGTTGTCCCCCCCACGAAGCTTTTTAGGGAGGGCGTACCTCTGCTATAAAGTTAAGACACACCGCTGCGTCGAACGAGACAATGGAGATCATGTAGATATGACATCTCTCTATCATTACTGTAACACCAACTTCCCCTATCCTCTCAGACACCCTGAAATAATCTATAAAGATTTCCAAGAACCTCAAAGCTACTTTTGGCTAATCAGGGCAAGGGTCTACCCGCCGAGAGAGTTGTACTTTCCAGTCCTGCCCTATAGAACGACGGGGGCTAAGCTTGTGTTTACCCTTTGTCGAACATGCGGCAAGCTCAATTTGCAGGAGGGTCCGTGTTGGCATAGCGATAATGACAGGGCATTGACCGGTCTGGGTCCCTCCTGAATTTAACAAGGCTTTGGAGATGGGCTATCGGATAGCTGAAATAACTGAGGTATGGCACTTTGATAGACGGAGTGATTCTATATTTGTTGACTATATGCACACTTTTCTGAAAGGTAAACAGGAAGCTTCGGGTTACCGTCCAATGCTGTAGATCAGGAAAGCAGAGAAAAGTACATCATGCGAACCAAGGGATTTTGCTGGAGGCTGATAAAATCAGACCAAACCCTGCTAAAAGACAAGTGTCTAAATTATGTCTGAACTCCTTTTGGGGTAAGTTCGCGCAGAGATGCAACCAAACACAAACCAAACTATTCACAGACCCAGAAGAATTCTTTAACCTCATGTTTTCTGAAAAATATAAAGTCAAGTACTTCTCCTTCGTCAATGACAAAGTGGCTTTGGTTCAGTGGTCTTACGGAGACCGCTGTATCCCGCTACCAAACAAGGTAGATAATGTTTTTATAGCCGCTTTCACCACAGCCTACGGGCGTCTGACTTTGTACAGGTATTTGGAACAGCCTTTACTGCGATACAGACAGCCTCATCTATGTCACAAAAGAGGGAGAGACGCCGCTCAAGCTGGGTAATTACCTGGGAGATTTGACGGACGAGTTAGGGGGAGATAGCATCAAAGAATTTGTGGCTGCGGGTCCAAAAAGTTATGCTTACCAAACTCGAAACAACAAGGTTGTTTCACGCTTAAAAAAGGCATTACGCAGACGCACCAATGCTGTGAAATGGTCAACTTTGATAGCGATAAAGACCTGGTTCAGGATTATGTGCAAAACTCTGATGAGAGGGGGGTCATTGAAATCCCTCAACACAGTATTGTGCGAGACAAGAAAGGCTTCCTTCTAAAAAACACATCATTCCAAAAAAAGTTCAGAGTTGTATATGAGTCTAGGACATACATTGCCTTTTGGTTATTGAGGAGAAAAAATGTTTTCATCTGAAGAAATTGACTTTGATCCCAGACTGAAAATGCCTTTTTATTGTCTGGTCACAGGACCGAATGGCTGTGGCAAGACTTATTTTGTAAAGTCTGTTTTGGAAAACTGTAATCATGTGATGGATATACTGCCTGATAACATTGTATGGATTTTTACATCGTTTCAACCGTTGTATGCTGAACTGCAAAAGAAGAATAAAAAGATTAAATTTGTTGAGGGCCTGCCTCCTTCTTTTGATGATGAAAAACTGTTTCCCTCTGACCAAAATCATTTGATTATTTTGGACAATGTCATTTTTCAGGCCTCTGACCATCCCGATGTAGTCAAAGTTTTTACACAATACAGACATCACAAGAACATGTCCGTCATGATGCTGACTCAAAATCTTTTCCATCAAGGTAAACACAGCCGCACCATCAGTTTAAACAGTAATAATCTGGTACTGTTTAAAACCCCCCGAGACAGATTACAGATGAATATATTGGCTCAACAAATATTTCCTGGACGAAAAGCCTTTTTATTAGAAAGTTTTGAAGATGCTACCAAAGATCCTCACGGGTATTTAATCATTGATCTCACAGCCGGCTGCCCAGAACAATACAGACTAAGGATGGGAATACTCCCCCCCATCAGTGGCCCGCGTCTGTCTACCTAAATCCAAGTCCTGAGCCAGCATGTCGGCACGTTTAAAAAGAAACTTACCTTTACTACGCGCTTTATGTCATGCCACACCTCGGAAATGTAAAGACATTCTCAACCGTTGTTCATTTAACTTTCTTTAGTCTCTGTGCGAGCTCTCCTTAAACCTCTTAAAAGGAAACATTCCCCTGACCTCGGCTCAATATAAAAAACTCAGAAAACAAAAAGAAAATTATTAGGTTGCTGACCAATAAATAAAACAGTCTAAAAACCAAACACCAGGCTCTGAGAAAACAGTCTGGAGGTTTTCTTTTACCTTTGCTGTCAGCGGTGGTGTCGATATTTGGAGAGCTGCTGGGAGGGCTTATTAGAAGATAAATCATGAGTCAAAAGATGTTTTTGATTTTGCTGCAATAGCTAAACCGCCTGAGTCAGTCGGTAGCTTCTGCTCCCAACGCAGGGGAAACGATGAGACGTACGGCAGAAAATGATTTGGATGTAAAAATGAGGGATGTGTTAAATGAAAAGGGTTTGAACGCTCATGATAAAATTAAAAAATACAACGCTCTGCTGCAAAGATACCTAGCATTACCAAACAAGATGAGAAAGATGACCATCGTATCACTTTGACTCTAACCCAAGAATCAGGGGAACAAGAAAATCAGCGAGAAGACAAACAAGTAACGTTGGATGAAACTGCTAGCGAGGTGCTGCAAAACCTACCTGTTCGCTACCGTAACAATGCAGAGTACATTATGAAGAAATTAACCAGGAGCGGGTGGGCTCCCTCTGGAGAGTTTGTCCATAAAGGAGAGATTGTGAAAGGCTCACACCTGCTAGACCTGTTTAAAAATCTCTCTGTCACGCATAAAAAATCCAGAGAACCCAAGGGATGATTGGGGTTTCTAAATACTTTATGGGAGCTCAACATCCCTTCATCCTTGATGAATAACCCCCGTGCTCGCGAGCAATATCATAAACTTCAAAAGGGAGGACCGCATTGGGATGACGATGTTGAGGGGTCACTCCTAGTGTTGAAGAAGGGGAAAAAACAGACACCCTTAGCACTGCGTTGGGACGATGAGATGGAAACATCACCTCCGCTGTTAAGATCAGGAAAACGAAAGAAACATATACCTTTATCCCCTAGTTGGCTTTATTTGAATAAAAAATGAATCAAACGAATTTAACCGTCTCCAGATCCATCTTTATAAGTTGTAACAATCATTAAACATTTGTAAAGAACAGACGGTGTGGTGAAAAGATCCGGCTCTTTGCAACCTCATACAACTTTGATATTTTTTCGAAGTAAAATAATTTTTCATCACATCATCTTGATACAAAGACAGCACATTTTCAAAAGATAGACCGCAGTCTCTGTGACAAATAATAAACAATGCTGACCGCACACCGTTGACAGAACGTGTTGAAGCTGACGGTTGTGGTATAAAATAGATTCACAGTGGTTTTCTAAAAATTGCAAGATGCTTTTAGGATAATGTGAAAAATCCGGGGAGAATCCGAAAGAATAAAAAAAGCTGCCTTTTTGCCTTCCTCAAGAGTGAGGGCCAACCAGTGCTCTCCTGGTTCGTGTGCAGGGTGTGTGTTGATGACAAAAAAGGCTGGAAGTCTAAAGGACTGACGCAGTAAAGGTAACTGATCAGTGGCCCACACTCCGCAAAAAGCATCTCCTAGTAAGTGACGTAGTAATCCGTCCAATTGGTGATTGTTAATATTGTCTCAGTAATAGTCCACAAGCACCTGTCATTTGGAATTAATCTCCAAAATAGACTCGTAACAAGCATAAACGATGAGTGGTAGTATGGGGCAACGGTTCTCTGATCGCATGACAATGCATCGGCATCTTCGCAGGCGTTGAGATTAAAAACGAACAAAGAGTAGCCCCGCTGAAATTCCTCCCGGTCGATGCTTAGAGGTAAATCTTTCAAGTATCTCCTGTAGCGGTAAACATATTGTAAAACTCTGACGGATAACCCCTGATTAAATTGAGGTTGGAAAGCTTTGGTGGGCACCTGTCTCCCGTCCTGACACAGAGCCATGTATTCAACGTTGTTGTGAAAATTGAAGGGTGACAGATCTCTTTTTCCTGTGAAGGCTTCGTGGTTCACCATGGCTATCACTAGATATTTAGGCATCGTCCCCAGGAAGAGACTTTCCTGGTTACATATTCTGGAATTCTTCGGGATGGAGTAGGTTTTTACGTTCACGCGTGATAAAGGGTAGAGAGCGTTCCCCCTCATTAAAGCTGACGCGTGACCTAAACGCACGGCGGGGGAAACGGTGACTTTCTTGACAAACAACGAGGCCCCCAGTATTTTTAAAGGAAAGTGCTGGCGGCGTTGCCCATGAGACAGAAGGCGTCATTAGCTCTGGTCAGCTCAATTCTCAAATCCACAGAGTTCAAGAGAAGCCTCTCGCAGAAAAATATGTCTGCCTGAAGAGGACCTAGCAGGTGAAGCTCTTTAGATTCCGAGGTGAACCGAGCTCTCTGATTTAACCCCCTGTTTTGACTGTTATTTGGTACTATAGAGTCCATAGCACCAACCGTGTCTTTGTAAAATAACCAGGCAGTAAACTGACTTTTTAGCGTATCGTCTGAATAGTTGAGGAGGGTCTATCATCGCTCTGTAAGGGTGACTTGCGCTAGATTGTGTAATTAACCTATCCCCCAGAATAACGTCGCATTGGTTAAAAATTGTATTCAGAGGATAATTGATGAGACCCACTGCTGCGTCGGCGGCTAGGTTTGATCCGTCACTGTTGGTAGTTTTCACACGAAGATGAATCAAAGTATCATTCAGATCCATGTATTTTTCCCCCATATCCGGGTTTAAAAAATTCAATAGGACCTCCGTCAGTAATGGCTGACAAAGGCAGGACTTCTGTGTAGAGCTTTTCATTGATAGACAGTTGCGTCAAGGGTGCTGAAAATAAATCCAGCTCACCCATAGTGCATTTGGCCGATTTGTGATGTAAAAGCGCCATATTTGTTTTCTAAACTATATCTCCGGAGCTCACAACAGCGTGCTTTCCTTTGGACTTACTTGTCCCTACTGATTTTCTCTTTTTTGACCTACGCTCTTTTACTCGCTGCCCGGGAGGTCTCTTCCTCAGTCGTCTGGCTAAAGTCATCATACCGCCGGATCCTTCTTGAGCCGCATCGTCCGATCGACCCCCTATTCTACTAACCGCGTGGCTTATCACCTCCGAGGCAATGTTTTTTTGCGGCTGATTTAAGATGAGGCTTAGCAATGGCAAATCCTTTTTTCACCAAAGGCGATACAAAACGAAATATTTTAGAAAAAAAATCGAACCGATTCCTCTCCCGTACATAACAGGCGCCCCATAAAAACCACAGAGAGCGCCCCCTACTTGATTCTCATAATAACTCACAAAACGGTGAGGATCAAGTCTCTGATGCATCATTTTGTTTTTGTCACAGAGGATTTTTTTTGGAAGTTCTAAAATGGAGTTTCACGATAGTCTTCCCAAAGGTAAAATTTACAGGTTTATTTTGATCCGTCTTTATCTCAATGTGGATGTTTTCAATGTGTTGCTTGACCACTGGTAGGTAGCAGGGTGGATTAAAATACTGCGTGATGACGTCCCCGTACGTCACTTCTATAGCGATCATTCTCAAGAGTGGAGCATAAGCGTCACCAACCAGTTGATGTCGTACCACATCACTATAACAATACATGTGATAAAATCCTCCCTTTATATCAGCTGGATAGGGAGCCAACCTTTGATTGAAAATAACCCATTCTCCCGGCTTAACCCCCAAGATGTAAGCCAGAGGGGGGTAAACTCGTAAATGATATTGACCTCCTGCCTGAAAATCAAATCTCTTTTGAATGGAGCTAAACTCTAAATAAATATCGGAGTTCATTTTTCTAAGAAAGGCGTTCAGCTCTATCTTGAGCTGGTCCAGGTTGTGATAATAACCTCCCCTAAACCCCTGACGGGTGAACACCTCGCTCTTTGATGCATCATCTTGGGGTTTATTCCTCATCTTGGGGTTTATTCAAAATAAGCATCCTCACTAGAAATGTTAAACCAGGTGTGGGGGTATGAAATCTCTGTCAGAGCTACCTCCAACAGGCCCTCTAAATCAATATGCTGCGCTAAATCGACGTGGTAGCTGGAGCTCGTGTTATTTTTAAATACATCGAGACTGGCGTTGGAGGGTAGGACAACGTAGAACCCTTCTCCTGTGATTTGGTCCATGTTGTAATGATTCAGATTTGACGTACCTATTTGTTTTTATAAATTTTTCAGGTTGCTTGCCTTGACCCAGCTGTTGAATTTCTCAGGCCAGTTTTTCCAACGCACCAGCATTTGTTTTTTACCCCTGACAACACGCTCATCCAGAATTTCTTCAACTTGAAACGCTTTGTCTTTACCAACCTTGACTTTTTGCAACTCTGCTTCGTAAAACGAGCCTTGGATAGGTTCTTCGTCATAATCTTTCAGTTTGTATACAGGGGGCTGGCGAGGTATACGTTCAGTTACTGTGAACAATTCATCGGTATAACTGTTGATATTTTTTATCAAACACTCCTCTCAGTTTGGATAGTCTCACCAAATCTCCCTCCTTAAAATTCATCTTTAATTTGTTTTTGTCGCGTATGGGAAATGTTCCGTACAGGTTTTCAAACACTCGAGACGTCACCTGCATAGGCGTCATTTTTATACTTTTATGATAACTGTTGTAGCTGTCAAGCAATTCCTGTAAGACGTCCACGTACCTACTGCTGTATGTAGTCGTAAAATACCTCCACATTTGTGTTTTCAATGTGCGGTTAAATCTTTCAATAAGACGCTTTCAGTTAACTGGCAGTTGCAAAACGATTAATTCCTCGTTTCTTCATCAACCCCTCAAAGCTTTTGTTAAAGAACTCTTTGCCCGCGTCCGTTTGTAACTTTTCAGGGGTCCGGCTTTCTTTTAAAATAGAGTCAAAGGCCTTAGAGACCTCGACCCCTGTTTTTGTCTTCAAAGCTCTGGCATAAGCCCGTTTTGAAAATACATCGATGACCGTGAGTAAATAATTGTACCCATCATTGTGTTCGGTCAAGGCCTGCGTATCACAAAGGTCTGCCTGGAACTGATTTAGAGGTACAAACACTATTTCTGACAAAATGTATCCTAGCCGGTTTATGCAGAGTATACGAGTCCTGTTCCGATAAATCTTTGACCCGTTCTACGTTGACTTTTTTTCCCCCATTTCATCCTGCACGGCTCTGCGTAGTCGTTCCACTCCCCCAAAACTACCGGGATGTGAGGGCTTATAATACACTTTTTTCATGACACGTTTTTCAGCCATGTTTCTGGCTGCTCCCTCTAGGGTTTTTTGAAAAACAATGAGACAAGCTTCTTTAAGTCGTTTTGACTATAAACACACAACATTTCTCAAAGTACAGGAGGTTAACTTCAACACGTTGATTCCACACATATGGTAAATATCATCGTGCAATGTTCTCAATTCATTCCAGGTATTCAGATACATGTTGTTTTGTACACAATAACTCATAACGTCTACAAATAAAGTGTAAAGAGTAAACAGATGAGACATTTTCATGCAAGAATCTTTACTCAACTCTTTTGTGATTTTACAAAAGGTATCAGATACAGAGCATTTGTTTACTGTTAGCAATGTGTCACTTACTAGCTGATCCAATTTCAACATTTCGAACAATCTTTTCTAGTCTTGCGACTTCGTCTCTAAAGTAAAAAACATTGTTATCCACAACATGGGTGACTCTGTTTTTAATCACCCGATCTAAAACATTGATTAATGATTACACGTTCCTCTACATAATTTTGAAGTTTTCTGCAAAAATTACCCTTTAAAAAAAAAAAAAATCAAAAAAATCACTCAATTCCCTTCCAAAAGGCCGCAACATAATTCATCAGCTCAATCTTTTTCTCGTCTTGACCGCTGAGAGCGTCGTACATCTTCTCCAATTTCTCTCCGATGCGTCTTGTCTTTTTGAGGTTATGAAGAAAGGCCTCAGAAGCGTTGTGGACACTGTATGCAGACACGTGGATATGGTGTGCCTGAAGCGCCCGTTGAATGGCTCTGATGAAACGATCCATCCAAAGCCGTTTCGTCAACTCATAGTGCCTAATGAAGAAATAATCTGGCATCTCAAACAGAGATGGTGGAAATTCCTGTTTAACCCGCACAAGCGTTTGCGTCTGTTTGTCTTTTGTCGCAGGTTCCTTTCCTTCATTTGCTCCAAGGGTTGCTCTGAGGTTGTTTGACACCAGTAGATTCAGCACAGACCAGTCTTCTGATGTAAGCGTTGCTTTTGGAGTGAGGGGTCCAAACGTTTCTCCTTTCTCCAGCTGGTAAAAACAAAGTTCGTTGACTTCATAATTGAACGCATATCCCCACACACCTCCATTTTCTTAAAGCCATTTCTCCTGAAGCGCACTGGGGGGAGGTGTCTGGATCCGAGTCAAATACAACACCTGTTTCTTGGGTGCGCCCCCTGGTGTTGCGTTTTGACAATGCGTCACATGCGTCTGGCTGATCATCTTCAACTGATTCATCTTGTTTGATGTTTCAGACCAGAAATATTCTGCTTTTATTTATTTTTGTTTCACGCAAGCTCCTTCTAACCTATTTTTCCATTGGCTAACCCTCCCATTGGTTCACGCAATCTCCGCCTACCCTCCCGCATCTTTCCAATTCATTCACACCTCACTAGGCACCAGACAGACAACAGAAGGACTTGTCTTTTGCTCCTGAAAGATTAGATTTTACAGATGGTAAATTTGTCAATTATTTTTATACTTTTGATACTATTGATTTCACTTAAATGATTGAATTATTTAATCATATTATTTCATTTACAGGGTTTTTTCATTCCCACGCCTACTTTACTCCCATTCGCTTCACGCTCATTTGCTCCTGCTAACCACGCCTGCTTCACGCTCATTGGTCCACGCACAGTACCACCCACTTCCGGAGGGAGGGAGGATCCGGGGGGGGGGTGTGTGTGTTAATATTTAATCAAAGGTTACCATCCATCATCCGTCGATTAAAAAGTGGCAGAAAGTGTTGTATCTCTCTCTCTGCAGAGCTACCTCTTCGTAACAGACACTTATCAAAGCTTGGAACTTAAAGCCAATGGTGGAGGTGGACGCAGAGGGTGCAGCTGTAAATCCTAACCAGGGCATCAAAATGTCCAATAGCCAACCTTAAGGATAAAATATCAACTTTGCACATACAATATATCAGATAATCTGAATCTGATAATGAAATGAGCTGAAAACTTAAACTCTGCCACCTTCAGGTGAGACTTTACACCTCAACCATTACTACTGTTACTAATGGTACAACTCTTTTCACATTATCATCATGAGCTGTGCTTGCTGTAGTAATAATAATAAATTTATAGAGCACTTATCAAAACAAAGTGCTTCACAACAAGAGAAATAAAATACCACAGTGAATGATGAAATATAAAGACATAAAATACATAAAATACACAAAAGCAATAAAATAAGGATATGCTTTCAGATAAAAATGTGTTTTGAGAAGAGACTTAAACGAAGACACTGACTCAGACAACCTAATTTCTTCAGGCAAGTTGTTCCAAAGCCTAAAACAAACAGGGAGCCAATGTAAAGAGGCTAAAACAGGTGGGATGTGGTCGTACTTTTTGGTCCTGGTTAATAGCCTAGCAGCTGAGTTCTGTACAGTCTGCAGTTGTGTCAAAGTTTTTTGATTAAGACAAGTGAACAGGCTGTTACAATAATCGAGGCGTGAGGAGATAACAGTTTCTGCATTACTAAGATTTAAAACATTTATCGGATTTTTGCAATATTTCTGAGGTGATAAAAACATGATTGGACAAGCTTAGTGATATGTTGCTCAAACCATAAATTGTTATCAAAACAGGACACAACAGGCTTGATATGTTGTGACAGGTAACCAGTAGATGGCAGTATTTGTTTAGTGATGTTTTGGGGCCCAATAACAAAGATTTCAGTTTTATTTGAGTTGAGCTGAAGAAGATGTATCAACATCCAATTTTTTATGTCAGACAGGCAGTCCTGCAGAGAACTCAGCATACTAAGGTCAGTGGGCTTGCCAGGGAGGTACAACGGTGTGTCATCCGCATAACAATGAAAAGAAATACCATGTCTGCGGATTACATCACCCAAGGGAAGCATGTATAAGGAGAACAGTATTGGTCCCAGAATTGAACCTTGATGCACACCATACTTGATATGGGAAAAGCATGACATGAAGTTGCTGACACAGAATTTCCTTTTGGACAGATAAGATGAGAACCAGTCTAGTGCAGTGCCAGATATGCCCACCCAGTGCCTCAGTCTATCTAAAAGAATGCCATGATCAATTGTGTCACACTTAAGTCCAACAGCACAAGAATTGAACACATGCCTGCATCTGCATTCATTAAAAAAAGGTCTTTGATTTTGAGAAGGGCTGTCTCAGTGCTGTGGTGCTGACGAAAGCAAGATTGGAACTTTTTTGGAACTTTTATTTTAAAAGGTGGGGTGCAGAGGACAGTGCGAAAGTTATTTAAGTTAAACACAAAATAAGTCACTGTTCTCTTTCAAAGTAAAACAAACATGTAAGAAGCAGATGATCAAGAAAAGTTTGGATGCATGAACCTTTTTTTTCCATCAGGGGTCACTTGTAGCTTACATAATTGACAATTGTCAGCTCATTGGTTGCACATTGAAAAGAAACCATCACACAAGGTCAAGGTTGAAACTGAGTGCAGCAGTGAGGTGTAAAGTCAGCAGCATGCAAGATCCCATGGGAGCGCTGTTGCAAGGTCTTTTGCATCTTCAGAATAGGAAACAATGGCACATGCCAGCACAGAGTGATTCTGACGCTGATCATGTGTTCTGTACAGGGACTGAGCCTAATTGCAATGTTATTAGTAGGTTCTTTGTTCTAAGACTTTCATATTATAGGGACTAACATGGCAGCCTCAAGGCACTCCTACTTTGTCTAAAGAAGGAAGAAAGCTCAGTAAATGCCCAATTCATCTGGTTAATGAAACATGTCGGAGTGAAAGAGAAGCCAACAGTTACACAGTTGGGAACAGAGGAAAGCCGGGAACTGGAAAGATATGCGGGTAAATGCAACTGGAGTTCCCAACTGCAACAAAAACTTAACACAGTTACAACTAGCTGTGTCCATCAACAAGCACAGCTTGGAAGACTGCAGTACATCTTTGATACCATGTGCAAAGTGACAAGGATGAAACAATGGAGGAACATTTTTAAACATGGGACATATTTCAAAATGTATATATGGGTTAATAAAAGACAATAGCCTCAAATGAGTCAAGTTTTCCCACTTGTTCTAAGTGTTACAGTACAGACAGGCAGGGGACACCGTGATGGACCAGAATGTTCTTCATTGAATGACAGCCAGATATAGTGGGTATGGAGAGAGGGAAGTCTGTAGGAGGGAGATCGCTGGAAGGAGACAGGAGAGACGAAGTGTTATGCCGAGTGGCATGGAGAGTCCTAAACTTGAACGAGGTCGGACACATACTGAAATGAGTGCAGGTCTTTTATACTGTCTGTGATTGGAACTAATGGGGAGCAGGTGTGGGTGACTAGTGGATGGTAGAGCCTGGCGTATCTGTGACACTAAGACATTGCCAGATAATTTGCAACTGACTTAATTGTTATTAAAACAAATTATTATTAGCATCATTATTATTATTAGTTATCACATCACCAGTATAAAAGTGTAATTTTTCAAGGTTCACTCTATGAATGATTTGACTTGTTAAGCCTGCCTATCTGCAGAGCACTGAGCTGTGTCTAACTGTGTGAACCCAGAGAAGCATTTGGTTAATGTGATGTCCTGTCCTGGGACTCACAGTCTGCTGCTGTGCTGAGTTTCATGTTGAAATCTGTAACCTCTCCAGACCACGAGTAGGCTGCAGGCAACATCTGCTGTTCTTCTGTTGTTTCACCAACCCCAAGGCCCCATGCAATATGTCAAAGTTTCATTGTCACTGCAGTGTATTGTTAACTGAGAAAATCAGCATTGTAGTTTTATATTATTTTCACTTTTTTCCAGACAGTTCATTTGCAGGATTGTATGAATCAGGATGCAGATTGTGTGCCTGTAATTGTCTAAAACCTGGCCTGTGACAATTAAGGGATATACATGAAATTGATTAAATTGATTATTGTGCTAATAATAAGAGTAACAGAATTAAGAATGTAATGTAAGTTGCTGTATTATTAATGCGCTGATGAAATTATATTTAGCTGGGAACCTGACAGATTATGTTGTATTTGCAGCTTTACCAAATATTCTTTAATGCTTTATGTGATTCCCCCCCCAACTCTACCATGTTAACAGTGGAAATTACATCCTGTGTGTATTTGCAAGCAGTAGCTCATTAACTACAAATCAGATCTACAAAAATATACTCAACATTTTGATTTTTGACCAATGTAGTAGTTTTTTTAAATTCAATTAAATTTTATTTATATAGCGCCAATTCATAACAAAAGTTATCTCATTGCACTTTTCCTATAGAGCAGGTCTAGACCGTAGTCTATATAATATTAATTACAGAGACCCAACAAATTAATGTATTTTTCTTACTGTTCCAGGCAGACATTGGTTTTTGTAAATTTGTGTATGGTATGAAAACAAATTAGCACAATAACTGAAAGAAGATGCTTCTGTGACCCTGTTATTAGAACATTTTGGTATTGTTCAACCTACCATTCTAGATAGTGGTCATGCTAACTTTGCACTCGCCACCTGATTCCTGCTTACAGGCAGAAATTAAAGCTCTGTAAACCTGTTGTGAGGATATCAAAGTGAAGCTATTATAGGACCTTCAGGCATGCTTGGACTGTACTGACTGGGATGTTTCTACCAACAGTGTAGTGGATGAGTACACAGAGGCTGTGACATCATGCTTCTGTGAGGACCAGATGGAGCAGTGAGGAATGAAAAGGTTTTTCAGCTCATTCTCCAGCGCATGGCTGTCCTTCTATCGCGCGTTCGAGCAATGCAGGGCGAAAAGGAAAAAAGCTCAGGAGCGGCTACAGGAGGATCAAGGACCACAACAGTCGGAGTGATGTAAATAGGAAAAGCTGGAGATGGTTCGACATGATGGACGCCATCTATGGTCACAGGCCGGCGAGCATTGTAAGAGAGGAGGCATTGACTCGGCCACGGCTTTGCTGGAGTCCATGGTGGAGGCAGATGGTATGGTGGAGGCAGTCGTTAAATTTTGTTGTAGCTAAAGTCGGCCACCGTAATTTCTCCTACATGCTTGGAAGGGAAGGGTGAAGCAAGCAGTATTCAAATGGTTGCAATATGCAATTTCACTGCTAGATGCCACTGAATCCTACACACTGGACCTTTAAGTAGCTATGGGAAAGCTCCCTACTTTCAAACCTGTGTAAAATCTTTTTTTGTTTGCTAGCCAGTTATCTAGCTACCTGCTAGCTACCAACCCTTATTACCGAGCTAACTAGAGATCCATTGTTAGCTAGTTAACTAGCAATCCATTGTGTGCTGCTGTTTACATTTTATTTTCTGTATTTATGATTGCGTATAGTGTTGTAGTAGTCAGTGTAATTAACACGAGAATTGTGTAACATTTATGTTGAAGATTCCACTTCCACAAGCAAGAATGACGCAGGCGCTGGTTGTTAGAACTTGGGAGGGAGCTGCAAGCATCCCCCTCACTAAAGTGAAAAACAGGCATATGTACATTGACTTTGTAAAGTTTGTTAAAACAGCCTATACAGAAAACATATTTGTTATGTTGTGCTTTTATTTTGGGAAACCTTATTAATCACTCTCTCTTTGAGGTCTGCTTCCAAGGGCGTGTTTTCATGGAGTGCACACTTGAGAATGCAGCCACAGGACTCCAGCAGATGTCAATGACCTTATTAGGCTGTATCAAGTGATCACATTTCTCTTTTTGTGAAGCACTTTGTACTTTCTTTTGATAAGTGCTCTGTAAATAAAGTTTTATTATTATTTATCAGGGAAAAGAGGGGAGTGGGTAGAGTTTTTTGTTAAGTTTGGGTTTTGTTTGGTATTTCTTTAGTTTCTTTATAATATTATTTACAGAGACCCAACAAATCCCACCATGAGCAAGCATTTGGTGACAGTGGCAAGAAAAACATCCTTTTAACAGGCAGAAACCTTGGACAGAACCAGAGTCAATGGTGGGCGGCCATCTGCCATCATTTACCCTTTAAGGGTGGTGCCAAAATTTATTGATTGCACCTATACATTTTGGTGCCCCTTTAACCATTGTAATTCTCTACAAATAGCATTTCCCAAACCCTCTTGTTTTTTTCAACAGTATTTATCCTTGCTGCCTGTAGCCTTTTCTCAAACAAAGCTTGTCTACTTGTTGTAATTAATGGCCACATACCAAGAAGAAAGAAGACGAAACATTTGATTTTCTCAATTGTGCTCTTGTGTTCCTTTGTTTACTGTGTCGCATTAGATATGACGTCATGCTACTAACGTGGTTGACACGGCTATTACCATCTGGTAACAACCCCGCCTACATTTAAGAGTACCGTCTGCGGTGGAAACGCAAAACAGACCTAGGGTTTAGGTACATATAGGTACAGGTTTCAAGGGAACTATACTGAAAGTGTTTGTTAGAAACACGGCTTTTGTGGACTTCAGCTCTGCTTTTGATACCATCATCCTGGCACACCCTGTGTGACTCCCCAGTCGACACTGTGGAGTCCCTCCACTTCCTGGGCACAATCATCACCCAGGACCTCTCACCAAGAAAGCCCAGCAGAGGATCTACTTCTTGCGGCAGCTGAAGAAGTTGAACCTGCCGAAGGCAATGATGGTGCACTTCTACTCTGCCATTATTGAGTTCATCCTCACCTCCTCTATCACCAACTGGTACACTGCTGCCACTGCCAAGTACAAGGGCAGACTGCAGTGTATCATTCGCTCTGCCGAGATGGTGATTGGCTGCAATCTGCGATCCTTCCAGGACCTGTATGCCTCCAGGACCCTGAGACGTGCAGGAAAGATTGTGGTCGACCTCTCCCACCCTGGACACAAACTGTTTCAGACACTCCTCTCCGGCAGGAGGCTGCGGCCCATCAGAACCAAAACCTTATGCCACAAGAACAGTTTCTCCCCATCCGCAGCTGGCCTCATCAACAAGGCCCGGGACCCCCCACTGACTCTCAAAACTGTACAGTTCTTTCATTTAAATAATCATATTGTACAGATTTTTTATTTTATTTTTTCATATCTTATTGTTAATTTTCAATTTATGCTTCATGACTTGCAGTACTTGCTTTATCATTCTTTATATGTTCTACTTACTATGTTTATTGTTATGCACCAAAATACCAAAGCAAATCCATTGTATTTGTAAACCTACTTGGCAATAAACCTAAATCTGATTCAGAATCTGACTTAATGACTACAGACCCGTCGCCCTGACCTCTGTGGTAATGAAGTCATTTGAACAACTTGTGCTGTCCCACCTCAAATCCATCACTGACCCACTCCTGGACCCCCTGGAGTTTGCCTACAGAGACAACAGGTCTGTAGATCAGTAAACATGGCCCTCCATTTCATCCTTCAGCACCTGAACCCATGCCAGGATCCTGTTTGAAGACCAGTTCCTCCTTTAATACCATCATCCTGCAGTGCTGTCCTGTGCTGCAGGACAAGCTCTCCCAGCTGAGTGTGCCTCACTCCACCTGCAGGTGGATCACAGACTTTCTGTCCCTAAGGCTGTCTCCTTTCCCCTTTTCTCTTCTCCCTGTATACCAACAGCTGCACCTCCAGTCATGAGTCCATCAAGCTCCAGCTTTGTTGGAATCTGTTATTTGCTCCCTTGGACTGGTTTGCATTTGTTGGACTGCAGTCGTGGTGTTTTTGACAACTATCTGCCTGAGAACTTTGTAAGCCTTTTTGTTTCATTAAACTGAACCTTATATCTGCTTGTCTCCATTGTCTGCATCTGGGCCTAAGCCCTTGTGTTACATGCTTGACCATAAAGGTAAAATCTGACCAAACATGGACCCAGCAGATGTTAAATCTCTCGTGGAAGAGTTTAAAGAGGTGTGCTCATTTCTTGAGAGATTACACTTATCCATTGAAAACTCCATGGAGATTAGGCGCATACTTTTTGTATACTCCTTAATGGAGAACTATTTTGTCAAGACCCAGGCTTTCGAACTTTCCGGTTATGGCAGAGATTGAGAGGGATTGCCAAACTCAAGCAAAGTTTGCGGCCCTACCTGGATTCTCTAGGCAAATGTGAAGCAGGGCTTAGCTCGGAGTTGGCCAGCCACCTGACAGTTCCAACTTCTGAACCTTCAAGCCTCCAGGTTGCTACCTCCCAGCCTTCACTCCAGTCGGCTAGCAACCAGCCTGATTCCAGGCCTGCCGGCCACAGCTCCGAACCCGTACCTGGGTACCCGCCTGGCTTTTGGGGGTCCTGCAGCTATGAGCTTGGTTCCCAGCCTGCTAGCCACCCGGCTAACCCCCAGCCTGCTAGTCATCTGCCTGCACCCCGGCCTGCTAGTTCCCAGCTGGTATCCCTGCATGCCTGCCTCCTGCATGCTAGCCTTGAGTCTGCGCCTCAGCCTGCTAACCAGCTTAGACCTCAGCCTGTTCCTGTCTTAGAGGCACCTTCTGGAAAACCCTACAGAAGGAAGTGTGGCTCCCGCCAACATGTCTCACCACTGCTCAGAGACTCAGCTGCCCCCAGAAGAGCCCCGCCTTTGCCGCCGGTCCCCAGTGGCCTTTGGTCTTTGGCATCCGGCATCTCCCCATAGACACTATACATTACATTAACTTAAAGTTTACACATCTGACTTAATGAATTACATTAAAGCACATCTTTGGGATTACTACCTTGCACATATTCTTTGTTATACTGTGAACATTTGCACATTCCCTGGGCAATATGTTTGAATCATATTATGTATTTATTATATGACAGAACATTTTTTTCTGTCAATTTTCTATTTATGCTTCTTGACTTGCAGTACTTACTTTATCATTCTTTATATTTTCTACTTACTGTGTTATTATTTATAAGAGTACGGTCTAGACCTGCTCCATAGGAAAAGTGCAACTTGCGAACTTCTGTTGTGAATTGGCGCTATATAAATAAAATTGAATTTAAATTTATTGTTATACACCAAGACAAATTCCTGTGAAAACCTACTTTGCAATGTAAAAGAAAATGTAGAAGTTAGTTTTATTTTATCCTAATATTGTCTTTTCTGATTTCTGACTAAGTTTTATCACTTTAGTTTGGCTTTACTGTATGACATTAAGCTCTGTGCTGAGACAAACTATTTTACATTGATTAACAGATCTCTGATTAAAACCTTTTGTGAGCATAGCCCAGCCCAGCTCTGTGAGGAGTCAAACCTTAACTGCTCTAGAGTCTCAGCCGCTTTCCACCTTTTGGTCTTTTGTCATTACAATAGCAACCCAGGTAACACTGAAGTGTAGCCTGTCTTATCCAGGAAAGCCCGGAATTTAATTTGCCTTTTGCCTTGTGAAACAGAGGTGTAATGAGCCTATGTAAATCCACTCAGACAAACTTGTGTGCCTTCAGGATAGAGGTCAGAGAATTACTGCTGCAACCAGTATGTGTGTGTGTTTCTTCATGCTGCATTTATGCTCATCATAACCATCTGTGTTCTTCTGAAGCTAATGTAAAGATAATTTTCTTCAATTTGGAACTACAGTTAAGTGTCTTCAACAAAAGAATTCAGCAATAAACCTATTCTAATTCAAATACAAGGTAAAGATCTGGGAGTGGTTTTAGACTGACAGAAATGTTATTTTCCATTTTAATATTGCCAAAATCAGACAATTTTTAAATCCTGGATTACTGCAACCCTCTTTTTACTGGGCTACTTAGAGTTAATTCAGAATGCTGTAGCCAGGATTTGGACTAATAGAAAAAAAGACTGCACTGGTTACCTGTATCTCTACAACAGTAGTGGGGACCACAGACTATGACAGCACTTGGACCATACAGACAACTCAAGTATAATTTTGTAATCATATTATATAATATTCTGGTGTACACTGTTATAGCTATTGGTATCATATTACTCTTACATGTTATATAAATACTTCGCTGCTACTAACCACCCTGTGATCAGGAACCAATAACCAATGTGAGAAACAGTCTCAAAAGGTGGCTGTCCACCAGAAATGACAATTTTAAAGTACTATCTTACATGAATAAGATGGACAGCGAAGGGTGAATCCGAGCACTGACCGTCACAACCAGCTGCTATTGCAACACATACACAAGATAACCACAGGCAACTGCTCAGAATTTATTTAACTTTAGCACTGATTAATAATCAATATCTTCAGCCAACAGACCACTATCATCTACTCTAAACACAATAAGCACACAACAATCAGCAAGCATGTGAAGTGTGGGCATGTGTGTGTACTATTAGCACTGGTAAGTCATGCATATAACTGGTGGTGTTGTTTTTGTTTTATGGTTTCTATTGTTTATTCACCATTGCTGGTCATGGCTGACCTTAGCAATCATAGCACCATCATACTGTAGGATTATGATAATGATGATGAACAATTTAACTATTCCACAGAAAAGTGATGCCCTCTCCTGAACAGCCTGCCTCCGACTCATTAACAAGCTCTGTGAGAATTCAAAGATAAACTTCCCGTCTTACTCTACTTTCAGGTCATAAAACGACCCTCGCCAGGACTCATTGAGGATGCTAATAAAAGTTAAGTGACAGTAAGCCAATTTATGACTGATAATCCTCCTTTGGGATGAAATCTGGACTTCATCAATAAAGGGAACAAGAAACAAAAGAAACCAACTTTGCAATTCAGAGTTGAATGTACATGAATTAATATACCATGTTTAACTAATGTTATAGGAAGAATGCTAAGTTTATTTCAACATGCTGATTTTGACACAGGAACTGAACTAATCCAGAAACGAGATGTAAATTGGAATGTCAAATGTCACATCTCATATTTGCCTGCTAGGGAGTTGGTTCTTCCCCCTTCTTCTGCATGCCTCTCAGAGACAAACAAAAGACATTCCTGTGAAGAATATGGGCATAACACTGACCTGTATTGATTGTGCTTGTGCACATATATAGGAACATATGTGTATTATTAATAACAGATGTAACATGATTTTCATTTATGACATTTTAACTGGGTTACCAGTCTATTACTCATAAGGATGATATCCTGCCATTCATATACGTGTTTAGTGTCTTTCAGCAATTGATGAAAGTTGTATCATGGAAACATTTAGTATAGAAAAATGACTGACAGAACAGATCTGGGGTGGGAGTGAAGTGTCGCGCAGATGACATCACATTGCCGCCCCTGGACAAAAGACTACTAAAACAGAGAAACAGAGAAAGCCCAAAATAGTCTAGTCTTCTCGTCAATACTTTGCAGACCCTTAACAAAGTTCTGTGACTCGCCTGGATGGTGGCCTGCGAGCCATCTGTCTGGAGCCCAGCTCTCTTGCTCTCTGCCCTCCCACACTCGTCTTCTCCGGCTCTGCAGTCCACAATTCTCTTCAGACCCCGGGTGGGCCAGTAGTCTAACAGAATGAAGAAGTTAGAACTGAACTGAGTTTATCAAACTCAGAAAGCCATCACGGCTGCAGAACACCCAGCCAAGTGGTTGCGCAAGATGAGATCCGCCAGACCGATTCAAGCTGAGTCGCACCGCGGGACCAACAATGCAAGAAGCCCGTGCTCTTGGGAGCTCCACAAGAGGAATCACTGGTCGAACTGCGCATGGGACTGCGCATCTAAACATACTGAGCTGCCCACACAGGAGAAGTGACTGTGCCTCCCTCCTCCCTTTCAACACAACTTGTCCCCCTGGCTATCTGAACCACCTGGTGAAAACATTACTTTTCCTGTGCTATATTTGGGTTGATGCTAATAAATGATGTTTAATAAAAGGTAATTTAGCATGAGGTTGTAATGGAATCTTCCTTCAACATAATCGTGATATGGAATTGTAAAATATTTCACAATGCTTCCCAAAACTTCTCTCAGTTGCTGAACGGCGCATAATGGTGATTTTCACTGGTCAATGCAAAAATTATCCACTTATCTAATTACACTGGTCCTCTATCATTTATCATGCTACACTTTTTTCCTGGCTAATGTTTTACCCATATGTTTTAGTCATCAGACGTATGAGTGATTTTAAGCTGGCTGTCAGGTCACTTTTATTGAGGATTTTAAGCTTTTAGCACTTTTATAGACTTTAATGTGGTTTTTAAGCTTTGAGCACTTTTACGGACTAACTGCAAGTGTGATGACTGAGTGTGGATCTTGCTACCTTAGCGTCTCAAAGCTGAAGAAAAGTATCGCTTGCCTGGAAGCCGAGCTCAGAGAAAAAGACAAACTCATCCTGGAGTTCTGCACTGTTGCCTTGGCCCAGGCAAAACACCTTGCAGTCCTCAGCTCCTCTGGCTGCGGCAACCAGAATGCAACCATCCCATCTCACTCACCTGACTGCTCCACTCCAGTACTGGACAATGATCCCACTCTTCCGTGGCTCGGCTCTATCATCACTGGTGCCCTAGAGCATAAAGCTGCTTCAGCTAAGCCTAAAGATCCATGGCTCCTCATGGGTGCAAAGCCCAAAGCAATGGCCATTTTTACTCCTTGCCGAGCCCCAGTGGATGCACGGTTACTCGTCGGCGGGGGAGGTGAGAAGGCTCCGGTGAGTTCGACTCCATGTCAGTCAGAGCATTGGACTGTAGCCTGCAAGGACTGACATGGTGCCTCCCACATCCTGGATACACAGGACTATCCCCCACTGGAGGGATGCTCCCATTTTCCAGCGGTCAATTCTTCCTCTTCTCGCCGCAAGTTACTGAAAGAGGCTGTGATCAGAAGCTCTGTAGGTCTCATTCGTCCAGAGACAGCTGAGAACCCCTCTGCTAAGAAGGACGCCTCCCCCTTGCCACAGCAGTCCCCAGCCACGACTATCCCACGGACGGCTGATGGAACTTGGCGGTCTCCACGATCATCGCCTCCTCTCATCCCCCCAACTATGCTGATAGTTGGAGATTCCATAGTAAGGAATATCCGCTTCGTTAATGCGGTCACACACTGCTTTCCCGGAGCTACGACCCCTGACATCCTCAAAAAGCTTCCCGGACTTCTGGCTGCACTACCGACAACTATCACCAAAATCCTAGTCCATGTCGGCACCAATGACACCGCCCATCAGCAATCTAAGCTGACGAAAGCAGACTTTATCCACCTCTTTGACCTGCTCAACAGTAGTGGAAAGCATGCTTTTATTTCAGGTCCAATTCCTACACTGGGTCGTGGAACTGGCCGTTTTAGCAGGATCCTTAGCCTTTATACCTGGCTCCAGTCTGTCTGCAGTACCCATGACATTGGTTTTATTCACAATTTGAACTTATTCTGGGATCGTTCTTCCTTGTTTGCACGAGACGGTCTTCACCCATCAAGTCAGGTAGTCTCATGCTGGGAGCTAACCTGCAGCACGCTATATTGTCCTCCTCACGTAGTTTACTATTTACATCACCTGTTTCCCCTCGCTCTTCTTCTTTCTCTTCTCTGCCCACCATAAACATCCACGCACCCTCTGCTATCACTAACTCCCCGCTGCTATTTGGAGCCAGGATCCCTCTAGCGCTACTTTTAAAATTCCTGTGGTAATTTTGCATAGTAATTTTGCATTGCACAGCAATAATAATAATTTAATAAAGATCCGGGCCAGAACCCTACCTCCGGTCTCAACTTCAGCTCTAACCCAGCACAGACTTTTTAAGATGGCTCTTCTCAATGTAAGATCCCTCTCTAACAAAACGTTTATTTTAAATGATTTTATATCTTCTACTGATTTAGATTTCATGTTTTTAACAGAATCCTGGTTATGTTCTGGTGATCATACTCAGTTTACTGAATTGTGCCCTCCAGATTATGACTGCTTAAGATTGCCCTAGGGATTGTGGTCGTGGTGGAGGCCTTGTCACTGTCTATAGGAAGCAATTACAATGTAACCTCATAGCTTGCAATGATTTTTCCTCCTTTGAAGTGCTCATGTTTAAACTTGGTGGCCCACTCCCAGTTATATTTACTATTAAATGATGCTTTGATTGAGGACATGTTGACCATGCTGCAATGATGAGGTGACATTGACCATGGGTGATGCATGAGGTCACGAAGACCATGATGATTGAGGTCGCATTGACCTTTCGATGAAGTCACGTTGACCGTGGTGAGTGAATGAGGTCATGTTGACCCTAATGCCTGAATGTGGCCAGAAGGACCAATAAAATGTTGGGTCATACATGTCTTTCATAATTGTATTGTAGGAAATCACGTGTTTCTGCCTGCATTCTGTATCAATATGTAGTGAATACAAAGCAGCAGCAATTTAATTAACATTCTTCACTATTTAACACGTAGTTAAAATTTTGCTCAGTTTTACACTAAGCCATTTCTCTTGATCAGTCAAGTGATAATGCACAAACTAGCTTTGAATAGCACTAAGGTGCTATTCAAATAAAGTTAGTATTATTACATGTTAGCCAACCGGCCGGCAGCATTGTGGAGGACAGAATGAATCTGCTGGCCTGTGTAAATTATGCTTAGATTAATGAATAGTTTATTTAAGTTGAGATGTATAAAGATAGAAATGAAAACCAACTTATCCAAGAAAACAAGGATAATGATCAGCCACAGGTGCAGTAGCCCCAATTAATTCATTGGTTGATGCTTAAATTTTGTCCAACAATTTTGTTGAACTACAGATGTCACCTTTTAAATGATAATAATAATGAATGCTTATAAGCCTCAAAAACAAAACAAACAAAAAACACAATCAAATGCCTGTCCAGTTACTTTCGGCAAGTGCCTGGACTGCATCTGACCGTTCTAAAACATGTCACTCTCATGTGAGTTTTAGTTAAGTTTAAGGTTTGGCTAGTTTACTAAAAGTACTTGGTTAAGGTTTGAGAAAGATCATGGCTGTGGTTTACTGCTGGTTGGGGATGGGATATGAACCTCAGCCGTCAAACTCACACACTTGGTACAACTAGCCGTCCAGCCTGACCTCCTCTCTAAGTGGTTACTACTTTTGTCTGTCTTTGCATCTCAGTGAGAACAATACATTTTTTAAAAGGATCACTTGAAACAGGAAACACTCAAACAAAACTAAACTAAACAAAGACCAACATCTGCAAGGCTACCATTGGGGCTAAGTAAACTGGCAACTAACAACAACAGCAAAGACACTGGTAGGTTTATCACTGAACATATCTGAACATATCTGCCTCTGTATTGATATGATTCAAAAATCACCATCAATGTCACATACCTTATAGAGTGATTATTTTTGCATTACTCTGAAATGTCCCCAAGTTGTGCAGAAAACAAAGAGAGAAAACAAAGAGAAAAAATGCCAAAAGCACCACAGCAACTCAGTCTGAGAGAGAAAACAATCTGTGATCCAGAGAAGAAAGACAGACGCTGCAGAAACACGAGAGATAAAGCAAATCATGTTTCATAGACCAAGGAATCATGATCATGACTTTATCAACATTTGTATAAAAGTAGTTAACTCGAAATCTTTGATTATACTCTATATTACGCATTGTAATATTTGACATTTACATTTATCTGTTTAGCTATTATTTGCTATTCAACACAAATTATAAAGAAGTCACATTCAACCACACACAAGAACAATCACACTTGAAATTGGATCAGCAGCATATCATTGTTATTATGAGCAAGTTGATTAAATTTGCTGTTTACAGACTTCCACATTATTGCATGAGGATTAGAAACAGGTGTGACAAAATCCAAAAGTCTGACCAGTAATTAGATGGTCAGGCCAATAACAGGCCTGTTGCCAGTATTATGCTACGTTTGGGCAGTGAATAATTAGCTGCTCACTCAAATTGAAAAAACACAAATCCAGTTCCTATAAATTTAGCCTGAATCAGGAACGAGCAGTGTTTATTTTGAAATAGTTACCTCTGAAGTACTTCAGAGGATAATAATAATAATATAATTTTTGTTTGTGTTTTCAGACTGTAATATTCTTAATCAGCAATTTATGCCTGCCTTTAATTTTTCACATGCCATTATCCCTCAGCAGGCTGAGACAAGACTGTAGCCACTATGAAAAATGATGGATGACAGGAAAGACAAAAGCATGGAGGAGGTAATTCCAAGGCTTTGACCATTCTTGATTGATCTATCACTTTAGTTTTAAGGTGTGGAATGAGGAGATAAGTATGTGTGCCGGAAGGACAGCAACACTTAGATTAAACTTTGTCCTTGAATGTTTACACCCTAAGAATCAAAAACACATATGAATCAACCAGAGGAAATTCGCATTGGAAAACAAGTTTTTTCTTTTGTAATAGATGATAATTGACCAGTGTTTAAAATTCCTGCTGTTTTCATAATTTCCAACCAGGACTCTGATATGGATCATATTTTATGAAGAAAATATTTTCTGGTTTTCTCTCAGATGTCCTCCGGCCGATCTGCCTCAACTCTTGGAGTTTACTGATGAACACATAGCTTCACATGCTGCTAACTGTAATGTTAGCTGACTCTCCCTGGAGTGGGAGCTCGGAGCAACTGCAGTCCAAAACACCTGTACTACAGGAGTAAACAATGACACCCCCTGGCTCTGAGCTCCCAGTCCAGGCAGTCAGCTAATGGGACAGCTAGCAGCACAACTAAAGAAACTAACAGGTAACAACAAGTAGTTAAATCCATCTGTTCATCAGCAAGCTCCATAAATCACCTGTTTATCTCTGTTGCTGCTACAGTGTTTTAGAGACTGCAAGAGAGGGGCGTAATGTGAAGAGTGCGTAACTTGTAGTCTTGCAGGCTGCAGACGGATTCTTTTGGTGTTTTGGCATTAGAATTGTTTGGGCAGCATGAAAGCATGAGACTGAAGGTGAAAGCGTGTGTCACATGCCAGGAGCGTGAGAGTTGGCAACTCTGGATAAGGCCCTCAGGGTGGCGGCATCTCTGAACATATGCCAGTCTGTGCACTCAAAACAGTCCTCTAGAGCTGCTGTAGTTTCATCTGTCCACACTTTAACTGTTTTTTGTGATGGTTTGACCCTTTCAATTAGCTGGTAGTAAGTAGGCAGGAGAAGCAGGGAAATATGGTTTGATTGACCAAAATGGGGGTGGGGGAGGGCTTTGTAGCTACCAGAAATTTTCATGTAAACATGGTCCAAGGTATTGCTTCCCCTGGTGGGGGTGTGGACATGCTGGTGAAATTCAGGTAAAACTGTTCTGTTTCATATAGGCTTCGCCCTCTAAGAGCTATCGCTATTTTGTTTATCCCCATGTGCATGCAAAGTCACAATGATTTTCTTTTGCGCCCTTGTGCCCTGCACAGGCCCCCCTCAGGTCAGTATATATCAGCTGCGTGACCGGAGCTGTGTTCCCACTTTTTCTTCAGTGTACAAGCAGTCAACAAGTGTAGAACAGAAGATGAAGTCAGTGGTGTCCGCAGACTGCCTGTCAGATTTGTTCTCGCTTGCCTTATGGAGGAGCTGCAGCAACAAGCAGATGCTTTCACGGCACTGTGTGTCAAGGGAGGTGGTGACGGCAGCTGGGCTGACCATGTGGATCCCTCACTGGAAGCTGGACCTCTTCAACTGCGAGTTTCAACACATCCCGGAGGAGGACCCCAATGGTGGGCACGAGTCAGATGGCTCAGTTCCCTCCATCTCAGGTTCTTCCCCCAGCTCTCCCCAATCCCCGTTAGGAGCCCTGGAGCTTGATGATGGGGAATCCAGAGCTCTGTGATTGCGGCACTCTCCGTCCCCACCGTGGCCAGGAGCCCTGCAGCAGTGTCTCCTTCGCATATATCTGCTAGCCATATGCCCGCCGCTAAAGGCACTTTCAGGACTTGCAAGACATTCTCAAAAGGTGGGAGATCTGAGACGCATTGCGATGCTGGCAGAACAGCCTGCACCTGTTCGCAGCCTCTTAGGTGGGGACATCTATGACTAGAGCCACCTGCCACAGTGTGGGACATCTGTCCCACACTGTGGCCTCGCTTCACGGAGCTCCAGCCCTTCAGAGAAGCAGCATTTTCCGCCCCTGGAAAACTGAGAGCGCCGGTATCCCGCTACGAGCCTTTCACCAGAGTCTACAGAGATATGGAGAAGGGTTTTCCTGCCGCTAGAGCAAAGCCTGGCTAGCATCTTGCTTCCCAAGCCCACGCCAGGTTAATGTTTTCCTCACTAAAGTGGCTGATCCACAAAATAACATCTCTCTGCTGTCCTCCACTGTCTCCACCATGTTCACTAAACCTGGGGCTTTCTCCCCAGACCTAGCCACAGATATGGAAGGAAGGAGGGCTATGAAGGCCGTCCTGACTCTCAGCACATCTTTAACTGTGGCATTGTCTGCCACCTAATGGCATGGCAGACAATGATGCAGCATACATCTGGCTCCACATGTCTCATCTTCCCCCTCAAGTCAGATGGGAGCTGCTGGATGTTTCTATATCCCCTTATGGGTTATTTGGATTGCTCCTCCAGACCGCCACAGCTCATCTGCATGAAGCAGCTGAGAAAGCGGAAAGGGTAAGGAAACACACCGGCTGGAGCAAAGGCACACCTCAGCCACAGCATCAAAAATGGCGAGATGCTTGTTTCAGGAAGAAGTGCCCTGCTCTGGTGCCACCTCCTCCTCTGCTGCGATATCCTCCTCCTGTGGCTGTGGCCAAACAAGCTCCACACTGTTACGGTAAAAGCCAGCAGCCACGCATCCACTTGGGCCAAACCACCCACTGACTGATGTTGCAAACAATGACATCAGTGGCAATGATGGGATGCAGGGAACGAGTGTCTTAATCCAGCTGAGCAAAGGAAACACAAGGCCCTTTTCAGGGCCAGCCTCTTTCAGGGCCAGCCACTTTCCTCTCAGTTGGTCCGCTTTTGCCACCGCTGAGCATTTTGCTGCTGTTTCCACACAGACACATGTTCTCCATACAAAGAGGCTCGCCACCACACACACACAGTGTGGCAGGCATAGCCCATTCATTTACTCACAGTTTCACGAGCAGGGATGAATCTCCTCCTCAAATGTACATTGCTGACCATAAACAATTATCAACCACCTCCCTCCCATCGTGGCGAGTTAGTTGGGATCTCTCATTATCTCATTATTATTATAATCTGTCATGTGTTTTCAGCACCACGGCCAGCAGTGGCGTAGAGGGCACTGCACTGGTTATAACTATGTCAACAGATGTCCCACAGACATATGCACGCCCGCTTTCAGAGCACTGCTCATGTCGCAATGTCTGTAATCCATAAACACATGTATGTCAAGGATGGAAATGGTCATGTCATCTCAGATGGAGATAACGGCTTTGTCGTCAGATTTGGCGGAGCTTCTGGAGAAGGAAGCTATATCCTGGGTCCCTCCAGGTGAGGAGAATGAAGGGTTTTATTCCCGCTATTTTCTTGTACCAAAGAAGACAGGTGGAATGAGGTGAAGTTTGGACCTGTCTCTATTCAACAGGTACATAATGAAATAGCCATTTCACATGGTTACCATCAGACGTGTGCAGGCAAGGAAAAACTTCCCTTTATCAGGCAGAAACCTTGAACAGAACCTATAGGCTCAAGGTTGGCGGTCATCTGCCATGACCGGTTGGGTTGAGAGAGAGAGAGAGACAGGGGGAAAGAAAACATACACAATGCATGATGCAAATTCCGCATAGAGATTTAAAATAATAGTAATGGTAATGGTAGTGGCAATAATATTAATATTAATAAAATAATAACAGGAATAATAATGATAATAATAATATGACTAATAATAATTGTAGCAGCGGGTGTTGAGCAGGAACACGGGGGCAGCAGGTGGCCCTCAACCACAGATCCAGAGTCTGCAGCTCTGGAGGCAGAAATACCTGCTGAAAGCGACAAAAGAAGGAGAGAGGAGAGAGATGAGAAAGCAACAAAATTACGGGAGCAAGAAACTTTAGAGTTAGTAGCATGCATGATTCCACAGGACAGGTGCTTGATAGCTGAAGGCTCTGGCTCCCATTCTACCTTTGGAGACTCTAGGAACCACAAGTAACCCTACAGTCTTAGAGTGGAGTGTCCTAGTTGGGTAATAAGGTATTATGAGCTCTCTAAGATGTGATGGTGCCTGACCATTAAGAACTTTGTAGGTGAGAAGAAGGATTTTATTCTGGATGTTACAGGGAGCCAGTGCAGAGAGCTAATATAGCAGAAAAATGATCTCTTTTCCTAGTTCTTGTGAGTACACATGCTGCAGCATTCTGCATCAACTGGAGAGTCTTAAGGGACTTATATTGGGCAGCTTGATAATAAGGAATTGCATTATTCCAGCCTAGAAGTAACAAATGCATGGACTATTTTTTTGGCATCAATAACTAGCTTAATTTCCCCCCCAGTGAGAACTTTGTCTTGCACTAACATTATATTTTCACCATGGTGATGGTACAATTTTGTTACTTAACGACTTTGGTAAAGCTAACACAACTTGTTTAATACTTCACTGTCATACTATATTATCTTAGGCTGAAATAAAATATAACCCAAAATATAATAAATATATAAATATAAAATATAACCCAAACTCCGTAAGTTTAACCTAGCTATTTATCGTTAATGTTTGCTAACCTAGCTTAACCTAGCTGGTGCCGCATTTTAGCTAGCTAATGTTATGTTCTCACCCATATCTGTTGGTTGGTTTGTCTTTTAGCGAGATTACGCAAAAAAATGGCCGTGCCGATTTTCACGACACTAGGAGGAGGGTAGTAGCATGAGTCAAGGAAGAAGCCATAGAATTTTGAAGCAGATCTGTTTAACATTGCGAAAACTGGCTTTTTTTTAAACATTGACCTTGGCGGAGGTATGCGTTCTACAGAGTGCCCATCTAGTCTTAATAGCATAAAAAAAAATACACTCTAGAAGTTATGTCAGATGACAGGGCAAGCATCGTTAAGTAACGTGGTGGGTGGAAAAGGTAAAACAAACTTGGTAAAATTTTTAGCTGAAGGACATGTGCATAATAGCTGGCTAATGTTAACTGTATTTAGTTTGAGTTTTGGTGGTGAAATCAGTGACTCGAGGCTTTGTGGAGTCTAACAGGTGTTAAGAGCAGTTTCTGCCTCCGGCTTCAGGGTATGGCCACTTAGGTCCAGCAAAAATGATCCTCAGTGCCTACGTTAGTATTATTTTATTTGACTTTAGCATGACTCGTAGCTGCTAACTGGCTAGCTGTTCACAGTCTGGAGCAACTCTGCTGTGAAGAGTAACATTAGAAGACAGCGTCGTAATGTAGTGACATGAACAGTGACTTTTTATTTTCTGTAGCAGCAAACACAACACACAGCTTTTCAGTAACTATTATAACTTTACTGTAACCTATATTTATTTTCACACTTTTTTTTACAACAAACCGGCTGGACTCCGTCACACACACACAGGTTACCCACAATCAGAATCAGAATCAGAAATACTTTATTGATCCCTGAGGGGAAAGTCTTTTGTTACATCAGCTCACTATCACGTCACTGCACACAGGAATAGAAGTACTAAGCAAAAACAAAACAAAACACTATAATACAGGTCACAAAATAAATTAAGTACCAAGTGGGTATAAGTATAATATAACTGTGAAATACAAAGTGGGTTTACCGGTTGATGATAATAATACGGTATAAAGTAATAGTGCATGAACTGTCAAGTTAAGTGTAGCTATTGAGATTATAATGAGACGGAGGATATTGCACAGCAGTAATAGAGGTATGAATAAATATCAATAAATAGGGAATTTTAAACTGAAAAGAGTATATTGCACAGGAGTATTAACACAGAATATTGCACAATTATTATTAAGTATTGCAGAGATGTTAATGATCAATGTCCAGTTTAATGACTTAGGGTCATATAGACTAACACTTAGAGGGAGGAGTTAAAGAGTTTGATGGTCACAGGCAGGAATGATTTCCTGCGGCACTCTGCGGTGCTTTTTAGGGGGATGAGTCTTCCGATGAAGGTACTCCTTTGTTTGACCAGCACGTCATGGAGTGGGTGGGAGACACTGTCCAAGATGGCATGTAGTTTGGCCAGCATCCTCCTCTCTGACACCACTGCCAGAGAGTCCAGCTCCACCACCACAATGTCACTGGCCTTACGGATCAGTTTGTTGAATCTGTTAGCGTCCGCTACCCTCAACCTGCTGCCCCAGCATGCAACAGCATACAGGATAGCACTGGCCACCACAGACTCATAAAACATCCTCAGCATTTTCCGGCAGATGTTGAAGGACCTCAGCCTCCTCAGAAAATAGAGGCGGCTCTGGCCCTTCCTGTAAAGAGCTTGAGTGTTCTTAGCCCAGTCCAGTTTATTGTCCATGTGTACTCCCAGGTACTTGTAATACTCTACAATGTCCACACTGACCCCCTGGATGGAAACCAAGGTCACTGGTACCTTGGCCCTTCGTAGATCCACAACCAGCTCCTTAGACTTTGTCGCATTGAGCTGCAGATGGTTCTGCTCACACCATGAGCCACCACCACACCACAGCCCTGTACTCAGACTCATCACCACCGCTAATACATCCCACCACAGCAGAGTCATCAGAAAACTTCTGAAGGTGGCAGGACTCTGTGTGGTCGCTGAAGTCCGTGGTGTAGATGGTGACGAGGAAGGGAGAGAGGACAGCCCCCTGAGGGGCCCCAGTGTTGCTGACCATGCTGTGCGACACATGTGCTACAGGCGCACATGCTGTGGTCTGTCAGGTAGTCCACAATCCAGGACACGAGGGGGGCATCCACCTGCATCGCTGCCTTGCTTCTCACCCAGCAGGGCTGGCCATATGGTGTTGAAAGCACTGGAGAAGTCAAAAAACATGATCCTCACTGTGCTTGCCGGCTTGTCCAGGTGGGTGTGGATGCAGTTCAGCAGGAAGATGATGGCTTCCTCAACTCCCAGCCGGGACTGGTAGGCGAACTGAAGGGGGTCCAGGAGGGGTCTGACCATGTGCTGTTCCAGCACCAGTCTCTCCAGGGTCTTCATTATGTGGAAGGTCAGTGCCACCGGTCTGTAGTCCTTGGAGCCACTGGGACGCGGCGTCTTCGGCACAGGAACGAGGCAAGATGTCTTCCACAGAACAGGGACCCTTTGAAGACTCAGGCTCAGGTTGAAGACATGTTGAAGGACTCCACATAGCTGGGGGGCACAGGTTTTTAGCACCCTGGGGCTAACTCCATCAGGGCCTGCAGCCTTGTTTGAGTGGAGTTTCATCAGCTGTCCTCTCACCTGGGCAGTAGTCAGGCACACAGCAGAGGTTACAGGCGGGGGAGGGGGAGTCATTAGTGTGAAGAGGGCCGTTAGCCTGATAGTCAGTTAAGGGGGGAGTAGGACTCTCCCAGGAAGATGGAGGAGGGGGGAGCAGAGTACTCAGAGGAGTCTGAGGGCCGACAGCAGCTGAGTTAGAGTGGGGATGAGCAGGAGCCGGTGTGGTGAATCTGTTAAAGAACAGATTAAGTTCATTGGCCCTGTCCAGGCTGCCTTCAACTTCTCTGCTGCCAGTCGGTCTGAAGCCAGTGATGGTCTTCATGCCGCTCCAGACCTCATTCATGTTTTGCTGGAGTTTCCGCTCCAGCTTCCTCCTATACTTCTCCTTGGCCTCCCTAATTTTCACCTTCAGGTCAGGCTGGATTGCCCTCACCTCCTCCCTATTACCATCAGTAAAGGCCCTCCTCTTGTCATTCAGGGTGTCTTTGATGTCCTTTGTTACCCACGGTTTGTTATTTGGATAACAATGGACCATCTTAGTTGGGACATTGCAGTCCACACAGAAGTTAGCCAGTGATGCACTCAGTGAGCCCATCAATGTCCTCTCCATGAGGCTCACAGAGTGCATCCCAGTTTGTCACTTCAAAACATTCCTGCATTGTCTCATAGGCATCCTCTGACCATCTCCTCACTGTCCTTGTGGTCGCAGGCTGCTTTTTAACCAGAGGCACATAGCAGGAGGCCACCTTCCTTAAAGGAGGGGCTCAGCCGGTAACACAGTTACAGTTAGACTGTAGGCATACTAACCAGAGGTGGAAGAATTATTCAGATCCATTACTTCAACAAAAGTACTAATACCAACCCCACATTGAAAATTCTGCAGTGTAAGTTAGTTCTGCAGTCTAAACCTTACTAAGGTAAAAGTATGTAAGTAGTATAGTAAAATTGTCCCTGTCAGTATTATATATGATGTTTTTGGATTAATATTACTGCTGCATTAATGTATATGTGTATATGTATATATAAATAAAAAAATACTTCGTTCTTCACCCTCCGCGGGTGGTCTCATCCTTCAAGCTCGGGTCCTCTACCAGAGGCATGGGAGCTTGAGGGTTCTGCGCAGTATCTTTGCTGTTCCTAGTACTGCACTTTTCTGGACCGAGATGTCTGGTGTTCTTCCAGGGATCGGCTGTAGCCACTCCTCCAGTTTGGGGGTCACTGCCCTGAGTGCTCCGATGACCACGGGCACCACTGTCGCCTTCACCTTCCAAGCCTTCTCCAGCTCTTCTCTGAGCCCTTGGTATTTCTCTAGTTTCTCATGTTCCTTTTTCCTGATGTTGCCATCACTTGGTATTGCCTTGTCAACCACAACAGCTTTCCTCTGCTGTTTGTCCACCACCACGATGTCTGGTTGGTTCGCCATTACCATTCTGTCAGTCTGGATCTGGAAGTCCCACAGGATCTTGGCTCGGTCATTCTCTACCACCTTTGGAGGTGTTTCCCACTTTGACCTCGGGATTTCCCGTCCATACTCCGTGCAGATGTTCCTGTACACTATGCCAGCTACTTGGTTATGGCGCTCCATGTATGCTTTCCCTGCCAGCATCTTACACCTTGCAGTTATGTGCTGGATTGTCTCAGGGGCCTCTTTGCACAGCCAACTCCTTGGGTCTTGTCTGGTGTGGTAGATCTGGGCCTCTATTGCTCTGGTGCTCAGGGCCTGCTCCTGTGCAGCCATGATGAGTGACTCTGTGCTGTCCTTCAGTCCGGCCCGCTCTAGCCATTGGTAGGATATCAGCCACTTCAGTTATGTTCCGGTGGTACATCCCATGTAGGGGTTTGTCCTCCCATGATGGTCCCTCCTCCAGCACCTCTTCCTCTGTTCCCCATTGCCTGAGACATTCACTGAGCACGTCATCTGTTGGGGCCTTTTCTTTGATGTACTTGTCGATCTTGGATGTTTCATCCTGGATAGTGGCTCTCACACTCACTAGTCCACGGCCGCCTTCCTTACGGCTAGCGTACAGTCTCAGGGTGCTGGATTTGGGATGGAACCCTCCATGCATGGTGTTTTCATGTCTTAACGTCTGTGGTCTGTATCTCTTCCTTTGGCCACCTTATTATTCCCGCAGGGTATCTGATCACTGGCAGGGTGTAGCTGTTTATTACCTGGGACTTGTTCTTGCCATTGAGCTGACTTCTTAGGACTTGCCTTACTCATTGAAGGTATTTGGCAGTTGCTGTTTTCCTTGTTACCTCTTCGAGGTTGCCATTTGCTTGTGGTATTCCAAGGTATTTGTACCCATCCTCAATGTCTGCTATTGTTCCTTCTGGGAGTGAGACCCCTTCTGTGTGGACTACCTTCCCTCTCTTCGTCACCATTCGACTGCACTTCTCAAGCCCAAATGACATCCCAATCTCAGAGCTGTAGATCCTGGTGGTGTGGATCAGTGAGTCGATGTCCCGCTCGCTCTTAGCATATAGCTTGATGTCATCCATGCAGAGGAGGTGACTGATGGTGGCCCCGTTCCTGAGTCGGTATCCATAGCCAGTCTTGTTAATTATTTGGCTGGGGGGGTTCAGACCTATGCAGAACAGCAGTGGGGACAGAGCATCTCCTTGGTATATGCCACATTTGATGGATACTTGTGCAAGTGGCTTGCCATTGGCCTCAAGGGTGGTTTTCCACAGCCTCATCGAGTTTGCAATGAAGTCTCTTAGAGTCCTGTTGATGTTGTACATCTCCAAGCATTCAGTGATCCATGTGTGTGGCATTGAGTCATATGCTTTCTTGTAATGAATCCAGGCAGTGCACAGGTTGGTGTGTCGGGTTCTGCAGTCTTGGGTGACTGTTCTGTCAACCTGGAGTTGGTGTTTGGCTCCTCTGGTTCCTTTGCCGATGCCCTTCTGTGCCCATGTATTGATCCATGTGTCCACTTATCTTAGCCGCGATGATGCCTGACATGAGCTTCCATGTTGTGGAGAGACAGGTTATTGGCCGATAGTTTCCAGCCTTGGTGGGTCTGCTCTGCTGTTATTACCCTGCCATTGAGCGTACACTGTCGCAGGTTGAGTTGTGAACTGCCGGTTTATTCTTCTGGCTTCATTATCTCTCGTGTACCTCTTTAGGCAGCTGGCCAAGGCTTGGAGCCTTTGTTTGGCAGTTTCGAGTGCTTCAGGTATGGGCATCTGGTCCTTGGGAACTTGCTTTCTCATTGCACCTCTCTCGGCCTCTGTCAGTTGACTCACTTCTCTCCGTGCCTCCTTGATTTTTGTCTCCAGCCTTTGTTTCCATGGTGGGTACTGTTTCTCATGGCTCCCATGGTTGCTTTATTGCACAGAATGTGTCCACATTTGAGGATTTTCAGTCAGGGTTTAGAGTGCATCATAGCACAGAGACAGCACTGGTGAAAATTACAAATGACCTTTTAATTGCATCAGATGTAAATCTTGTCTTGTTAGATCTTAGTACTGCGTTCGACACCATTGACCATCACATCCTATTACAGAGACTGGAACATGTAATTGGCATTAAAGGAGCCGCACTAAGCTAGTTTAAATCCTAGCTATCAGATCGATCTCAGTTTGTACATGTTAACGGTGAGTCCTCCGTGCACGCCAAAGTTAGTCACGGAGTTCCACAAGGTTCTGTGCTTGGACCGATTCTATTCACCTTATATATGCTTCCTTTAGGCAATATTATTAGGAAACACTCCATAAACTTTCATTGCTATGCAGATGATACCCAATTATATCTATCAATCAAGCCAGATGAAACTAACCAGTTAACTAAACTTCTAGCATGCCTTAAGGACATAAAGACCTGGCTGACCTGCAACTTTCTGATGTTAAACTCAGACAAAACTAAAGTTATTGTACATGGTCCCAAACACCTCCGAGACACATTATCTAAAGATATAGCTACTCTAGATGGCATTTCCCTGGCCTCCAGCAGCACCGTAAGGAACATAATTCCTATAATATTGGAGGTTATTTATTAATATTTCTGAGTGAGCAGGATCGTGGTACAGCTGCAGCATGTAGTTTGATAGTGCATTTTTACAGCATTTAAGTGACAATGTGTCATCCATCATCTATTAAGCAAATGTAAGTATTAATTAATGGACAACACTGAGCAAAACTTTATTGTGTTAACCTTCCCTGCTATATAATACATAACATGTTCATGATGACTGAGTGATTCTGATGAGGACACTAAAGGCACTTTATTATAGTGATATTGATATATTGATGCGTTACTTATTCTGTTCTGTTAGTCTGTCTGTCCATCAACAATATAGATGACAAACTCATGACCATTTCTCACACATTTTCCCAGTTTCTCTACAGATCAGCAAGTCAGCAGTAGGCAATTTGAGGAGATGCTCTGTGCTTGTCTCGTAGTGGCGCTTCACAATGCCGCTTTTAATAATCGCCAAGGTCTTGGAACATATGAGACATACTGGTTTTGAACTGCCTGTGGGAAGATTGAACATGTAAGAGTCTGTACATTCTTGATTAAAAGCTCTGTTTTCGCTGTCTACTTTTCCCTTTTTAGAGCACGCCATGTGAAATGATTTGTCTGACTCGCCTGTGTCCCTGTGTGTGTGTGTGTGTGTGTGTGTGTGTGTGTGTGTGTGTGTGTGTGTGTGTATCTCACTCACTGACTCAAGTCGCAATGCTCATTGGTATGCATAAATTTGATTGACTGAGTACCATCACCATCATGTAAATCAGAGGATTTACAATGCATGCAATTGGTCTGTGAGTTCCCTGGGTCACTAAACCAGTGTCATTGGACCATCCCCTCTGTTAAAAATTAACAAATCGCCTGTTAACTGTCAGCAACATACCAATGCCAGTGTGCCAGTACGGAGGCCAGTCTACAATGGACTTTGATAAACTGTGTGCCTGTAGGCTAACAGATAAGCTAAACCAACTGTGATGTGTTTTGTTACATTCTTTATTTTGTTCTCTTGGAGACACTGTTCTGGAGACACTTATTCATTCTCAGGTTGGACGCAGAAGTTATATTATTTGGCAGATTGGTCCAATTCTGATGAAACTTTAGGGGTGATGCAACTTGTCAATAGACCTGCAAACCTTGGGGTAATAATATATGTACCACAATCATGTAATGGATGATTCGCATCATTTTGCCCAACGTAGCTTTCCATTTAACTGAGCCTATTAGTCTGGGACTTTACCAGGGAGTAGTTGGCAAAATTGTTTGCTGTTATATGAAGTAATGACTGTTTCACTTTTATAGTGTTCAACTGACTTGCTGTCAAATTATTCTTAAATATACTGTTATTGTCATGGTCTGGCTTTGCCTCTCCCTCATCCCTAGTGTTTCCAACTGTTCTCCCCCTTCACTTGTGTTTCCTGTTTGTCCCCTGTTGGTTTCTGTGCGTGTGTCTGTGTGTGTGTGTGTGTGATCTGGTCTAGGGGTGACCTTCATTCCCTCTCCTACACACCTGCAACCAACTACCAATCAAGCCTTGCCCCCAAGCCTCCTGCACACCTGCGATCCATCTAATCATCCAGCTCCAGCCGTATATAACCCCAGCTCTCCTCTCCACTCTCTGCCAGATCGTCAGTTAACTTAAGTGGTACAGACATGTGACCAAGTTGGCGTCCTGTTGTTTCCTTGTGTCTTTGAATATCCTGGTAACCTGTGTTTCTCCTTGTGCCTTGGGATCATACTCACCTGTGTCCCATCTGCCTACAAACCTGTCTGCCTGGACTTACACTCTTATGTGTACTTGTTTGCGATAACCTGCTCGCCTAACTGCCCGCCTAGATTCCGTGTCAACTCAAGACTGCCTGCCAAACCAGACAACACCACTGTGAGATCTCAGTCAAGCCACTCTGCTATTGTTATGATTTCATCAGTTGTCAGAAGTATTTTTATGCATAGATGCATCACACTTTTCAAAAAAACATTAATAATCGATGTAATAAATGACAACTTAAGAATATAAATGTATTACTGTTGTACTTGGACTGATGTCACTTACTTGGAATTTATTAAATTCAATAGCATTCATGTAAAATAATCAAAATAAGGATTTTGTACTGCCAATGCGAAATAGTGTAATATACTGTGAAACACAACTACAGTAAAACTATTACACAGCAAGACAATTACTGTATCATTCAGCAAATTATAATTACAGTATAAATACTATACGGTTATTTTACTGTAAAACTAAGTTGCAGGAAGGGTATCACACTGTTAAAAAAAAAAAATATTGTGGTAAGGGTATTATACTGTACAATGACAGTGCGGTATGGGCATCATGCTAAAGGGGTAGTTACAGAAAACTCACTGGCAATTGTGTTGCAGTGCAGATCCCAGAATAACTGCATATAATAATTAATCAAAATGACAAGTTTGATGTGCACGAAAGCCGGTTATTAACATCACTCCTGTCAGAGACTGCAGATACAACAGACACCTGCTGCCTTCAGATGGCTGTAAAGAGAGTCACCAGAGTAACGGAAAGGCCTTCAGTATATGCTACTAATTAGTCTTAGATGACTGGTAAGAATCACTTTTAAGCTGGTTGAAAAACATAAAATTAAAGTGGAGAGACAAGCAAATCATAAATAAAGGGGTTTGTGGGATTTTTAGACAGGTTTATGGGTGGGCCTTCACCAAATAAAGTTACCGAAATATTATGGAACACAGGTGCACTCACCTGTCGATCTGCTCTTGAGCGAGCAGGCAGCAGACTGTGCGAGATGCAATTGTTCTTTGCACCAAGATTGCAGTAGTCACTGTTCTATTTCCCAGCATCATTACATTTACATCTCAATTTGGCAGATCCTGATCACTGTACCTTGATGATTTCTGTCTGTATGACATGGTCACTGTGTGTTACAGGTGTCAATACGTGATGCTCTATGATGTGGCCAGTTTTATGTTGCACTTACCAGTGCCACCCATAACCCCATTAATTGATACACAGTTTATGCTTTAAGAGAGTGATGTTGCTAGTGAGTATCACGCTAGTGAGCCTATGTTAGCAAATCTCTGCCATGGATGTATGTTTGGAGTGATTCTGAGCAGTAGAGTTTCTGTACTGATGTACTGTGTGACCAGGAATTAGCCCAGAGAGATTGTGTTTTTCAGGGCTCTAGGGATGACAATGTCGGTCAGTTGGTTGAACGATCCACCACTTTGGTCTAGACTGAATATCACAACAACTTTCAGATAGATTTCCATGAAACTTTATACAGACATTGATTCTCACTAGAGGATGAAGCCTACTACAGGCTAGTACAGGAAACATGCAGGTCATTGCATGTGCTAAGATGTTGGCAGTTTCACTCAATGTGAATGGTTGTCTTTCTCTATGTGACCACTAAAATCCAAGATGGCAGCCATGGCTTGTTTTAGCATTGTAAGTCACTTTTAAGTTATGTTTTTAACATTTTTAAGACATTGATCTGAATTGATCTTACCGGTTTTACAAGTCGTTTACTATTTTTATCATCGCTCTGTTGGTTTTCTGAGACTTCCCTGCTTGCCTTTCAATCACATTACACTTTGCTTACTGTACTGGCTACTGCTTGGCTGGGTTTGTTTTTAGCTTGGTGGCTAAGCTAACAAACACAACTATGCCCTGTGAGGACTGTGTGGTACCTGATGGCTTTCTGATGAACTGCAAAAGAGACTCTCTTTTGACCAGCTTCATAGATGTGGCTTTCAGGCAGTCCAAATGGATTGCTTCTCTCAGCACAGCCACACATCTTTCCATTTCTCTTGTCCACTCAAAACCAAACCCTCCTGTGTCCTGGACTGAAGTGGTGGTTCGTGGTCGCCTTGGACAAGGCTGACTCACCCCCTCGCATAAGCCCCACCCCCTGCCTATGGTAAAGGGACTGTACTGGAATGTACTTATACAGTCTTTCTGACTACTCAAAGCGCTTCAACTACATATCACATTCACCCCATTCACTTGAGGTTAAATTCTTCTTGCCCAAGGACACTTCGACATGTGGGCTGGGGGAAGCTGGGCTCGACAGCCGACCTTCCAATTGGTGGACGACCCGCTCTACCACAAAGCCACAGTCGTCCCTATCTGATGACATTCCAGTCCACCCAGCTGTTTCTTCTGTGGTTCCGAGTCATCCTTATATGGACCCTTCCCCGAGGATGGCGCCTGCCGACACTGCTGCTTTCCCTCCACTGGTGGCTAGCGGTGTTCAGGTGACTCGCCACTTCACTGTGAGATCCACGGCCCTCATCCCGGTCAATGACCTCAGCTTCCTGTTGTAGGATCTTGAAAGAGGCTGTGTTTAGATGCAGTCACACTGTTCCCCTAAATGAGGCTAGGCCCCCTGATTTAGCATATTTTCATATTCCCAGGCCCTCTGGAAGAGGAGGAAGTTAGGTCTTAAGTGCCATCCTGTTACTTTTGGCAATTTTATTTCCTTGAAGTTTTAAGTGTCTTAATCATGGGCCCTCCCCCTGTACTCTGCATCTTAATTTATAGGGCCCCTAAATCAGTTAGTTTTATTTCTGAGTTTAATGAGCTTTTATCCAGTGTTATACCTAAATATGACATGGTGCTTATTCTTGGTGATTTTAATATTCATGTATGTTGTCCTTCCCATTCCCAAACCTCTCATTTTTTAGATCTTATAAACTCTTTTAATCTCATTCAATCTGTTAAAGGGGTCACATGTTCTAAAGGTCACACCTTAGACCTGGTACTCTCATCTGGTTTCTCCCTCATATGCCTATAACTAACCATAAAGCTGCTGTTTTAAAATTTCCACTATACTGTAGCTCCCTACTCCTAGTCCCTATCCTACAACACGCTCTCGCATTCAGTGCTGGCTTTGCAGGTAAATTCTGTGATGCTTTTAATTCATCATCCTTGAATTCCATTATAACTCTCAATCCAGATGCAATTCATTTAATGATCAGTACTTATCCATCCTTGACCAGATTGCACCATTTAAAACTAGGAAACAAAAATCTAATAGCGCAGCGCTGTAAAAGACTCATTGCAAGTTCACAAACGCTTGATTGCAGTTGTTGCTGCTAAGGGTGGCCCAACCAGTCATTAGGTTTAGGGGGGCAATCACTATTTCACACAGGGCCATGTAGGTTTGGATTTTGTTTTCCCTTAATAATAACAACCTTCATTTAAAAACTGCATTTTGTGTTTACTTGTATTATCTTTGACTAATATTTAAATTAGTTTGATGATCTGAAACATTTAAGTGTGACAAACATGCAAAAAAAAAAAGAAATCAGGAAGGGGGCAAACACTTTTTCATACCACTGTACTGTATATTGCATATCAGATTAGCTTTTCAAGTGATCTGTATTCCAGCAAAGCATGAATGTTCTTTCAAGTAGAGATATTTACACAAGTCAAGATTTTTACATTTTAGGTGAAACAGAGCATGTGACTGTTGACGCTGGATCAGCCTTGAGGGTCGTGTCATATGAGGGCATCCAACCAACCTTTGTGATGGGTTTTGCTGCTATGTTTTCACTGCACTACATCTTTTACCTACAGTTCCAAGAGATGGCTACCTGTACACTTAGGTAAGGCTTATGTTGTCCAATTGTCCTTTTCTCTCTCTCTCTCTTTTTTTCACATTCATCATGCGCATCTTAAACCCTGACTTCATGACCACTTCATATAGTAGCATACTTTCTTTCTATCCAACCTCTAATCTCAGACTACTGTTTTTTTCAGGCGCGTCATTGGAATCAACCCAGAAAGATGGACAAAGGCCAGCCGGGGCAAGATTGTCTCCCAGAGGACAGGGACTGTCAGTCCCCATGTCTCCACTCTTCTGAAGAAACTCATGTACTTCAAGTGGAATTTCATATAGGTCAGTGAGAGCTCTCTACCCAGGCACTTCACATCAACACATGGTTATTTGCCATTTTTTGTCTTAAATTATGTATGTGTAATCATATTCTTGTTTTCCTGCCCACTATGCTACTGCTATATTCCACTTCATAGATGTGGGTATTCCTGCTGTAGAACACTTAAGAAAAAGTACTATTTATGTAAACAAGAAGGGAACATGTTCACTTGTCCCAGGGCAGAAGTGCTCTTGTAGGATATGTAGGATCAGTTTTGCCTTTTTAAGAGACCTGTTTAAGTAAGTTTAGAAAAGCCTGCTTTGAAAAGCTTTGAGTGCAGTGTATTTCACTCTTGTAGAAATTTAGATTGGTTACTGCACACATTTACTTCATATGTCACTTCTTGGTTTCCCCATGCAATGAAATTGCAGGGCTCCCACTGTCTGTCCCTCATACATAATATCGCAGACACCACTGTTCAAATTTGTGTGTTTAAGTGTTTGAAGGGATGATGTAATATTGTTCAGTTTGTGTGAAAGACTATCTCATATATCAATGATATCACTATCATTGTAGACTATCATGTTTGTGGGATTGATGTTCTTTTTCAATCCCACTGACAAATTGGGCATTATGTATTGAAAATGCAGCGATACTTGCAGTGGCAAGATGCATCATTACCAAGTTTATTAAAAGTTGAGCAGTGTTAATACATTTTGATAAACGAAGGGATAACTGCCATTATCTGTTATGCATACCTGACATTTCCAACTGTAATTGAAAGTTTGAAAAATTGAACTTATTTTCTAAGTCTCTTCTTTTCCATAGAATGTTTTTATTGCTGCATTTTAGTTAACTAAATCATTCAATTCAATAAAAGACTGCACTTTACCTGGTTTAGTACATACTTTACAGTTTATTACTGTTATAATAAGTTTACAGTAGGCAAACTAGAAAAAACGGTAATGTGCTGGCAACCCTGCTGCCAGCAGTCTGCTGTAAAATCAGAAAATACAGCAATGTACTGTTATTCAATACATGGTATTATTACAGTAACATACTGTTGATTATAGTATAACTGTAAAATTAACAGTAAACTGCTGGTGACCCTGCTGCCAGTATTTTACTGTTAATCTACATACATTTTTTCCTTCCACCTGACATAGCTGAAACATGAGAGCTTTGGCCTGCATGTTTGCAAGTCTGATGTGAAGATGTTGTTCTTTGTCCCTCGTGAGCTGTTCTGTTTTCCTGGCTGGAGGGCATAGCCGATGCAAGGGGTGTGCAAGTGCAGACAGGGCCTCCTTGCCTCATAAGGGAAGGTTTTTTTTTTTTTTTAAACGAAATATATGTCAAAGCAAATTTCCTGTCTGTCCAGTGAAAAAACATCACTTGAAAAAACAAATCAATGCAATTATTCCTTCTTGGATTAGGATCTGTGGTCCCACATGTGTGCCTCAAATCCAACTCCAAATCCAGCCTATATAATGGACTATTTTAACGTCTTGATACGAATGCAGGAGTTTGTTTGGGTTCATTTCTGGTGTGATTAAACTGTGTGAAACAGAAGATATTGATATGTGTGCCTAGTTTGTTTCATGTGAATTCTGCCTTTTTTAAAGAGAGAAAAATCGATCCCAAAACAGATTCAAATTGTCAATGAAACCCACATTGTAAGCCATACAAGCAGACTGAAGCCAGTTGTGTAGGCTAAGGACTCTGCTGAAGCGACCGGCACCACGGCCTAGTGTGGGAATGGGACCTCAGATAAAAACAGATTTGTCACATTGTTTTAGAAGGTTAAAAAAGTAGTTAAAATGTTGGTGAGTTCCGACTGTTGGACTTTGTCATTTGTTCCCACATGAACAATAATTCTTTTAATAGAGGTTTGGGGTGAAGGCAATAGATCCTGCAGCTTTTTCAGGATGAAAGGGGCTGTGGCACCAGGGAGACAGTGTGAGGCTGCGTTGAAGAAATGTACACTCCTGATTATCGAATTGCGGACTATCACTGTAATAGGGGAGATGGGATGGAGACTGAGTGCTGACAGGACAAAACGGAGCATGTTCAGTGACACAGAATGCTGCAACCTCACCAGCTGTGGAAGGGCGGTCTGGACAGCTGGACCGGGGAGTGTTGTGGTGAGGAGATGGGATCCGTCTTGGGAGAATGGTCCTCTGCTGGCTGGAGACCTCCAGACCGTCTGATCATGGCCTCCCTTGGCATCCTGCGACGGGTGGAGGGGGAGCTACCCCATCTTTTATTCGACTGTCCCGAGAGACTGACCAGCTGCCGATCATTGCCAGCGACAGGTGGAGAGGAGACAGCAGCACCGGCCGTAGCCAGAGAGGAGTCCAGGTCGGATGGTTGTGGAACCGTGGGGGCATCTGCATGGTGTTCCAGAGCCTCATCTGACAGAATCGTGTAGCAGGTTGTAAGAGCTAGGCGATATTGTGGTCCAGCCCCTATTGAGTCCCTCTTACCACCACAAATCACCTCAGTCCAGGACGGCTGAGGCCAGTGGAAGGTCCGATTGGGTGTGGAACTCAAAACAGGGACCTTGGGTCTGGCTCCTGTTCGAATCCATGCAGTGTCTGGCTGGACTGGGACAGCCACTTGGTGAGGTTGCATCCAGGACCATGGTTTCTGCAGTAGAGTCCAAGATCAAGGCTTTTGACATTTGAGAGGAGGACAATTGGGCCACCAGGACACCAGGAGTAGACGACTGCATATATGAGATATGCTTCGCATGGGCAGAAGCGATCGATATAAAACCTTCAACCATCTTGTCCTTTTTGTCCCCAGGCAGTGGATATTGTCCCTCAATTGGGAATATGCAAGTTCACAGTCCTTACACAGCCATGATTGTTGTACAGGTCTTTGCAGTTTCAGAAGTTTTATCCTTGGGATGTTGTAGTGGTGATGATAGCAGGCTCAGGTAAATGATCCAACAGTCCAATGACTAAGACCTTTAACCCAGTTAAAACGTGGGTAACCACATGTACACCACCATTCACATTTAGATTCATGCCACAATCCTGAAGAAATTCAGACAAAATTATAAACCTCATTATGAGCTGGAGGATAAATACATTACACAATACATTCAAATTTATACAAAAGAAAAGGAAAATCCATTGCAGCTCTAAATAGATATCGTTGCATGCAAGTGTTGAAAATGTTTCCCTCTATTTGAATGAACAACTCATCCCTGCAGTACCTGTAGTAAAGACAGTTAGACTTTACATACCTCATGCCGCTCATCAAGGGTGTTAACCCGGGATTTACAGACTTTCATCTCATTTTCGTCTCAGGATAGGTTGGCGTTTCTTCAATGCGCATTCTTTGCATGTTTACTCTTCTGCAATTGCCATGCTAATGATGGGATATATGGCAGGTGGTGAACTGGCTCATTAAAAGACAGGGTTTCCTTGTCATCTCTGCACGGACAATTTACCAAACAGCAAAAGTCTGCCAACTTGTGGAAAGCGCATAGTGAGTTGTCCAAATTCAAACTGATAACATAAATAACAATATTAAGTAACAAAACAAGTGCTTATAAAAGGAAATGTATCCATCCATCCATCCATCCATTTTCTACCGCTTGGTCCCGTTAGGGGTCGCGGGTGACTGGAGCCTATCCCAGTGACTTTGGGCCTTAGGCAGGGTACACCCTGGACAGTGGCCAACTCGTCGCAGGGCTAACACAGACACAGACAAGGACAGACAACCATCCACTCTAGGAAATGTATAAATAATAAAAATAAACCTAACAAATTCATTAATTAAAGGTAATTTCGGATCTTTGAAATCAACCAGTATGAGTTAGTGGCCACTTATAATTGATATGTGATACAAATGAGAGCTGGTTGTCAAACATGACACCAAGGTTTCGGACGAGAGAGGATGGAGATACTGGAGTGTCAATGGTTAGCATGTAAATGCAGAATAAAAGAACTTGTGGAACTCCTTGTGTTAGAGGCGCTGAATAGGATTGACTGGCTCCCATTATGACAGATTGAGAGCAGTCTGTCAGGTAGAATGGAAACCACATCAGTGCAGTTGCTAGGATCTATATGAATTTTGAGTTTGTAACTTTTCATTGCCACGCTGAAAAACTATGTCATAGAGGAAAAGTGAATTAGGACAGACTTCTTGGATGGGATTAGAGCCTCTCCTGAACTGCTGCACTTCAGTCTGATTGAACATCCCACTGTCCAATATGACTCTTGCTTCCATTTTTATGATATACAGCAGGCGACCAACCTGGTGTGTCCCTTTTACATGTAAATTTTTACTGATTATAGAGTTTACCTTTGCATATTCTACTACAGCGAATGAGCCGACCCAAGAACAAATTTCTTGTGAGCAGAAGACTCTCAAGTGAAATCTGTACTCTATTGTCTGTATTTGTGTTTGATGAAAAACAGGAAAAAAAACATTTCCCACAATTTAATTGTTAATAAGAATACGCCGAACTTTCAATATGTTTTAAATACAGTTCTGTTTTTTGCTACTTGTAACAGTGGATTTGTGTCACTCTGTACCGTCCAAGTGTGGACCTTCTTCTTTGTAATGTGCATAAAGCTTTTTTTGATAATTACACAGAACATTTCATGTTTTTATTTTCATATGATTTAAATAACCATAACATAAAAAGTACCTTAGTTAAAATATTCCAAATAGGTCCTAATGTATTTTTGTTGCTTAACTGACATATCTTGATAAGTGGTCATTGTGTTTGCACACTACACTCCTTTATCCAAAAAGCAACAGTACCAACTCTGCTGGCGCCACTACTAAAAATACAAAAACACTAAAGCAGTTTTTCAGTAGTGAGTGATGCTAGATTCAAGCTTCACATATTCACACCCATCCAACAAACATTATGTCACATCAGCAGTCAGGTGAACAACTTTTCTCACCAGCTTTGTGTTCAGTCATGATTTGCCAATACTTTGTTGTGTTCTTGAAACCTTTTTTAATACACAATTGTAATGATAGCAATACTAGAGTAATACATTTGGATTATTATTTTCTTGTAAAAATGATTCATTTAGCTAATTTATATATTACATATCTATGCTGGAGTGTGAATATTACTCCATAATATCTAAGAAATTATGTACTAGCGAATATTGGACTCCTGTCAATCTGTACAGTAAAAGTGTGGACCTTTTTTCTGTCATGTGCATCAACAAATAAATAACATTCCTACATGAATAGATTGAAGCTATGGTGTGGTGACTACCACCACAGCAACACCTTAGTGTGCAGTCTTGAGTTGTGGCTAATTTCTAAACTTTTTAAGTTTGACGTAAATGCTAACATCAACACAATTTAATTATCATTACCCGCGAAAGCTCAGTTTTAAGAGGTACACCATTTACTTGTAGTTTTCATCAAGTACTATCATGAAAAACACAGATAAAGGTCAAGACATGCAGTGGTCATGTGCTCAGTGACGTCATTTTTTGTGCAGTTATAGGCGTGCACCAGAGGTTTTACGTAGTCACGCCATTTTGATTTCTGCTTTGTCTCCAATGTCCCAAGCATGTTCAGCAGAGTGCGATTGAACCTTTCAACAGGATTACCCCTTGGATGATATGGAGTTGTTCTGCACTTTTGAATACCAGCGACAACGCAGAGTTCGTGAATCAATTTCAACTCAAAATCTGGGCCTTGATCTGTGTGTAACCTCTCAGGGATCCCATAATACACAATGAAATTGTCCAGGAGACACTTGGCAACTGTCCGAGCCTTTTGGTTGGATGTTGGAATGGCGACTGCAAATTTTGTAAAATGGTCTGTGAGTACCAGAATGTCTTTTGTATTGCTTGTGTCAGGTTCAAGGCTCAGGAAGTCCATACAGAGAAGTTCTAAAGGGCGTGATGTACGAATGCTGACAAGTGGAGCAGTTTTTTCTGGCAATGTCTTACGACGAACGCAACGGCCACAGGTCTTGACTTTGTTCTCAACGTCGACTGCCATTCTTGGCCAGTAGAACCGGGTTCGAGCTAGGTCAAGAGTGCGCTCTACACCCACGTGGCCCATCTGATCGTGTAGACTGGCAAGAACAGTAGGACGGAGTTCAGTGGGTAAGACAAGTTGATAGGTTTGTTGCTGATGGTCATGCCGTATTCGATATAAAATGCCATTGATAATTTCCAACTTGTTCAGCTCCCTTAGAAGAAGTGGAATTTCAGGCAACTCTTCTCTGACGGTTGGAGGAACCTTGTTACCAGACTCCACCTGATGGATAACTTCCCGGATGTTGGAAGTGATGGATTTGCAAATCCCAATAGGAGCTGTGGTGAAAGCTAGCTGACACTGAGAAGTCCATCGAGCACCAAAGGACTGGTTTGGGTCATGATGTGACGGAGGCTTTGGTCTTTGATGGTGTACGTGCTGGTAAGTATCCTCGAATCAGGTTGTTGAGCGGCTTTACAATGGGGGCATATCCTTTTATGAAGCGCCGGTAGTAACCTGCGAAGCCGAGAAACGAGCGCAAGGTCTTAAGGTTGGTTGGAACTGGCCAGAATTTCAAAGTGGCGACCTTGTCAGGATCCGTCTCAACGCCTTTCTCCGACACAATATGACCCAAATATCGGACAGAGGTCTGAAAGAATTTACATTTGTCAGGAGACAACTTTAGTCCATATTCTTTCAGTCTTGTCAGAACTCTCAATAGACGGTTTTCATGTTCCTCAAGTGTGTCTGAGAAGATTATGAGATCGTCCAAGAATACAAGAACTTCTTTCAGATGTAGACTCCCCATGCATTTTTCCATTAACCGCTGGAATGTCGAGGGTGCATTTGTGACACCCTGGGGCATACGGTTAAATTCCCAAAACCCCAGGGGTGTGACGAAGGCAGTTTTGGCCTTATCTTCTTCATGCATTTCAATCTGATAGTACCCGGATTTGAGGTCGAGTACCGAGAACCACTTGGACCCACTGAGTGCTGAAAATGACTCTTCCAGATTTGGTAATGCATAGGCATCTTTTATTGTCTGCATGTTCAGTTTCCGAAAATCAATACACAATCTTATATCTCCATTCTTCTTTTTAACAACAACGATGGGAGATGAAAACGGTGATTCTGATTCGCGAATCACTCCAGTATCGAGAAGCTCCTTTAGATGTTTCCGGACGGCTTCAATGTCTTGAGAATGAATGGGTCGTGCACGATGTTTGAAAGGAGTATTGTCATGAAGATTGATGTGATGCTTTACTTGACTTGTGCAACCAAAGTCGAGATCGTGTTGTGAAAAAACTTCGGGCATGGCACTCAGCTCGCTTGTGATTCTCTCCCTCCACTCTGCTGGAACCGGCGACTCTCCAAAATTGAAGGTCAGTGGTGTTGTTGGACTCTGGCATGATTTATTGACTTGATGGTGGTCGTAGACTGTACACTCGAAGGTCTCAAGTTCTGCAATGACGGATGATGGTGGAATGCATACATCCTGACCAGACTCATTCTTCACGACTACAGGAACCTTGTAGGGTGAACGAGATGGTAGGTCGACCAAGCAGTTGCTCACACATAAAGCACTCGGCAGGCCTGTAACCGGATGCTGAATGATGGCACACTTGCTGGTTATTGCAGCAGAAACTTTGGCAGAACCCTCGACAATGACAGTGCTGCCAGCTGGAATCACCACAGGAGTTTTACTGCAGAGGGTGATGAGCCCGATGTTGCTGTTGCAGTCCTTTTGGCATGTCAGCTGGAGTGTTTGCAAGACAACTTTATAACCATGAGAGCTTGGTTGGAAAGTGGAGGAATCACTGGTACAGAACTGGTCATACAGAGCTTCAAGAGTGTTCATGCCAATTAACAGACGTCGGGAAACCAGGTCGAACATCAGGAACGACGAGTGCAAGGGTCTGAAGTGAAACCTTGCTCCCGAGGAAATCTTCTGGAAAGGTGACTGTAGTCTCAACATAACCAAGGTAAGGAACATTATGATTTGTCCTGCTCCACCTTCGATATGGAGTAGTTCATTGAGTGAGTGAATGGGTTGATCCGACAAATGTTCATTGTAGAATGATGCTGGAATCGTGGTTACTTGTGATCCGGTGTCCAGGAGACTTTGGCAGAGTTGACCAGCAATTGTGACTTCCGCCGTACATCTGGAACCGACTAATCCTCTTGGTAGACATTGCTTTGGTTGGATGCTTGATTGCACTTTAACACACTGGACAGGCTTCTTCTTGACGGGACGGGGTTGGTCCGGCACAGTTCCTGATTGTCCCTCAGCAGGAACTGAAGCTAGTTTAAATGTCCATGAGTGTTTGGTTTCTGCCACTTTTGCTGTTTACTGTTGAATTGTCTTCTTTTGGCAGCAACTAAAGATGAATTTGGGTTATTGGTACACTGTGGCCTGATGTGACCATCTTCTCCGCAGCGGAAACAAAAACCAGCCTTGGGAGTAGTGGACTTAAAATGACCAGTTCTTGATCTCTCGAAGACATTTGTTGCAGTGGTCGGCGGCCGATGACTCCGACTTGCTGTGAGAGATGCTAGTTGTTTCTGGATATTTGACATTTGCTCAGTTAACTGTTTTGTCAACGTAGTCAATGCTGCACACAGGTTAGACTCTTCTTCTTGGTGTACTAGTTGTGCATTGCTTCCAACTTTTTGCTTGGTTCCCAAGTGCTGCTTCATACGGACTGACTTAGCGGCATCTTGGTCCTCTTCTGTGCGAAGTAACATGAGAAATTCTGCAAATGAAGGTGGGTTACTTTTCTTCTGTTTTAGATGCAGCTCCACAATCAGATTATTGTCCCAGCATCCCCGACAGAATTGGGTCAAAAGGCACTTATTCACATCCCTCACAGGAACTCCTCCCCTCTTCACCGCATGCTGTAATGAGACTTGGAGACGTTGCAGGAAAGTGGATGGTTTTTCGCCGGCGTCTTGGTAAGTATTGAGGAACTTTGCATAGAGTTCATCTCCATCCTGTACTGTACTGTATGCTGATTCGAGTTGTTGTAAATACACCTCTGGGGCTGTGTCCGGACTAAGATGTTTCACCATGTCTGCAGCAGGAGGCAGTAGACTATCACGGATGAATCTGGTGCGTTGAAGGTCAGATATGGTTTGATCCTTCAGAAGCAACTCACACCAGACCGCCACGTGTCGTAGTCCGTCTCATGCGCTGGCCTGGGCACTTTCCCGGAGAATGTTCTCAGACGATGGGATGGATGATAGTGCAGGGAATTGTCTCCACTCCTGACGACATGTTCCACCACGTACTGTTGGACTTCGGGAGGATTTAAGTCGCTCGGCGCCATGTGAATCGTGGATCGCCTCTCCCGGTCTTCGGAGTTCTGAGTCGTTCTTTCGAAGGTAGATCTTGCTGAACTTGGCACTGCAGAGGGACTTTCAGACTGTTTAATTGGGACATTAACTGTTGATTGTAGGGGATTGGCTGGCTCTGCGGCTTCAGGACGATGAATTTCAGCGATTGACTGATTGATTTGAGCCATCATGTCTTGAAGAACCTCTGCATATTGTTTGCCTGATAATTTAGCAACATTTTTTAATTCAGACAAATAGGATTGAGTCTTTGAACCACAAAGCCTGGATGCATAAATGTCAGATAGACTTTCAATGCAGAACTTATTGCCTGTCTCGGATGTAAAAGTATATGGTAACGGAGACATTTTCACCAACGCGGAACCGGACATAAATTCTACAACAACACGGCCACAAAATTCAGATTCAGTTTCATTAATAGTAACTTTCCGACTAATTTCTCCGTGTTGTTCTAAAAATTCGGTGACGTCGTCGCACAGCAAAGAATCAATAGCACCGCCAACTAGAACTGCATTGGGAATCTTAATACCGAGAGTTTCAAAAACATCCATACTGGCAAAATGAACTGGTGAGAATGATTGACAAATTATTTACTGTACCAACTGCCCTCCTGGCTAGCTCGCCAAATTATGTAACAAGTGTTTGTTAGTACTGTGTAATAGATTTGTAATAGCTGTTTGAGGATGAATGCTATAGGCTAATTGATCAGGAAGACTAGGAACGGCTGCTGGAGGGCAGGGGTCAGTAAATAATAACAATTGACAGAATAGTTGAATTAAGGAAAAGTGTATTGTACAAAAAGTGAATATAAACAGAACCCAATATATACATAAACCACTGCAGCAGAAATAAATCAAAAATCAACTTCAATCAATTTTAAATTAAATCAAATGTCCAAGATATTGTTCATTGAGGCAGGAAGGAAACAACAAAATTCAATGTCTGTTCTCCCAACTAAGTATGAAGAACACAGAGGCTGCGCACCGCGTTTGAGTCCATATGTTTGTTATTGAGTGATTTGAAATGTCCGTTAGCGCGATTGTCCGGGGGGTTGAATATTGCAGCGGTTGCGTAGCTCGAGGAGGTGGGAGAGTAAAAGGACAGGCTGTACAGCCTCCTACCAGACTGAAGAGTGTTGGATGGATAACAGGAACGTTGTGTGCTCCAGAGCCTAGCTCGCCATCGAATATACCCTGAATGGGCACCTGGCCAGTTCAGTAAGAAACGTTTTGCCCAGCACACACGTCAACGCCCAATCACCGGATGATTCTGGTTTCTACAGCTGCTGTCCTCTGGCTTCTCTCCCACACAACTGAGCTGAGAGAAGTCAAGACAGCTTTTATACTGAGGCAGAGGGCTGTGATTGGCTAATTGAAACAAAGGGGGTGTGTCTTATGGCAAGGGAAAGAAAGGGTGGAAAACATGGAATGGCACTACATTAAATACAGAGGGTTGGAAGGGAGGAAATGGAAAACCTGGACTTATTACTGGATTGGATTATTTTTGGATGGATGGATTTTTACCCTGGGCTACACCCAGTTTGTCTTCCAGATTGCATCTAAGGGTTTGAGTGTAAGTTTACCCCTGAGGAAACCATATGCAACAGCTGCAGTGTCAAACATTCCAACTGCCTGCTGCTTGGACTTACTATTCCTCTCCACAGTAAATGTGAAAGACAAAATAATATAATTGCCAATATTATTATTACAGGGCTGCAAACCTTTCAATTTATTTTGGAGTGAAATTCGGTATTGGTGAAGTCGAAACATTTTATGAGTAGGCCTTCTGCGACATTGCCCACTGCAGGGTCGGGGTCGTCACTCCCCAACCCAAAAGTTGAGGAGAAGCCAAATTCACAATTTTAAAGTAAGTATAGATGAAAAGCCAAGTCAATAATCATGGTCAATGATGAATAAATATGGTTAATCAGCATACTTGCCAACCTCCAGACATCATAGCCTAAATCGGGAGACCAAACCTAACCAGGGTATCTGGGGATCTTCCCCCAGAACATTGTTAATTTCAGAGACTGTTGTATTGCATTCTAGTTAATTTATGGACTAATTTTTGTTGCAGAAGTGTGGAATCGGGAGGATAGGGGGGAAGTGGAGGAGAATCTGGAGAGTTAAATATACGAGTGGATATGATTGCATTTTGTTCACATATATTAACGGATGCTATTGGTGATTTGATTTTCAAATTTGTTGTACTCACCTCAAGGGCGTAACATTGGTTTGAAAAGTGGGAAGGACACAGTAAAGCAGGTGGTCCCCCAGCCTACCCAATCCCTTACACCACAGAGCGGCCACTCATCCAACCAAGACCTGTTGGCTATACCGCGTACCAAACATAAAACCAAAGGCGACTGCTCTTTTGCTGTCCTAGCACCCAGACTTTGGAACAATCTCCCTGCTCCCATTAGATCAGCTGAGTCTGTTGACTGTTTCATACAACATTTAACATACATCACTTTGTAACCTGTGTTAAAAAAGGTGCTATACAAATGACTTACTTACTTACTTACTACATGCTTTTATCATATTCCCAGCTGCTTAAAAGCAGCATATTATTATTAAGATGGCTATCATGCTTAGTTGAATCATTCTAATTAGAATCTGCACGCATATCCACAATGAATCTGATGAAGAGCAGTTGTGCTCGAAACGTCACTGTGGTGCAATAAATAGAGCTGTCTATTCACCTAGTTTAATCATTCTGCCAGAAAAGTGGTAAATATACATCAGAAAAAGCTCTGCATGTTTAACCCAGAACCCTACTGAACATCACATGCTGTGGTATTCAATTAGGGATATAAGCTATATTTTGAAGAATAGGACTGGTAGATCTATGGCACATTATTTATAGCTCTATCAACAGATAATGTTCCATCTGCAGCTACATCCCAACATATAAGAAATGTATCAAAATATTAAATTATATATAAGAAGTCACACACTGTCAATAGTTTTATCAAGACCACTGAGAAATGAATGACTAAATAAATATGTTAGCTATAGTTTATGTTCAAGTTCAGTGTCTAGTACTCTTTATAATAAGACCTCATTATACCTTCTCACTGTAACTCAAAATACATGCCTTTTTTAATCCCTTTTTAAAATATAAACATAAAAAAACATTTTATAGCCACCATCTGATTGTCTTAAATTTAATGGCTTATATAGGAACATAATCCTTCTTACCTTCATGTATCCATACTTAACTTTAACATTTTAAGATGATAAGACATTGACACATTTCATTTTTAAAATGTTTCTATCACAAAACTCTACCAGTAATGTTTCCACTCTAATCAAAACTGACTGCGACTCACAGTATGAGTGGGTCCACTTGATTACTATCCTGGCGTAAGCTGGTGTTGCATCAGTTGGGCGGAGTTGATTTGCGCCATGACGTTATCAGTTATACATTTGTTTTTCACTGCGTGAGAAAATGGACATGTGGCGTGAGAAGTGTCAATTGTGTGAGTCTCACGGTTAATGCATGATAGTTGGCAACCCTGTTATTAGGACGACATTATGCCCAGGAGACCTCTAAAATGTGTGTTCAAATGATTAAACCAAAAGAATCACAAAAAGTAGTCACACATAACTTTGTATGCCACAGTAACTACCCACTGTTTTTGTTCCAAACAAACCAAAAACCTATAAATCATCATTAACTGAGGAAAGAACTGGTTCTAGGCTGAACCAGTTTACATTAGTAATTTATTTATTTGAACATGTTGCATATTACAGTATTGCATAGATTTTGTAGTGCACAGATTTGACCTTGACATCAACATCAGCAAATTTGACGCACTACCAAGGGGATGGGTTTGTGAGCTACAGTGACGATCAAAATGTGTACAATATAAAGGACAAAGGGTGAAAGAGATAAGTTGAGTGCAGGAGACAGAGGACAGAAACATCAGATGGGGGTGGAGTGGGGCTTATGTGTAATTCAAATCTGGGCTTTGGCAGACTTATATTTAAGAGCCATGAAAACCAGTATTCCTGGAGGACCTGACCAGCAGAGATACTGGGTTAGAACTACGTCACCAGGGACACTCAGTACCCCAGTACACTGCTGCTTTTACACACACACACACACACACACTCACAGAGAGAGAGAGAATCAAAATCAGAGGAGCAGATGCATTCACATACACAAACACACATCTGTACTGTCTAAGTAGAGTATGCTAAAACGTAGGATTGGGCGATATGACGGTATATACTGTGCGAAGTTAGAAATGTGTCCACCGGTAGAGATTTTGCAATACCGTTTCCACCTTGGGAGCTATCCATTAGTGTCTCTGCTATGTATTCGGGGCAGGCTATGTAGCAAATCAGGGCTGGATTCTCGTGTGACATCGTGATTTTCTTGTGCAAAAGTACTAATATCAACCCCACTGTAAAGTATGTAAGTATTATAGCAAAATGTACTTACTGTACTTGTAGCCTACTCATTGCAGAGTAAAATGGTCCCTGTCAGTGTTTTCCTATTATATCTGATGTTTCTGGATTACAGTTTTTCTCAGTCGCTTTGGTACATTTCTCGAATCAAACTCACAATTTGCAAAACAGTAAGTGCATTTCTCAAAACAATTTGTACAAATAGCAAAACACCATGGATAACCTGCAAAAGCCACTCTCTTACTCAAAATCCTTAGTTCATCTCTCAAAAGAAAATATCTGTGTCAATGAACATGTCAGTGCCATCAGAATGACAAGTCCTTGTGTCATTGTGTACGGATAAGACAGTCAAATAGTTTAGTCATGTTGTCAATATAACAGTTTACTCTGGAGGGATGTTCTGATGGAAACTATGGCTAAAGTTTTGATGACAATTATTGTCAATTGTAAGTTACATCTTAGTGTATGTGTGAGTGTAATTGCAAGAGAATGGAAAATATTCAAATTTACACTCTGTTTGTACTGTATTTTATTGACAGAACATGTCATTGAGATACAGAAATGAAAAGACAGCACTGAATAGCACACAAAAAAAAAACCTAAAGAAGAAATGTGAACATAGGAAAAACTGTACATGCGGTGCTGTAGAAATTACATTAAGGAATTACAATCTTCCTACACCTCTTGACGATCCTGTCTGTTGGGCCACAAATTCTCATCCACATCACAACACATACTTTCCATCTCCATGCTGAGGTCATCTCCAATCTGACCCCTCTCTTGTTCAGGGATGAGATCCCTGTAGAGAGTGTCTAAAAAGGTGACAAGACGCTCTGTATTGTATGGCCCAATAATGGGAATATGCGTTAGCACACCATTCTCAGAGATTGCACAACCCATGGTTATGTTTCCGCCCCGTTGGCCTGGCACATCAACTGTAGCTCTGTGGCCGATGATATTTCGACCACGCCTTCTACGTTTTGTTAGGTTGAAGCCAGCTTCATCCATGTAGAGGAAGCTGTGCGGTGGTTCACTTGCTTCCAGTTCCATTATACACTATATCCAGAAGACAAAAAATGAGTTTTATGAATTACATGCATTTTCATTTTGGCCAAGATACAGTTACATCAAATGTATACAGCACATATTTGCTATTGCTGTAGAAAAGAAGATGCAATGTGTCAAGTTCACACTTATTGTACTGTATATCACTATACAATGTTGTACTGTTTACTCTGAGGTACAGTTGCTGCATGCTCATACATGTTGTACATATTGGTAACGCAGCTCCTTCACTCTTTCACCATTTCTTTCAAACGGAACAGTGTAGAGCTGCTTCATATTCATTTGGTGTCTTTTCAGCACCCTATCAATGGTTGAGATGCTGACTGTTTGGATGTTTTGAAAGATGTTGTTGTCCTCTATAATGGCACTTTTTATCTCCCTTAGTCTTATTGCATTGTTTTCTATTACCATGGTGCAAATGGCCTCCTCCTGTTCACGTGTGAAAAGGGGCCCTCTGCCACCCCTGTGAATTTGTCTTGCAGTCCTACGTGGGAAAAAAATTAATGAAAGTACAGTGTACAATGCCTATTGTTAGATTACATACCTATTCTGTCGACGAAAAGTCTGAATAATCGAGGACACAGTTGTTCTTCCAACATTTGGCTGCACCCTTCGACCAGCCTTGGCCATTGTAAGCCCATGATTGAGAACGTGGTCTACGAGCGTGGCTCTAATCTCATCAGGAACACGCATATGTCCTCGGCTTCTTCTGCCTCTTCCTCGGTTTTGCCTTCCAACTCCTCCACCACGCAGCCTCACTCCTCTTCTTCGTCTTCTCTCTGGCTGTTGACCCCGTCCAATTCCTTGTCCTTCCATTGTCAAACATTGTAACATTCTGTTGCTCCGGCTATATATATACCTGCTAGTTGATGCTTCATGAGAAGCACCTTTGTTAGAGAAAGTCAAGATTCACCTGGGAGCAAATTTACCAATTCAGGACAGATTTAGAAAAAAGTCTAATGGAAATATAGAAAGTATAGAAATATGCTTGACATATTATGATAACTTGTTCAACCATTTTGCATGTAAAGACTTATGCTATGAGCTTGTGCCTAAATGTTGTGGGGGGTGAGACTATTCAACAGAGACCCAATATAATACATTTTGATCAACATGACATAAGCAACTGATAATGTAGGAAACAACAGAGAATTGTACATAATCATTTGCATGGATGTACCAAAGCATTTGCAACTTGTTCAAAGAAATGAGAAACTGCTTTTTTGATATGCACAAGTGACACAATGATGTGAGAATTGAACAGGTAGTTTTGAGAATTTCAATTCTGATCTGAGATATGTACCAAAGCGACTGAGAAAAACTGTAATATTCCTGCTGCATATGTTTAAGGTTGAGCTCATTTTAACTACTTTTATATACTGTTGGGTAGTTTAATCTAGCAGCATCATATTCTACAAGATCATCATATGATTGCACTATTTGAGAATTTACGGTATGTTATTTTAGAGAAAATGTGTATATCGAGATATAAATCGTATATCGCAGCATAGCCTTAAAATATCGAGAGATTTATAAGCCATATCGTCCAGCCCTAGTTATGACCATATAAATGATTACAGTTTCCTGCTCAGCAGTGAAAATCCTTCCTCTCCCCCCAGTGGGAGGTAACCGTTTTGTCCTAAAGCTCAAATACAAAGACAATTACACACAAATGCCTAATTTACAGTACTACTGAAATGTGCAGTTCTAATATATATATATATATATATATATATATATATATATATATATATATATATATATATATATATATATATATATATATAGAGAGAGAGAGAGAGAGAGAGAATTGAATTTGAAAAGCCTTTTATTACTATGAATCACACTTAACAAAACACGTTACCTTATATAAGTACCAAAGAAATCAATAACACATACAAAAAATATAATTTACACCAAATGTGTAAAAACTATATCCTCTTCAACAACAGTACATAATGCTCCATTACCACACCATTTCATTTCAAATGTTAGAAGATCTTTTGCAGACTTATAAAAACAAAAATCTATCAACACTCGTGATTTCACCAAATTTAAGAACAGTATCACTACATCATCACCAGAACATCTTTCGACCTTATTTTTCCTGCTCATATAAATGGCCAGTTTTGCCTGACCTAAAACAAAATTTAATAGCTGACAAGTAAACCTTTTACCTCGGACAAACTTAAAACCAAAAATAAAAAACCTCATGGAAAACAATTCGCTAAACGAAATAAATTTTTTTTTTCCAACATTGAAAATAAAGGTTTTAGTCTGTCACATTCCATAAACTCATGAAAAACTGTTTCTCTTTTTGAGCAGAAAGGACAATCAGCATTAACTTCAGGATTAAGAACTGAAATAAAAGCATTAACAGCGATGGCACAGTGAAGAAGCCTCCACTGCATATCCCCTGCCCTTTTGGATAATGGTGGCTTATACAGTGAGCTCCACTCAGGTTTCACATTCTCTTCAACATCCAATACTCTGCGCCACAGTGTGTCAACTTTATCATTCAGTATCTTTTTATTAAAAACTTTAACACATATTTTATAGAAATCTTTGCCAGTGGCTTTTAAAAAATCCACACACAATGGTCTTTCAGCATATAAAAAATGTCCACTACAACCATCTAACTTAGGTGACATAGTAATCTTAGGAAAACACTTTTTATTAGAAGGTGTATTAGGAGAGTTAACTTCCCCATATCTGCCCATCAGCAAATCTTTTTCTTTAATACTGACCAACAATTTCCAGTTCTTTAGCATTTGCTCAACAGTCCGCAACGACCTGACCTTTAGACACGAGGCCACATCTTCTGTTCTTTCAAAGTCCATTCCAGCTACATGAATCAAACGTCCAAACGTGAAGATCTGTGAATTCCGTAACAGTACATTAAGTCCATGAAAGGAGCAATTTTCATTTGTTAAATCAAAACGAGCTCCGTTTATTAGTGGCTCCTCCAAAAGCCAGTGAAGAGAAGGTGTTGTCTGATTTCTCTGTGAATCAAAGAGACTCCATACCTTAAAGAGATTGCAATAAAACACTGGCAGTCCTTTCACGTTCACTTTAAGGGGGTCCATTAGAAACAGGGATTTGTCCAACCCCAGTCCTTCAGCTCTCTGTAAAATGGAGCATGCAACAGCCCGCCACCCATTCACTAACGGTCCATACAGAAATCTTTGTAAAAATTGCAACCGAAAGGCCGCTATTCTACTTTTCAAATGTATCAAACCATGACCACCCTCCTCTTTAGGTAAATACAACACACTCTGTGGGACCCAGTGCAACTTATCCCAAAAAAAGTCAACCAAAATCCCTTGAACTTTTACTATAAGTTGCACTGGAGGAGCCAAACATGCTAACTTATGCCAAAGGCAGGAAGCTACTAAATTATTCACAATTAATGTCCTCCCTTTATATGACAATTTTGGTACTAACCATTTCCATCTACCAAGCCTGCCTTCTACCTTATCAACTACCCCTTCCCAGTTTTTCTGAACGAACATTTCATCTCCCAGATACACTCCTAAGTACTTTAAACTGGGGAACAGGTGGTTTTAACCGTCTGGAAGAATTGGTTTCCCTTTTGACCAATTTCCAATTAAAAGTGCTTCACTCTTGTTCCAATTCACTTTTGCTGATGATAAAATTTTAAAATCTTCTAAAACTTACATTAAAACCTGCATATCATTGTGTCCATTAATTAAAACCACCACATCATCAGCATAGGCACTCAAAGAAATATTGTTTTCACAAATAGGTAGATTAAAACCACAAATATTTTCTCTTAACTTTTGCAACAAAGGTTCAATAGCAAGGGCATATAACATACCAGACAAAGAACAGCCCTGTCTAATACCCCTACAGACTTTAAAAGGAGTGCATAAGCCACCGTTTATCTTGAGCACACTCTCAACGTCACCATTGAGCACTTTCACTTTATCAATAAAATCCTGACAGAATCCAAAGGCTTCTAAAGTTCTCCACAAATAAGAGTGTTCAACTCTATCAAAGGCCTTTTCTTGATCTAATGAGATAAGTCCAGTATCAATGTTGAGCACCTTGGAGACATCAAAAATATCCCGTATAAGGGCAACATTGTCGAAAATTGACCTACCCGGGACACAATAAGTCTGATCTGGATGCACCACTTGATCAATTACGCTAGCTAACCTATTAGCTAATACTTTTGAGAGCAATTTATAATCAGAGCAAAGGAGCGAAACAGGACGCCAATTCTTAATTTCTAAAAGATCTCCTTTTTTGGGGAGAAGAGTGATCACTGCTCTACGGCTACTCACTGGCAACCGACCTGAGCTCAAACTGTCATTAAGCACCCGCAAAAGGTCCTCCCCAACCTCTGTCCAAAAAAACTTGTAAAATTCAACTGGAAGGCCGTCAATTCCTGGCACACCGGAATCCATGCCTTGAAGGGCCTTGTGCAACTCCCCCAGGCATTGACCCCCTCTGACACTTGAGTCAAACTTTCAAAAAAAAACACTCTCAGAATCCCATCCTGACCCCAACTCACTCTTGTATAAGTTTTCATAAAAACCACAAGCTCTTTTTCGTATTTCCACATGACTAGATAAAATCACTCCGGCTTCAGAGCGCAAAGCATGCAAAAAAATGTTTTTGCCCATTCTTCTTCTCAAGGCTAAAAAAATATTTAGATGGTGCACCCATCTGTTCAATACTTAAGAAACGAGAACGAACCAGAGCTCCTTGTGTTTTCAACCCGAGTAGATCTGCTAGCTGGGTTTTCTTGTATGAGATCATCTCTGTGTAATTTTAATTACTTGTTGAATCAGCTAAACTCTGTAGTTTCATTATCTCTACCTCCAAGGCCTTCATAGAACTATTTAACTCTTTGGTGACATTGTGGGTGTACTGTTGACAAAATTGTTTTATTTGGACCTTTCCAAAATCCCACCATTGCTGTATGTCTTGAAATTAATCTTTTGTTTTTTTAAACTCTTCCCAAAACACTTTAAATACATCCTTAAAAACCTTACTACACAATAAGTTAGTATTGAAATGCCAGTATGCACTATGTGGTTTAACTTGATTTAAAAAGAAAAAACCCAATACCATATGATGATCAGAAAAACTGACTGGTGAAATGACACAACTTTTAAAAATACCCAACTGATGTTTAAAACCATAAAAGCGGTCTAATCTAGCAAGGGATAGAACATTGTCACGAACATGAGCCCATGTATACTGTCTCTGTCCGTCGTGAAAGTGCCTCCAAACATCACACAAATCATTCACATTTATCATCTTAATGAGATGGTCATGTGACGGCATATGGGGCTCAATATGATTTCTGTCTATTTTTTTCTGTACAATTAAAATCTCCTCCTAAAAATAAATATTCTTCAGTACTGCATTTTTGTAACATGGTGCTAAGGGCATCTAAAAACACCAATCTTTCCACTGCTGCCGTTGGAGCATAGACACAAACAAAAACAAAGACATATTTTTCAAAACTAGCTTTTATTTTTAAAATTCTTCCTTTTACAATCTCATCAACTTGATAAAAGACTGGACAAAAACTCTTTGTGAATAAAATACCTACACCCCCACTAAGTGTGGTGTTGTGACTGAGGACAGAAATACCCTCCCACTCCTGCATCCAATCAGCAGCATTTTTAACATCACTGTGTGTTTCTTGGATAAAAATAACGTCTATTTTTTTCTGTTTAATGACTTCAAACAATTCAGCTCTTTTTTTACCATTTCTTGCACCATTCACATTTAATGATGCAACACACACTTCAGCCATACTCAAGAATAAAAATAAAATCAGACTATGATTCATATTCATTGATTTAAGCTTTTCACTGCCATCATCTAAATCCAAATGGACTTTTCGGAATTTTCTTTAACCTGTACACCTCTTTGTTTGAAAAACAGCCTTCAGCCATGAAATTCTTCGTTTTTTCCACAAACTGTCCTACATCTGGGAAGTACTCATTGACCAACACCCCTCTCTTGTTCTTCGTTGATTTGAGGAACAGTTTAATGTCATCTACATCATAATTGCGGCTGGAACACACTTTGTGACAACGTAACACTTGAGTCAGATAACTCACTGTCACTCTCTGACTCAATCGGATCAACAACATCTTCAAGATCTAGTTTCTTTAACTGTCTACAATCATTAACTTTATCTGACTTCTTCCTTTTCAAAGGCACTTTAAACAACGCTTGTTCTGATTCCATTTCATTAGGCCTACAGTCAACCTCCCGAACATCCCCATAACCATTCCTGAATCTCTTTTATCACTTGACTCACCTTTGTCTCCCTCGTCCATCATCTTTAGTACTTTCGATGTTTTCCCCCACTGAAACCAAAGCATCCTTCTCAGCCCCAGCGCTCTGAGCTCCATCATGATCGCTGACCCGCGCCACCGCACCCTCTGCCCCGGCTGAAGCCTCCTCGGCCTCACCGGACTCCTCGGCCTCACCTGCCGGCTGCACAGTGCCATCAGCTGCGCCTTCCGCGTCAGCCAAACGATTGTCTTCCTCTTGTTTGCTTGGACAAGCTCGGACCAAATGTCCGACTTTACCACAGCCGAAGCATTTGATTTTGTCAGTGGTAATGAAAACCACATAATCAAAGTCATCCACACGGAAGTTCAGCGAGAGGTCTAGATCAGCGTCATTGTTTACGATCATGTAAACGGAGCATCTGAAAGACACAACATGTTTCAGTAAGGGAGAAACACGGCCAATTGGAATTTTTTTAATCAAGGAGACTAGTTTTCCGTAACGAGACAAGGCTTGCAATAAGCCCTTTAGATAAACAATTTGGGGAATGGCTAACCCTTTTTTCTACTTGAGTAAATAGTTAACTTAGCTTGCCCCAAAATAAAAGTTTCCAGAGAAAATATTTCATTAAAACAGTCAAAAAGATTACTTAAAACAATAAATAAGGGCTTTAGTCTTGGACACTCCATAAAAGCATGAAAAACAGTTTCTCTATTAAAACAAAAAGGACATTCAGGGCTTACCTCAGGATTTAAAACAGAAATAAAAGCATTAACAGCAATTGCTCCATGGAGAACCCTCCACTGTATATCCCCTACTCGCTTTGTTAACGGTGGCTTATACAAAACTCTCCATTCAACTTTACCATTTTCATCCAGTTTAAAATAAGACTGCCATGGTGTATCTACTTTGTTGTCCAAAACCTTCTTATTAAAAATCAAAACACAGTTTGTACAACAATTTCCCCGTAACTGAGAAGAAATCTACACTCAAAGATTTTCCAGATTTTAAAAACAACCCCACACAATCATCCAGTTTGGGGGACAAGCAAATGGTTGGAAAAGGGTCTTTAGCATTAGGAGCCTTTAGTCCTGTGCAGTAGTCAGTCAATAATTGTCTCTCCTCGTTTGTAAGAACAGATTGCCACTTTACCATCAGATGAGCAATTGTGCGGGTTGAAAAAATGCCCAGATGAGAAGCTACTTGTCCAGTGTTCGAGAAGTCAGGACCAGCCACATTCAACAGAATACCCAAAGTGGTGATCCTTGATTTACACAGCAAATTAGTAAGACCAGGAACAATACGGTCAACAGTTGAAATATCCAAACAGGCTCCATGTACTATGGGTTCATTTAACAACCAGAAGAGTGATTCCAAACATGGTGACCTTTGAAGATTAAAAAGACTCCATACTTTAAAAAGATTGCGATAAAAGACTGGCAATCTGAGAGTATCCAGTCTCAGGGGAGACTGGATACAAAGAGAACAAAGATTTATCCATCTGTAAGCCTCCAAGAGTCCGTAAAATCGCACATGCAGCAGCCCTCCAACCATGGTCACTTGGTCCCGAAAGAAGTCTTTGTATAAACTGCAAACGGAAAGTTGCTGTTCGACTTTGCAAGTTCATCAGCCCCTGTCCACCTTCCTCTTTAGGCAGGAACAAGATGCTTTGACTAATCCAGTGCAATTTATCCCAAAAAAAGTCCACTAATAAGGCTTGAATTCCAGACATCAGTTTTGAAGGTGGATCTATACAGGCCAATTTGTGCCAGAGAGAAGACGCAATTAAATTGTTTATAACTAAAGTACGTCCCTTATAAGACATATTTGGAGCCAACCATTTCCATTTGTCTAATCGACCTTTAACCTTTTCGACAATTCCTACCCAGTTCTTCTGCACAGTAGACTCATCTCCCAAATAAACCCCCAAATATTTAAAGCCCCCTTTACAACAAAGCAACCCGTCAGGAAGACTTAGCCTCTCTTCCATCCCCTTTCCACACAATAAGGCTTCACTTTTGTTCCAATTTACCTTAGCAGATGATAAAACATTAAAATCTTCAAGTAATTTTTTTTAAATGTCCATGTCTTTTTGACTGTTAACCATTACAACTACATCATCAGCATAAGCTGACAAATGAATATTACAGTTAAAGCCAGGTATATTTAAACCATCCAAAAGACTTCTTATCTGTTGCAACAGTGGTTCTATGGCTAATGCATAAAGCATTCCTGACAATGAACATCCTTGCCTAACACCTCTACCTACCTGAAAAGGAGTGCATAAGCCACCGTTCACTTTCAGTACACTCTCATCAGTATACAGCATCTTAATCATTTGTACAAAATCTTGGCAAAAACCAAAGGCTACTAAAGTTTTCCACAGGTAATTATGTTCAACTCGATCAAATGCTTTTTCTTGATCCAAAGAGATCAAGGCACAATCTAAATTAAACAGCTTGGAAACATCCAAAATATCCCGTACTAAAGAAATGTTATCGAAAATAGACCTACCAGGTATGCAATAGCTCTGGTCTGGATGAATAACTTGCTCTATTACTTCCGCTAGTCTGTTTGCCAGAGTTTTAGAGAGCGGTTTGTAATCTGTGCAGAGAAGCGACACAGGGCGACAATTCTTAATATCAGTCAGGTCTCCTTTTTTCGGGAGGAGTGTAAGGACAGCTCTGCGGCAACTCAATGGCAGCCGACCTTCAGCCAAGCTTTCACCGAGCACCATGAGCAAATCCTCCCCCAACACTGTCCAGAAAGACTTATAAAAGTCTACTGGGAGACCGTCGATGCCAGGAGCTTTCCCAGCCTGCATGCCCTGAAGGGCCTTGTACAACTCGTCCAGGCTCAAAGCCTTACTGAGTTTCTCATTGGCTTCTTCAGACACCTGTGTCAAGCTTTCAAAAAAGACATTCTCAATGTCAGGTTCTGCAACACATTCACATCTGTACAGCTTTTCGTAAAAACTAATGTCAATAGGATCAGATAATAATGTGCCGGATTCGGAACGCAGCCCGTGAATAAAACGTTTTTGACCATTCTTTATTTCCAAATTAAAGAAAAATTTAGTTGGAGCATCCATTTGGTCAATATTCTGAAACCGGGACCGAACCAGAGCTCCTTGCACCTTTACCCCTAAAAGATCACTAAGCTGGGATTTTTTCAAAGACAGATCCTCCAAAACATTATTCCCCCCAGCCGAATCAGCTAACTCTTGAAGTTTAACTATTGATGTCTCCAAAGTTTTCATTGATCTTGATAACTGTGCTGTGATGTTTCGAGTGTACTGTTGACAGAATTGTTTAATTTGCACCTTGCCAAAATCCCACCACTGTCTTAAATTTTGGAAGGAGTCCTTTGTAGCTCTAAAAGTTTCCCAAAAATACTTAAGTTTCCTTAAAATTTTTATCATTAAGCAGAGTACTATTAAAATGCCAGTAAGCACTACCTGTTTTAATTGAATTTAAAATAACAGAACAGCACACCATACTGTGATCAGAAAAACTAACAGGGACAATAAAACACTTGCTAAAAATACCACAATGATGTTTAAAACCATAAAACCTATCCAACCTAGCCAAAGAGAGCATTGTCACGAACATGAGACCAAGTATATTGTCTTAAATTACCATTAAAATGTCTCCATATGTCACACAACTCGTGTGTTTTAATAACTTGTATAAGTCTTTTGCGGGAGGGTTCATGGGGTTCAATGTGATTCCGATCAAGGTTTTTCTCTGTACAATTAAAATCACCTCCCAGAAACTCCTCACCATTACAATTCTGTAAAGTTGAATTAAGGGTACTTAAAAACAACATTCTTTCAACTCCTGAGGTAGGAACATAAATGCAAATAAAAACTAAAACATGATTTTCAAAAAGAGTTTTAACCTTTAAAAGCCTGCCCTTTATAATCTCTTCAACATCATAGGAAAACGGCTTAAAACTTTTCGAAAATAAGACAGCAACACCTCCACTAACAGCAGTATTGTGACTTAAAATAGAGATACCGTCCCATTCCCTTGACCAATCTGCAGCATTCTTTAAATTGCTATGAGTTTCTTGAAGAAAAACAACTTCTATTTTTTTCTGCTTAAAACATTCATATAGCATAACTCTTTTTTTCACATCTCTAGCTCCATTCACATTCACCGAAGCACTTCACCCATAAGAGGTAAGAGAAAGTACAGTACAAGCAAGCCACTGAATAAAATCAAATTAACTCTTTTCACCACCATCATTGTTTATTTCAGTATTGAGTTTTCTCACCAACTTAACTAACCTATATATTTCCTTATTAGTAAAGAAGCCTTCAGCTATCAAACCCCTTGTCTTTTCAATAAATTGTTTGTCAGGAAAATATTCATTTACTCGTACCCCTCTTCTATTCTTCGTTGACTTAAGAAATAATTTAATATCATCCACATCATAACTACGACTCACACAATCACTCTGTGAAAAAGAGACGCTGGAATCTGAGCTTTCTGAGTCACCCTGCTCTTCTTCACATTCAGCTAAGTCTGTTTTCTTCGCAAGTCTCGAATCACCAGTATTATCACTCTTCTTTCTCTTTAAAAAGGTACTTTAAACATTGTCTGTTCTGCATCCATGAAAATGCCATCATTCTCATATACATCACCAGAACCCGCGGGTCTAACATCATCCGTCATTTTATTAAATGTCTCTGTTTCGGTTATTTCAGATTGGGGCTGAATGACCCCTTGCAGCTCAGCCGCTACCAGCTCAGGTTCAGCGCGCCCGGCAGCAGTCTGCTCAATCTCAGTCCGATCCTCTGCGGCCTGTTCTACCGCGATCGCGTCTGGCTCCGCACAGACTGCCGGAGGTTGATCTGTCGCGGGTAAATCAGTAACGGCATTCAAATTTTGCTCAGTTACAGGTGTTTCTTTTTTCTCAAGGCAATCACGGACTAAATGTCCCACTTTTCCGCAACCAAAACACTTAATTTTTCCAGTTGTTGCAAATACAATAATCAAAATCATCTATACGGAATTTGAACGTAAGATCCAGTTCAGCGTCATCTTTTACAATCATATAGACAAAGCGTCTAAACGAAACAACATGTTTTAATAATGGGGAATCGCATCCAATCGGGATCTTTTTAATTGGAGAAACCACCTTACCATGACGGGAAAGAGACCGAATTAATAACTCGTCACTGATAAACGGAGGAACATTAGACAGCGTTACCTTCTTAGATGGCATTGATAGAGGGAGAACAGGCGTAAATAAACCATCAATAGTAATCCCCTGTTCAACTAGCTCATTTGCTTTGTCAACAGTATTTAGAAAAATTTGTTGCATTATTCATTTTTGATGCTGACAAAATACATTCATGGCCCACAACCTCTCCTATTGCCATCAAAAACAGAAAAGAAAGAAAGAAAAAAGTTGATAGAAAAAGAAAGAAAGGTTGTTCTAGACAGCAACCACACAAAAAAAAATCATGGGAACAGGGCACAGGAACCAGGTACAACCAAAAGTGCACCAAACGGCGACACACACAAATGTCAGGAACAACACTCTAGACGGGAATCACACCATGCCATAACAACAATGACCCAACACTGAACAAAGACAGAGACACAGACTAAATACCCTAGGGGAGGTGAAACAATAAGACACAGGTGCAAACAATCAAGGAAGGGCCAACAATCAAAACTGGAGGGAAAACAAAGACAGGAAGTAAAACGACAAGACACAAGGGAAGGAACACACTACAAAATAAAACAGGAAGTGACAAAACCTTAAACTATGACACTAACTGACTGTAAATGACAAGTTATTAGCTAGCATCAAAGCAGCATGACTAACTTAGGAGTGCCATTGCACGGGAGAGGCAGAGAGCTTCTTCATACAATGGGCACCCTTCCTCAGGAATGTAGGTGCAGTACAAGCAGGCCGGTACTTTTCAGTTATTTCACTTATTGCTTAATTTGTGCATCATGACGTGTGTTACGTTATGGAAGTAAAGGCTGAACTACACTCGAGCTGTTTTTAGGCAGTTGAGCAGTGATTTCTGTGGGAGAGGGTAACTCCCTTTGGGGTTGACTTTTGGCTTTTTCACTTTGTAAACTTATTATATGCACAAAAAAGATATATAACACAATAAAGATAAGGGAAAAGCCAAAAAGCATAATACGACCACTTTAAAAGTGCTCTGATGCTTTACCTGATGAGCAGTATCATTGTTTGATGCAGGCTGGAGAAACGAATGTGTTCATAGTAGGCAGTGTTGCCAGAACCCGCCCACTTTTTTTCAAAAGATGCCAAAAAGCATTTAAACCTTGCAATTTAAGAATAAATCTTCCAACGAAATAAATCTGATCTGACTAGTCATGATATGACTTGATCCGGCCCCTGTTGGGTTCTCACTGATTAGTCCAGGTCCGTCCATGTTTGCTGGGAAAGGGGAGAAACTTGTTAAGAGGTTACATTATAACTAATCATAATCAATAATACCACATGAACACTTATATTGGAAAAATTATGTTATATCATCTCACATGTGGAAACAGGTAGATCTACACACAAAGTAGCTCCCGTTAAAAGGATTTTAATAGCTGTGAGGTTTCAAACACAAGGCTCTTCCTCAGACTTCAGAAGTCTGAATCCTTTTAATAGGAGCTACTTGGTGTGTGGATCTATCTGTTTCAACTCTGCTAGATATTTTGTGATGCAGCACCTATCCTATTGGGCACTGGGATGTGCGTGTCTTTTTTATTGTTTCATATCATCTCACATGTCCCATCATTGAAATTCTATAACCATTTTCTGAACACCTTTCCCCCTAATTTTATTTTATTTTCAATTTTGGGACATGTATATACAGCACATAAAGTACATGTTTCTACATGTGGTGCTATTCATACATATACTGTAACTATACTATTTCACTTCTGTTCCCCTTTTTGTCCTCTCTTTTTAAAACTTTTCTTGTTTTAGTTTATATTGAAGTAGAAAAAACTAAGAAACTAAAATGTCATGCGAAAAAAAGCATCTCATATTACAAGTAGGCAAGGCTGTATTACTAATTGTGCAAAATGAGCAACTGCCCCAGGCCCCAAAAGTCTTAAGTTCACTGAATGAAAATTGATTGCAAATTTGTTAGAGAATGCACCACTAAGGTACAATGTCTAACTATCAGAATCAGAAATACTTTATTGATCCCCGAGGGGAAACTGTTTTGTTACAGCATCTCACTATCACGTCAGTGCACACAGGAATAAAAGTTCCAAGCAAAAAATATAATACACTATAATACAGGTCAGATAAACTAAGTACCAAGTGGGTATAAGTATAAAATTAAAATAAGTGTAAAGTACAAAGTGGGTTTACCGGTTGATGATAATAATATGGTATAATAATACAATTTAATAATACAAGTAGTAAGTAATAGTGCATGAACTGTCAAGTTAAGTGTAGCTTATTAAGATTATAATGAGATGGTGGATATTGCACAGCAGTAATAGAAGTATGAATAAATATCAATAAATTAAACTGAAAACAGTATATTGCACAGCAGTATTAACACAGAATATTGCACAATTATGTCAAGTATTGCAGTAATGTTAATGATCAATGTCCAGTTTAATGACTTAGGGTCATATAGACTAACACTTAGAGGGAGGAGTTAAAGAGATTGATGGCCACAGGCAGGAATGACTTTCTGTGGCGCTCTGTGGTGCTTTTTGGGGGGATGAGTCTTCCGATGAAGGTACTCCTTTTCTTTGACCAGCACGTCATGGAGTGGGTGGGAGACACTGTCCAAGATGGCATGTAGTTGGGCCAGCATCCTCCTCTCTGACACCACCGCCAGAGTCCAGCTCCACCCCCACAATGTCACTGGCCTTACGGATCAGTTTGTTGAGTCTGTTAGCGTCCGCTACCCTCAACCTGCTGCCCCAGCATGCAACAGCATACAGGATAGCACTGGCCACCACAGACTCATAAAACATCCTCAGCATTGTCCGGCAGATGTTGAAGGACCTCAGCCTCCTCAGAAAATAGAGGCAGCTCTGGCCCTTCCTGTAAAGAGCTTGAGTGTTCTTAGCCCAGTCCAGTTTGTGTAGTACTCCCAGCTACTTGTAATCCTCTACAATGTCCACACTGACCCCCTGGATGGAAACCAGGGTCACTGGTGCCTTGGCCCTTCATAGGTCTACATCCAGCTCCTTAGACTTTGTCGCATTGAGCTGCAGATGGTTCTGTTCACACCATGAGACAAAGTTCCCCACCACAGCCCTGTACTCAGTCTCATCACCACTGCTGATACATCCCACCACAGCAGAGTCATCAGAAAACTTCGGAAGGTGGCAGGACTCTGTGTGGTGGCTGAAGTCCGTGGTGTAGATGGTGAAGAGGAAGGGAGAGAGGACAGTCCCCTGAGGGGCCCCAGTGTTGCTGACCACACTGTCCGACACAGTGCTGCAGAGGCACATGCTGTGGTCTGCCAGTCAGGTACTCAATAATCTAGGACACGAAGGGGGCATCCACCTGCATCGCTGCCAGCTTCTCATCCAGCAGGGCTGGCTGGATGGTGTTGAAAGCACTGGAGAAGTCAAAAAACATGATCCTCATCGTGCTTGCCGGCTTGTCCAGGTGGGTGTGGATGCGATTCAGCAGGAAGATGATGACATCCTCAACTCCCAGCCGGGGCTGGTAGGCGAACTGAAGGGGGTCCAGGAGGGGTCTGACCATGGGCCGCAGCTGTTCCAGCACCAGTCTCTCCAGGGTCTTCATTATGTGGGAGGTCAGTGCCACTGGTCTGTAGTCCTTGGAGCCACTGGGATGCTGCGTCTTCGGCACAGGAACGAGGCAAGATGCCTTCCACAGAACAGGGACCCTTTGAAGACTCATGCTCAGGTTGAAGACATGTTGAAGGACTCCACATAGCTAGGGGGCACAGGCTTTTAGCAACCCGGGACTAACTCCATTGGGTCCTGCAGCCTTGTTTGAGTGGAGTTTCATCAGCTGTCCTCTCACCTGGTCAGTAGTCAAGCTACGGCAACAGGCAGCATGCACGTTGGCGCATGCGCACTACTAAGTCACCCGCCTAGCATGTGGCCCTGTTATGTAGAAGAGCCCTGTGTCAAAATCTAGTTTTAAGACCTTTAAAACAACATTATGTTGTTCTCAAGCTCAAAATCAGCTCAAAATATACTGTGCGCATCTATGTCTGTGTGACGTAAATTTTGTCATCCACACAGACAGTATACCAGTATGCATGCAGTCCAAAATTGATGACTGCATGGACTGAATACAAGACATGTGACCTGTGCAAATAAACGAGCCATTTAGATGTAAGAACAAAAGTGTCACGTTCTGCCTCTTTCCTTCCCTCCAGCCACATTTCCACTTGCCATTCTCTACCTGTCCACCAGATGCCCTTAGACCTTTCCACCAGTCACCTGATTCTCTCATTCACCTGCTCACCTGTTTCCACTTTCCCTCATCAGCCCTGTCAGTACATATACCAACCCCTTTTCCCCAGTCAGTTGCCAAATTGTCAATGGGTGTATCCGAAGTCTCTAAATTTCAATCCACAGTTCCCTCACTTGTGTCTTTTCCTTGCTTCTTATACCCTCTCACTGGGGATGCGTGGAGCGACAAAAGAAATGAGAAATATGTTTTTAGATGTGACGTTTGTTTCTGATGACGGTGGCAGCTGATCCAGCTGTGATCAGCTGTTAGTCAGCTTTAACAGCTGTAGAGACTTTTGCTGGAGTTTGTGTCTGATAAAGGCACACAGTTATCACTGCCAGAGCAGCAGTGTTTTCTCTCTGTAGCCTTTTACCTGTTTAACAAACACCTGCACATGAATAACAACCTGCATTCTGTATTTATACTGTGAACTGTGTCCTGCTCAGAGGCACAGGAATAGTTTCTATATTTCTATATTATTTATTCATTATTTGCATCTTTTATTGATATTCTGATTGTGAATTAATTATTTTAAAACCCAGAATATGATTATGGTGTCTTTTGAACATTGGAAAAATATTTATAATTAGGCTAAATGTTTTAGGGAAAATTGAAATTATGTAAACATCAAACCCAACGCTCAGGAATTATCAGCTTCACATGTGACTGAATGTGTCTTCACTCCGGTATGAAACTCCAGTGATGTTGTGATCTATCTTGAGATCAGTCTGATTAGCTGCAGCATCCAATCAATAACTGATATCCAATAAGGGGGGGTTTCGGCCAGTGAAAGGCTTCCGTGAAGGCTTCTCTCATATATCCTCGTTTATCAGAGATCCCTCCTCGCTCCTCTGAGCAGAAATAAGAGTTTGGGGTCGGCCTGCAAGATGGTGGACCAGAACAACTTCCTGTTCAAGCGAGGAGCGAGGAAATACCAAACGAGGGACTTGGGATGTACCCAGTGTTGCTTTGTTGCTTCATGCCATTGCTTTCCGAGCCTCTGATAACGTGGAACCCTGTAACCTCTGCCTGCCTGACTGACTGACCTTCTGCCTGATCCATGGACTGATGATTCTTTGCCTAACCCCTTTGGATAGGTTTGCCTGTTCAGACTGCCTTCCTGGTTTTGACCCTTGCCTGTCTGATGATTCAGTAAGCTTATGTACTTCCATTTTGTCAGAATCAGGTTTATTGTCAAGTAGGTTTTCACATACAACGAATTTGCCATGGTATATTGGTGCATAACAATAAGCATAGTAAGTATAAAATATAAAAGATAAAGCAAGCACTGAAAGTCAAGAAGTATAAATAGAAAATAGAAAATCAACAATAAAATGTGAAAAGATATAAAAAAATTATACAAAACATGTACAATATGACTTATTTAAATAAAAGACAATGAACCTGATTCCCGGCCTGCTAGTCTCCAGTCTACACCCTGGCCTGCTCTGAACCCTATAAGCCTTTAATGGACCAGTTGTGGAGCTATCCTGATATCCAGCGGCGATATTTCGATGTGACTCTTCTTGCCATTTTCAGGGGGTACCCGTGTGGAGCCCCCAGAAGAAGGCATGGTCCCCATGGCTCCCGATGCCATTGGCTGTCTCAGCCTTTCTGCTGCCCAGCGCCGCAACTGACCACCAGCCAGATCTCCCAGGTCTTCTGTAGGCCGCCCGTCTGCCTAGCCTTCAGGCCATCCGCATGAGGTCTCCTGCTCCGGCTCTGTCCATCTCCCACGCTGACCTCCTGAGGTCTCCTGCTCTGCTGCTCTTCGGTCTACAGGCCACTCATCTAGTTGGTTCCCTCTAACCCCTTTGGATAGGTTTGCCTATTCTGACTGCTTTTCTGGTTTTGACCCTTGCCTGCCTGATGATTCAGTAAGCTTATGTACCTCCATTTTGTCATTTGATCCTTTGAACTGTTCCTGTTTGCTCATTTGGTAATATAAAATATGGTTGACATATCTAACCTGAAACTTGATTGAAATACAGTTTAATAATGATGTAAACAGGGAATATTTCAAATTTCATTTTCTAATCATCCAACTACTCAAAGCGCTTCACACTACATATCACATTCACCCGATCCAAGGACACTTTGACATGTGGGCTGGGGGAAGCTGGGATTGAACTGCTGACCTTCCGATTGGTGGACGAGTCGCTCTGCCACTAAGCCACAGCCACCCCATAAACATAAAATTTATACAGCCACGTGTTTGCATGGTTCTGTTTTATGTTAAACTTCCCCCCCAAACATCCTGTCTTACTCTACTTTCAGGTCATAAAACCGACACCAGCCAGGACTTAGACAGCACGGCAATAAAAGTTAAGTGACAATGGGCCTATTTATGACCCTTATTAATCCACCCTCAGGATAATATCTGAACTTCATCAATAACCCATACAGGGAACAAAGAACAAAAGAAACCCTCTTTGCAATTTAGAGTCAAATGTACGTCAATTCATATACCATATTTAATTAATGTTATAGGCATAATGTGAAGTTTTATTTCAACGTGCTGATTTTGATGCAGGAACTGAACCACATTTTACTCTCTCATTAGCTGTAAGTATCTGTACTGTATATAGGGACATATGTATGTGTAATTGTAATAAAAACATGCTGTAAAATTATTGTCAATTAACATTTTTCTGGGGTACCAGGCAATTACTGAGTTTATTAAGGATAATATCCTGCCATTCATATAATATGTGTTTAGTTACCCTTTCGGAAACTGACCAAGTTTTAACATGGAAGCATTAAATTGGTAACAATTGATTCTTTAGGAAGCAATTAGTACAGGAGTAAAGTAAGTAAAGTAATTAAGACAGAACAGATCTGGGGTGGGAGTGAAGTCTCGGGCCGATGACATCACTGATAACAGGCTGTATCTGCTGTTCATGGACAACCCCGAGGCCCAGCTTGCTTCAACCTGCCCTGAGAATCAACTGAATCCCGAGCCGCACAGATCATGTTGAAGGCCGACGTCCAGCATTCTAACATGACAAGTTAGAAAAGTCAGAACTGTGAGTTTATCAAAATGTGGTGAGGTATGCACATTCCGCACACTCTTCTTATATAAATACTAGTGTGTGGGGAAATGGCGTATGCATGGTTTTTGTGCATAAGCATCGTTTATACATTTGGCCCCTGGTGTTACTAACTTGTGCTTGCCTGGGTTTAATACCAACATGGTACCTGTTCCTTTGGGTCCTGTTGTGTGAATAATTGGGATAAGTTGTCTTTGAACATTAAAATAATAGTTAACTACCACAATTTTAAACAGAAGGTCGACTTTGAATACACCTGTCACAATAGGAAAAGCACAGGTGTCAATAATAAAATGAATAATGTCTGAATTCCATTTAGCTGCTTTAGTTTCAGGGTCCTGGTATTATTCATACTGGCTCACTGTCAAAATGTCATGATTTACTGGGACACTTGAATAGATCAGAGAGCCATTGTTAATGTTATTAGTAACACCTAACACCTATCTCAATATTTGCTGTGAAAAAGTCCTATTATGGGAAACTTGGAAGCCTAAGCCTACCTTCCTAATTATTCTGTATATGTAATTTTTCTGATTTATTTGAATGTTGCTTGGTCAACTAGAGTCCTGTATCTTTATTCTCTTTACATCAAGGACTAAAATGGAAGAAATAAGTCTTGAACTTAATTGAGTGAACAATTTACATACACATTCAATATAAAAATATTCAAAGTTGATAAAATATTTAAGTCAAGCTAAAATGTTTTCCTACAGTATGTTTCCTACAAAACATATTAGCCTGTGCAGATTAGTTGTATGTGAATAATTTGTAGCAATTTGTAGGAGACAGGATTTCTTTGTGGTGAGGCTGACACTTCTTGTGACATTGAAGTTTTTCCTCAACATTGTGTGTTTTGTTTTTAGCAGTAATGTTTAGTAAAACTTTGAACGTGTCAGCCTCACCACAAAGATTCTAAATCATTCTAAATGTATTCCATTTGGAACAGCCTTATGTTAAGCTGTTTGTATTTTAACCAGGAATTGACGTTTTATTTCATAAAGAAAGCTATACATTTTTACTTTCAAAGCACAACCTTCATCGGCTCACATTCCTTTATATAACAAATTGGTCACATATCTGCAGCAACTTTCCTATTTAATTACTTTATAATCCTTCCTTTTCCTGTTCTAATAACTACAGGGTCAGCAGTGTCCCAGCCCAGGACATATGCAATATAATTAACTCCCACCTCTAGTTTACAGAAACACAAATTACTATTCAAAGCAAGCATGCCACACTCAGTTCAAAAGGGAATTAAGCTTGATTTCCTCCTGCTGGTGACCCCACAGAGATTACTGTGACACTGTAGTAGTGAGATATGGGCAGCGTGCTGCTAACAGCTGCATTTCCACAGAGATTAGTTCCCCATGCTCCAGTGACCAGGCCTGAACCGATACAGATACTGTTCTGTCTGGGTGGTCTACACAGGGCAACAGTAAACAAAAAGGCAGGATTCAGAACAAGTGAAACTTTAAAAAATATTTTATTGTGGCTAATTTTGATTGAAATGTATTTAAAAGTAGCTACTAGCTATATATCATATAGGCTGTGTTAACTCCGTTAACTTTTATTTTTATTTTTTGCACCAAATATTTATTGATTTTATTTTAGCACACAGTAACAGTAACATAGACAATAACAGAGACAAAAATAATAATAGAAAAAAATAATAAAAAGGATCAAGCAAGTAGACAAAACAAAAGATTTCAAATAATAAATATTAATAAAATAATAAAAAACAGGATTAAATTATAATACTTATACTATACTATATAATACCAGATGTCGGGTTCTCTTATTTCTTCTTTTTCAGTTTTTATTAATAATTTGAACAGAGGTTAGAATATCCAATTTATAGGCTACAGTAGGCCAAGCATTGTAATGACAATGAGATAATCTCAGCTTCGATGTCAAAAAAGTTACACATCACACATTATCGCATTTTTTGAGGGGGAGGAGATTTTTTACTTGTATGTTGCCTTTGTGTGTGTGATGTCTGTAAAGTAGTGAAATTTAGTTTTATACACTAACTAGCAATATTTGCTTATTCCCAGAACACTTCCTTCCTTAAATAATCCCCATACAGACAACTACTATCTTGTGTAATTTACATAATCCCTTCTAGTGTGGATCTGTATGTGACCATGATGCTGCGCACAGCGGAAAAATGGTACAAAACAAAATAACAGAAAAACAAAAATAAGACTTGCTTTTTGGTTTTGGTTTTCTTGTTTATTAGATTTTCCATTTCAAGATGAAAACAAGAAAACAGTTATTTTCCTTTTTGACCCATTTTATCGTTTTCTGGATTGAATGAAACAACTGAATGAACGGATGATACATGGAGCGACTTCAATAACTTCATGAGAAACAATTGCAACAACAAGTATGTCCCAGCCATGTTCATCAGTTTTTAGTGTCCACTGGAAAACATTTTCTGTTGTTGTCTGTGCTACTTACAGCGCGTTTTTTGTATTTGGTGTTTTCTAAATGCTGCGCATGTGTTGTCAAATTAATGAAGATGTTTTCTTGATTTGCTTGTGTTTTGTCTATTTGCATGTGTTTTCTTAAGTTGCAGTACGCTGAGCTCTCATGGCTACCATTGATCCAACCCCATATGGGATTCAGAAAATGGCAAACAAATAATAATGATAACAATAATTGAAATTGTAGGCTAAATGATAAGGCATATAACCATATAATATATAAATCACATGTTTGCCTAAATAGTCATATGGTCACCAATCACTCCTTACAGAGGAACAATATATTCAAAAGCTGACTTTTTTCACTGTGCGGACTTGACCCTGATGTGGGTGGCTAGACAAAAATGGCTGGCAATTTCCCAAAGCGTACATTTATTAGGCCAATTTACTGAACAAAAGTATTAAATAGAAGAGACCAGTTTAACACAAATTACTGTACATTGAACACTGGGATGTCTGGATATGTGTTTGCTGGTTGTATTGATGGGAGGTGCATGTTTATTTTTGTTTTGGATTTAGGTGACAAGTCATGTTAGACCATGTTAGTGGAGGTAAAATGCTTTCAAACCTCCAACAGAGCTACGACTTGTTCTAAATATGATATGAGTAGAAAAAGTGACACAAACAGAGCTCTGTCAGCAGAACCTGCAGTGTGCAGGAGTGTGGCTGTAACGCCCCTTTTAAAATGAACTAACCACACGACCAGTTTGGCATGCCCTGTTTTGAATTGGCCGTTGTGCCCTTAAAAGAAAGTTGCGGATTTCCTCATTTAAGACTACATGCAGCAAATAAACTCACATTTCCCAATGCCTCCGACATCAAACTAGACATCAACAGTAGCAGAGATTTCTCCAGCAGATATAGCTGTGTTAATGTAAACAATAAACATTAACAGCTAATCTGCTAGCTAACATTAGAAAACAATTAACGTTATGTCATAAGCACAAAAAGCTAAACACTGTACTGTGTAAGTATTAATCCATGTGCTTTAAACTTTACCAGGATATTGCTGCATAGTGTTAGCTAACTAACGCAGGCTACATAGAGTTTATAACAAGTTACCTACCAACTTTCCTAACACATTCCATGTGCAGGTTCTGCTGACAGAGCTCTGGCTTGCTGCAAACAAGGGAGGCACACACCTGGCGGTGTAATATTTTTAGTGATGAGCAAGGTGTGCTGTCATGCTGATTTGAGTATGTTCTAAATGTCCAGTTGACCAATCAGATTGCTTGGTCGGAACTACTTGTTTTATAATTATCATTGTGTCTTGTTTCAACATCTGGGAAAAGCTGTTGTAAAGATTGTGTAATTTGTAAAACTGTTTTATTGGGCCCACACAAGGGAAAGAGATGGCAGCAACAATTGAACTTTAGTGTGTACAGGTAATGAGTGCTGTGACATGGTGACCTTGCACTGCTGGTACAGAAAAAGTCTTACTGCCTCTGATCCTACAGTGTGTTGCTGAATGTTACATTTCAGCACCAAAGAAAGCTCACGTCAGCCTATATTTCATTACAAGGACTTCACATAAAGGCTGCATTGTGTTCCAAACATCAAACAGGTACTTCTCTCAGTGTGACACATTATAATTCCCATGCTTAAATCTTTTTATTTCCCCATCATTTGACATCATATGTGACATTTTGCAAGACCACTACAAACACAAGAAAACAAGAATGATGCATGAAGTACATGGCACATGAATGCTGTTTGCTCAATATGATTTACAGTAATTAAATCTTCATATTAGACTGAAAGGTGAGCCTGTTTTACTGCAGCCTGCTGTCACTCCTGCCTCCAAACGTTACCAGTTTATCACCAAACAGGAAAAGAAGTGCCCTAGACGTTTGTTTTTTAATTAAACTGTAACTTCCCGTCAAAAATGTGTTTCTCATGCTGAACAGTACTTTGTAGATGAATACTTGTCATTTTTAATTGTATATGGTCTGCATCAATTCAGTCGATGTTGGATATGGTTAACTCTCAAGGGTTAGCAGGGGCGGAGAGGGAACAAGTTAATCACAGTTAATTTTGTTTGATTCTTTATTATAGTGACTAACTATCTTCTACACATTTAAATGTACACTAGTTCTGCTCAAGCACTCATAGCGTTCTCCTTCTTTTAACAACTGTCTCGCTAATCCCAGAGTTTACACGCTATTCAGTTTTGATTCAGATGGAAGCAAAATAACCTCAGGAATATTGCAAGACAGACATGAGGTAGAGAGACTGGTGAAAAATAAAGATGCAGTCAAAATCATGCAGCCTTTGAATTGCCAATGTATTGGGAGAAAACAACAAGAGATCTTTTTGCCATGATCAGGTAGTTGGGAACTCCTACATTCTCAAGTGTGACATATTGCGAAGCAATCCTGTGACAACTAACGTGCTGACGTGCTGCGGTAAGCATAGTGCCTCATTTCTGGTCACCGGTGTTTGTGTTTTACTAGTAGCGTGTTTTTGCTGCTGATTTTACTGTTAATTTTGTTCGATTCTTCATTATAGTGACAAACTATCTACTATACATTAAACGCACACTAGTTCTGCTCAAGCATTCATAGCTCTCTTGTTATTTTAATTACTTTCTCGCTAATCCCACAGTTTACACTCTATTCATTTTTGCTAGCTATCGTTCTTTAGCTTAGCAGCTAGGAATGGCTTCTCTCTCACCCTCTCCTGCTCTCTCCTCCTCAGTGTGTCAAATGTTTAGCTATTCCTCTGCCTCCTTTAGTGATAATGGTACATGTAATAAATGTAGTTTATTTGTAGCATTGGAGGCGAGGCTTAGTAAATTGGAAATGTGGTTCCGCACCATGGGAACTCAATCATTAGCTGCTGTAGTTAGCCAGCCCCCAGTAACCGGTGCGGACCAACCAGAGGTAGCTCCTGTTAGCCGTCTCGAGCAGCCAGGAAACCAGGGAGGCTGGGTGACTGTCTGAAGGAAGCATAGCCCTAAGCAGAAGCCCACGATTCACCACCAACCTGTTCACATTTCTAACAAGTTCTCCCCATTCAGCGACACACCCGCTGAGAAACCAACTCTGATTATTGGCAGCTGCATTTTGAGAAACGTGACCATAGTCAAATGTATTCCTGGGGCCAGAGCGGGCGATACTGAATCCTATTTAAAACTGCTGGCTAAGGATAAAGGTAAATACAGTAAGACATGTTATTCATGTCGGCGGTAACGACTCCCAATTACGCCAATCGGAGGTCACTAAAGTTAATGTTGAGTTGGTGTGTACATATGCAAAGACAATGTCGGACTCCATAGTTTTCTCTGGGCCCCTGCCAAACCTGACCTGTGATGACATGTTTAGCCGTATGTCTTCATTCTGGCTGGCTGTTGAGGTGGTGTCCAGCAAACAATGTGGCCGTTGTAGATAATTGGCAGACTTTTTGCGGAAGACCTGATCTGATTAGGAGAGAAACAGCATTCATCCCACTTTGGATGGAGCAGCTCTCATATCTAGAAATCCGATTTTATTAGTGGACCAAAACCATGACAAATCAGTCATTCAGAGTTCAGACCAGGAGACAGAGTTGCAGTCCTACACGCTACCCACCCAAAACTCCTTAGTGACAGTGTCACTAAGGAGACCACTTAAATGAATTAAATCAAAAGTTAACAGAAGAGAAGTTATACATAAAAACATAAACAAAAACGCTGAAATAGCACAACAAAATAGGAGAATTAAATGTGGACTCTTAAACATCAGATCTCTGTCATCTAAAGCTGTACTAGTGAACGATTTAATATCAGAGTATCATATTGACTTATTTTGTCTTACTGAAACCTGGCTGGGTCATGAAGAACATGTTAGCCTAAATTAATCCACTCTGCTCAGTCATATTAATAATCACATTCCTCGAGGCACCGGCCGAGGAGGTGGAGTTGCAGCCATCTTCGACTCTAGCCTATTAATCAACCCTAAACCTAAACTAAATTATAACTCATTCGAAAGCCTTGTTCTTAGTCTTTCACACCCGACCTGGAAAACACGACAGCCAATTCTATTTGTTATAGTGTACCGCGCTCCTGTTCCTTACTCTAGATGTCTATCTAAAAAACAATAGTTTATTTGAGGATTTTCAGTCAGAATTTAGAGTGCATCATAGCACAGAGACAGCACTGGTGAAAATTACAAATGACCTTTTGCATCAGACAATGGACTTGTCTCTGTATTTGTTTTGTTAGATCTTAGTGCTTCATTTGACACCATTGACCATCATATCCTATTACAGAGACTGGAACATTCAATTGGCATTAAAGGAACCGCACTGAGCTGGTTTAAATCCTAGCTATCAGATCGATCTCAGTTTGTACATGTCAACAGTGAGTCCTCCGTGCACGCCAAAGTTAGTCACGGAGTTACACAAGGTTCTGTGCTTGGACCGATTCTATTAACCTTATATATGCTTTCTCTAGGCAATATTATTAGGAAACACTCCATAAACTTTCATTGCTATGCAGATGATACCCAATTATATCTATCAATCAAGCCAGATGAAACTAACCAGTTAACTAAACTTCAAGCATGCCTTAAGGACATAAAGACCTGGATGACCTGCAACTTTCTGATGTTAAACTCAGACAAAACTGAAGTTATTGTACTTGGTCCCAAACACCTCCCAGACACATTATCTAAAGATATAGTTGCTCTAGACATTGCCCTGGCCTCCAACACCGTAATGAACCTCAGAGTTATCTTTGATCAGGAGATATCCTTTAACTCTCACACAAACAAACTTCAAGGACTGCCTTCTTTCACCTACACAATATTGCAAAAATCAGGCACATCCTGTCTCAAAATGGTGCTGAAAAACTAGTGCATGCATTTGTTAGGTTAGGTCTAGGTTGGACTATTGCAATCCCTTATTATCAGACTGCCCGAATAAGTCCCTTAAGATTCTCCAGTTGATCAAGAATGCTGCAGCACATGTACTGACAAGAACTAGGAAAAGAGATCATATTTGTCCAATATTAACTTCTCTACACTGGCTCCCTGTAAAATCCAGAATAGAATTTAAAATCCTTCTCCTCACCTACAAAGCTCTTAATAATGGTCAGGCACCATCGTATCTTAAAGAGCTCATAATACTTTATTACCCACTAGAACACTGCGCTCCCAGAATGCAGGGTTACTTGTGGATCCTAGAGTCTTCAAAAGTAGAATGGGAGCCAGAGCCTTCAGTTATCAAGCTCCTCTCCAGTGGAGTCAGTTCCCATTTTGGGTTTGGGAGGCAGACACCATCTCCACATTTAAGAGTAGGCTTAAGACTTTCCTCTTTGATAAAGCTGATAGTTAAGGCTATGCATTGATCCTTTATCTGACTGAGGTTTGTGCAAGTTATAATCTATGGCTCAGACCATGGCTCTGACATACCAGTAGCCTAACTGTGCTGTGCATTGATAAATCCATGGCGCTGTCCATGGTGCTGAAGTAGCAAACAGATTTGTAATTGTGCCTTTTTCTCTTAGTCCCGCCCTTCTGTCAGTTTAGTCTTGGATCTATAATATTCTCAAAATTATACTATATTGTAGCCTATATACTCTATAGAGTAGTGTCACCTTCATGATCAAAGTGACAAGTAGTAATGTCTAGTCGTGGGGTGCTCCCATTGGACCATCCCCCCTGCAAAAAATTAACAAATCACAGACTGACTACATGTATTAGTGTAAGATTAGAATTCAGACTGGTGAGTACAGCAATAAATATAGCATCAAACATACAAACATCAATTTTATTGGCTTTTCTTCCTTCATTGAATGCCTCTATAATGACGTTCTCTAAGGTCTGAGCTATTCACACTGACAAAATACTTAATTTGCATATTAGAATTTCTGATGAAAGTAGGGCAGACAACAAAGCGAAATAGCCTTATCCTGCTAACTAAACTACGATTATATTATCCCTTTTGTTGTCTGCCTACCGCTTCAGCTGTAAACTTTGACATTTGTGTTTTCACTGGACTCACTGGGAGCTGTGGTCCTGAATCCACTCTGCTCTGCTCTTCCTCTTTGTTATCTGCAGAGCTACTGCTGCTGTCACCAGCAGCCCTGAAGGCATTAACTAGTTATTTTGAAGCATTTGGGTGCTTATGTTTCTCTGGATTTTAACTTCTTTTCTCTAAGCTTTTCAGCCCCACCTTTAGGTTTTTTTGCTTTGTTATTAATGTAAAACAAGTTTGTAACAGTCAGATCAGCTGTGTGTGTCTACACGATGTGGAAACGACAAGGAGTTAGATGAGAGAGGATGACAGCCATCCAGAACCTCACTGGGCCAGGCAGCTCACTCAACTGAGCCACAGCACAGCCCTCTCTCTGTCTTTCTGTATATTGTTTTCTTTTCTCACTGTGTCGACCTAGTTTGTGTAGCGGCCCACCAGGAACTACACAAACTGTGCCTATGACTAGCAAGTTGTTTATATCTAGTGTAAAAAGTTGACTATTTGAATTGGGGTTGGAACTAGAAGAAAACTCATGATGTGTACAGTACATACTGAAAAGGGGTCATCCTCTGGAAAATATGCATGTGATCAGTGAATTTAATGGCATTCTGCCCAGTCGATTTTAATATTTCTTGTGTACAAGGAAATATTTTAATCTGATAGTGGTTCTAGAATAGGAAGAAATGTAAATATGTCTGTGTGGCCAGTAGTTGACAACATTTCTTATTTGAGAGCAAAATCAATCTTATGTTCTTTGCCTACACATGAAAAAGATTTCTAGTTATCTTTAATCTTTTTAACACACAGTTGGATAGAGTACTATAGTTTTCCAGTGCTGTTTATATGGCTCTGTATGGTAAGATTTCATTCACACTGTGCTGTGAGTCAAAGATGGCTTTCATGCCATCTGCCACTGTAAGTGCTATGAGAAATGCTCTAATATGTCTAATATTAGCTGCTTTTCCTAGCATACAGCCCCTCAGTGGCTGTATCCTGGGGAAGACCATCTGGTAGCTCATTTTAGGATTTGTACAATGGCAGGGGCGGCACTGTGCCTCTGCAGTATGCATAATGTGCATACACAAATGTATATTGCCATATACATTGATTCTACATATTTAAATGGACATTTTTAAATTTGCGAACACAGCAAGTAATATAACTAACGTTAGCTAGGTTGTGGGTTAGCAAACTGTCCCTACAGTTGCTGCTGCGAAGCTAACAGCAAGAGAGGACGAGACGTTTCCCAGAACCAGCAGACCAGCTCCAGAGTATACAGCAATACTCACAACTCTCCTGCTACTATAGTAAACAACAACATATCTCGGCAAACTAGAAAGTAAGCCGAATGTCCATGGGCAAGTAATTTAACATTGCTAAATGTTCTTCTGAGTGTTGTATCACTAATTATTGTGCGTCAAGTGTTACGAGGCTGACATGTCAGTGTCCTTGAGCAAGACACTGAACTCTATGTGTATGTGTGGGGAAAAATGCAAGTCGCTTTTGGCAAAAGCATGTGCCAAATGAATGTAATGTACATGAATGAATGGATGTAAATGCTACTTGCATGGCTATAGTTATCAGTGGGAATGTGTGAGTAAGTATGCTGTCACATGAAGAGTGGATATTGGCAAGTGTCACTTTTTTATGATAGAATGAAAAGGGTAACTTTGAAATAGCTACAAAATGTGACACAAAATGTATTTATACCATTACTGCATGTTACTAACTCGACATCTTCTCTCTCCCGTAGTTTTGTGCTTTCTTGTTTTTCTCCTCTCTCCTTCTGTCGCTTTCAGCAGGTATTTCTGCCTCCGTTTTCCTGCTCGAAAACTGCTACTACAGTTGTTGCTAGAGAAAGGGAAGGTTAGATATAGGTCTATAGTTGTCTAAAACCCCTGGATCAAGAGTGGGCTTTTTAAGAAGAGGTTTAATTACAGCTACTTTAAAGGATTGTGGTACATAGCCTGTTAATAAAGACAGATTGATCATATCCAGTAAAGAAGTGCTAACTAAGGATAAAACATCTTTAAGCAGCCTAGTTGGAATGGGGTCTAAGAGACAGATTGATGGCTTAGATTAATTAATCATCGAAATTAGTTGAGGAAGGCTGAGGAGCAAAGCAGTCTCAATATATATCAGGTTTTACAGTTGTTTCTAAGGTTCCTGTGTTGGTACCCGCTGAAGGCAGGACTTGATGAATTTTTTCTCTAATAGTTAAAATTTTATTATTGAAGAAACTCATGAAGTCGTTACTACTGAGGGCTAAAGGAATACATGGCTCAATAGCACTGTGATTCTTTGTCAGCCTGGCTACAGTGCTGAAAAGAAACCTAGGGTTGTTTTTATTTTCGTCTATTAATGATGAGTAGTAAGCTGCTCTGGCATTACGGAGGGCTTTCCTATATGTTTTAAGACTATCTTGCCAGAGTAAATGAGATTCTTCCAGATTGTTGGAACGCCATTTTCTTTCAAGTTTTCACGATGTTTGCTTTAATTTGCGGGTTTGGGGGTTATACCATGGATCTAACTTTCATTATCTTCTTTTTTAGAGGGGCGATATAATCGAGTGTCATTCGCAGTGAGCCTGCAGCACTATCAACAAGATGGTCAATTTGGGAGGGGCTGAAGTTAGCATAGGAGTCCTCTGTTATATTGAGACATAGCATTGAATTAAATAAAGATGGAATTGCTTCCTTAAATTTAGCTACAGCACTATCAGATAGACATCTAGAGTAGGAGTTTTTGCCTAGTTGCATGTGTTATATTTTGTATGTTTATCTACAATATATCAATTGGACTGGGACCAAATCTGTTTGGAATATTATGGAACCCCAGGGTTAGGAATGACATGTTATGAGGTAACATAAAGGACAGGGCCCCAATGAAAAAGATTTTCCAAATGTTTCTTGGGGGCCCAGGAAAGTAAAATAAATATGTTCTGAAGGTAGGTCATGGGAGTTTGCTCATCCAGTCTACATGGCTTTTGTGGACAGGGAGAAGGCATTCAACCGTGGTACTGCACAAGAATGGGGTACCAGGGCCGTTGCTATGAGCCATACAGTCCTTATATAACTAGAGTGAGAGCTGTGTCCATATTCTCGGCAGGAAGTCAAACATGTTTTCAGTTTGTGATTCTGTTTGTGATTTTCATGGACAAGCTATCAAGGCGCAACAAGGGGAAAGAAAGTGTATGGTTTGGGGACCTCAGAATTGCTTCTCTGCTGTTTGCAGATGATGTCATTTATTTGGCTTCATCAGACTATGACCACCAGCATGTGATGGGGCAGTTTGCACTTGAGTGTGAAGCGTCGAGATGAGAATCAGCACTTCCAAGTCTGAGGCCTTGGTTCTTTGCTGGAAAATGGAGGATTATTCCCACCGGGTTGGGATTGAGTTGCTGCCCCAAGTGAAGGAGTTCAAGTACCTTGGGAAAGAGTGAGGGTAAAATGGAGCGTGATCGACAGGCATATTGGTGCAGGGTCAGCAGGATACCAGACCGTGGTGGTGAAGAGAGAGCTAAGCCGGAAGCAAGATAAGAAAATTGCACTTTGCTGGAAAGATGGAGTTAATAAGATCTGATTTTTTTTCCTTTTTAGATGTGGATCACCCGCTCAGGAATTCTTTGAGCAAGTTTCTGCTGTTACGCTGCCTGAACTCGCAGACATCATGTCGCTTATGAGAGTATCCACCAGCCCAAGGTTTTTATTGGAAGTTATGGATTGTATTGCGCCCCTTTTACAAATTATTTTTAACAGCTCGCTGTCTACTGGCTGCGTCCCTGATTTCTTTAAAACAGCTTGTGTCCAGCCAGTCCTACAAAAACCTGGGCTTGATCCCACCCTCCTGGATAACTATCGCCCAATATCCAAATTGCCTTTTATTTCGAAGATTCTCGAAAAACTTGTATCTAAGCAGCTTCTTGCTGCTGTGGAAAACAATAATACCTTTGAAAAGTTCCAATCTGGCTTTCGTCAACACCACAGCACTGAGACAGCCCTTCTCAAAGTCACCAATGACCTTTTAATGAATGCAGACGCAGGCATGTGTTCAATTCTTGTGCTGTTGGACATAAGTGCTGCCTTTGACACAATTGATCATGGCATTCTTTTAGATAGACTGAGGCACTGGGTGGGCATATCTGGCACTGCACTTGACTGGTTATCATCATATTTGTCCAATAGGAAATTCTGTGTCAGCATTAATAACTTCATGACATCATTTTCCCATATCAAGTACGGTGTGCCTCAAGGTTCAATTCTGGGACCAATATTGTTCTCCTTATTCATGCTTCCTTTGGGTGATGTAATCCGCAGACAGAGTTCTCTGCAGGACTGCCTGTCTGACATAAAAAATTGAATGTCGATAAATTTTCTTCAGCTCAACTCAAATAAAACTGAAATCCTTGTTATTGGGCCCCAACACATCACTAAACAAATACTGCCATCCACTGGTAACCTGTCACACCATATCCAAGGCCCACTCAAGCTTCACACACCTAGAAAAGAGCAACACCTACATCAGAATGCTGTTTGTTGATTTCAGCTCATTATTCAACACAATCTCTATATTAAAATACTGAAAAATGTGTCACTGTCCATATGAAACTGTCCTCCTAGAAGAAAGACAGCATCAGTCATTTCAGCAAATGCCCCAAAACAGCATATGTTTACATTCAAGTGACATAGCCCTCTAGCTGCCATAGTAATTATGATGGTAGCAAAGGAGGAAGTCACTTCCAAACCGTAACTATGATAGTGAAGCTCCCCTAACCTTAACAAAGTAATAATTTGAACCCAAACCATCTTTTTCTTTCCCTTAACCTAACCAAGTCGTTTTTGTGCCTAAACCTAACCAAACCTGTATTGTCAAATCATTAACTGATTTAATTTTTCAACAGTGATTCATAACAGTTTTGAAGGTGTAACATGGTTGGTGCAGGAAAGAGCTAGCAGCATGTGGCTAGTTAACAGGATAGTTGTTGTGATAGCTCAGAGAGTTGACAGACAACGGAATGGAGATTTCCACACTGCTACTTTATAGCTACAGTACTTAACATCGACCATACAATGCCAGGTCTCCACAGCACTATATTCACTAATCATACATAAGCAGTAGAAGTCTAGTATTTCTGACTACTCAAAGTGCTTCAACTACATATCTCATTCACCCCATTCGCACACATTCATACACTGATGGCACAGCCCTCAGGAGCAATTTGGGGTTCAGTGTCTTGCCCAAGGACACTTCGACATGTGGGCTGTGTATCGAACCGCCGACCTTCCAATTGGTGGACGACCCGCTCTACCACTAAGCCACAGTCACCCCTCTTGTGGACGTTGGTCGGAGTAGTATTTCAGCACACTGTGGAAAAGGGAGACAAAGGGAGACACCACTTTGTGGTTCTATTTGACATTGCAGTAATACTACATTTACTGGACTTCTTTCTGTAACATATCAGATTCAACAAGTTCTCCAAATTAAATGTGCGTATGATACTCAGATGTACGTGTCTGTAAAATTATTAAATTAGAGGCCTACTTGTCTGCTGTAAAATCTTGGATGTCACGTAATTACCTGCTCCTAAATTCTGATAAAACTGAGATGCTCGACATAGACACCAGTTTGAGAAATCACACAGTTGTCAAGAGTTACTGTTATTTGATCAAAGTGTAACTGCCAAGAATCTATTTCATTTGATCCCTCTCTTTTGATCAGCACATTAAAGCAATCACCAAGATGGCCTTTTTTTCACCTACGTAACATACATGTAGCTAAATTTAGTTTTTTTCTGTCCTTGGCAGATGCAGAGATCCTAATTCACACCTTTGTTTCATCCAGACTTGATTACTGCAACGTTTTGTTGTCAGGCCTGCCGCGTGCTACTACTAAAAGACTTTAAATGGTTCACATCAATTTTAGCTTCCCTTCATTGGCTCCCTATCCATCAGATCAGACTTTAAGGTGCTTCATGACTTACAAAATTGTAAATGGGCAAGCCCCTTCATACCTGTCTGATCTCCTTAAACCTTATATTCCATCCCGTGCTCTCGGATCTCAGAATACAGGCCTCGTGTCTGTCCCCAGGGTTGTAAAGTCAGCTGGCTACAGGGCTTTTTCCTATCGAGACTTTGTTGGGGCCTTTAAGTCCAAACTTAAAACTCATCTTTTCATCTTAACCTTCAGTTAACTGCTTATTATTGATTACCTTGTACCCAGTAGGCGATTTGTTAATTTAAAAATTTTTTAACAGGGCATTTGCTGAAACGACTGATGCTCTTGTTTTTCTTGGGAAGACAGTATAGCAGATTAAAGTCTTAAATACATTAAACTGATCATAGCGAATGACCTTGAATGAATTTTGAATGAAGTACAAAGTGCTTCACAACAAGAGAAATAAAATACCACAGTGAATGACGAAATATAAAGAAATAAAACACATAAAATACACAAAAGCAATAAAATAAACAGTAAAATAAACAGCCAGTTCAGGTAAAATCAGGATATGCTTTCAGATAAAAATGTGTTTTGAGACGAGACTTAAATGAAGACACTGACTCAGACAACCTAATTTCTTCAGGCAAGTTGTTCCAGAGCCTCTGGGCCCTGATAGCAAAAGCTCTGTCCCCCTTAGTTTTCATCCTGGACTCAGGAACAGACAGGAGACCCCTGCCCGAAGATCTCAAACTACGTGAAGGTTCATAAGGGATTACAAGGTCTAAAATATAGTCTGAAGCCAGGCCATGAAGAGCCTTAAAAGTAATCAACAAGATCTTAAAATCAATCCTACAACAAACAGGGAGCCAGTGTAAAGAGGCTAAAACAGGTGTTATGTGGTCATACTTCTTGGTCCTGGTTAATAAAATAATAAATAAATGGTTAACAGCCTAGCAGCTGAGTTTTGTACAGTCTGCAGTCGTGTCAGAGTTTTTTGATTAAGACAAGTGAACAGGCTGTTACAATAATCAAGGCGTGAGGAGATAAAAGCATGCACAACAGTTTCTGCATCACTAAGATTTAAAATAGATGTATATCTCTCTATTGCAATATTTCTGAGGTGATAGAAACATGATTGGACAAGCTTAGTGATATGTTGCTCAAAACATAAATTGCTATCAAACAGGACACCAAGATTTCTTGCAACAGGCTTGATATGTTGTGACAGGTTACCAGTGGATGGCAGTATTTGTTTAGTGATGTGTTGGGGCCCAATAACAAGGATTTCAGTTTTATTTGAGTTGAGCTGAAGAAAATTTATCGACATCCAATTTTTTATGTTAGACAGGCAGTCCTGCAGAGAACTCAGCGTACTAAGTTCAGTGGGCTTGACAAAGAGGTACAACTGTGTGTCATCCGCATAACAATGAAAAGAAATATCGTGTCTGCGGATTACATCACCCAAGGGAAGCATGTATAAGGAGAACAATATTGGTCCCAGAATTGAACCTTGAGGCACACCATACTTGATATGGGAAAAGGATGACATGAAGTTATTAATGCTAACACAGAATTTCCTATTGGACAGATAAGATGCGAACCAGTCTAGTGCAGTGCCAGATATGCCCACCCAGTGTCTCAGTCTATCTAAAAGAATGCCATGATCAATTGTGTCAAAGGCAGCACTTATGTCCAACAGCACAAGAATTGAACACATGCCTGCGTCTGCATTCATTAAAAGGTCATTAGTGACTTTGAGAAGGGCTGTCTCAGTGCTGTGGTGTTGACGAAAGCCAGATTGGAACTTTTCAAAGGTATTATTGTTTTCCACAGCAGCAAGAAGCTGCTTAGATACAAGTTTTTCGAGAATCTTCGAAATAAAAGGCAATTTGGATATTGGGCAGTAGTTATCCAGGAGGGTGGGATCAAGCCCAGGTTTTTGTAGGACTGGCTGGACACAAGCTGTTTTAAAGAAATCAGGGACGCAGCCAGTAGACAGCAAGCTGTTTAAAATAATTTGTAAAAGGGGCGCAATACAATCCATAACTTCCAATAGAAACCTAGTTGGGATTTTGTCCAGAGGGCTGGAGGATACTCTCATAAGAGACATGATGTCTGCGAATTCGGGCAGAGTAACAGCAGAAAAATTGCTCAAAGAATCCTTGAGTGGGTGATCCACATCTAAAAAGGCAGGATTGGGGGTGATATCAGATCTTATTAACTCCACCTTTCCAGCAAAGTGCAAAAGAAACGTTTCACAATCAGCATAACACTCAGCAGGGGCACAAGGAGAGGCTGGGTTAACTAACTGATCCACAGTCTTAAATAGGAATCTGGGGTTGTGCTGATGGGCAGAAATAAGTGCAGAGAAATTAAGTGTTCTTGCATTCTTTACCATCCTGTTATAAAGGCGTAATAACTCTTTCATGGCCACAAAGTGGACCTGGTGATTTCTTCCATCTGCCTTCTGCTCTTCTGCATTTCTTTTTACAGCTTCGAATACTGTCATTTAACCATGGCTGTTTTCTAGTCTTTGAGTTTTGTCTATTTTTCAGAGGAGCTATGAGATCTAAGGTTGAAGAACACAGGTAGTTAAAATAATCAACCAAATTGTTGGTGTTGGAGGAATCGGGAAACACACTGCCAGGAGAACTGAACAGTGTACAGAATTTTGAGGCACTATGCTCATTAAGGACGCGTGTGTACTTAGAGCGGGATAAGACAGTACTAGCAGCCTGTAATTCACACTTCCAGCTATCAGAATAAAATCAGCGTTTACATTACAGTATTTAACTCAGTAAACTCATTTTAAAATGGGGCACCATCCAAAAAAGGAAAAAATAATAGCCATGTATAATAATACAATAAAACAATTAATCATCTATTTAGTCTCTGTCTGAATGTTGCTACAGAGCTCTTGTCTCTGGACAGTGACCGGAATACTTCATAAACAGAAACCACATAGGCTGATTAAGCTCTTTTATAAATGGAAAGTTTATTAACTATGTTAATGAAGCTCTAGCGAAAGTACAGCATTTCTACTTGCATTTTATCTTATTGTAGGCTATGATCAATGAAGTTGTGTAAATGCATATTTACATTTCCTGTTTCATTAGCTAACAGGGTTTACGCTGCCTCTGCAAAAGCCACTTAACTGCTGCACTCTGTGTTTTGATGTATCCTTGTAACAGTTTGAAAAAACATTTTCTATACATTGCCTGTACTCCTACAATGGGATAGAATTAGCATGTGAGCGAGATTTTAATGCATCAACTGTAGGGATGTAAAGTGGTCCCAGATCAGCCTGTGGTGCCATGCAGCACAACCAGGCAGGCTATTTGAATACAGCAATGCTTATGCAGGGCAAACAAATTTGTTCATGTAGGAGCAGAAGTTGACTTTAATTGCTGCTTCCTTTTTTCCGTCAGTAACTCTCAGACTTTTAGTTGATTTAATATGCATCAAGGTTTTGAAGTCAGTCAGTGTTTTGTGTCAACAGTAGCTGGCTTTTTAATTCACAGTAATGATTGTTCTTTTTTAGATGGCAGATGTAAATAAATTTTAAAGACTGGAACCTTTAAGTGCTACATTTAGCTTTCATAAACATTGTTATAATTGAGACACGGGCGAATTCACAAAGAATTAATTGCAGCCACTGATAGTACCATGAACTGCGCAAAGGAAATGCAGACAGTTAAACAAGTGGCTAAAAGGATAAGTCATATAGTCATATTCTATATTTTTCTTATTGTCAACAAATCTCATGTGCAGATCCAAACCAACAATGAATGTATCTACTAACTAACTAACTAACTAACTACTTACTAAATAAAGTATTGTGTGTGTATCAAAGCCTGATTTATCTTATTCCTCTGTAACATAGAGCTCCATTGTTGCCCAAAGCTGTTAGAAACAAGTCAATGAGCCACACTACTGCACTGGGTGACATGTATCTTCATTACCAAATGCAGGGTAGCATTGTGTTTTTTCCACCTCAAAACCAGTGTACCTTTTAGTGTAAGGATTGTTGTTCTACTAAAAAATAATAACCTAATATTCTAATCTAATATTCATGAAATAACATTAGAAAATTAGAATAAATGTCATTTTAGGATTAATTACCTACAGTTCAGTGTTGACATAGTAACTTAATACCAGGCTGAAAAGTAATGTTTCTCTGGTTGAAAGGCTGTTGCACATGCGACCACACACAGTGTGGATGTGGTCAGAAGCTCTCACATTCAACCCCTCTTCATGTACATTCCCTGTTAAACGTGTATAGTAAGGAGCAGATTCTCTGAACAGCTTTGTAAGCATTTCTAGACTGGAACAGAAACAGTCATTAAAGAGGACAGTTGCCACTAAAAAGCTTGTTTTGCAGTGAAATGGAGTCTGGTGATACTGTACCCACCTGAGAGCAGCCCATCCCCATCCCCTCACCACTCCTCCATAGTCTGCAAGGGAATATCTTATCAGAGCCATTAGGACACCGCCTAGCAGGGTATGGCTCTGCTTTCAAGGAATTAAAAATTAACCAGCTCACTGTTTTATGTTGTGTTGTCTGCTAAAGAATAGGGAGGGTTCCCTGCACTGAGATAGAAAGAAGTTGATATTAGAAAATCTAGAGATCAAGTTCAGAATGCAAACTGTCTGGGAAATAACAGCTTCTAAGTCATATTTCTTTTCACACAGTGTAAGTCTACAGTGTAGCAGCAGACAGTGTAGAACAGGCAGTCTCTGGCAGTGTCAGCCCTTGTTTATCCAATCTCTGATCTCTTCAAATTAGCACCTAAAAGTCACCATGGGATGTGTGCTCACATCACAACTGAGTATTTGCTGACTTCTGTCCCCCTGTCAGGGAATGATGCCCTGTTGTTTTTTGCAGCACGCTTACTCATTGATCGCTGCAAGGTTCAGTGTCAGCTCATGTTAAGGGGAAGTCACTTTTATTGTGAAACACACTGTTGATTCCTTTTTGACTCACTCGTCTTGCTGGGAGTTTGGACCACAAAGGGTTTTCATTATTCAGCCCACTGTACAAAAACAATGACTGAGTTAACCAGGAATTTAGAAACTGCTGGCAATATTTTTTAGCTATGCTAGTAGTATGGTTCAAGGGATGGCAATGCCAGACTGAAATTACTCACACTAACTATTACTATTGGATTGATTGCCATGATATTTTGTATAGCTATTCACATTCCCAGAGGACGAATCTTAATGACTTTGTTGATCCTCTGACTCTTTCTCTAGCGCCACCATGAGGTTTGTGGTTTAGAGTGAAATATCTCCACAACTATTGGATGGTTTGCATGAAATTTGGGTCACACGTTCATGTCCACGTCAGAATTGTAATAATATTTGTGATCCCTTTTTTTCCTATAACACCATTATCAGGTCAAAATGATTTGACTAGTACTTTGGTTTATGAACAACTACCTGCAAAACTAATGATATTCCCATCTCCCTCAGCTGTAGTTTGTGTTTAGTGCTAATTAGCAAATGTTAGCATGACCATATGCTAAACTAAGATGGAAAACATGGTAAACATTAGCCTACCTGCTAAACATCAAGATGTAGAACATCATTGTGAGAATGTTAGCATGCTGACGTTAGTATTTAGCTCAACTAAACTGTAACTGAAAAAACTATTAGTCTTGTTCAATCCTCATACATTTTCATGCAAGCAACTACAATAAATAAGTACATAGACCTAATAAAATGTCAAATGTCAAAAAATGACAAACATTACTTTTTGTCATGATGTTATATATTTTTCATTGGCAGAGCTACCAACTCTCACGCATTGACCAAGAGACTCACGCAATTGATACTTTTCACACCATCTCACACCACACATCCATTTTCTCACACAGTGAAAAACAAATTTAGAACTGATAACGTTGCAGTACGAATCAACTCCGCCCCCTGCTGATGCAACACCAGCATATGCTGGGATAGTAATCAAGTGGACCCACTCTCGCATTGTGAGACAGTTTGTGACTAGAGTTTGTAACATTACTGGTAGAGTTTTGCGATAGAAAAACAAAAAAAAATTAAGTGTTGCCAACAACTGTCTGTCATTGATTAATTGATGTCTTTTACCATCTTAAAATGTTAAATTTAAGTGTAGATACATGAAGGTAAGAAGGATTATAAGACATTAAATTTAAGACAATGAAATGGTGGTTAAATGGACTGTACTTATAGCGCAGACTACTCAAAGCGCTTTAACTACGTGTGTGAATCCCATTCACACACTGATGGCAGGTGCCATCAGTTCAAGGAAAGTAAATCATTCACACACACACACTCACACACCGAAAGCAGCCTCGGGAGCAATTTGGGGTTCAGTGTCTTGCCCAAGGACACTTCGACATGCAGGCTGGGGGAAGCCAGGATCGAATCGACGACCTTCGGATTGGTGGTCGACGCACTTTACCACTAAGCCACAATCGCTGTTATACAGTGTTTTGTGGCGTACAGTGTATTTGTATATTTTTTTTAAAAGGGAGTACAAAAGTATTTTGAGTTACAGTGAGAAGGTATAATCATAATATACTCCTCATAATAAAGAGTCTTAGTCAGACTACTACAACCTAGCAGCGCAAGGGCAGAGGACGCAGAGTGGAATTGCTCAAATCATGATACTCCAGAATTCCCCAGAGGCAGATACGGTAAGCTGTTGTTGGTTAATGTGTGTACTGTTGTTATTAGATCGTTGAGTCATCATGTGATAGTTAGCTGTGCCATGCCATTCTCCTAGATACACAAGCTGACAGTTCTCTGAGGATGTAAGCAGAAGATCCGTCCATTCTGTGTGCAAGCGTGTATGTGTATGTGTGTGAGAGAAATTTAACCAATTACCCTCTTGGTGGAAATTAATCTTCCAAAGGCTAGGCTTCCCCATCTTTTCTGAAAGGTGTTGGACTTAGTGTTAAAATTAGATTTATTTTATTATGCCTTCATAAGAGAAAATAAAATGAAATTCATTTTCTAATCACTCTGGAACAGGTTGATCTGGTAACACTTTATAATAACCATCATTAATAAATGGTAAACTGAGTGAGTTATTTCACCGATAACAAACAATGAAATGATAATTAATGTTTAATAATTATTAAACAAACATTATTTGGATGGCTATTATAAAGTTGCAATTGATGTTTATAATACTTTGTAAATAGATAATAAATGCTTTGTAACGCATATATATTATTTGACTGACTGTTGCAACTGATGTTTATTTGAAGAGGTGTGCATAATACTGACATGGCCCGTGTCATGAACATGAAGGAGTCTTTATGAATGTTTGACTGTTGTCATTTGGTCAGTTATGTCATTTTTAATGTAAAGTTGACATTGGTCTGACAACTTGACATTAACCAAGAAAACATAACCTGTCATAGGACGGTGTAGTCCCTCATTCGTCCAGGAATGTTCCATCGTAGAAAAGGTTTCAGTCGTAGTCATCTGGAATCAAGAATCAAGACATTTCGGCTCCCATCCGGAAGTCATTCTCAATTGTAGAAATGGTCTGAGAACTCAGAAATTTAAGCTAATCTGTGTTGCTTAAGCCCTGGCCTCAGGGAGGAGTCTTCCTGAGTGCCTGCTGTTTACCTAATTTCAACTGTTTCAGGTGAGCAATACTGATGAGGTCAGAAATTACATATATTTCTAATACATATTAGCAAAAAAGGTTGGCACCAGTAGTTAAATGACTAAAAATGTGTAGGCTAAAGTCATAGTTTATGCCTACCCGTCTCACAATACAAAATTTTCACTTCATAAGCAATACATCAGTAGCTATTCAGAATTTACTATAAATGCATAAATCACATGCACAGTATAACCCATAAACACAGTAGCTGTAATAGGGAGAAAAGGAAAATATACATTTACATAAGCATTGGATGTACTGACATTGTCATGACAACTGTGGTGGTGTGTACTATATTTAATGGATCAATGGAAAAGTGGGGGAAAAAAAGAATAAATAACACTGACTTGTTCAAAGAATTTGAAAGTGTTTTTAAACATTAAAAATATTGATGTCTTTAACAGGAATAGGCAATGTGTCTTAGACAATGACACAGGATGAGCCATTGTATAATTGCTTAACAAGATATTATACAAATATACATTACCATAGTTTTCTTGAATTCTTGATCGATCAAAACCTGCAGATCTTGAAGGGTTACAATTTTTATGTGCTTCTTGTGGTAGAGCTGGGCTCTCTTCTGCAGTCCCCTTTTAGTTCGTAAACTTGCTTCACCAATATGCCCATCTGTTCTTTGATAACCTCTTGATTGGTCAGGATGGTTCGTATCACAGCTAAACAAAGAGATCAGAAGATATGGTCTCTATTTAGTCAAGGTATATGCATTAAAAACAAAAAGTGAAAATGTATGTATGTATGTAGCCTTGCGCAGTCAGCCTGCCAATTTCATTTTGCTTATTGTGGCGAGCAATGGTCCGGAGGCAAGTTGTCAACGACAAAGCAGTTGCCATTTATATATACACAGCTTTTATTGAATCAGGTCATCTCACTGAGATCAAGAGAGACCTGAGTTCAGCAGATAGAAAGAAAAACAAACATAGCCAGACATAACAAAAGGACATAAAGCATCAGAGACAGTCACAGACATCACTAAATAGATCTGAAGATGAAAGTTTCTGTTATATCATTTGGTCTTATGGAGATGGCGGTGGAGAGCATTGTCTTCCATTGGTGTTCAACTGGGTTGTGATTGGGCGAGTATGAAAATTGCGTGAATAAAATGCTACAGCCTTTACAGTCACCAGAACTCAACCCAGTTTCAGCTGTTCCGGAGGCTCGTGGTGGCCTGACTCCATACTAAGACACTTCATGTTGGTTTTTCCTTTCATTTGTCACCCATCTTTATCTCTTTATTCTGGCCTACCTTTAGGATACTGTGTTGTACCACTATGTATAACATTACTATCTTGTACAAATCCTTGAAGTAATCAGCTCCATGATGATGTCTCTTTTTCTCTCTATAATAGTCTCTACTCACTTTGACCTGAGAATGTACCGAAGTATACTTCATATGCTGTGTACATTTGTCCACTTGCTTTCAAGTCCTTAAATATACTCAACAATGATTCATCTGACTCCTTGTATCATTTATTCAACATAATCATTATTTTGAAGTTGATTGGTTAGGCCTTTACCCAGTCAGACATCATCAATTCATCAATTTCAAAATACGATGCTGCAGCTGGATCAGCTGTTAACCAATCAGAGCTGCACACTTTGTATTTCAAAAACAAAGCACTGTCAACATTTAGTCAGAGTGGTGCAATTTTGCTTTCAAAATACAGGTGCCACTCATTTAAAAAAATCCCTAGCGAGGCTAGTTCCTTTCTCACATTTATTGAAGTTTGCATTTCGTGCACGGGTTGGTGTGGCTGTGGTTCTCTCATTAATCACTGCAAACAAGAGAACAAGATGGCATCAGAATTTAAATTTCAAAGTGTACAAAACTGTCATAAACCTTCTGTCTCTTGCAAATTACAAGTGAGAATGTGAATAAATACACATTTTAGTTTTAAGATTAAATTTGTCTTAGGTAGGATCTCTCTGCACCCATCTTGCCGGGATAAACAAGCCATGTCAGCTTAACATGGTGAAAGTTTTTTTTTGTTGTTGTTGGTTTTTTTACTTCAAAACATGTCTAACTTTGAGATAAACTAAAGTTTCAGGTAAAGTTGTAGCAGCCTATCTATATGCTTTTTAGTTTTTAACATTGTTTTTGATGGACATAGCTGTTGGGTGTTCATATTTTCGACTTCAATAAATGTAACATTTACTCACGTATGCTGGAATGGTTGTTTCTGGCCCAAGATGGTGTGTCGTTTTCTCTGAGAGCTACAGTGAAAATAAGATCATTAATAGACGAAAATAAAAACAACCCTAGGTTTCTTTTCAGCACTGTAGCCAGGCTGACAGAATCACAGCTCTATTGAACCATGTATTCCTATAGCCCTCAGTAGTAACGACTTCATGAGTTTCTTCAATAATAAAATTTTAACTATCAGAGAAAAAATTCATCAAGTCCTGCCTTCAGCAGGTACCGACTTATCTTCAAACACAGGAACCTTAAAAACAACTGTAAAACATGATATATATTTTGACTGCTTTGCTCCTATCGACCTTCTTCAACTAACTTTGACAATTAATTCATCTAAGCCATCAACCTGTCTCTTAGACCCCATTCCAACTAGGCTGCTTAAAGACATTTTACCCTTAGTTAGCACTTCTATACTGGATATGATTAATCTGTCTTTATTAACAGGCTATGTACCACAGTCCTTTAAAGTAGCTGCCATTAAACCGCTTCTTAAAAAGCCCACTTTTGATCCAGGGGTTTTAGACAACTATAGACCTATATCTAACGTTCCCTTTCTCTTTAAGATCCTTGACAAAGCAGTTGCCATTCAGTAGTGTGACTTTCTAAATAACAGTTTATTTGAGGATTTTTAGTCGGGATTTAGAGTGCATCATAGCACAGAGACAGCACTGGTGAAAATTACAAATTACCTTTTAATTGCATCAGACAATGGACTTGTCTCTGTACTTGTCTTGTTAGATCTTAGTGCTGCGTTCAACACCATTGACCATCACATCCTATTACAGAGACTGGAACATGTAATTGGCATTAAAGGAACCGCACTAAGCTGGTTTGAATCCTATCAGGATTCAACCATCGATATCAGATCGATCTCAGTTTGTACATTCTGTGCTTGGACCGATTCTATTCACCTTATAAGTGGTTCCTGTAGGCAATATTATTAGGAAACCCCCCCTTAACTTTCATTGTTATGATACCCAGTTATATCTATCGATCAAGCTGGATGAAACTTACCAGTTAACTAAACTTCAAGCATGCCTTAAGGACATAAAAACCTGGATGACCTGCAGTTTTATGATGTTAAACTCTGACAAAACTGAAATTACTGTACTTGGACCCAAACACCTCCGAGATCCATTATCTAAAGATATAGTTACTCTAGATGGCATTGCCCTGGTCTCCAGCACCACCATAATGAACCTTGGAGTTGTCTTTGATCAGGATTGATCCTTTAACTGTGATAGTTAGCCTCTATTCCCCCTCATCCCTGTGTGCTCTAGTGTGCTTTTCCTTTCCTTGTGTTTCTTGGGTGTCCCCTGTTCGTTGCTGTTTGTGTGTGTGTGTGTGTGTGTGTGTGTGTGTGTGTATGTGTTCTGGTCTGGCTTCCTGGTCTCCCCATCAGTCTGCACAGCATATCTACCAGGCTCTACCACACTACCAGCACTAGATCGTCTCTGTACACTTGTACGAAACCTACGTTACGGCACCAACCTTGACCAAAGACAAGGGAATAGTACGCTGTAGTTTTTGCCTTGTTGTAACTTAGTTTTGTTTCTGTCACAGAGCTATTCTCTACCGGTGATCTCAGCTACAGTCTCCCCTCGGATCTCTGTAAGACTGTCCCTGTACCAACTGCCATGCTACACTAGCCAGCTGCCTTGCCTGCTCTGCCAACCTCACCTCCTGAGCCTACTGCCTCTGGGGTCCAACCTACTTCCCCCACGGATCCGCTGCTTGGCCGGTTCAGCACATCCCATTACACCAGCCAGTCCAGAGCCTGCTTCCCCTGTCTCCGTCCGGAACGTCGCTGCGTCATCCACGACCCGGACCGGCCGCGTCCTCTGAGTCAACAGAGAACTACACCAGACTTCTACACAGTTATTATAACAGCTACAGTAAAGACTGTTACTAACTAAACCCAGCTCTGTTCCATTGTGTTCTGCATTTGGGGTTCTTTGATCGTGCACTACGACATTAACTCCCACATGAAACAAACTTCAAGGACTGCCTTCTTTCACCTAGGCAATATTGCAAAAATCAGGCACATCCTGTCTCAAAATGATGCTGAAAAACCAGTGCATGCATTTGTTACTTCTAGGTTGGACTATTGCAATTCCTTATTATCCCGCTGCCCGAATCAGTCCCTTAAGAGTCTCCAGTTGATTGAGAATGCTGCAGCACGTGTACTGACAAGAACTAGGAAAATTCACCTCACCTACAAAGCTCTTATCGGTCAGGCACCATCATATCTTAAAGATCTCATAATACCGTATTATCTGACTAGAACACTGCGCTCCCAGAATGCAGGGTTACTTGAGGTTCCTAGTTTCCAAAAGTAGATTGGGAGCCAGAGCCTTCAGTTATCAAGCTCCTCTCCTGTGGAATCAGATCCCAGTTTGGGTTCAGGAGGCAGACACCATCTCCACATTTATGAGTAGGCTTAAGATGTTCCTCTTTGATGAAGCTTATAGTTAGGGCTGGCTTTAGTGAGCCCTGAACCATCCCTTAGTTATGCTGCTATAGGCCTAGACTGCCGGGAGACTTCCCATGATACACCTTATTCCTCTCTCCTCTCCCTCTCCATCTGTATGCATTTTTATCCCATTACTGTATGTTATTAACTCGACATCTTCTCTCTCCCGTAGTTCTGTGCTTTCTCGTCTCTCCTTCTGTCGCTTTCAGCAGGTATTTCTGTCTCCGGAGCTGCAGAGACTGGATCTGTGGTTGTGGGCCACTTGCTGCCCCTGTGTTCCTGCTCGACAACTGCTGCTGCAGTTGTTGTTATTGGTAGTACTGTCATTATTATTCCTATAGCTGTCTTTCATATTATTAATTTATTAATATTAATGTTACCACTACAATTTAATTATTATTACTATTATAAAAATAATAGGTTGTATTTGGATTGAAGCCATAAAATGTGGTGTCTTGAATTTACATATTTTTAATTTTAATATAGTTGAATGAAGCTTTGAACAAGGGAAATATTATATAGTATTTATGTGAAGAGTGTGAAAAAAGTTTAATCTTTAAGCTTTTTAAGGTACAATTTAAAAAGGTAATGTTGGGAAAGTTAGGGTTCAAGAGCTTAAATGTTTGATTTTGTAAATAACTGTGTATATGCAGGTTGTGTGTTATTTACCATAATTAAATTAATTTAACTTTGCTACCAAAAAAAAACAAAACATCTCTGATAATGATTTGACGTTATCTCACATCATCTAACACTTCATCATCTTACAATTCAAAAATCTTGGTCATGTATCATTCAACTGCAAATTTTGGGCACATCTCTGGACTTTGCAGTTTTCACAGATACACTTGCCTTTGAGTGACATTCAATCTAAAGGGGTGACTTATTTTATTTGCAGGACAATGAATTAGGGAAAGTCTGTCATTTTGTCAGATCAGTGGATTTAACAGACTATGAAAGTACTCATAGTGACTTTGATCATAAGGCGAATAAGAATTTCATTAGTTAGAAACTAGGGCTGAAACGATTCCTTGAGTAACTCGATTACTAAAAAATCATCGATTCAAATTATTAATGTTTAATGATTAAACAAAGCTTCTATTCAAATAATTTAACTTTAGTCCATATATTACATACAGTGCACTGTGTTTCGCACGGATGATTATTACTGTTGCACAACACTCTGACGCTGTGTGTGATCACAGATGGTTCAGAGCGTCTTTGGTGGGATTTGACAGCGAGAGCCGCAGAGAAGAGACAGGCCAGAGAAGTCTGTATAGTGTGTCTACTGGAAAACTGAACGAGCCGACCACAACAGCATGATGTCTGTGCTTCAGGATCTCAGCAGAAAGCGACCCGACACAAGCTATATGAAGGCTAGTAAAGAATGTAGACTATGTTAATTATGGCTATATGTAATGGCTAGTTACATAAATCAATGTGGTAGCTAGTTATGATGTCCCTAAATTAGCTAGGTTTTGTTCAAGAAAATAACCAGAAAATATAATGCTGCAGTCTGTTTGTGAAAGCCTGAGCTTCATTCATGTTATTTATTATCACAACAGTCACTGTTCCTGTCCACTTGTTTCTGTCTCCTACAAATGCCACAAAGAAGACAGTTCTATGTGGAAACTAGGAATTATCAATCAATTATCAATGTTAAATATGGAGTTCTACAGGGATCCGTTCTTGGGCCCTTACTATTTTCCATTTATATACTACCACTTGGTCATACTATTAAAAACTACAATATCAGTTACCATTTATATGCCGATGACACACAATTATATCGCTCCTTTGACACTAATGACACCAATCATTCAACCTCCACATGTGCATTGCTGATATCAATAACTGGATGGCATCAAATTTTCTAAAGTTAAACTCAGAAAAATCCAAGATTATTATCATAGGTTCAGACTCATCACAGAATTACATTTTACTTGGTCCCCTCTCATCCAACATTACTAACTCTTGCAGAAACCTCGGTATTATCTATATAACCACCTCAATCTAGACCAGCATATTAACTCTGTTGTTCAATCATGTTTTTTCCCATTAAGAAAAATTTTAAAAATCTGGTCATTTTTACCTGCCAAAAACTTAGAAACAGTAATTCATGACTTAATTTTATCCCGGTTAGATTACTGCAATGCACTCTGTTTTTGCGTCACACAACAAAATCTCAATAATCTTCAGCTGATTCAAAATGCCACAGCCAGACTCATAACCAGGTCCAGCTGGAGTGAACACATCTCACCGGTTTTAAAATCACTTCACTGGTTCCCAGTCCGTCTTAGAATAGATTTTAAATGATCAATTTTAAGGCTCATAGAGGGTTAGCTTCAGAATATATAGCCAACCTCTTGAACCCCTATGGCCCCTAATGCAACCTGAGATCTACCAGCGGTAGTACAATCCTGGCCATTCCTCGGTCAAACCTTAAAAATAAAGGTGACTGGGCCTTTTCTGTTAGGGCCCCCTAGTTGTGGAATGACCTGCAAGAGGAGATCAGGGAAGCTAACATATTGTTTTCTTTTAAGTCACTTAAAAACTCACTATTTTAGACTTTCTTTGATTTTCTATTGATTTTACTCTTTGTTTTATTATGTTTCATTATTTTAATAACTGTTTTCTTATTGTCTTTTTAAAATTTTATGTAAAATGCTTTGAAATTTGTTTTGAGAAGCACTATATAAATAAAGGTATTGTTATTATTTTCCCCTCCAATTTTGAACATGCCACCGTTTACACCCTTTTAAAGAAGCTCTCTCTAGGTCCCTCTGTTTTAAGTAATGTTAGACCCTTCTCCAAGCTACCATTTTTATCGAAGATTTTGGAAAAAGTTGTGTCCACTTAACTGATTTCTTTTATCAATACCAATCAAATCTTTGAAAAATTTCAATTTGATTTCTGCTCCCTACACAGCAATGAGACCACTCTAGTCAAGGTCACCAATGACCTACTTTCTTGCAGCTGACACTGGCTTGTACTCCATTTTAATTATCCTTGACCTCAGCTCAGCCTTTGACAAAGTGGACCATGATATCTTAATCAATAATCTCATCATCATCATTCGATTTCCTACAAACTAACACTTTGCAATGGGAAGATGGGGATCAAGGTAGAAGGCTTAATGCATGCTTTTCCAATGGCCAGAATCATAACAGAAGATTTCTTCTCTCTTAAGAGAGTGTGTCAAGCATACCAAATCACCACAAAATCACCTACAACAGCAATGGGTCACTTTCCAGAAGTTTGTACAGCATTTATTAAAAAAAAACATGTGCTTGACAAATGTCGTGGTCTTGAATTCACTCTGGTTCTTTGGCTCCACCCATTGAGGTATAAATCAACCAATAAAATATTTTCTCTGAGAATTGTTTTTAGAAATAAAACCTAAATTTCCAACCTGTGGTGAGTGCATTGTTATGATACTTGATAGAACTGATGGAAAAACGACATAACACCAAAAATGTAATAAACTGGAAAGTGTCTATACATTGTTAATGACTGACCTGTCCAGGGTGTACCCCACATCTTACCCAATATATGTTTGGGATAAATCCAGCCTATCATGACTGCAAAGGACAGAAATGGGTTTAGAAAATGGATAAATGGATGTTAATAAGTCAACATGCAGGTGCAATTGGCTTTAAAAGGTCCATGTACTAACAATTATCTGACTTAATGTAGTACAGTTAAATGAGTTGCAATGTGACTGAGACATTCTTTAAAAAAAATTTATTTGCTGTTATTGTTAATGTTTTAATCATACTCATTGCAGGACAAGCTCTCCTATCTGAGTGTGCCTGACTCCACAGACTTCCTGTCTGACAGGAGGCAGCACGTGAAGCTGGGAAAACATGTCTCTGACTTCTGGACCATCAGCACCGGTTCTTCTCACTGTACACCAAGAGCTGCACCTCTAGTCATCAGTCCATCAAGCTCCTGAAGTTTGCGGATGACACAACCCTCATCTCTGGTGGGGATGAGTCCGTGGGAGATTGACCGCCTGGTGACCTGGTGCAGTCAGAACAACTTGGAGCTCAACGTTCTTAAGACAGCGGAGATGGTTCTGGATTTTAGAAAGAGCCCAGCCCCATCACCCTGTGTGACTCCCCTGTCAACATTGTGGAGTCCTTCTGCTTTCTGTGCACCATCATTAACCAGGACCTCAAGTGGGAGCATCAGCTCCCTCACCAAGAAAGCCCAGCAGAGGATGTACTTCCTGCGGCAGCTGAAGAAATTTAACCTGGCCCCCACTGACACTGACTCTCATACCCCCCTAACCCCCACTTATAGTACAGTATACTCATACTGTAAACTTTTGCACGTTCCCATGTAAATATTTTGCACATTGCACATCCCTGCACAAATATCATTTAAATAAGTCATATTGTGCATATTCTTAATTTTCTATATTTTTAATATTCTTTAATAAATCTTATTGTTAATTTTATATTTATGATTCTTGGCCTGCAGTACTTGCTTTATCTTTTTATCTCTTTTATATATTTCTACTATGTTTATTGTTTTGTACCAAAATACCAAAGCAAATTCGTTGTATGTGCAAAGCTACTTGGCAATAAAGCTGATTCTGATTCTAATTCATACAAGAGAAGCATATCTGATGCAAGTCTATTGATGCGTGTTGGACCTGTTACATTATGGTTGAACAGACGTGATTCTTCTTAAGTCTTTATTTTTTGTCCCTCCCTTGGTAAGCTCATCCAACCGCTAGTGGGTGGTATAGACCATTATTTTAAATACTCGGACTCTACACCCCCCCATCTGAGTACAATAATACTGTTAATGTGTAAACTATTATAACTATATTAACTTATTAGTTTAATTACGATTACTGAATATTAGTTTCTTTACATTTTATTATCACTATGTTTTCAGATAGGAACTATTCCCTGCTGAGACATGATAAACTCTGAAAGCAAAACGCCTGTTGTCATGGTTTTGGGTCTTGGATTTTGTTGTTTCCTGTTTTATTTTGTAATTGTGTTTCATGTATCTTGTGTAGTTTTACTTCCTGTCTGTTTGCTTTTCCCTTCAGTTTTGATTGTTTGCTCCACCCTAATTAGTTTAACCTGTTATCCTGCCCTCACCTGTGTATATAGTCTTTGTGTTACCTTTGTTCTTTGTTAGTTCGTCCCAGTTGCTCTGGATTCTCTGCCTCTTTTGGATGTATATTACCTACCTGCCTACCTGCCAGCCAACCTGTGTTCCCGTTTACCTATCCTCCGTCCTATCCCTGTTCTCCGCTTGCCGACATCTTGATACCTGTTATTGTTCAGTAGAACAGGAGAAAACATATCATTTATGTTCAATTAACTGTTTTCATGAAGGTGGGGTGGACTACCCATTCTTGTGTGAGGGGATTATTCTGACCCGTGTAGGTCACTCAGACAAGTGAGAGTAGCTTCTACCTATTCAAAGCCCTCAAGGTACTCTGGAGGATTTCTGTCTAATTGGATACCGCCTCTCTGTCTTAGGTCTGTGGAGGTGTAGAAGTTTGTGGAGCTGGATCATGGACTGCTGTCATTCTCAGTCTCTGAATATGTGGAGGTAACTCCAATTTTTCTTTGATCAAGTGTGCATTGGTCACACTACCAAGTGTGTAGCGTGATCAATGCAGATTTGGGTGGACATTTTGTATCTTTAATGATAAAAAGAATTAGACTTTTCTGATAGTTGGCCTCTGTCTAATAAACAAGCCTTGTCCAGAGAACTGATTAGCTTTCCCCCAAGAACTTCTGCTGTCCCATGAATTTTGTAGGACTCGAAGACACTAATGGAAAAGTTGAGTGACAATTTTGACAGGCCTGTAAGGACTCAGAGAGCATGAACAACAAAACGTTGATAGCCTAAGTCTGACAATCTAAGCTTTCTTAGTAAATTACAACTTGCTTGCTTTGTCCCAGACATCCCAATATCGCTGGTCTCCATCAAGTGGAAATCAGGACTAAAAGAACAAAGAAATTACTTTGCCATGCAGAATCAAAATGTATGAACCAATATGTTATGTTTAAGTAATAATATAAGAATAATGTGGAACTTGATGTTGTCATGCTGGCAAAGAAGAATAGAGACTCTGTTAACAAGAAATGTTCTTTATGTCAAGAAATGGATATATTTGTATAAAGTAGCTCACCATTTTCTGTATTGACAAAACTATTTTTCAGTGACATTTGTGGTAATTTGGGACAGCATGTGTGATAATTTAGGATACAGTTTCATTAGTGTAAGTCCTTGCTTTAAACTGAATTTAAACTGCTTTAATGAAATATATCAAAGAACATTTTAAATAGTTCTTGTTGTCTTCAATCACTTAAACATGCCTAAGGTTACCATATTAGCCTATTATGATGTGTTATGATAGTCTCATTCTGTCCTCACTCCACTTGTTATAGCCTCAATGGTGTTTGAACTCTGTGAATAGCTAATGAAACAGGAAATGTGAATATGCATCCACACAACAAATTAATTTATCATAGCTGGTAATAAGAGAAAATGTAACTGGAATGCTGAGTACCACAGCCCATCAAAGTGAGTGTGTGTGTCTGTGGGTCTGCTGGTCCCCTCCTCCTCTCATCCCTTTGAGAAGAAAGACAGACAGGAGACAAAGGACATTCCTGAGGTTCAAAGATTGCATGGACATTAACTTGTATTGATTTTATTTTACTATTTAATTTACTGTATATAGGGACATAAGTAGGTGCATTGTCATAATAGCAGATGTTGTAACCTATATTAGCATGTATGACATTTAATTAACACGGTCTATTACTTATAAGTGGATAATGTCCTCTTATTCATAATAATAATAATAATAATAATAATAAAACTTTATTTATAGAGCACTTATCAAAACAAAGTACAAAGTGCTTCACAACAAGAGAAATAAAATACCACGAGAAATAAAACACATAAAAACAATAAAACACACAAAAGCAATAAAATAAACAATAAAATAAACAGCCAGTTCAGGTAAAATCAGGATATGCTTTCAGATAAAAATGTGTTTTGAGAAGAGACTTAAACAAAGACACTGACTCAGACAACCTAATTTCTTCAGGCAAGTTGTTCCAGAGCCTCGGGGCCCTGATAGCAAAAGCTCTGTCCCCCTTAGTTTTCATAAAGGTGTGTGGTACATTCCAGCAACTGATGAGGCCAAACTTTTTTAATCATGGGAGAATTAAACTTGTATAACTATTTATTCTTTAGGAAAAAATTAGAACAAGAAAATAATTAGGACAAAATAGAGTTAAAGTGGGAGTGGAGTAAGTTTCACACTGTGAAGGGGGGAGCGGTACTCTGAGGTGCCACTATAGGTGGAGATGGAGGTTCTGGGAAAGGAGTGTGGGATGTAAACAGTCAATCACATGGAGAGGACTGTATGGTGTGCTGCACGTTGAATAACTGCTGCTAACTTTAACTGTTGTTAGTTTAGTTAGCCATGCTGCCGAGCCTGGTTCCATTGCCCGCTCGCCTGGCTATGGTTCTGGTGCCCATGTGCATCTGTGTATTATAGGACTGTTTTGTTCACCTGGATCTCACCTGCTTTTCTGGTTATTGGACTACTGTGTGTTTCTTTGGACTTGGGATTGTTTTGCCTGCTCCTTACGGATTTGTTGCCTGTGTTAATGGACTGACATTTCCTGGTTTTGCTCTCTGCCTGCTGGACATCCATGAAAGCCTTTTTGTTTCTATTAAATCACTGAACTGCATCCCTCTGCCTCTGGTGTCTCCATTTTGGGTCCTACTCCTGTTTACCCAATTCCCCTGGCTTGACTACTAATACAACAGTACAATCTGACCAAACATAGCCCCAGCGGACATCTGTTTTCACCTTGAGGAGATGGAGGATGTGCAAACTACCATGACCAAAATTTCTTTTGATTTAAGCTGTACTACTGACTCCAAGGATCAGTTAAGGGCTATAATCATTTTTGACTACTCTAAGCCCTGGTTTCTGACTACTCCAGGCATGGCTGAATTATTAGCTGGACTTGATAAACTTAGAAAAGGCATTCTGGATTCCTCCAGTACCGCCCATCCTGGGTTTAGCATGGAACCTACGAGCCTTCAGCCTGCTTTCCGGCCAGCTAACTTCCAGCATGCCAGTCTCCAGCCTGCACCTCGGCCTGCTAGCATCCGACCTGCTAGCCCCCAGCCTTCACTCTGGCCTGCTAGCCACCAACATGCTAGTAGCCAGCGTGCATCCCTGCCTGCTTGCCACCAGTCAGGCTCGGTTTTGTGAGTCTGCAACCAGCCTGTCAATTGCCTGTCACCTGCCTGTTATGAGCTGGCTAGCCACCTGACAGTTCCCACTGCTGACAGTCCTCAGGAGTCCCCAGTTCCCTGCCTGATCCTGTCCTGGGGCCACATTCTGGAAAGCACCCCAGAAGGAAGTGTGGCTCCCGCCAACATCGTGCCTTTTCTCTGCCCAGCGTCACAGAAACTCAGCCGCCCAGCATCCCAGAGACTCAGCTGTCTGGTGTCACAGAGCTGTCATTAGGTTTCACCTTCGTTGCCGACCTCCTGAGTTGCTCCACACATCTCATCGCCTCCCTGACCTGCTCTACTCTTCTGTCCAGCCCTCGGGCCGTCTGCTTGAGGTTTTCTGCCCCGCACCTGTTTTTTTTCTCTGATTTCTAAGTGGATTTACATTTACATTTATTTGCAATGGACATCAGAGATTATGATATCCTCCAGATGTGTCACACTGAATGATGTCATTATCATGTCTGTTACTGAGTTATGACTCAGTAACAGAGGGGGGGAGGGCCATTTTTGACTCAAATTCACCTTACAAAGTATCTTTGCCTCACGTTTCTCCCTCCACGCCTCACCTTCCACTCTCTGGAGGCCCCCTGGGGAGGCTTTTGTCCTTCTGTTTTGGCTTTGTCCTACTGAATGTCCATGTCTATATCCTGTAATTTCCAGATGTTTAAAGTGTTGTCCAGAAAGATATTACCCAAATAATCCAAACATTACACAAATTACATTTTTTTATGTTTTCTAATGCTGATAAAGGGATATTTACATGAATAATTTTTAGCAGTTAAATTGGCAGACAGTTTCAGTTTTGATCACTTGAGAGAAACAGTAAATACTGTGTACTTAAAAAAAATTACAGATTGGGCCTTTAAATTCAAGCAACATGGGATCATTGCTCGGTCATCAACTTGGCTGCAGTTTAAGGTTTAGGACATAGTGATGTTACGTTCGCGAATGATTCGATTGTTTTGATTGCTTTGGTAAGAATGAAGGGAACTGGGTCGTACTTGGTGAGATCCGTTCGTTGTGCCCAAATTTCACTGCCTTCCCTAAATCCACTCCCCTTTATGTGAACATCGTCCCAGTAAAATTACCACTCAGTCACAAACTGTCTGCAACTCACAGCGCAATAGAGGGTCCACTTGATTACTATCCTGGCGTACACTGGTGTCGCAACAGCTGGGCGGAGTTAAAAAAGTTATTTACACAACACATTTCACACAGAGTATATTCGAAGTAGTAAATTCACTGACAAAGCAGAGGGATATGGCGTCACCTTGCGTAATGTTTACATGGCAGATCATTGACATTAGGGGCTTGTTCTTCGTACGTTGACAATAGAGTTATCCAGATTAGAAAGTTAGAATGTAATTATCACAATTTAATTTTCATAATGGAGAGTTACCTGTACTTATACATGATCAAATGTACAACAAAATAAATGTTTGTACATTAAAACGGAACCAATGTGGTTTGAGATACTGTGAGCAAAAAGACATGAACGCAACTAAAATATTCTGTCTGTTAAAAGACCAAAGGAGCCAGAACATGTGGCATTTAATTTGAAGTTAAAATTTGTCATTTGAACACTGAAACTTATTAAATGATTAATTGCAGAACAAATGTTTTGAGATTTTAGTTAAGTTTCAGTTTCATAGCAGGCTTATGATTTTCACAAGTCTCTGGACAGCAATCAAGGAGAACCTCAGCAATCATGCACCAACATCACTTGTCTGACCACATTCACTGGTAATATCTCATTGTTTAACAGTGATCAAAGTGTTGAAACTGGAGCAAAATGTAAAAAAAATGAAGGAACACATAAAATTAGACTTATGTCCATGAATATATTGCCCCAGTGCATGCTGGGAGGGTTCCTAACACACCTACCTCATGTAACTGCAATCGTATGATCAAAAGCCATAAGATCCAGCCGTAATTCCCATCACTGTTAGGACAGGTTTAAACCTGTGTTGTCTGGGTCACATCTCTTTGCTTTGTCCTCAGAAGCTGAGTTTTAAACTGTACCTGTGGTTTAGTCTGAACCAGTTGGGGTGTCCTGTAGAAATCACCTAAACGCCACTAGAGGTCATCATACCTGAGGTTTAACTTAGTGCTGTAAAGTTTGCATGTTGCCTTTGTATACCCAGGTCCAGACATTTCAATATGTCGAATATTTTGAGTTTTTGAGTATTTGGTGTTATAGGGTGCACCTTTCAGGCCACAAGAGTACAAGGTATGTTAATATGATGTAGAGGTATCGAGTGGAAGTAAAGCAATAGGTTTAATTTTCCTCGCAGAATATTAAGCTACCTATAATTAGGCTATATAAAGCTGATAACATATATAAAATTAAGAATTGTTTTACTTTACTTACTGTAGTAACTGTGTTGATGCTACAAGTCTATATGTATTGTTTACAGTAAATAAAGTAAAATCTTCCGACTCGTTTATATGTTGTATCATGGCAGTTGCAGAAATAAGAATGACCTTGAGATGATTAAAGTATTTAAATCAAGATTCAAAACAATTAACACTAACAAGCTCTAAAAGTAGTCTTACTATCAACCAGTATCCATCAGCGATGTCTTTACTCCGCAGGCAGCAGGAACAGTATCCACAGGCTAACTAGCACTGAGTCTACTGTCTGACTCTGATAAATGAACAAATCTGGCGAGCCCGAAAGCTCCCAAGCGGTCTCTTGGTATTCTTCGGCATACGGGTCGCAGTTCAGCACAGGAAGTGTCAAGGGCAGTAAGTGCGAGAGCTTTATCAGCAGCAGTCGAGTTGAGTATTCAGGTTTGTAGTACTGAATGATCTCAGCAGCGAGCACATAGAGCTACGGTAAGCAGGGCTGCCAACTCTCATGCATTTTCACACACACTCATGCCACACGTCAATTTTCCCACGCAGTGAAAAATAAACTTATAACATTGCGGCGCGAAAAGAAGACATGGACAGACCGACAAGACAGCACAGCGCAACAGCAGCACTGGGAAAAACCAATAAACCAAGTTTGAGATGAGTACTAAAAATATGAAAATCAAATCACCAATAGCATCTCTTAACAATATATGTGAACAAAATTCAATCATATCAGGTCATATATTTACATAGGCTTATGCTTCCGAAACTGCTACAAGAGTTTACAACAAAGTGCATTAGAGTTAAAGCAAAGCTTCTCCAGTAGGGGGAGCCTCTATACTCCCATACAAACCCTGTTATGCAAATGATATTTGCATACTGTACAGCTCATACAGTTCAGCACTGTACATAAACTTAAGAGTTCAAAATGGTCCAGTGTTTGAATTTAACTATTTTTATTTTATGTTTGTATCTTAATGTAATAGTTTGATTGTCCAATGTCAGGAAGGGAAGACAAACTCAGTGTGTTGATAGTCTCCGCATATACAACTCTCAAAATAATAAAGACAGTACATTATCTTGTATGGATTTGATGGATAGTTCTTACAGTTTAACTCTTCTGACATCTAAGCAGCCATGAGAGGTTTGTTGCAAGAAATCATTTAGGCTAGTTAAAGTCCAGCAGGCAGGCTAGACAGGCCATCTTCTAGTGAATGCATTATGCTGCAATAGTGCATCATGCATTGGTATTCATTCTACCTCTTATTTGTGAGACAGTACCATTGTTTACTAGCTTAATTTAGCTGCCAAGGTGTCAGAAGATGAATTGCCTCTGTTGTCTTATCAGTAAATATGTGTGAAAGCACCTCTATCATAATCAATGAGAATAGTATGTCTGAACAAAAATAGTTCAGCTAAGAACTCTTTCCCCCTCTTCTATTTCTAAGTTGGCTTTCTAGTTTAATAAAATCTAGTTTATTTGTTTTCTGGACAATTTTCTCCATTTACTTTTCATTACATGTTTGTAGATGTAGCTACTTGCCAACCCTCCATATTCTCCTGAGAGTCCCATTTTTCAATGCCTCCTTCCCCCCCCGTCTTCCAGACTCCACATTTCTTTAACAAAATTACTCCATAAATTCACTAGAATGCAGGAAAACAGTCTCTGAAATTAACAATTTTGAAGATGTATGTGATGGCTGGCCCTGGTGGTGGTGCTGTTTTGGGTGGGAACTCCCTGGGCTATTGTGGGGTTTTATATTGACCTGGAACAAACAATTTCTGATTTATAGTCTTATTTGTGTTATGCCACGCCCAGTTTTTAGCATTTGCAGCACTCCCTAGTGGTCGATTTGAGTCAGGGTATGTTTCAGGTACGTATGTGGACATATCCTGTAAGTCTTGTGATGATTGGCCCAACTTTTGTTGACTTTGGTCTATTTATGTGCTGAGCCACGCCCCTTTTGAAGTTCATTGGTAAATATCTTGAAAATTAAATAAGATATCAAAAAACTTTCTACAACTTGTGATAAGCTCCATCCAATGATGATCCACTGAAAATGTGGTAGGAATCAGACCTACGGTTTAGGAGGAGATGTCAAAAATGTGTTTTTCAAACAATTCAAAATGGCGGAAAATCTAGTTAGGCAGACTTCAGTGGTCCAAGAGGTGTTTTTGTAGAGCACATTGAGGTGGACTTGTGAGAAAAATTCGGACTTACGGTGTGAGGGGCGTGGCCTGTTCAAAATTGCATGTTTGGGCCTTAATTACAGCACCACCATGTGGCCGATTGGGTTCATATTTCTGTGGAAGCACATGCACATCATTTCCAATTACTGGGTCAAGTATCGTGTTTCTAGCTCATTCCAGCTCACGGGAATTTGAGCTGAAGCGGCAGACAACAAATAATAATAAATATAGCTGTAATTCCGGCATTCAAGCCAACACAGACCGTTAGAAGTTTAATGGTTTTGATCTGGACCTGGTCATATGTGGTCTAGACGAAAAATGCGGTGAAATCTCGCTTTTTTGCGTTTTCACAAATAAAATGAAGAAAACTATTTCTGATTTATAGTCTGATTTGTATTATGCCACACACATTTACCGGAATCCCTGTGACAACTCCCCTGACCAAGTTTCTGTCATTAGGAGCATTTAGACCGCTCTGCCAGCCACACACCACCGCCATTGCCTCAGACACTTCCAAGAATGACTGGAGGTCATCATCTCCAATCAAGAAGTCCATCATCTTGTGCAGGGTGACGCTGGAAAGGGAGGGAGGGAGGTGAGGATGGCAGGGTTGCGGCCCCTGACCAGGACAACAGACTCCCTAGCAGCTGAGTCTGTCTCTCCGACTGCTCCTGGAACATCTCTAGCTGCCGACTATCCACCGCTGCCTGCTCCCGATGTTTTGCCACAATTTCTCCAAGCATCTGCACCAAGACTGTTATCAGCTGTGACTTCGACATCTTCTGCTAAGTCACGTTGGGCGCCAGTTGTAGCACACTTTAGCTACTGTGAGTCCCCTGGCAGAACACAGACACCCACTCACAGTTCTTCAGGTAAGGCCCTCACACACACACACAAGGTTCACACAATGCTTTGTATTATATTTTGATTTGCTTAGTACTTCTATTCCTTCTATTCTCAAGTGTGCATTGACGTGACACTGAGCAGCTGTAACGAAAGAGTTTCCCTTCGGGGATCAGTAAAGTATTTCTGATTCTGATGAGCAAACACCTGAAGTTTGTCCGGCTTGTTGGTGTTGCTCAAGTCCCTCTCTCCTCAGGTACTGCTATGTGGCAAGGTTCTTCCTTGCTCAGTCTGGCTTGCTGTGTGCTTGCTGTGTGCTTGCTGTGTGTGTGTGTGTGTGTGTGTGTGTGTGTGTGTGTGTGTGTGTGTGTGTGTGTGTGTGTGTGTGTGTGTGTGTGTGTGTGTGTGGTGGGGGTCCTCAGGTCCAGCACGCTACTGCTTATAAAGGGGAGAGCATAATTAGTAAACAAGACACAGCTGTGACAATTAGCTCTTCTTGCCACTCCCCCCACATCTCCCTCTGCAGCTGACAGCTAACCATGCCCACCCCCACAGTAATATAGATATAATTAACTATTATAATCCATGTGGGAAAATAAGTCAAGACTTATTAGAGGATGTTGGGGGACCACTGCAAGAAAGTGTAATATGGTGTGGGGATTTCAAATCACATAATTCATTATGGGGAAGCAATAACACAGATGCAAATGGTTTAGTTGTTGAAGAATTTATAGGTGATCACTATTTGGTGTGTATTAATAATGGGGAAGGAACAATGTAATAACACATGAAACACAGAAGCAGCACTCGACCTGACATTTGTATCTGGTATCACCTAGCAATAGCAGGTGTAAGCACATGGAGTGTGATAAAACACACTACAGTAGGTAGTGATCACTACCCTTTAGTGACTAAAGATAAGGGAAAGAAAATTCCCAGATGGAAATTGGAAAATGCTAAATGGGATGCTTTCCAAGAGATCAGCGCAAACAGTATGAAACTTCAAGAGGAGAACCAGATAGATATAAACATATTCAACGGTGAACTAGTTAATGAAATAATTCAGTCTGCTGAGGAAACAATCTCTAAGAGTACAGGAGCTAGACGCACCAAGAATGTACCTTGGTGGAATAGCAATTGTAACAAAGCCATAAATAAAGCATTTAGGAAACTCAAAAAATTCTCAGATTGTTTTGATCCAGTATAAAAGTGCCCAGGCAATTGTAAGGAGAACAACAACTCTATGCAGTTGTTTAGGGCCACAACCGCTAGGGGGGGCCACAGATCAGTGTGACTTTCTGTGTTGCTTTTGTTTTTTTTAACAACATGATAATATACTAACATTCAGGTAGAGAACAACATCATATACAAATTCAATTTAAATCACTATTAAATACATAATAATACATATGAAGAACATCAAATTAAAATATGTGTGTTGCACTTTTACGTATAGAGAGGCAGGAGACGCTGATAGGGAGACAGATGTAAGTTTATTTGGATTATAGCCAGAACAGACAGGTAAACAGATATGGAGAAGGGAAGCCCGTTGGAGTAGGATGGAGAGGGAACCACGCGGGAGTGGGATGTAGGGGTGATAAAGAATCGCATGTGGAGTCCTTAGATCAACAAGGTCGGACAACTGGCTGAGGTGAGTGTTGGGCTTTTATGCTGGCTGTGATTAGGTGCTGATGGGGAGCAGGAGTGTGACAGAGAGCAGGTGTGTGTGATTAGCTGACGGTGGAGCCTGGTGTATCCGTGACATGCACAATGTGCTCACACTTTGCACCGAGTTGACTGACTTGCTGTGTACCCATGGTAATGCAGCAGGCGGCATTGTGGGTAACACTGGGTCAATGTGAGCCATTTAGATGCTGATGCATCTGAAATGTTTTTCATTAGAATTAACCTAAGTAGGATTGTAAGCATCAAATAACCTCCTTGTTTGTAAGGCTAGGTTTGCTTGTTACCTACATACCAATGTTAACCTGAACATAGCCACTAATTTTAATCTGCCAAGCTGGCTAGAAAGTATGAATGTATTATTAATTTTAGTTTAAATGTTTTTCATTGGAACAAGCTTGATTTCTTGCCATTTGCTTTCTAGTTATATTAAATAGTATTTTGTAGATCATATTTGGACATATTTGGATTGGATATTTGCATATTTGGATAATTTCATCATTTCAATCCTCCTCCGACGTGACTATCTTCAGATACTTTGCAAAATTATATTATAAAATAATATATTTTAATAAACATTGTTTGCAAATAAAGTTAGAGATTTGCTGATGATTTATTTGTCCATCTCTATTGTGTGTGTGTGTGTGTGTGTGTGTGTGTGTGTGTGTGTGTTCATTCAGTTATAAGCAGTGTGTGTGACTTGGTGATTGCGCTGGGAGTGTTTTGGGGCCACAAACAAAATCTTGTTTAGGGCCACCACAATCCTAGGGCGGGCCCTAGTAGCAGTATTGGAAGGGAAGTACAGCTGTATTCTGTAATCTGTAGTGGATCATTCATCTCCATTCCATTCTATCAGCGATGCAGGTGGAATGGTCGAAATGCCTTTAAGGATCAGAAGAGTGAAGCTAATGCTGGCATACTGGGTTAATCTCCAGGGGTAATGTGATATTCATCTTGTCAAGAGTATTTTAACAGACTGCTGGGAACATAATGAGACAAATTTCATAAGTTTTGGGTGGATTGGTGATGCAAAGGCAGAAAACATAGGATTGCGTCAATTACAGTACAGCCCCACAGTTTCAGTTTCTTCCATTGCTCCCTGGTTATTCCCTATGCCACGTGTAGACCTACAGTTGTGATTAAAGGATAAGTCAGAGCAATTTCCAGTATGGCACATAGTCCAGAACTATTTTGAGCAGCAATTTTCAGATTCAGTCTTTATATTCAAAGATCCTGATACAGGGTGTGCAGGTGCAGTAGTATACATCCCAGTGAGTGAGTCATATATTAAGAAAAGAGTATCAGACCATTTGTCAGTATATACCACAGAGCTATTGGCAATATTATTGGCCCTGCAGTGGATAGAGGAGAAGGAAATACATAATACCGTTATTGCATCTGACAGCTTTTCAGCACTAACAAGCATAAGATCTTGCAGATCATCATTTAGAGCAGATATTATCAATGAAATATTCCTTATAATGTACAAGACGGAAATTGAAGGGTATATCTACACGCTTCCTTTGGGTTCCTACTCATGTTGGTGTGGAGGGAAATTAGCAGGTAGATATTCTGGCCAAACAAATACTCAGAATTGAGCATGTAGACCTACAAGCCCCATTACAGCGGGGACACACAGGACACAGAAGCGCTGCGAAGCACCCCGAAGGACTGCTCACTGCCTTTTGCCACCCATGTTAACCGATTGGGCTGTTCCTGCTCCGTGCTCAGCTCGCGCTCAGCAGTGATAGTTTCAGTGTGCCGCGTGCAAATCTGGCAAGAAACCACACTGATAATCTATTCTAACCGATGTAAATTGATATTATATATGATATAAATGATCTGATTCTGATTAAATGCGTGCCGCTAGGCAATGTAGTGTTGTGTGAAAGCTGTCGGCAGACTCACCCATTTCTTGCTGTCTCTGATTAAACTTTTCCCTCTCGAAGATCACATTTCTGCGTGTTATGAAGTGAGCATCCAACTTTCTCTTGACTGTGTTGTACTCACTCGCCTCCTCTGGGCTGAGTTGCAGGGAAACCAGTATATCCTTTGGCTTTGAACATGATCTTCTCTGGTGGAGAGACTTGAAACTCATGTCGCCACCTTGTGAGCTTGCTAGCTTTAGCCCAAACTTTTGTTGTTCAGCAGAGAGAGAAAAAAAGACTGCCGCAAACTTGACCTTCCCAGCCAACTACAATAGACTTTCTTTCAATGTCCGTTAATGTGTAATTTGGTCTTGGTTCCTGCCCAAGGTTCCTACCCCCGTATTCACCGTGATACTACAGGGGAATGAGGGGGGATGCCACCCCCCTTGTTAAGCTGCTCAAAAGATGCTCTGTGCTTTGTCTCGTAGTGGCGCTTCACATTGCTAATTTTAATAATTGCAACGATCTCAGAACATGAGACATACTGGTTTTGAACTGCCTGAGGGAAGATTGAACATGTAACAGTCTGTCCATTCTTGATTAAAAGCTCTGTTTCCGCTGTCTACTTTTCTCTTTTTAGAGCACACCATGTGAAATGATTTCTCCAACTCGTCTCTCTCTACTCTCCCTGTGTGTGTGTGTGTGTGTGTGTGTTGCCTACCTCCCTGACTGACTCGACTGCTAAAGCAGACAGCGGAAAGTGCAGCAGCAGCACGACTGAGGCTGGGTAAGAAATTGGAACTTGGAGCAAAAGTGCCATTGAATGCTCAAAATTATTATTATTATTATTTTGCTGTTCTCAGTTATTATTTTTTTTCAAATAAAACAAATATTTGTGCCGCAAATCGAGTGTTTATTTGAAAGTATAACTTAACAATTATACATTATTTCAGAGTTTAGTAAATGCCCCTAGAAATCAGTTCAAGGAGCAAAAAAATAGGCTTATCTTCTGAAAAAAAGGCACCACTCTCATTGGGCCATCCCCCCTGTTAAAAATTAACAAATCGCCTATTGTCCATGAGTGAGGCAGAGGAAAGGAGACGGAGGTTGGCACACGCGGAGGGGTGAATGAATGCTTCCTTCCTTCAGTTAAGTCCCACTTTCATATTTGCAACCAGCACTCTGTGCCAGTATGCAGTCAACTTCTTCATTGCCATCTCACCCCACAACAGAAATCAAATACAACAAACACTTACAGTGAAGTACTCGGATGGAAAAAATATTGTGGCTGCTGCCATCCAGCAGAGGCAGGGGTGTGCTGCAGCTTAGGGGATTCAGGAATATGCTAAAGCACAGAGTTCAGGGGGCTGTTGCGACCCAACAGGGAGTGATGACCGCAGGAACTGGAAGTCGCCGCAGAGAAGTAACTGGTGTTGGCCAGGCTGCCAGTTCATACTGTTGTTTGGGTGTCATGCAGGGAAACAGGTAACACAAGGGAATAGGACCCAAGCGCAGACTTAGAGGCAGAGCAGATGCAGTTCAGTAATTTATTATAAAGGAAAAGCTTACCCGGATAATCAGGCAGGCAGAGGTCCAAATTGGGACGGCAGTCCAAAACAAAGAAATCAGACAAGTAGACAAATCAGACAAGGAGCAGGCAAGGTACAAAATCCAAAAATCCATGCAAGGTCAGAAAAGGAACAGAAGAAACGTCCAAGCTGAACATATGGGAAACCACGTGCAATGTACAAATGCAAATGACAAACTGACATTGAACAAACGAAAAACTCTACACTAGGTACAACTAATTAGGGCAGGACAAACAATCAAAACTGGAAGGAAAAGCAAACAAAGACAGGAAGTAAAACAACAAGACACACGAGGAGAGGAGAACACTTCAAAATAAAACAGCAAACAGGACAAAAACCCAAAACTATGACAGTACTATATTATAAAGTGACAGAGAAAATCTTCAGCTTCTTTCTTGAATTACAAAGTCAATGCGTTACACAGTTCCCTCTTCACTTTTCATGTAAGTTCAAGGTTTTTTAACTGTCACATGTTCCAGTGCAGTGTACACAGCAATGAGATAGTAAAATTCTTAGGCTATAGACAGGCTCTAAAAGCCAAATAAATATTCAATGAAGGGTAGATTAGAATAAAGATTAGAATAAAATACACATTAAAAATAAACATCCTAACATCTATGAGGCAAACTCAAGTGCAGTACATGATTATAAATATATGTACACACACACCCAAATTGTAAATGGTAAAAAGGTCAAAGTGACATTGATATGAAGTTAAATAGATAAAACAAAATTATGTAGTCTGTCATGATGTGACAAACACTAAATGTATAATCACATTTTTGTTTTTGGTAGGTTTAATATCCGAATAATTCTGGTGTTGGCAGCAGCATTACACCTTCCCAAATTAGGTGCACTATCCCAGTTGTTGTCAGTAGAGGACAGTGAGCTGCTGCTATCCCACATTCTGATAAGAGCAGCCAAACTAAACGGCAGCACATTTTCCTTGTCTCACTTATCCTGTTTTATAGGGTGCTTTAACTGTCAACACTGCCCCGTGCCCGGAAAGTGTTACAGATCTGGGGGGCTCCGTGATCAGCGGCACCATCCAGGCATGCAGATCCAGTCATGTATGAACCATACGGAAGCAACGTAACATGTGATCAGTACCAGGGGACCACGAGTGAGCAGCTCAGCATAAGCAAGTGACCAGAGCGCAGTGCCATTGGGGATCCTGGCCAGGAGGACACAGCACTACATGGTCAAGGCGGCTTGTTGAACACATCACAGCTGACAACAAAGTAGACATCATGGATGTTCATGACAGGAAATCATTGGTCTGGGCAATCAAGAAAAGGCTCCACACACTGACAGCTGATGAACTTTTCCAACAGCATTGTTCCCACACCAGAGCTGGACCAGTCCAGGTTAGACCAGACTGATGAGGAACAGTGTTTTGAGTGTATTGCTGAATACATAAGCTACAAAACTTTGCTTGCACTTGAAGATAGTGATATGTCACAGTTACTTTTTTTGGAAGACACTATTGATGAGATTGTTAAGAAACGTGAGCAGGATCCAGTAGCTCCTGATGTCTGACGCAGATAAGGCTAATACTGACACACAAGAGACTGAGTACCAACAGATGCTGGTTAGTTATGAAGAGTTAGGCCGCAAACTGTCACAATACAAAACCTCATCCACTACAGCCAAAACACCGTCTGCTAAGGTTCATAACAGTTTGTCCTGTAGTTTACCTGACCATTCAAGTGATAAGGCAGGGAATATGATTTCAATCAAAGACCTCCCACTGCTTTCACTGCAGTGTAAGGAATTTCAAATACAGGGAGGCTAGATAAGTGACAACACATCACAAGTTACACTAATTCGGCTAAGCAAATATATGAGGGCCTAGCAGAAAACCACAGTGAGAATGACATCATCAGAAGTGTACTTAGAATCATCAAGCCAGAAAACTTTAAAGATATGCTAGTCAAAAAGGATGGACTGACTATAACTGAACTAAAAAGTTTCCTCCAGTCACATTTTAACAAGAGGACCAGTTTTGAGCTCTTTCAGGAACTAAAGTGTGGGAAACAACAAGACCACGAAATGCCACAACAGTTCCTGTATAGACTAATAGGACTGAAACAAAAGCTGATCTTCATGTCCAAGCAGGCCACCACAGACCTTGAGTATGAGGTACAGATGATTCAAAATGTTTTCTTGAGAACTTTATTCCAAGGCTTGAGAACAAAATACAGCCACCTTCATGCATAGTTGAAACCGTTACTCACCGACAAGTCAGGGACAAATGAGGTGCTCCTGAGGCAAGTATAATAGTAATAGTAATAACAAAAATAGTGAGTGACGAAAGTGAGAGGCAACACAGACTGGAACAAAATTCATGCCACAGAATGACAACTGCTCTCACTGTCCAACTGGAGACTGACCAGGTAAAAGCAAAAGACACAACTGACCAACATGGCAAAACTAAGACGATTCAGCAGTTGACTGCACAGGTCCAGGCTCTCACAAATGCAACTGACTCATTAAAACAATCCAAAACAACTAAGCATGTGAGTATCAGGTCAGTAAGCCACAATTTCCTAGGAAACAACACCTGCCTGCTCAAAATGCAGTGAACAGAACATGACAAACTGCAGTCACTGTTTCACGTGCTGTGAGGAAGGGCACAGAGCAGTATGCTGCCTGAGGAAAGCCAGGCCATTGCAAAGGGACAACTAGTGACCGAACAACATCAAGAGTCCCAAATGAATACTGGCCACTCTCATGATTCTCAGTTACCAAACCTATGTTCAGCTTCTCGTCCCTGTTCAGGTCAACTTCAACCCCCACATGAATGAGGGGCACAGCAAGAAGTGTATTCTTAAATGCAATCTAAACGGCTATGCAGTTAGTGCTCTGCTGTATTCAGGGGCACAGGTTAGTGTTATAGACCGTACATGGTAAAGTATGTCTAGAGCAATGCCACTAGAGCGATCCCTGCTGGGATTCAATGCCATTGAACAACTCATCATAGGGACAATGGATACAAGTACTGGCCTACTCTCCTTAGTGTTTTCAGCGCAGCGTTGGAAATCAGGGTTGAACAAGTAAACACCATGGTGAGCTTCATCCAAGAAGATCCCCTTGAGCAAGCCCTTGTAAAGGTAGGCACACACGATATCATCATCCCACCTGATCAAGTGGCCTACATAAAGTCCCAACTAATTTCGACGGTTCAAACAATGTAGTGCTGTTTGAGCCACATGAGGAGAGTGTACACTACATCATCTAGACATGGGTGAAGGTCTAATGAAGGAACAGGGAAACCTTATGTCAGAATCCCAATAGGGAATCCCACAGCTCATAAGATCACCTTATCTTGAAGGCACATTTGGGAAATATTCAACCCATAGCCAAAATTGTGCAGACAGGTGAGTCAGAGCCTACAGAAAAATGTGATGCACTTTTCAGCCAGGTGGATACTCCAAATCTCAAGATGGATGTTTGAGATACCACCAGCCTAGGGCACCCACCTGTTGATTAAAGTCACTTTGATGAGGAACAGCAGCAGGTTGTATCTCCAGCTTACAAATGTTGATCCCTCTGTAAGATAACAACCCAGTGCAACAAGTGTATGCTTCTATTCCAAAACCACTATTTAAGGAGGTCAAGGAATATACTGTATTCATGATCACATCATCGGGTTCACATCATCTTATGCTGCACCAGTTGTGTGTGTTTACAAGAGGGACAGCACGCTCCAGCTATGCATTTCATCCCTTTTGTTGACAATATCCTCTGCTATGCAAAGACATTCACTGACCAAGTGGAGAGGCTGAGAAGACTTTGAACTTCCGTTCACCCTCCATGCCTCTAAGGACTTGGAGCTGTGTTGTATCAGCACGTGGAATTCCTGGCCCTTAAGTGGGTGGTGTGCAAAAAGTTTTGTGACTATTTGTACTATGCCCCCCACTTTACAACATACACAGACAACAACCCCCTAACCTGCATAATGAGTATAGCAAAAATGAATGCTGCTGGCCATAGGTGGGTTAGAGAACTGGCAGATTTCAGGTTCAGCATTCATTACCAACAAGGCAGGGCACACATGGATGCTGACACCCTCTCACGCTGCCCTCTTGAAATTAGTAAGTACATTGCAGGGCGCACAGAAGAGCTGACTGAGGAAGTGATATGTGCCCTGTGGGAAGGGAGCCAAGCTGCATAAAGGAAGGATGTTATCTGGGTGGCAGAGTTAAACCTAATCCAGGAGGGAACAGAACAGCTGATGAACAATGTCCAACAGTCGATCATGGGGATCAGAGGGAAGATCCAGCCATTGAAGACCTAATGAGACTAAAATAATTCCACCAGGTGGTGACAGACGAGGTCAGACACGGAGTGAGTGGTCCCACAAAGAGGTTGATGCATGAGTGGGGAAAGTTACACCTCCACAATAGGTTACTCTACAGAAAGACAGCCCAAAGATCCCAGTATTTAGGAGTTGAAAAGGTCCCTGATTTGGTCAGAGAAAGGTTTTACTGGCCCTTCATGAAGAGAGACATAGAGGACCATGTTACCAAACAGTGTCTCTGTATCAGTCAGTGGAAAAAATCAGGGTGCCTATGGGAACTATCACCTCAAGCTCTCCACTTGAGTTAGTCTCTGTAGACTATTTACATCTGGAACCAAGCTGAGGGTCATTTTGTTATCACAGACCATTTCACCAGGTTCGCGCAGGCATATGCCACTAAAAACTAATCTGGTAAGACAGCAGCTGAAAAGATATTTAATGAATTTATACTGAGATTTGGCTACCCCTGACAGGAGTGGGTCATTTTCGGATGTCACCATATCACCCCCAGGCCAACCCTGTTGAGTGGTTCAATAGGACACTGCTACAGATGGTAAGGACATTGAGGAAAAGGAGAAGGAGCAATGGACGGAACATCTGCCTCAATTTGTGCATGCGTATAATTGCACAAAACATGAAGCAACATGGTTCTCATGGTTTTATCTCCTCTATGGCCGCCACCCCCATCTCCCTATCGACCTGCTCTTTGTCTCACATCACAAGATGAGACACACTCACCTTTCTCATGCTGAGAAGTGGGCCAAGAGAATGGCTGAAGCTTAAAAGCTCACATCTGACAACAACAAACACTGACATTTAAGAGGAGTGATTCTACAGCCTGGTGATCAGGTGTTGGTCAGCAACTTGAACGAAAAAGGTGGGACAGGAAAACTGAGGTCACACTGGAAGGAGACTGTCTACGTTGTTAAGGAAAGAATGAATGGTGGTCCGGAGTATTGGTTGTGTCCAGAGGCAGGTGGTACACTTACCTGTACCCTGCATTGGAACTACTGAACTTGGTTAATGACCTGCCAGTAGACCTGACACCACAAGCTTCTCAAGAGACTACTAGGAACAAAAGAAAAACAAACAAATATGCAAGGCCCAGAAATCAGAATCAGAATCAGAAATACTTTATTGATCCCAGAGGGGAAACTCTTTTGTTACAGCTGCTCACTATCACGTCAGTGCACACAGGAATAGAAGTACTAAGCAAAAAATATAATAGACTATAATACAGGTCAGATAAATACAAAATTAAAACAAGTGTAAAGTGTAGTACAAAGTGGATTACTGATTGATGATAAGTATAGTACGGTATAATAATACAATGTATTAATATAAGTAATAAGCAGTAGTGCATGTACTGTCAAGTGTAGCTTATTAAGATTATTATGAAATGGTGGATATTGCACAGCAGTAATAGAAGTATGAATAAATATCAATAAATTAAACTGAAAACAAAGTATATTGCACCAGAGTATTAAACAGAGAATAGTGCACAATATTTCAAGTATTGCACGGATGTTAATGATCCAATGTCCAGTTTATTGACTTAAGGTCATATAGACTGACACTTAGAGGGAGGAGTTAAAGAGTTTGATGGCCACAGGCAGGAATGACTTCCTGTGGTGCTCTGTGGTGCATTTTGGGGGGATGAGTCTTTCGCTGAAGGTACTCCTTTGTTTGACCACCTAGCCTGTTTTAGGTATGTATTTATGTGCACAGGCATGCCACTTGTCACAAAACAATATGGTAACATGTCACACTACATATATTAAGTGAGAGAATGAAATAATAATTTTACACAGTAGTAAAATGTTACATTTATGCTAGCTACGCTAGTTTAAGTAGCATTTGGATAATATTTTTTGTTCCTGCACGCTTGAGTATTCCACACCTTAGAGTTACTGAATTGTATAGTTTCATAAGAATGTGTTTTATTTGGTTAGGTTCACATATTAACTAACTTGCCTCTGCTAGTTGTAGTGAGTTCAACATGAGTGTGCATGCTTCTGATTTAATGCTGAATTGATTCTAAATCAGTAGAAACTATCTAATCCCCCTGAATAACAGTACACTGAGTGAGTTTACATTTATACATTGATGTATATGTACACTAAGAGATAAAGTGATGGCATCCACTGCATATAGGCAGAGTAAAGAGGGTAAGAGATACAGGTGAGAAGTATAGACATGAATGTTGTACAGGATGAACTGTGTATATTTATAACTGAGTACATGATTTTATTTAACAGCCAGGCTTGTGTATATTTCTATTGTTTGTTTATTTTCTATGAAATACTGTTAAAGATCATTTATACACTAAGCAGAAAAGAGTGACAGACTTTGCACTGAAATTAAGTTTAATAAACATTCTGTTGAGAGCAGCCACACTAAACAGCAGTACGTTTTCCTTGTCTCACTTATCCTTTCCTGCGCCCAGGAGGTGTCACAATAATACACTGCTGTTTAAAGTAATGTAATGTAATCTCTAAATGTCCACACATGGTGACAGTCTATCAGTGAAAATCCAACCCTGTCTCCTAGAAATGACGCTTATAACTAATTTCCAACAACAAATATGTTTTGGAGGAAACATAATGGCTGCCTGATTACATTAATTAACCTATGTGTCATGTCACAAAAATAGTGATACTGTATCGTAGCGTATCAGTAAAATGTTCACTGACAATGTACTTGATTTGTTTTTGCCAAAATATCCGATCTTGCAATACAATATCCACATGTAGAAACTAAAGCAATACTACATTTTTTATGGTTATGTTTAGGCACTCACAGCACTTAAAGCTGCAGTAGGCAACAACTGAACATACACGTCTCTCTGCTGCTCAACTTACTAATGACAACTGGAAATCACATACTTTAATGGTGGTAGGATCTCATATAATCCCAAATACAGTAAGTAAAAGATATCTAACTAAATCAACCGTTCCTAATGCTGGATTTCACTTGACAAAAAGGCTTACGGTGGTTATGGCAGTCCAGCGTAGGTTTTGATGTATAGATCAGTGTAGGATTTCACCTGTTGATAGCATCACCGCGACACTAGGATGTATTGTACGTGATCAGGCTGTGTCCTGCTTTAACTATATTCCCCATAGTAACTGTTTTTACATTCTTTCTTTTACATGATACAGAGTGACAGTGAGGCTGGCCCTGTTTCTTTACTGAATAGTTGACCACTGCTGTGCAAATCACTGTGTTTCATTCACTGTTATAGAGAGCGGTGATTGTGTGAGCAGAAGGTTTGTGGTGGCGATGCCTTTGCTAGATGTGTGTTACTGGAAAGCCGCAGATTATTGAGCCTTTCTTCAACTTATTTGCAACAGAAACTTGAAGGAGCAAACAGAAGTAGTCAAAGATGACCAATTGTGCAATCTTTGTAGCTTTGTAGCTGCCAGGAATGTTTGTGTACACATGGTCCAGGGTATTGCTTCCCCTGGTGGGGATGTGGACATGCTGGTGGTAAAACAGTTTTGAGGTCTGTTTGATTAAAATCACCAGCTACAATAAAAAACCATCAGGTGTATTGCTGTCATAAGTAATACATTCTTCAGTAATGAAGGTGAGAAAACAACAAATTAAAAAAAGTTTGAGGGAGCTACTTGCTGCCGCATCTGCATGCGCAGCTGTTGACATGGTGACACACAGCTATGAATTTCTGGCTTATACAAAACATTGACTTAAAAGAGCTCTGCAGAGCTGCAGAGTTGGTGATAATTCTCTGTGGGTTTGTCACGACAAGCAACACCTTTCACATTACATGTAGGCATTTGATCCGTTGTTCATATACGAATATTGAAAAGTGCAGCTGTAAATGTGACTACTCAGTTGGTGGGAAACTATGTTTTACTGTAGGCTACATCGGTTAATTGAAACAAAATTTCAAAGTATACATCAGTATTTCAGTGCACTCAACCAAGACTTCCACAATGTTGTGTGCTATGCAATACAGAAGAAATCAGACAAGCTCAATAATTATCACAAACATAAGAAAAGGATCCATGTGGTACATGCAACCATCTCATAGCACTGCCGTATAGCTTTTTCAAACATAACTACACACTTGACACTTCCCAGTAAGCATTCATTTGGTGATTTGCAGTTCAAGATATCCAGACAACCCTGACATCTAGGTCACATATAACAGCATTTAAAAGATCCTATTTCAATGTGAAGCACACTAGTGCCTACCAACAGGAATGCTAATGAACAGGACATGCTCAAGTAATTACAGTGTTGGGTAGAGACTGGTTTAAATTTTGTGCTTGACATATTTACTGTGAAATGTATACATTTAATATCTGAAAATATAAATGCATAAATACTTTACTTTTGTGACAAGTGTTTTTTTTTTACCCAGGGTAATACTAACTTGGAAGAAAATGCGTCGAAATGTTATTCAAACAGCAAACTCTGAATTTTGGTTCAGTTTTTTATATTTTAATTTATACATCTGTTTGTCTGAAGCCTGTTTTTGTATTAGTCACATGTGTCAACAAACACACTTTTACAGCTGACTTGTAATTTTTTTAAGTTGTTTTAAAAAAGAACATAAAACAGTTATAAATTTAATTGCAAGTATTATTGTTAATGTATTTATTTTAAGAAAAGCTGCTGCAAATTCAGTCAATTTGGGCCACAATAATAAAAAAAAGCCCCTTATTTAGTTGCTTAACTCCCTGATAGACTCCAAAACAGACATGGACATAGACAGCAGGGTGGACAGTGGATTTGCACATGCTTCTGTGTATACTGCATTGGGTGTCTGCTTACCGGGACATATGCATTCAGTGTGTATGGCCCATGTGTACAGTGTGCCCAATCACTGTTGTGTGGTAAACCACTGAACCACATGACACCCAGAGTAGTGGCAGTAATGTAACAGGTTACACTTTTTTTATTGTCATATAGTTTTTTTTACACCTTCAGACCTCATTATCATGCCCTCAATGAAGACAGCATCATTAACTGTAAACTTTTTATTTTGCATACTGTTTTGCAACTCACTGCAATCCTTCCTTTATAACTTACAAATTTCATATTTTCAGTATTTTAGTGGGAATATTTTAAATATTTAAGTCTTTATATCAATATTTTTCTTTTTAAAAAGTTCTTCCCCCTTTTTTATGTCTGTCGTTCCCAACCTTTTAAACTTGTGATTCCTTAAAAAGAGAGCAATGTCTGCTTGTGAGCCCTCATAGGCTGGTACTGTATGTATGAGACCAGTTCAACCAAAGAGTGAGTTTTTCCTTCACCAACTGTAGTTGTTTTGTTTTTTCCAAAACAACTTTTAGAGGTAACATTTGATTTTATGCTAGAGTTAGAGGAAACATCGGAGAGATTCAGCCGTACATGTTTGAGCCTCAGACCAGATGAGGAGTCTGTCGTGCACCAAAATCAGCGACTAGCAGACGTATCGGAATGGTAAGTGTAGTTAGCATCTTTTAGTTGTTTATGTTGTTTTGGCTGACACAGCCTTATGCTGTGTTCCATTTGAACTAGGAAGTCAGACTTTCCGAGTTCCGAGTCCAAGTCGGATATTTCAACTGGAATGCCCCCTGTGCTTTCTCGTTTCTCTCCTCTTTCCTGTTGCTTTCAGCAGGTATTTCTGCCTCCGGAGCTGCAGAGTCTGGATCTGTGGTTGTGGGCCACCTGCTGCCCCCCTGTTCCTGCTTGACAACTGCTACTACAGTTGTTGTTATTTGCTGTTATTATTCCTATGCCTAAAATTCTAGTTGGTATTTGCATTGTGCTTCCTTCTCCCTCACCCCCTTCTCTCTCTCTCTTTCTAAACCCCTTTCTCTGCCTCTCTCTCTCTCTCTCTCTCTCTTTCTCTCAAAACCTAACACAGCAGCCCACCATTGAGTCTGCTTCTGCTCGAGATTTCTGCCTCTTAAAGGAAGTTTTTTCTTGCCACTGTCGCGAAATGCTTGCTCGTGGTGGGATTTGTTGGGTCTCTGTAATTAATATTAGAAAGAGTTCGGTCTAGACCTGCTCTATAGGAAAAGCGCAATGAGATAACTTCTGTTATGAATTGGTGCTATATAAATAAAATTGAATTGAATTGATTTTATCAGATTTCCGTCTTGGAAAGTCGGAAGAACCTCACCAACCCCGACCTCAAACTCCAAAAGCTGTAGTAATATACTGTTTATTAGCATTTGTCTTTTTTGTCTCATTAAATCAGTCGTACTGTCCAACTTCTATCTGTGGACATGTTGCTACGGTGTTTGTATGCGCAAAATACTGCGTAATGCATTGTTATCAACTGGTATTGCTAGCAATGGCTAGAGGAATGTAAAAACTAGTGACAAACTTTGCACAGATACAAGTCAGTAAAAGTCAAGGTCTGACATTTTAGGGGACTTAAACATGAGAAAAACACATTTTTGAGTAGAGGAGTACATTCAATTATTTTACGAATTATTGTTTCCTTAATATTTTCCACAATCTATTCATGTGATTATTTATTTCATAATTATTTATTTAATATTGAACACTTTGGAGCCCCACACTGCACTGCCATACAGTAGCTACAACAACAGTTTGATACTGCTAGTAGTATCTCCTTTGGAACAGTTTGGTTAAATAGCTTATTGCTCAAGGGCACTGCAGGGTGAGGAAACAGTTTGACTTCTGCTTGGTGCGGGAATCGAACCTCTGCCATGGCCCCGTAGCCTATCTTTTGAAATTTGTGTTAATCATATTTGCACCATTTTCTCTCATTACAAAATCCACATAATTTTCAGCAATTTGCTGCAAACGCTTGGACGTCATTGACAGCCTATTACCTCACTAGTGTTTCCGGAAACAGCCGAACGTGGCCGACACCTCCCGAGGGTGTATATGGACGAAGTGTTGGGGATGCTGCTCCTTCAGAGAGGAGCCACCGCGGACGGACAGGGAGCAGACGGATTCCGCTGGCTTTCCGGGAACTCTAACCGACACTGAGAGAGAAAACCTCCACAGTCCCAGCGGCTGAGCGGAGGATTTACCTGACACTCCTCACGGTGCTTTCACGGCCCTTTTTCCTGTTCACCTCGGGGAATTAGAGCAAGTGAAGTGTTGCTGGACTGGAGGAATTGCGAGACTCTTTTCTACACTGTGTCCAATCTGGGGACCTCTGTGTTCCTCTTGTCTTCAACATCTTTTCCGAAATGCAAACGTTCAGGAAATCGTAGAAAATGGTGAGTTACAACATCATTTTTCTAACTGCTTTGCTGTGTAAAGTGTCAGAGATGCAGCGCTGAGAGCGTCCTGCAGACTGGACGCGCTGCATGCAAGACTGAAGTGCATATTCACAGAAATCCGTCAACACTTCACCAAAGCTGTTCAAAATCAATGAAATGCATACAAAAATCAATAGTCTGCAAAATGACATATCCTGTCTCATAAGGAATGATATTACAGCTTGTCTAAAGTTAATTATTATATGGCGAACTGCGGATACAGAGATTGTATCAAAAAAAGTCAACTTTTATAGGGGAATTTTGTCAACAAAGTCTTTTCTTGCAGATTAATATTATGCTGAAACAGTGTATGCTCTTTCATGAAACCGGCTTGGGTCACAGTTTTTTTACATTCTGTGCCTTTGTGATTACTAAAGATGTATTAATCTAGCAGATTTTTAAATACAGTTTGGTAAGAACATCCCTCCTTACAAGAGATAATGGCACACTTGTGCTGTGCATTGAAAATCTTTGCCAGTCAAAACACTGCCCAATGTCCTTTAAGATGAAAGGGCATTTCTGGATCAAAGCTGTGCAAAACAGCTCATCATTTCTTTGCATTATTTGCGTCATTTATTAGTTTAATTACTGGCCTTCTTTGGTCAGTGTGACCACAGTATCCTATTCACATTATAATCCACTATGTTCATTGGTAATATGATTAGCAAACAATCCTTTCAAAAAATGCTCTTGCTGGTTTTCTGCATTTATTGAAGCTGAACTGAATGTGTGACCCTTTGGGAAAATAGTGCGACTTGTGGTCTGCAGACTATTCTGTAATGCAGTGATGCTTTAAAACATAAGCCTACAGTGTTTGCAACACCAACAAGATGTCACGTTAATGGCACATGCTATTGTTTATAATGAACACTATATATAGCTAGAATGCATACAGTAGCCTATATGGGTTGCTGCAAGTCTTTCAGTATTCTACTCTGGACTCAGATTTGGTCTCAGCTCTGTTCTGTTGTCTGTGGCAGCCCATGTGTTTGCACATTATTAGCCTGTTATATTGCATGACGAAGTACCTAGTGCTTCATTCTTTTGGCAGTTTTCTAAAGCAAGAATAGCAAGCTGTCCTATTCATGCTCCGGATGCAACAATCCAAATGCTGGAAGAATAAGGCAGAGGAAGAAGAAGAAGAATCAATCAGTCACACTTTATTTATATAGCACCTTTCAGACAAATCAAATGCAATTCAAAGCGCTTTACAAGGGACTGACACAATTTAGGACAGAAAGAATGGATTTAGAGACTAAAACAATCAAAAACAAAGTTAAATGAATAAGACAACAACAAAAGATGTATAGTTAAGATAGTAAAAAAGAATAAATAAATCAATAATAAAAGTAAAATATTAATAAAATAAAATAAATAGATAATAATTATAAAATATGTATAAATAATAAAGCCATACAATTAGAAAAATACTACTTAAAAGCCAGACTAAATAGCTGGGTTTTTAGTTTTCGTTTAAAAATGTCAGTGTTTGCAGCTGTTCCAGAGGCCCGGAGCGTCGTGGCTGAACGCAGCATCTCCAAATGTTTCTGTTCTGCTTTGTGGAAGAGCCCAAAGAGAAGAACCGGAGGATCGGAGAGGCCTTCCGGGTTCATAAAGAGGTAGTCTGATGCAAGGCCATGCAGTGCCTTCTAAACTAATACAATAATTCTAAAATCAATACAAAAACTAACAGGTAACCAGTGTAAAGACTTTAAAATAGGTGTAATGTGCGCTCTCCTTTTGGTCTTAGTCGGCACTCGTGCGGCAGAATTGTGAACTAATTGTAGCTGATTTATTGAATTCTTTGGTAGACCAGAAAGGACAGCGTTACAGCAGTGTCGCCTGCTAGTTAAAAACGCCTGCATCAGTCTCTCTGTGTTGCTCAGAGAGAGGAATGGCCTCACTTTGGAGATGTTTTTGTGACACCCTGCACATGAGCCTTGAAATATAAGTATAATATAAGGTTTCTAGCTTCTTGGAATGGGCTGAGTCCTGGTGTGTTTAGTTTGGAGGCCAGTTTCGCTCTCTGAGCCTTTGAACCGACGATCAGCTCTTCTGTTTTATCCTGGCTGAGCTGTAAGAAATTCTGTGACATCCAGGCCTTTATATCTAAAATACAGTTCTAAAGTGAGAAGAGGAAGAAGAGTGCATGGCTTTGTGTGACATAATTGGCTGTCAGTTCACCTGGATTTGACAGTGCCCTAATTAGGCTGGATGGAGAATAGAGAGGGAGAGAGGTAGGCAGAGTGAAGGAGTGCAACAGATGGAGGGAAGAGGAGTGAGGGCAGGGAGGCTGGAGAGGAGGTGGAGTCACAGAAACAAGATGCAGACAAAGAGGAGGTGGAGGAAGTGTGTACTGTTCTGTGTGTTGTTCATCTACCTTGATAAGTGCATCATCTGAATGCCAGCACTGTAAATGTATGATGGAAAGTAGGGCTGCACGATATGGTAAAAAAATCATATTGTGATTATTTTGACAGATATTACGATATGATTCACCATTAGTGGGAATTTTCAATTTTGCATCACAATTTTCATTTTCACTGAAAAAACTATTAATCATGGTGATGTGGAATTTGCTGGGGCCTGTACCAAACAAACATGTTTTCTTCCATCTGCAGAACAAGATTTGTAGGCCGGGAATCTCTGCAGCACTACAGTATTCCATTATAAAGCTGTTTTGTCACACATTTTTCCTTTATCCAAAAATTGTAGCTTCTGTGATTTGGGTATTGCACTTTGCCATATTGCGATTTCGATAATATTTCGATTAATTGTGAAGCCCTAATGGAAAGCAGTGTGTGTGTGTGTGTGTGTGTGTGTGTGTGTGTGTTGCTCTTCTCATCCTAATGAAGGCTGCCTGAGACTCAGACCTGAATGCTGAATGCATCACTGCTACACACACACACACACACACACACACACAGGTACTGCTGCTCCCTGGCAGTCAACAGTGTCTTGAAAAGGCTCTTTCACATATATCGACACACCGATATTATTCACTGGGAATGACCATTCAAACATATTCTGGGATTAGTTAAAGGGTCATTTCACCCAAATAACAAACAAAATGTTTTCTTGCTTCCCTCTACACTAGTTGTATTTATCCAGGCAGATAGTTTTGGCTTCATCTCCTCCATCTCAATACAATGGAGGTGAGTACAGCTACAGTCACCAAGTATACTTAGCACGCTGCCAAGAGGGACTTCACCTGATTCTGGGTGCTAGATTGAGCCTTATCATGTCATCAGCATGTACACGTTTAAAATCTTCTTGAATAATCAAATATCAATGTTTTTGTCTGGCAATACCGCTGTGTGTGAAACAAGTGCTCCAAGAAAATGATGGCCTTGCCTTTAGTGCCAATCTTTCTCACTGCATTACTCTTAATGGCCTATACCGTAAACTAACTCTTGGTGCCAATTAATTATATATTTTCAAGTGATTTTGTTGATTTTCAGTTTGTTTTGCTAGTTCAAAGTACTGGCACCTGTTTTAATCCACTTCATACACAGGTTCACAGTGAGGTCTATGGATTATCCACAAGTGCAGTTACTTTGTGTCTGAAAAACAGATGTTGCTGTTGAATTTTCTAAACGTAATTTTTCAATGCTGTGAGCACCACAAACAAAAATCCATCCACCACCATTGTATTGGGGTGGAGGCAGAGACAGTAATCTGAAAACTGGACACATGAATACCAGAACTATGTGCATTACTAGATACCACTAGAGGTAGGTGAGAAAATATGTTTTTTTTTTCATGATTAATAATGTACTGATAAATATAACACATTTGCACACATGCTTACTATAAGCTTCACTTAAACAGTAAGACATTAAATGTGCAAATAGTATTATGAATTAATGTGTATTTTCATTTAAAGTTCCCCTCAAGACACGTTTTGAAGTATGTAAAATACTCTGCTATGATTAATATTTTGTTTAACATGGTTATCCCACATACAAAGTAAAAAATCTCTGAAAAGGGGCTGGAAGCAGATCTACTCTTTCTCCCTGAGCATCTCTGAATGCCCCGCCCACCACCGCTGCGTGCCGGTGAGAGCATGTGCGTGGGTGAGAGACATACATCCATGGTGAGAGAGCGGTGCGCGTCAAGATGGCTAGAGTTAGAGGAAACATCGGCGAGATTCAGCCGTACATGTTTGAGCCTCAGACCAGATGAGGAGTCTGTTGTGCACCAAAATCAGCGACTAGCAGACGTATCGGAATGGTAAGTGTAGTTAGCATCTTTTATTTGTTTATGCTGTTTGTTAAATTGTTAGCTTGTAACTGGAGGTGGCTGACACAGCATTAGTGGTTGTGACACATACAATAATATCTGCTACGATGTTACAGCGTGTTCACATTGTTATTACGCAACGTTAGTAGATAGTGGAAGGACGCTCCAGGGTCGGGTTTACATCCAAAAACTGCACACTCTACCATGTTTGCTGTCAAAACTTTCACTACGCTAACTCAGTGCAAGCTCTCACTCTCTGTACTGACAAGTCCGCTCTGCTCTGGAGGGTTCAGGTTTCTTTGCCGGTGGCGTTGCGATTGGCTTTCGAATTTGTGACGTCCCAAATCTCTAGCTTGCCCAGAGTCCGTTTGAATCTCAGATTTTAGGGAAGTGTACAGACATTTCCCCCTTCAGTAGAGGAATGTAAAAACTAGTGACAAACTTTGCACAGATACAAGTCAGTAAAGTCAAGGTCTGACATTTTAGGGGACTTAAACATTTTTGAGTAGAGGGGAACTTTAACTTTTCCTTCACACTTTTCCAACTGCGACCCCAGAATCCTATACCAGTAGGATGTGGCATGTTTATTTTCAAGTTTCCATTTGCAGAACCAGATGTGTTTGATAGATATAATTTAATGACTGCAGGTATCTGACTGAATCTCACTGCAAACTTCTCCTTCTTTGTCTTGATCACGGTTCTATCTAAAGCTCTGGCTGCTGGTATCTCAGCTGTATGTAGGCTGACTTCTCTTCGTCTCTGCTGACACTTAGCCGTCCTCCCCACATTGATACATTGTGTTTAATTTCAGGAATGAACAAGCATGAAAACATATGGGTGGAGAGGGCTGCTATACTTTGGCATTCTGTATATACAGCATTTTCATCTGGGTTAGAGTCTGCGCATTGAGACAAGGAGGACTACAGAACCCGGCAGGCTGGAACCAGTCCCATGCTCAGATGGTTCTACACAGGACCTTTATGGTTTTATAATTAGCCCTTTTAGAAAGTTTCTGTAGTATTATGTAGATGTCGATTACTTTACTGGGGTTTTGAGGCTGATATCCATAGTTGAGAATAGTAAAAATCTGATAACAATATATCAGCGATAGTCTTGTAAATCACTTGTCCTGTTGTTGTTGTCTTTTTCTTAGACCTAGTTTTGCATTAATTCGACAGAATACAGTTTGGTATCTGTCTACATAGATGGTGACCTTGTTTCCATCTATCCAATCAAATCTTGCATAAAGTAGTAACGTCAGCGTTGTATCATAGGCAGAACAGACGGTCACACTGAGTGAGACAGCAGCCTGCTACACAACATAAGAGGCACAGACTCTGAACAACATGTCTAAAGTCTTAAAAAAAAATCTAATCAGTATGTCTGATTAGATTTTGATAACTGAATGAATAATTTTGCATGTGATGGCTCAAATGATGAAAGAATGTTTAGAAGTTGTGAAGAGTATGACAGTTTCACTGAGAATCAACTAATCAGTTTTGATGAGCAAGCCATGTGCAAGTGGTTATTGTGTAAACTGTAGACAATTGGACTTATTCCTTTGCACATGTGCCAAAACACGTCCAATTTGCTTGAATAATTGAGAAATTCAAATCTGTTGTGAACAAAGATTTGAACTTAATGTTTTGAAAAAATAAGAATTCTCATTTAAGAACTGAGCGAAAGCAAATGAGAAAAACTGTAATAATATAAAACTATTGACATTACATTAAAAGAACATGTGGACATTATTTTTCACTGCAAAAAAGGATGACTAAATGTGATTTCAGTTGGACTTCAATAAAAGCTAGAGCTGAAACAATTAGTCCATTAAATGATTAGTCGATCAACAGAAAATTTGTATAGAGTCAAATGTGTATATATAGAAATATTGCCAGTAAAACATTTTTTGCTGCAGTTTACTGCTCTGCAGTTTGTTTTGTATACAGTATCTGCCAACATACACACCAATACCAACATATCTGTGATGACCCAATATCGACCATTAATGCTGAACCTTTATTGTGCTTTTAAAGGAATAAACTACCTTATTTGCTTTCTTTCCGAGTGATATGAGAAGATTGAATCAGTCTCATGTCTGTGTGAAGTTCAGAGCTGGAGTTGTAGGACGTGGTTAGTCTGGCTTAGCATAAAGACTGCAGTAGGGGGAAACAGCCAGAAATGTAAAAACAACAGTTTGTGTTTTAAGAGTTATGTGGTGGAACTCTTTCTTGAACAGTTTATCTATCTGCCTAGCATTCCTGTGCAGCGCCTCCGGCTGTAGATGCAGCCAGAGAGTACAGATTTTGGCTTTTGTGTCTGTACAGGTGCAATGATACCAAACGCTGCACCCTCACTGTGACAACAAAACTCTGGGCACTGCACCGACTGTTGTTAACCAAGAAATAGTTCCAGCATTTAACTCCCACTAAAACCACAAATTGTCGTTTCTACATGTACACATTAAACAGACAAGATAAAACTAATTAATTAGTTAGCTTTAGAGGTTTTGGTAGGTGTTATTTTTAACTCTGGACAGAGCGAGACTAGCTTTATGCTAAGCTAGGCTAAACATGTCCTGACTCCAGCTCTTTAATTCACACACTGACATGAGATTGATATAGATCAATCAATTCTCATTTCACTCATTGCAGTCTCCCAAGGCTCAACAGTTCTCTCTTTCACATTCTGGAAATGTTGTCACATTCCTGAACTGTTTATCTAAAACAGTTTCTGGATGAAGTCTTAGGTGAGAAACAGGCCACGCAGATTCAGAAGCAGTTTTATGTCTACAGCAGTTTGCTGAAATAGCTGTTTACATGGAAATTTCAAGAGCACATGATCATCTTAACACTCTGCTGACTCCTCTGGCATCAAATAATTCTCAGTGGATAATTTTCAGTCTAAAATAGCAAAACCTGAGCTTGTGAGATGTTGTCTGGCTTTGTGAGGCTCAAAACCTGCAGTGTTAAATTAATTCTTGAAGGGCATTTTTGCTCTTGGGACCACTACTTGGGCCTGCACCCAAGATCATCTCAGGATGTTTTTAGCATTTCAGGGCTGCACTCACACATAAAACTTCCTGTACATAATGCCTCAGCAGAAACATCAGTTTTTCGTCATTTTCTCTTGTAAACATGAAAGAGAACAGATGCTCTGCACTCTGTTTTTATTTATCTGGTGCCACAGTTGTTTTCACAATGAGATCAGATTACAGCAGGTTGTGTTTCCTCCTGCAGCACCTTCAAAGAAAAGCATATTTCCTAATCAGAAGTTTTGTAACAACATAGAAAACTGCTCCCTGCTATCATCTCATCTCATCTGTCTGTAGAATACACAAGGGTTGTTTATGGGTGGTTTCTTCTGCCAAACAACTACAAACAGAATGTGTATAATTTGTTATGCAAATGCAGTCTCTTGAGAAAGGTGTATGTGGGTATGGGGAATGATTCTTAGTTAGTTAGTGAGTTAATCAATATATTTGTAGCGTGCTGGAGCTACCGTGAGTCCCCTGGCTCTGGAAATGCACTCGGATGCCCGGGTTACAGGTAATGTTCTTTATTTTAAACACACACAATCTCTCTTCATAAACCGAGCCGCTTCTCATGACTGCGCTTCTTTCACTGCCCATCTCTGGTGCTAGTTCAGCGGCTTCCTTCTCTGTGCTTCTATCACCGGGAGACCAGCCGCTCCGTCAGCTGACGTCCCTGCTCAATGTGTGTGTGAGTTTTTCCTTCTCCCTGGTCCAGCATGCTACTGAGTATTTGGGGAGAGGATAATTAGTCAGTAGGTTTCAGCTGTGACAATTACCTCTCCCTGATGCTGCTCACCTGAGCCGACGCTCTCCATGCCCACCTCCACATACCCCCACCACCCGATGTAGGCCGGGGAGCCATCGGGCCTGACCTGCTCCTCCTCCTGGCCTATGACCTTAGCTGGCCGTCTGTCACGGCCATCTGCGCCCCCGGCCTATGGATCACCTTGAAATTACACGGCTGTAAAGCCAAATACCACCGGGTGATCCGGGCATTGGTATCCTTCATGCGGTGGAGCCACTGGAGAGGGGCATGGTCTGAACAGAGGGTGAAAGGGCACCCCAGCAGGTAGTACCGCTTGGCTTCGACTGCCCACCGGATGGCCAAGCACTCCTTTTCAATGGTACTATACCTGGCCTCCCTCTCTGACAGCTTCTGGCTGATATAAACCACTGGGCGGTCGACCCCTGCACCTGCTGGGACAAAACGGCCCCCACTCCCCTGTTTGACGTGTCAGTCTGCAGAACAAAGGGGAGAGAAAAGTTAGGTGTGTGGAGAAGCGGCTCTCCACAGAGGGCTTGTTTTACCCTCTCGAATGCCAGTTGGCTCTCCGTCCACTGGACCGGATCTGAGGCACCTTTCTGGGTGAGATCGGTCAAGGGACTGGTCAGCTCTGCGAAGTTGGGAATGAACCTCCGGTAATAGACGGCCAGCCCCAAGAACCCCCTCACCTATTTTTTTGACTTGGATTTTGGGCAGGTGGCAATCGCAGCCGTCTTGTCTACCTGGGGCCGCACCTGCCCTCCACCCAAGTAGTACCCCGGATAATGTATCTCCCTCCGTCCAACCACACACTTCTTTGGGTTGGCGGTGAGGCCGGCCTGCCTCAATGACCCAAGCACCGCCGCCACCCGCCGCATATGCTCCGCCCAGCTGTCAATGTGGATGATGACGTCATCCTAGTAGGCAGCCACATATAGAGCATGCGGACGCAGCACCCGGTCCATGAGGGTCCATGCCCTTGGTCAAATCCAGTGTTGTGAAAAAACGAGCATTGCCTAACCGATCCAGGAGGTCGTTGACCTGGGGCATCGAATAGGTATCAAACCGTGACACATCATTTACCTTGCAGTAGTCCACACAGAACCGTATGGTCCCATCCTTCTTGCTTACGAGGACGATGGGGCTACACCAGGCACTGTGGGACTCTTCTATCACCCGCTTTACCCTTTACCCTTCACCCTTTAATTCTTCCTGAACTGTTTTCCGTTTGTGTTCAGGCAACCAGTAGGGCCGTGAACGCACCGTCACTCCCGGGTGAGTTTCAATGTGATGCTCTATGAGGTTAGTGCCGGCAGGGGGGAGAACACATTGGCAAACCACTGTTGCAACTCGGCCACATCTGTTCTCTGGGATGTCGTGAGATGGTTGTCAATGGGGAGCCAGGCAGACCTGGCTGATTTTGAAACCTCTGGCCCCAACTCATCTCTCTCACTCACCGTCATCACCAGAGCAACAGGCTCCGCCTCTCTCCATAATTTTAGGAGTTTGAGGTGGTAAATCTTTTGCCCCTCCCCTGTCTGACCGCACAACCACATAGTCCACGTCGATCACTTGCCGTGTGACCACAAAGGGTCCTTGACCTCTGGCGAGTAATTTGGAGCTGGAAGAAGGGAGTAATACAAGCACTTTCTCTTCCGGCATGAATTGTCTCAATCTAGCCCCTCTGTCGTACAGCAGCTCAAATGGAGAAAATCCCATGGAAGCCTGGGATACCTCCGGCACTGCAAACAACAGAGGATCTAGCCACCTATCCCAATTGTGCTCGTCCTCGTGCACAAATTTATGGATCATAGATTTCAAAGTTTTGTTCAGGCGCTCAACGAGCCTGTCGGTCTGAGGGTGGTATACACTGATCCAAATTGATTTGATGCCCAATAATCCATAAAGCTCTCTCAGTGTGCGTGACATGAATGAGGTGCCCTGGTCAGTCAGGATCTCTTTCGGGATCCTGACTTGGGAGATGATCTGAAATAGTGCCTGTGCCACGCTCTTTGCAGAGATGGTGCGCAGAGGCACTGCTTCGGGATATCGCGTTGCGTAGTCCACCAACACTAGCACAAAGCAATATCTGCGTGCGCTCTGATAAAATGGCCCGATGAGGTCCATCCCTATGCCCTCAAATGGGACCTTCATTAATGGTAATGGGCGCGAAGGCGCTCTCGGCATGGTGGGTTAACCATCTGACTATCGGGGCAAGACGCACACCAACGGCATATGTCTCCCTAAATCCCAGGCCAATAGAATTAGGCCATTATCTGGTCTAGTGTTTTATTACACCCCAAATGCCCGGCCATTGGGTTGTAATGAGCCGCCCTTTTTGTCACTAGTAACTGCGTGACTTCTTCCCTTGTCTGAGTGTCACGACTTACTTGGTACAGCCTGTCCCTGATCAATGAAAAGTGTGGATATGTTTGTGCTGCGTCAGGGCGCACCAAACGACCATCAATTTTTATCACTTGATCAAAGGCAAAGCGTAGAGTGTCAGCACAAGACTGCTCTAGTGGAAAATCTTCCATGGAGCACCTCTCCCTCTGCAGCTGACGCTCTCCATGCCCACCTCCACATTAATCAACAAACATTTTGATAATCGATTAATTATTTAAGTCGTTCATCAAGCAAAACATTCTCTGGTTCCAGTTTCTTAAATGTCAATATTTTCTTCTTGTTCTTGTCTGTTTTATATCCATGTAACAATGATGTTTTTGATTGTTGATCAGAAAAAACAAGCAATTTAAAGACTGGGAAGTTGCAATGGGCATTTTCAGTGTTTTCTGATATTAGATAAGCTAAACAATTCATCGACCAATCAAAAAAAAATCTAGATTAATTAATAATTTCAATAATCATGAGTTGCAGCCTTAATAGAGAATATGGATGTATGAGACTACACTGGCAGTGGTGGCTCAAAGGTTAGAGCAACATGCTTGTCACTGGTATGATCCCAGCACCAGCAGAACAAATCTGGGTTGGGAAAGACTTTTCCAGCAATGTGTTCCACTGCAGGGAAAGTCAAGGAACAAATTCTTGCCCCTCTCTTATTCCCACCACTGAGGTGCCCTAGAGCAAGACCCTTAACCCCCAACTGCTCCACTATAGCTGCTCATTGTCCAACAGATCATGCTGTGATTGTACTGGGCAGCTTCCAGGTCTGAATGTGTGTAACTGTGTGTGAACAGGATGTTTGTGAAAAGGAGAGCTTTATGAGTGTGCTTTTAGAGAGTGATAATTCCCTGAATAAATAAAGGTTACAGTAAAAAAAATGCATAATATGTTTATTAGTTATATACTATATATCAAACCAAATGCATACACTCTCACGACTGAAATCATTTAGTTTTGGGGTAAACAGAGCAGGGAACAGGCTCTGTATTGTTTCCTGTGGAAGTGATTGGATGGGAGTGTATAGTATGGTGTTTAATTAGTTTCAAAACCCGCGCACATAAAAACCAGGCACATGCACATGACGCGAACGCACAGAACAGTAACTGCGAGAGGAAAAGCATCCTCGTGAGGGGGCATTTCTGCTCTGCGTGCACAAATATGGTCTCTCGACCTTCTCTTTGCGCTTGCAACTGCTCAACACGCTCGCGCGTCAAGTAGACTTTCGAGACTTTAGAGGTGGTGATGGAATAGACAGTGGCTGATGTCTTAACATAGGCTACTTGTGTCTACAGCAGTGGCATATATGATCCATGTAGTTTACAATTGCTACGAAAAAATGTAGACCCAATGCATAAGTTAGTTAAGGTCATTGCTAGGAACTGCCTGTCTTTGACTGTGTCAGTGATCAAACCAAACAACCAATCAAAGGTCATGGTCATTATTCAAAGTGACCAATAAAAAGAGCGGAGACCTCAGCTACTGTGTATTCGATCCCTGCTTTCAAAGTCTCAAAAGTTAACTTGACGAGTGAGCGAGTGTTGAGCAGTTGCGAGCGCGTAGAGAGGGTTGAGCTCGTGCTCGTCACAGCCCTGTGTTCGTGGGACTGCATTTGTGCACACGGAGCAGAAAAAATTAGCTTGAAAGTATAAATCCAGTTAGTACATATTTGAACCTTCTACTGTGGAAATGAATAATAGAAATAAGAATGGGAGGGGCTACAACAGTGGGAAAGTACATTTCAGAAAAGCTCATTCGGCCATATTGCATAATTGTTCTTTAAAAACAGGAGGTTGTGATTATAACAGGAGGAGACTCAGATTAAGACAAAGTTTGTTTGACGTGTCTATAATAGAAAGTGAGAAGGCTATTTACAGAATTGTGCCATAATAGCTCATTTGGCCATATTGCATAATTTCAGAATCAGAATCAGAAATACTTTATTGATCCCCGAGGGGAAACTCTTTCGTTACAGCTGCTCACTATCACATCAATGCACACAGGAATAGAAGTACTAATAGAATAGAAATAGAAATAATAATTACATGACAATGACAATTATTGATAGTAAGAAATAAGAGATGTGCAAATCAAAATATAATACACTGTGTACAGCTAAGATAAGTACAAAAGTGGATATAAAGTATAAAAGCTAAAATAAGTGTAAAGTACAACAGTGGATTTACAGGTTGATAAGTATAGTACAGTATAATACAATGTAATAATATAAGTAATAAGTTATAGTGCAATAATGAGTAGTAATAAAGTTAAGTGTATCAGATTAACCAGATTATTAGATGGTGGATATTGCACAGCAGTAATATAAGTATTAATAAATAGCAATAAACAGGGAATAGTGAACTGAAAACAGAGTATATTGCACAGGACTATTAAACAGAATAGTGCACAATATTTCAAGTATTGCAGTGGTGTTAATGATCCAATGTCCAGTTTAGTGACTTAGGGTCATATAGACTGACACACAGGGAGGAGTTAGAGTTTGATGGCCACAGGCAGGAATGACTTCCTGTGGCTCTCTGTGGTGCTTTTTGGGGGGGATGAGTCTTTTGCTGAAGGTACTCCTTTGTTTGACCAGCACGTCATAGAGTGGGTGGGAGACATTGTCCAAGATGGCATGTAGTTTGGCCAGCATCGTCCTCTCTGACACCACCGACAGAGAGTCCAGCTCCACCCCCACCATGTCACTGGCCTTATGGATCAGTTTGTTGAGTCTGTTAGCGTCCACTGCCCTCAACCTGCTGCCCCAGCATGCAACAGCATACAGGATAGCACTGGCCACCACAGACTCATAAAACATCCTCAGCATTGTTCAGCAGATGTTGAAGGACCTCAGCCCCCACAGAAAATAGAGGCGGCTCTGGCCCTTCCTGTAAACAGCTTGAATGTTCTTAGCCCAGTCCAGTTTATTGTCCATGTGTACTCCCAGGTACTTGTAATCCTCTACAACATCCACACTGACCCCCTGGATGGAAACCAGGTTCACTGGTGCCTTGGCCCTTCGTAGATCTACAACCAGCTCCTTTGACTTTGTCGCATTGAGCTGCAGATGGTTGCTCACACCATGAGACAAAGTTACCCACCACAGCCCTGTACTCAGACTCATCATTACCGCTGATACTTCCCACCACAGCAGAGTCATCAGAAAACTTCTGAAGGTGGCAGGACTCTGTGTGGTAGGTGAAGTCTGTGGTGTAGATGGTGAAGAGGAAGGGAGAGAGGACAGTCCCCTGAGGGGCCCCAGTGTTGCTGACCACGCTGACCGACACACAGTGCTGCAGAGGCACATACTGTGGTCTGCCAGTCAGGTAATCAACAATCCAGGACACGAGGGGGACATCCACCTGCATCACTGCCAGCTTCTCACACAGCAGGGCTGGCCGGATGGTGTTGAAAGCACTGGAGAAGTAAAAAAACATGATCCTCACCGTCTAGGTGGGTGTAGATGATGGCGTCCTTAACTCCCAGCCTCCCAAGTCCCAGGGACTGGTAGGCGAACTGAAGGGGGTCCAGGAGGGGTCTGACCATGGGCCGCAGCTGTTCCAGCACCAGTCTCTCCAGGGTCTCTCTCATGTTGTTCTGCTGGAGTTTCCACTCCAGCTTCCTCCTGTACTTCTCCATGGCCTTCCTGATCTTCACCTTCAGGTCAGCCTGGATTGCCCTCACCTCCTCCCAATTACAATTGGTAAAGGCCCTCCTCTTGGCATTCAGGATGTCTTTGATGTCCTTTGTTACCCACGTTTTGTTGTTTGGATAACAATGGACCATCTTAGTTGGCAGTGCAGTCCACACAGAAGTTAATGTAGCCAGTGATGCACTCAGTAAGCCCGTCAATGTCCTCTGCATGAGGCTCACAGAGTGCATCTCAGTTTGTCACCTCAAAACATCCCTGAAGTGTCTCATAGGCCTCCTCTGACCATCTCCTCACTGTCCGTGTGGTCGCAGGCTGCCTTTTAACCAGAGGCACATAGCAGGGTTTGAGGTGAACCAGGTTGTGGTCTGACCTACCCAAGGGGGGGAGGGGGGAAGAGCTGTATGCATCCTTAACATTAGCATACAGCAGGTCCAGTGTCCTCTCCTCTCTAGTAGGACAACTCACATACTGGGTGAAATTAGTCAGTGTTGTTGAAACACTGACATGGTTGAAGTCACCCGAGATTAATATGAGTGCACTCGGGTGTTGAGTCTGGAGTTGTGCTATGGCGGTGTGAATGGTGTTGCACGCCGATGCTGGGTTAGCAGAGGGGGGGATGTAAACAGCCACAACAATGGCCTGTGAGAATTCACGTGGCAGATAATATGGCCGGAGTCCCACAGCTAACAGTTCAATGTCTGGCTACAGATACTCAATTTGATGGAAGAAAAACGTTATGATCCGGGATATCCTGGTGTAGCCATGTCTCTGAGAAGCACATCAAACTACACTCACGGAACACCGTCTGACTCCAGGCTAACGCCGTTAGCTCATCCATTTTATTCGCCAGTGATCTCACGTTGCCCATGACGAGATGGCAAATCTCTTGTTCTTAAGTCTCTATTGTCTGGACCCCTTTCTCTTCCCTCACCGCTTCGTTCCACCTCTGCATCCTCGGTGTGTCCTCCTCCAGATCTCAGTGGGGACATCGATTGTCCTGGACGCCATGCCACTCGGCTTCAGCGTGATCTGGTGTAAACAATGCGGCCAAACAGCTGTTCTGCAGCGGTGCCCTGACCAAGTAGCAGGAGAAGAAGTTTCAGGGCGAAAAAAATACGAAAACACTCTCTACTCTCATTTTTGTAACGAGCATAGTTTAAAATACACTTACACAAGTTACAATTACTGAAGTTACAGTTACTCAAGTTTTATAAGAAAAAGGAAAGCTAAAAGTTGGAAAAAAGTAAGACGATGAACAATTTAAAAAAAATTACAAAATGGCCCAGTGGGGTAAAGTTAAACGGGCTTGTTATAGGCAGCTAAGAACTGAAATATTAAATAAAAAATGAATAAAATAAACATAATTTTTGGAAAAGAAATAACCATCTCTTTTAGACAAATTGAATGAACTGCATACTGTTGAGGTAGGTTTAGAGCTGCAACGATTTGTCAATCAACAGAAAATTATTTGGGAACTGTTTTGATAATCAATTAATCTTTAGTTATTTTCAAGCAAAAATGCATTAAAAATGCTGATTCCAGCCTCTCAAATGTGAGGATTTACAGAGTTTATTGTCTTTTGTGATGGTAAACTGCAGCTCTTTAACTTTCGAAAACAACAATTTGAAGACGCCAACTTGGGCTTTAGGAAATTAAGATGGGAATTTTTGCTATGTTCTGACATTTTACAGACTGCAGCCCTAGTAAGGTTATGTTCCAAGGCTGGATTGTTACTAATTTGTGTTATTACAAATGTGAATGTGATTTTGAATGAGGATTTCTTACATTTGGAACAGAACCTTGAAGTTCCACTTAGCTCCCTTTAGCCATTCTCATCCTTCACCCCCCACTGACAGAGTAAACATTGATTTTAGAAAAGACAAAGTGTAGAATCATGATTTTTTAGTTGATGACTCAGTCTTCCAGCAGTGTGTGACCATATTACGGTTACTGTTGAAGCTGACAGTGTCAGGAAGCAAACAGTAATGTATCAGCAGTGATAGCTTTTGAATGAAAGTTTCATTTTTAAGTGTTTCATTTAATTTTGATAAATGGTTGAGAGGCTTTGATGAGCCTGCAGGTCTCAGGTTCACATGCTGTTGATATTCCTTTGTCAGAATTATAAGCCTGCTATTTACTGCAGTGCTTCAGTTAAGAAGACTTAAGGGCAGAATGCTGATAGCTGAGCTGTGGCCTGATGCCAGATATACTTTGCAGTTGATTAAAGCCTAAATGTCCTGATATTTGAAACCACTGAAAGAAATGAGGTGTAAAGTTTAGAGCAGATATAGAATTGAAGTGATTACTGAAAGAATCACCACCATTTTGTCTGTATCTCCTCTGTGAAGAATCCCATCCACTCTGCTCCACACTGCTGGATGTTATGGATGAATAGATTCCAGTGTTGGAGCTGTGACCTGGACGTGCCCCTGGATGCTCTCTGAATGTAAAACCTCCCTCATCATCAGGTTAAGGCTGTCACTGTATTAGGGCTATGCAGTCTTGAAAGTTGACAGTAATACCTATGTTTATTATATTTAAGAATGAAAAGCCAATATTTACTATCATTGTTTCCCCCACGTTGTTTTCTGGCCAGTGTATGAATGCCTTGATAATTAAGCTCTCTATTGAAATTAAGAAAATGTATGTGTGAAATCTAAACAAAATGTGTCATTAGATTAAATTCACCTCATGGTGTTCTCATAGACAACCAGTGCAGCAATACTTAGATCTACAATAAACAGATGAAAACAACTAGTATGCACTGGATGAGCAACTTTCATTGTAATGAATGAGTGCTATCTAATAATACATTCATGATAAACTGGGAAGAACGTTTGCAATGGCAGTTGGCCTTCTATTCCAAAAGAGTTTGGTGAACCTGGAGGTTTGTTTAAAACCTATATGATCATCTGTCTACTTGTGTTTTCAGCCCTGTCTGACTTTGATTTTTATAGTTCTTTTACTTGTTAATAAAGTTTTAAAAGAGCTGGCACCTCCCTATATCTTAGACTTTCTCTCATTTTATGTTCCGGCCAGATCACTAAAGGTCTCCATTGCTTTTCTTTTAAATGTTCCTTATGTGTCCCATAAAAGTATCGGTTAACGTTCACTTCAATTCAGTTTTATTTATATAGCGCCAATTCATTTTCCTATAGAGCAGGTCTAGACCGTACTCTTTAGAATATTAATTACAGAGACCCAACAAATCCCAAAGTGCCTTCTGTTCTTATGCCCCTAAACTGTGTAAAGACTTATCTTTATAATCTGGCTTTAAATTTGGACTAAAGTTGTTTTTTATTTATTTTATTTTTATTCTATTGAGTTTTATTTATTAACACTTTGTTATGGTTTTATTGTGGTAATTTTTAGTCTTGCAAAATGTTTTTTTTTGTTTAATTTTACTATGTAAAGCACTTTGGGCTACATGTTTGTATGAACTGCTATATAAATAAAGCTGAGTTGAGTTGAGTTGTAATAATAATAATATAATAGTGCTTTTCTTAACAATGTTACAAAGTGCTTCAAAAAAGATAAAATACAATAAACAACAATAATTAAATATATATAAATAAATCAAATTAAATTCTCACAGAGATAAAAGCTTTTTTAAAAGAATGATTTAAGAAGAGATTTAAAAGCAGTGACAGATTTAGCAAGCCTATTTTCAGCATGTAAGTCATTCCAGAGTTTGGGGGTCAAACTCTGGAATGACTTACATGCAAAAGCCCGATAGCCCTTAGTCATCAGTCGGGCACTAGGAATGACCAGAAAGGCACTATCAGCCGATCTAAGAGGGCGCCCAGGCTTATAAGGGGTTAGTAGATCTTTGATCTAATTAGGGGCCTGGTCATGTAAAGCCTTGAAGGTCAACAATAGAATTTTAAAATCAATTTGAGAATGAACGGGAAGCCAATGCAGGGAGACCAGACCTGGAGTTATATAATCTTGTTTTCTTGAACCGATGATAATCTCAGCAGCAGCATTTTGAACCAATTGAAGGCGATAGAGGGAAGCCTGAGTAATACCAGTGTAGAGGGCATTACATAAATCTAGACAGGGAAAAAATACAACCATGGACAACCCTGTGTAAGTCCTCGGGATAAGAAGGACTTAATTTTTTATATTAACATAAGTTGAAAGAAACATGACTGAACAGCCTTCTTTCCTATTCCATCAAAACAAAGGCCAGAATCAAATAAAACACCCAAATTTCTTGCAGTTGGCTTAATGTTATGTGATAGGGCTCCAAGATTGCAGACTGACCGAAAGACTGACTAAAAGATTTTGGTGTGGCAACAGAATTATTTCCGCTTTGTCATTAAGTTTGAGGAAGTTTTGAGAAGTCCAGCAATTGATATCAGAAAGGTAGGTGGTAAATTCGGTTAGGCTGCTATAATTAGTGGATTGTAATAAGGCATATAACTGGGTGTCATCAGCATCAGAATCAGAATCAGAGATACTTTATTGATCCCCGAAGGGAAACTCTTTGTCACGTCAGTGCACACAGGAGAAAGTACTAGCAAAAAATATAATACACTACACTATAAAACAGGTCAGAAAATAAATGAAGTACCAGGTGGGTATAAGTATAAGATAAAATAAGTGTGAAGTACCAAGTGGGTTTACCGGTTGATGATGATAATACAGTATAATAATGCAATGTAATAATATAAGTAATAAGTAGTCGTGCATGTACTGTCGAGTTAAGTGTAGCTAATTATATTTACACACAAGTTACTCAAGTTTGGAAGAAAAAGGAAAGTTAAAAGTTGGAAAAAGTAAGACGACGAGACGGAGCTACGGCAACAGGCAGCATGCGGACTGGCGCATGCGCACTACTACTAGCATAACAATGGTAGTGTACTTTATGTTTATTAACGACCTTGTAGCAATGTTGCTGCATTCACAGATCTCACAAATCAAGTTTGTGGTACAATGTAACTATAACCGATAGGCATGGTGACCAAAACTATGAAAATAAGATCCAAGTTGTAAAAAAAAAAAAAAAAAGACAAACAAACTCTGCATTTAAAATATTGTGGGCAGGGAGTTTAAAAAATCCGCTATTGAGTTGCATTATGGGAAGTGTAGTGTCCAGTTTTATTGGAGCTTGACCCATAGAGACTGAACATCAGGGTATCTCGGCCTCTGCAGCTTTGATTTTGACCATTATTTTTAAAATATGTCTTTTGGCCCATTTTAAATGTGATTATGTTGACAGTTTGACTTTAGCAGGACTTTTTTAGGCACTCCTACTATGACCTCTAGAGCTGACATCAGAAAACATGAAACAATGTAATGCAACATATAGTATAACATGCTGGGCTCTAGTACTCGGCCAATGATCTTATTAGCTGCATTAGATGCTTCATTTTACCCCTATGAGCAATATTTCAAGTAAAGCATTACCCAGTCACTCACAGGGACACAATCCATCTGGAGTGACTTGTTATGTAATAAGGATTGATATTTATGAATGTGTAGTACACAACCAGTGGTAGTGATATGAAAGCTGTAAAGACAAGTGTATGGAGAGTCTTTTATAGGGCTTTTATGGTGTCTCCCTCTTTCAGGACACAGATAGGTGTTGGAGTGGCCAGTTGTAAAGGAGGGAGACGACAGAGTGCTCTATCAGGCCTTAACATGGCCACTAGATTAAAACTGAAGGGAATGACTGTGTTCTCTCATTGCCACAAAGAAGCCACGCTCATGCCATTTGTTTTCTGGACAGATAATCAGGTTGCATTCAACAGTTATATTCATTTTGGAGAAAAATTGTTTCCTGAAATTCATCTGGAACTATCTTGAATAAATTCAAACCTGAAACACTATAACTTAGTGAGGTGAGCACACTCAGCAAATATTTTTGGAAGGCACATCTGACTCTACTTTGACTTAAACTCTCAACAACATTCTTTTGGATTTAGGATTATAGGCAGGTTAGATATCCAGTTGAAAAACATTTCATAAAGCTATTACTAAGTTTGTCTTTTTCACTAAAATAATGTTCACACTATTAGCAGCTAGTTTAACAATGCTGAATTCTTTTTTGTACCACATTAAGCTACTGTAAAAACACTTGCAACACTGCAAAGATGTGCCACATTAAAGGCTTTTCAGCGGTTCAAAGGGCATAACTTAAAATTTTATCTTAAGAAGGATGGGAAGAGTGGCACAGTAGAGGCTATTGGATTTGATTAGTAAATAAGAATAGTATTTTATACAGCCTTTATTTGTTTGTGCTGGCCATGACTATTATTTGAACACTTTTAGTTGAAAATTTATGGCAGGCATATATGTGGCCTACTGACTCCCGACTAGGCAGATAACCATACCGATTTTAGAGGGGAAACGATTACTGATATGGCGGCCGATCTAGTGAATTTTTGAGCTGGAATGAAAATCCTTTTCTGTGTGGATTGTGCACCGATATGACTATGCAAAGGAACTCAGAAGGCTGCTTTCTTAAACAAATAACTTTATTAAGAAATGTTTTAAGTTAAATATTCTTTAACATGTTAAATAAGTTAACATATACATTGTCAACCAATTTTAGAAATGAACACTGAGAAGATAAAGAATAAATAAAAATGAAATAAATAGCTAAATAAACATCAGTACTGTATGTTCAGTATCAGTCAATTGCTGAAGTAGCAGAAAATGCCATGGAAATACTCTAAGTACCTCTAAATTGTACTAAAGTACAGTACTAAATGTACTTAGTTACATTCCACCACTGCTCTCTACTAAACCACATATTCTCTACTCTGTCAAGCTACGAGATTGATGCTCCAGCTTTGTTCCGATTCGGAACCATTATTTCAATGGATTGAACTCAGATATGCTTTGTTCTTGCTTATCAAAACATGTCATCTGTAGCAATATTTCGCTGTTAACGTAACGGTCACAAACATTAACTCATGGTTTGCTGCCGAGTCAAGAGACAAACAGCCTCTGCCTTAAAGTTCAGGGGAAACGTTGAACGTATCCGGTGAAAAAACAGGCTTCTGTGACTCCAATATGGGGACGGTGCATCTCACCAACTAGGTAACAACGTAGCGTGAAGTCAACACTCAACAGACTCAAACCACCATCACACCGTCGTCTGCTGAGCTGCAGAAGGATGAAGAGATGCTCTGGTGCAAACTATAGCTGGCTAGCTACCTCGCTAACACAGCAAACAGTTGTGATAAGCATGAGTGACGTGACGGTTGTCAGGGACAGGCTTATATTGGAGTTATATTAAAAAGGGAACATGATGGTTCATTGCTTATTAACTTTCCAGAAATGTATTCCACAAACTAGTTAGCAGCTTACTGTGAATATATATCCGAATATATCCGGTTTCCATCCAGGGGGTCAGTGTGGACATTGTTGAGGACTACAAATACCTGGGAGTACACATGGACAATAAACTGGACTGGGCCAAGAACACTCAAGCTGTTTACAGGAAGGGCCAGAGGCGCCTCTATTTTCTGAGGAGGCTGAGGTCCTTCAACATCTGCTGAACAATGCTGAAGATGTTTTATGAGTTTGTGGTGGCGGTGCTATCCTGTATGCTGTTGCATGCTGGGGCAGCAGGTTGAGGGTAGCGGACGCTAACAGGCTCAACAAACTGATCCATAAGGCCAGTGACATTGTGGGGGTGGAGCTGGACTCTCTGGCGGGGGTGTCAGAGAGGAGGATGCTGGCCAAACTACATGCCATCTTGGACAGTGTCTCCCATCCGCTCCATGACATGCTGGTCAAACAAAGGAGCACCTTCAGCGGAAGACTCATCCCCACAATGCACCACAGAGCGCCACAGGAAGTCATTCCTGCCTGTGGCCATCAGACTCTTTAACTCCTCCTCTAAGTGTCAGTCTGTATGACCAAGTCACTAAACTGGACATTGATCATTAACATCACTGTAATACTTACAATATTCTGTGTACTACTCTGGTGCAATATTTAGTTTTCCCATGTTAGTTTTTCTTTTTTATTGACATTGATATTATATACCTCCATTACTGCTGTGCAATATCTTAATAATCTCAATAAGCTGCACTTAACTCGACAGTACATGCACCACTACTTATTACTTATATTATTACATTGTATTATTATACTGTATTATCATCATCAACGGTAAACCCACTTGGTACCTCACACTTATTTTATCTTATACTTATACCCACCTGCTACTTCATTTATTTTCTGACCTGTTTTATGGTGTATTGTATTATATTTTTTGCTAGTACTTTCTCCTGTGTGCACTGACGTAAAGGCGAGCTGCTGGAACAAAGAGTTTCCTTCGGGGATCAGTAAAGTATTTCTGATTCTGATATATCTATTTGAATGACTGACTATAAGATAGATGGTTTACATCCCTTAGCTGTGGTTAACAGCTGATGTGTACATGAGCAAGGACATAACTTTTTTTCACATGATGGAAGTCTCAAGCTCTCTTGATATCGTGAAAAACAGGCTTCTGTGACTCCAATATGGGGACGGTGCATCTCACCAACTAGGTAACAACGTAGCGTGAAGTCAACACTCAACAGACTCAAACCACCATCACACCGTCGTCTGCTGAGCTGCAGAAGGATGAAGAGATGCTCTGGTGCAAACTATAGCTGGCTAGCTACCTCGCTAACACAGCAAACAGTTGTGATAAGCATGAGTGACGTGACGGTTGTCAGGGACAGGCTTATATTGGAGTTATATTAAAAAGGGAACATGATGGTTCATTGCTTATTAACTTTCCAGAAATGTATTCCACAAACTAGTTAGCAGCTTACTGTGAATATATATCCGAATATATCCGGTTTCCATCCAGGGGGTCAGTGTGGACATTGTTGAGGACTACAAATACCTGGGAGTACACATGGACAATAAACTGGACTGGGCCAAGAACACTCAAGCTGTTTACAGGAAGGGCCAGAGGCGCCTCTATTTTCTGAGGAGGCTGAGGTCCTTCAACATCTGCTGAACAATGCTGAAGATGTTTTATGAGTTTGTGGTGGCCGGTGCTATCCTGTATGCTGTTGCATGCTGGGGCAGCAGGTTGAGGGTAGCGGACGCTAACAGGCTCAACAAACTGATCCATAAGGCCAGTGACATTGTGGGGGTGGAGCTGGACTCTCTGGCGGGGGTGTCAGAGAGGAGGATGCTGGCCAAACTACATGCCATCTTGGACAGTGTCTCCCATCCGCTCCATGACATGCTGGTCAAACAAAGGAGCACCTTCAGCGGAAGACTCATCCCCCCACAATGCACCACAGAGCGCCACAGGAAGTCATTCCTGCCTGTGGCCATCAGACTCTTTAACTCCTCCCTCTAAGTGTCAGTCTGTATGACCCGAAGTCACTAAACTGGACATTGATCATTAACATCACTGTAATACTTACAATATTCTGTGTACTACTCTGGTGCAATATTTAGTTTTCCCATGTTAGTTTTTCTTTTTTATTGACATTGATATTATATACCTCCATTACTGCTGTGCAATATCTTAATAATCTCAATAAGCTGCACTTAACTCGACAGTACATGCACCACTACTTATTACTTATATTATTACATTGTATTATTATACTGTATTATCATCATCAACCGGTAAACCCACTTGGTACCTCACACTTATTTTATCTTATACTTATACCCACCTGCTACTTCATTTATTTTCTGACCTGTTTTATAGTGTATTGTATTATATTTTTTGCTAGTACTTTCTCCTGTGTGCACTGACGTAAAGGCGAGCTGCTGGAACAAAGAGTTTCCCTTCGGGGATCAGTAAAGTATTTCTGATTCTGATATATCTATTTGAATGACTGACTATAAGATAGATGGTTTACATCCCTTAGCTGTGGTTAACAGCTGATGTGTACATGAGCAAGGACATAACTTTTTTTTCACATGATGGAAGTCTCAAGCTCTCTTGATATCGTGAAAAACAGGTTTTCTCCTTCATCTTTCATGTCAGCACTTTGCTAATATCCTGCACTGTTTTCCTGGTGCTCAGCACTCAGCTGAGGGCTTCAGCTGGAGGACAGAGCAGGTCTGCTTATTCATGAAGGGATCTGGCTGTGGCCCCTGGAGGCCCGCAGGAACAGCAGGCATTATCAGTGGTAAATGGATCTGAAAAGGCTTTGGCGAAGACAGGCTCACCACTGCCTGATTTATGGCTGGCAATGCAGCAAACAGTTAGCCATGTTACCGGCAGTGATATAAGCATTTTCATGGCCACAGCTCAAGTTTATTTCAGCTATAAATTCTGAAAGATGTGGAACAAAAAGAGCAAGTGAATTTATGACACAGGGGAAGTTGTTTGTGAGCTGCCAGGAGTAAGCTGTGTTTTAATACCCTGTGGACAAGGATGAACGGTCATTCTGCTCTTTTACCTTAGCTTATTGTCCAGCACGGCATCAAAATAAATATTCTTAGCTTACACTACAGCAAAAAAAGTAAAACATTTTTGTGTCAAAACAATGAAGGTGTTCTCACATCTACATCTGAAGTTTCCCAACATGAGTGTTTCAAAGCTGATAACAATAAGAAGGTATGTTAAAATGCAAATGTGAGACACATTTTTTATTCATTATGCATTTTAACATCCACACACATTAGACTGTATCAGCATCATTAACTCACCTGCTGTCTACATTGTGATAACTAGAGATGCTGTGTGTCCTTTGTGCACTGAAGCTGTCCGTAGCTGATCATTTGCACTGGTTTTTAATTAATATTACCATTTTTGTACAAAAAGTGTACAGCATTTCTACCAAGACGGCCATTCATGTCAAGATGCAAAAAACAACAAACCTAACTCTGGGATATGTTGTTGACTTTATGCTGGGACAAAATTAACCCTGTGGAAAAAACTATTTTTCCTTGGTTTCCACAGCAGCGTGTGTGCTTTGCGGAACCTCTTAACTTTTCATTTCGCCGCCCATGTTAACAGGTTGGAGCAGCCACACAGCCCACGTGAGCATCTGCAGCAACGCTTCATCTAAAAAGCTAGCATCTCGCCTATATATTCTGCATGTAGAGTATGTCACAGACATGATAAAAATATCATTTTCTTTTTAGGTCAACACTTCCCGTATCCATTTCAAATTAAAAGCCCTCTAGCATTTCTGTGGACAGAATCATTTGTTAACAAGGCTTTTACTGTGAAATATTTGCCTATATTTGACTGTGTTGTGGAAAATTCAATGACTTGCATGGCTTCATTCATTAGTAGAATCCCAGCATTTAATTGAGTACATGCTTTTATTTCAGCAAATACTGTAGAAAACTCGATGCAGAAAGAGAGGGCTGGCAGCAGCAGCGCCGTCTGTGTGGAGTCGCAGCACGTCAGCCAGGTATCCGTCACGCACAGGTAGAGGTAGGCAGTGTGGACCAAGCGTAAGGCTGCTTAGAAATGCTTTAATTTGCCTCTGTACATGGTCACTTCTCTGACACTAGTGGTGTTGCTCTCAAAATGGCAATGTCTGTCAGTTCGGTTGGTTCACTGCTTTGGGCCAGACTGAAATAGCTTTTGGGAAAATTGACATGAAATTTGTTCAAACTTTCATGTCCCCCTCAAGATGAATTGTAATACAGCGTTGGCCCGAATACAAGATACTATTTTTTCTGGAAATTATGTTTGAAAAACAACATCAGATATTCTTTTTCAATGGAGAGAGTGCAGATGTAACACCAGCTCCTACACAGAATGTTGCATTATGGGTTGTTTGTAGCCTTAATGTCACTAGGCTAGCGAGTTTCTTCAACTCTGTTTATAATGAGTCTTTTAGAGTTAGTCAGCCCTAAAAATGTTTTGTTAGCCCAGTTCAACCTGCAGGAGCTTTTAAAGGCTCATGTCACATGCTTTGCTGCCACAGAGGAAATAGACAAGTCCAAAGTGTCTCCTGACGTCTTTCCTGCAGAAACAGACTTTGGACTGAATAATCGGTCAAGCAGCAAAGAATTACCATTGTGACAGATGATGGGAAGCTCAAAAACACAAAAAGACATGCAAAAAATGCCAGCTGTTGGAGAAAATACTGTTGACCTTTTCCAGGAGCCTGACAGGAGAATGTGTGAGTGACTATATGTGACTGATAGACAAGCTTCACAACTGTGGGATTTATGTTCAGCTTTAATGGTATTATTTCATGTTTCACTTTCACAAGAGAAAAGGCTTCCAGGACGAGGATTCTCTTCTCTTTGGATTATTAGTATCCCAAGGAAGCTCTCCCAACAGGACTAGTGTGGAAGTGTGTTGTATCTTCAAAAAGCATTTTTCCAAAAACCGGCGTTGGAAGAGAGAATACGGTAACTTTGGTGATCCCTTGAAGGTCAAAATTCCCTTTTGTCCAACACTTATTTATGGTTTATGACCAATATCAGCAGAACTAATGATTCACATCATCCTCAGCTGGACTTTGTATTCAATGTTAATTAGGAAATGTAAGCAATCCAAAATGCTAAACAAAGAAGGTGACGTTAACATTGTCACTGTGAGCATGTTAGCATGCTGACATTTAGCTCAAAGCTAAGTGCAGCTGCACAGAGCTGCTAGCGTCCCTGTAGCCAATTGGTCTCATTCTTCTAAAAAAGAATGGATGAAGTGGCGTGTCAGTATTCCAGGGATATATGAACCATTTCAATGATTTTGAGCATTAGTTCTGTCAAAAAATGTTATTATTTCCATTTGGCATGAATATGTTTTGAGTTTTGGCACTACATACTTCCAATTATATAAACAAGATATTTAATGTTGCCCTGGGCCCTCAGGTACAGTAGCTGTGGGCTATCTGACTCTTGGTTTCTTGACCTAAAGTCACATTTGGGTGAAGCTGCACCATGGAAAGTAATGTTGCGTTAGCTGCTAGCAGTTCCTGCTTGCACTGTAACCATGGATGTACAGACAATAAATACTGGATTTGAATTCACGTTTCTCTTGTTCACCGAACTATTACATCGTAAAACACACTTCATTCAAACTCCAACAGAAACAAAATAAAATTCACCAAACCCGTCTTGGTTAGTCTTTAAACTGTTCCAACAATCACCAACTCTGGTTTGGTCAAAATAAATCCTCAATCCTTCGAGTTAGATGTCAAAAGTTTTCTGTGCTTCACCTGTTGCATAATTCAGTGTGTCTGATGAGGGGACACGGTGAATATGCTGTGTTTCAAGAGCTGTTGGGACTGGTAGCGTGCTTTGGACCTCCCCTGTGAAGAAGCAGTGGATCAATTAAAGTGATTAACCTCGGTGTGAATCGCAAACAGCAGGCTGGATAAAGGGAAGTGTAAGGGTCTGAATGCAGACTCCCCTGCTCTCTCCCTTATCAGTCATTAGGGGGCACAGACTGTAATCAGTTCCTGACATTAACTGGCCGCTGCACGCTCAGACAGGATCACAGTCCTGCTCAGATTTCCAGAATCCCTGCGGTCTGGTGAGCTGGATGGAGTGAGGCGTTTGCTCCACATTAGACAGAAAAATGAATTGTTTAATTAGTTTCCCTTCACATCGTTCAGTGTATCAGGGAGTAGATGAAGCCACCTGGATCTCCTCTGAGAAGCATGCTTCCAAACTGCTGTGTGTTAGGGATGAACTCATTCCACTGAGCCGGAGCGCAGCCGGAACGAGGCACCGCTGGAAGCTGTGAACATCAAACTCCCGACAACAGGAGGACACAGTATGCTCATGTTGTACATTAGCAGCTACACTTGGCCTGAAGTGATTACACTTCAACACAACACATACACCTGTTGTGATATTTACAGTAACATACAAAATGAAAACAAACTCAGGTGTGGTGTATGATGTTATTATGATGTGTGTTTATCTTTAAAAAGGAATCATGTTTAAAATGCAATGAGATATCAGTGCCACTGGGAAATTATTGTTGCAGGGATGACGATGGACAAAATAGGCAATATTTTGATGAATCAGCCAAAAATTTTAAATTTAAATGGCCATAAAACTTTGCCTAAATACAATACAATCCGCTTCATTGATTTATACATCAGTGTAATACCGATTGATTATACAATAAATATATATTCATTCAAATGTCACCATGTATATATTAAACAGAAAGAACTGACTGCACCAGACAATATTTTTCATGTTAAAAAGGCCAGCATTTGTTCCATATATTACTAAAAACACACTCTCTGCTGGGGGAACCAGAGTGAAGAACACAAAACACAAGTAGTTTGACGTGTCTGTGATTCCGTCTGTGACAGAAGCCGCTCCACAGGCAGCGGGTCGCGAGGCTGATAAGCAGGACTGAGGAGTTGAATTGTCTTAAGAGGAAGCTGACAGTTGTCGTGAGCCTGTTCATGACTGATAGCACACTATTGAGCTCTGAAAGCTCTGTACAGAAACAGGCCCAAATGTCTCCCTGCTGCTGCCAAATACTATGTTCCTGCCGAGTGACAGCTCCCCCAGAACAGAGGCACCCTGAATGCTTCGCAGTGCGAAAGAATCACCAAGCAGAGCTCACTTCTCTCATTTTCATTGCCGCTTCTCTGCAATCTTTCACATGATATCATTTATTTCTATATTTATTTTTGGTGATTTGGCAGATATTTTTGGCAACACTATTCTGTCTGTAGTGCCAAAATGTGTTGTCCCTAAATGTGTTCCTCCTGGCAGTGGGATTGCCTTGGCTTCATGCCAAGCAAGGTGCAAACTGTCTGCGAACTCCACACTATAACGTACTCTATCCATCTATATTATACCTGTCCACCTGAAGTGAACTATAACATTATGATACATTTGCATTGCAGAGCCATGTGAGTCATACTCTGCTTTTCCAATTGAATTATCTGATAAACAATAAAATTAGATCCACTTTAATATCGTGTGTGATCGCACCATGCAGATTACAGTGTATATTGTGTTATGCTGTAATTATAATAACCGTCATGCTGTCTCCTTGCTCACACACTGCCTGAGGAGTCCTTCTGTAAAGTGCGACTGTCAGGTTGTTAGCGGCGACTCCTCTGGAGTGTTGTGACGAGGAGAGAGCCCCCTTTGAGCATAGCACCGAGCAGCCAAACGGCTCAGCCGGGCAGGCCAGATTAAATCGGATCAGATTCAGATTGCATTGTCACTGGGAAGACATTTCACCATTGCAGCAGTAAAGAGTAGACACAATAAAGGTTAATCACCAATTTCACAAAACACATGGTGCATTTAGACAAACATTAATTTGAGGAAAGAAATGCATTCATCATATTTGTTAGGCCTCAAGGATATACACAATGTGTTCTCGTAAGAAACACTGACTGTAAACATAACTTTTGTTTGTTTAAGAAAACTCCACTGGGCACCTAATGGCTGCTTGTGTTGTGTACAAATTAATGTTAGTAAAATATTTTTCTCACACATCAGCTGCTGAATGTGACTGATTGGGCAGCTTTTCTCAACTGTTCCCAACTTGTAAAAACTTTTCTTTTTTCCCATCATCGAAACATGCGGCTCTGACTAATTTCTGCAAAATGAATGTACGATGTGAGTATTGATGAATTATTGTCACCTACTGAGCTGAATCATCTGCTGTTAGCAGAGGAACACTTTATTTCAGGCAAGGCGGCGCACCTCCACTATAAAACGCTGCAAGAAACCCTATACATTACAGTGTACCAAAAAAAGTCTTGACATTCGATACCAAGCCCACGGCTGGCAGGGCAAATATAGAGAGTAAATATATTTAAATGGTTAAAGCAGTCATAATTGATTTGGCCACGTGGGGCAGCGTGGCAAGCTGTAAACACAACATCGACATAATTCACCTCATAAAGTTGACATGCTTGTAAATTTGACATTGTGGACACGTTAGCAAACAGCTGTCTGTTTAAACATCCAGCAGACAGCTCTGGTTTGGTCTCCACCAACTCCTGTAAAATATCTGACTCCCGCTGCTAAATGCTTCATTATGTTCACCAGCTAGACTCTAACGATGTCTTTCTGCTGTCTGGGGCTGGGCAGGGAGTATACAGTGGGCTTTTTCACTGAAAACTGCTGCCTGCTGCTGCTGGAAATGATGTTGATGAGAGCTGTGAGACTGAACCAAAACAGTTGTGACAACCAAAAAAGTTGTGGGCCGTAAAACCAAAACAAAGGGCTGAAAGATGCTAAAACGCTCTATAGAGCTGAGGGGAGCTGCAGAGTTGGTGATAATTCTCTGTAGGTTTGTCACTGCGAGCGAAAAACGCAGCTTTTAAGAAAATGTAATTCAGTTCACCTATTATGACAAACTGTAGCAACAAAAGGACACAAAGACACAGAGCTTTTCAGTGTTTTTCTTTTTTATATAGTAGCATCCCTGTCAGATGTGAGAGATGTATCAGCCAGATAATGAAGGATGGAAAACAAAGAAAGGAAAGAAGAGACATATTCAGTGTGATGACATTTCTGGTACATACCGTACCTCAGCTCACCTTCAACCATCAGCACCAAACTAAGCCCTTTGATACAATCATTTTAATTTTCATATCTATCAAACCCTGCAGCTTTTCAGATGTTGATGGTTTCAGAGCTTCTTCTGACAGCAGTAGCAGCAGCAGGCTGCTTGCTCGATGGATCTTTATCTTTAAGCACTGCAGCACATGGAAGTGCGAGCGGCTGTGTTGTTGAATACTGATGAATCTCTGTTGCTTTCTGTCCAGATTTGTTGTTAATTAATGTTTAACTCTGCTGGCATGAATAAGAGGCTCGCTAATAACTCTCTGAAGATTTATTTGCTCTGTGTTGAAATATTTCAAAGTTCACACAGTACAGTGTGTGTTTTCATTGAAACTACCTGCAACTCTTTTCATCCGCATTCAAATAGAAGCGAGGAGCAGACAAGCAGCACTTAGTTAGTCTGAAATTTCAGACTAACTAATTGGTAATTTTATATTGTAAAGAGAATTTATTGTTGTCTTATCTCTACAGTCACAGTGCTGGTGCTGTGTTTGTTTAACAAGCTGCTGAGAGTTAGTGTTATGAGAGGCTGTGTTAATAGCAGTGATGGTGGATTGTGTTATTCCTAAAATGAAATGCTGTGTGTGACATGACAATCAGACACTGACATTCCTCTGCATATTAAAGACTTCCTAAAGGGACTTTGAGGTTGGCGTGTTAAATGAATCTGCAGTGTCATCCTGCGGCCTCGTACTTTTGACTTACTTTAGGATGAGCCAGTGCCACACTCAGTTGCTTCCTCTGGTACATTACAGCACTACAAGGCTAGATTTCGAAGTGAAAATCCAGATGTTTTATGACTATCTAACTTACTAGCACATAATCTATCCTTACTGATATACCCCATATACCTCGATACACAATATACCCCATTTACACTTTGGTACTTCATGTGTCTTGGGCAGATTGGATAGCCGATATCAAACAACACTAAGGCCCTATTTTAATCGTGTGTGCTATTTAAGTGCAACGACAATTGCAATGTGGTGGACAGACTGTGTGGGCGTCTCCAAGTGCACCTGCTATTTTGGTTCATGTATGTGCATCAGCGCAAAGGGCTGAGTGAAGTGGAATATAGATCAGAGGCTGTGATGATTAACACATACATTGTCAGCCAGTCACGTCACTGGTCTCATCACTCTGAAACAGCTAAGCCAATCACAGTGAAACATAACAACAGCTCAACAAATGGTAAGAGCTTCTCCAGGAAATCATATTGTTGTCTGGATGTTGCAGAACTGCACGATGTAAACGCACAGGACCACAAGTCTGTAGCCAAAGGCAGATGGTGTGGGTTTTTATTTAATTTGTACAATGATGATAGAAATAAATCATAAAGAATGTTGATGAAGCCGTTTATATGAACGCAACATTTGGACGCTATTTCAGTTTTCATTCTGCTGTATCTAAAGTCATAAATGATCACATCATATTGTAATTCATGTAACACAACAGCATTTGCACTTCAAGATTAAAACATGAAATGCCACATTTGCTAAAAATAGTTGGAAAGGAGGCAATGACAGAATTGATTAGCTGCTGTAATCCTAGGTAACGAGTTATAACGGACCAGTCTGATAATTGTTGCGGTGTGTGAGGTTATTCTGTAGCAGCCTGGTGTAGCAAAGTAAAGGCTTAAATGCATTAAACTGATCATTATTTTACCTTAATTTTGGTAAGAGGAAGGAGCAGATTTACACTCACTTCCAGCTTTCAGAATAAAATCAGCGTTCACATTAAATAACAGAATCTAACTTATGTTAAATTCACCTCGGGGGCACCACTCTTTTACAAAGAGAAAATCTTGATAGTTATAATAATTAATAAATTAATACCTTCATTAATAATCAATTTAGTCTCGATCTGAAGTTGCTACGGAGTTCTTTTCTCGTGTACAGGGACCAGAATATTTCATACATACAAACCACATAGGCTGATCAAGTTCTTTTGTAAATGCAATGTTTATTAACTACGCTTCTAACTATACACACACAACTAATAACTGCTAGACACACAAATGAACAGATAAATGCAACCATGAATGAATGATACGAACACAGCGACGAACTGTTAATGAATGAAATGAGGACCGTTTGAGACCAGACGATACAGTGAAGGATTATTTTGGCCAGTGGTATTAACTTGTGTAAACACAGGAAACCACTAAGTGGACAAACTTTAATAATTACCAGTGAAATAACTTGAGGCACCGTTCAGCAACTGAGAAGTTTTGGAAAGACAAAGACTGTTAGGAACTATTATTAGGGAATATTAACAATCTGAAGCGAATTAGCTCCCTACCTAAGTTTATGTGAGATCCTAAGCGATGTAAGTTTCTTAATTACTCTTATTAAGCTAAAGCATCAACCCGCATACCAGAAATCCGTTGTTTCACCTGAGTCTTGGCTGAGCAGGGCAGGCGGTGCCCTGGAGGGGAGAGGAGAGGAGAAGCAGTTCCATTCCTCTGGGGCACTCGCTGGGCTGTTGGTCCTGATAAGCATCTGTAGCTGATGGGTTCTCGGTCCTGGATGAAGCTCCCCGGATCTCTATAACGCTCTCTATATCTCCTTCTCTGCACCACGTGGATGGTGCGTAAACCAGGGTTTCTTCTTTCCTAACCTTTGTTGTGTTGGACCTCAGAAATGGACCAGGCTCCTTTAGCAGGCTTCTGTGTGTCTTCGGTTTCTCTGCGGGTCAGCTGAAGTCAGATCAGGGGATATTAGAAATCGGGGTTTTCCTTTTACCAAGCTAGTGAGGGCAGTAAACTAATAAACTGGCTTAGCTTCACTCTCAACTGGCACTCAACATTCCTTTGTGAGTCTTGCAACATAGTGTGAATTGTATCCCTACAGGATATCAGATTAGTTTGGCTCCAAACAGACCTGCTGTAAATCGTGAAGTTGTCATTAAACTTTCCATTAGTGCCCTTGAGTCCGGCAAAGGTCATGGGACAGAGGAAGTTCTTGGGGAAAGCTTATCAGTTCTCTGGACAGGCTCATTTATTTAATTAAATTGAATTCTTTTTATCAAGGATACAAAATGTTCATCCAAATAGGCATTGATCACGCTACACTGGTGTACATGAGATCTAATGAAGGTAAACGCAGTGGACGGCCGTGCGTGATGACTCAACACTTCTCCAGAGGCTGCAGACATAAACGTGTGTGTGCTGCTGCCTCCTGAAGGAGAACCTTTTCAGTCAGTATAAAGCAGCTGTGGAATCACTCATGGGAATTTATAGATAAATTCAGACTGATTTACAGATGTTCCTGCTTTGACCACATTAAACATTATTTTTGCCGATATAAATGCATTTACTGTTTGGAAGGAGTTTAATTAAAATAGTTTATTTACATTGAAGCATTATTCTGTTATTGCTGCGCATTTGCTCCAAGTATTTAGTTTGATCTTGTTGATAAAATCACCACGTGGTTCCGAGATGTCTGTTCTCGGCGCCACGTCTAAGACCAAATTTCTACCAAAAGAGCAACAACTCTCTTTGCGCTGCCTCATTTGATTGAATCTCCCACCTGTTTGTTCCTCTCCTCCCACCTGTGCAGCGTGCGCTCTGTGCTGGACAGCAGATATACCACACAGGTGGGCAAAGCGAATTTCATGCTCAGGAAAATACCAAACGGTCGGCGCGCTGCTTGTGCTTGTCAGTTAGGGCCCTCTTTGAGGCTGTACTTAGGTACAGCAGAGTGTTGAGCAAATGCTAATGTCAGCATTCTAACGTGCTCACAATTACATGGCTAACATACTAATGTCTAGCAGGTATAATGTTTACTCCATCTTAGTTTAGCTTCTTAGCATGCTAACATTACTAATTAGCACTAAACACAAAGTACAGCTGATGCTGTTGGGAATGTCATTAGTACTGGTCAAATTGAAACATTGACCTGCTACGTAGCTCACCGATATCAATTTGAACATCTGCTGTCTAGAAGAAAAGAAAAGAAAATCCCACATGAAAAGTTTGCTTGATGAAAAGTTAAGGGTTCACCAAAGTCATTAGGACCATGAATGTCTGTACCAAATATCATGGTAATCCATCCAACAGTTGTTGACACATTTGAGTGTGTACCAAAGTGGTGGACTGACATTGCCATCCCTAAACCCTGTCACTAGCTGGCTAAAAAGCTATGTGTAAATACAACCAAGAAGCATTAGAGGTGGAGTGAAATCGGATAGGAAGGAGCTTTGAGATGTAGCCAGATGTTGAAAAAGTGTAAATGTCTCTATAAGATGCATACATAATCTCTCCTCCTCCCAAGTGTATACATCAGCAAGGTGTCTGTGGAAGTAGGCTCTACAGGGTCTGTCCCCTTTCATAATGACAGCTAAAACTAGATTGAGCTGTCATTTTCCCAGTCTCATTAAAGCAACAGGAAGAAAGCGGCTCCAGTGATTTTAACATATATAGTCATAGAGATTGCATATCATGCTATAGATTCACCAAGTTTGGTGAATCTATTTAGTGGCAGTGAATGTCACATACAGCTCCTTTAATCAAACTGCCACAACAAAGTGGGACCAGGTAGTACTCCAATTTAAGAGTACTGTCTGGTTTCTGGTTCTCTCTGTGTGCTATATTTGAAGGGAACCTTGAGGTATTCTGAGCATACACAAAGCACAAAGGCTGTAAACCCAACAAAAACAATTCAATAATTCTCACATGCCCATCTATACATTGAAACAGTCATTGGTCACTGTATTTGTTCTTCCTCTTCATACTGGCCATGAAGCCTTGCCTTCCTAACATTATTCAAGGGATAATGATTCCAGGGGCCGATAACTGTTTCAGTCTACATGCACATGTGAGAATTGTATTGTAAATACAATTGAATTGTAAGAGAGACTAGAAAAAATGTGAACATATATCATATACCTTTACTCTGGCCATGGCTGGACTTTACATAAATAGATCCTTCACCTTCCTTCTTGAAATAGAGATTGATATTTGTGAAACACTCACAACCCACAGCTGTATAGGATATACTTGTGGATATTGCTCTTTGCTCAGTTTTCTCTTTGGGTGCCTTAGTGCGGATGAGACTCCTCTGTGGTTCCATTTTGCGGTTTATTGTAATTAAACAGGTGTAAATCTACATAGAAATTGCCTGGTGCAGCTTTAACATGCATTAGATTGTAATTGAGAGCAAATACTCGTAAATCCAGATGTATAAAACTCCACTTACACCAGGTATTAACATGTAATCTGTCTCTGGATATCTGGATAATGGCATCTGATCACAGGCTTTGCATTACCACCTGGTATGAAGACCACTTTTAGTGTACTGTATGTGTACATTGAAACCTGCATTGACATGTATTTTTCCTGATCCAGATCCAGATCGCATGTTAATACCAGGTGGAAATGGGGTCTAAATGCAGCCTAGACAGAGATCCATTAATCCAAAACATCATGAGTTAACTACAGCCTGCCTCCTAGACTGTAGTTATCTATCACTCCAGTTCCAAAGAAGGGTGGGTTCATTTTAAAGGATTCAAATATTATGAAAAGAGGTGATGTCACGATCTATTGCTACTACTCAAGTCAAATCTATTTTATTTATATAGTCCAATATCACATATACAGTCCTAGAGTAATGTGATCGAATAATAGTTGCCGAAAACGGAACTAATAAACAAAAACAGAAAAACTATAGAAGCAAAGCAGCCATCTTGGCTGAAAACATAGGAAGAGTATGCTTGGGAAGATGGACAGTGGTAAAGAAAAGATTTATTGTAACACTGTTAAAACACGAAATAATCCTTTAATAACCTCACTAACCAGTGAAATCCATTCTTCGTACTTATTTTTTCTTTTCATCTATTTCTTTCTTTTCATATTTTTCATCTCTCATTTACCAACTACCCAAAACCAAAGAGCACCTTCAACAAATCCCTTCAAGCACATAAATCCAATAGAATCCACTGTCTGTCCTCTCCTCCTTAAATTAGTGACACGTCAGCTTGGAAGCTCCTGTCTTGGCTCACAGTGTCGACCTCCTCCTTCGACCCTCTTGTTCTAACCTTGCTTTACCCTTGAATATGCTCCCATGGATTTGGCCCCAACTCAAATCTGAATCTGGCCAAGGAAGTCGAGCCGCAGAGTGAGCCATTGTGGCTCAGGCTAAGATTATTGTCAGCCACTCCCCCATTTTAATTTAGCCATTACTGTGCCAGTTTTTAAACTTTCTGTACCTAAGATAAACTAATATTAGTATAGAGAATCAGACAATATGCTTAAAAGGTCATTTTTCTCAAATTCTGACTGAAACCACTTGAATGAATGCTGTTCTCTCAGCTGTATTAGCTCTTATCGCCACAGATCCTCCCTGTATGCTAGCGGTATGGTCTCCGAGCTTCAGGATTTTTATTTATTTAAGATCTATTTAAAACCTGGATCTTGCTCCTTCACAAGTAGCAGGAAGTTATACCACAAGCAAATCTCCAGCCTTTCAAAAGTGAGGATGTGCTTGACAAGGTATGACAATGACATGTTGTATAGCTTTGACAATGTGTGAATTACTCGGTTGTGCACTGGTATAGTGGAAATGGGAGAAAATAACTACCCTATCAGAGCTGAGTATGTAAATCTACAGTATGTCTAGACATGGGTTTAGTCTTCAGCGGTAGCTCAGTTTGTTCTTTCGTTCATCAGCATTCTAGTTCATGACCCTTAACTGGTAGATTGGTGTACTGAGAATTTAGGTTTTCATACAGTTGTATGCAAAGTGGAGGCAAAGGCGAAGGATGGTGAGAACGGTCAAAAACAGCCCACAGACCACCTCCAAAGACCTACAACATCAACTTGCTGCAGATGGCGTCACTGTGCATCGTTCAACAATTCAGCGCACTTTGCACAAGGAGAAGCTGTATGGGAGAGTGATGCGAAAGAAGCCTTTTCTGCACACACACCACAAACGGAGTCGCTTGAGGTATGCAAACACACATTTGGACAAGCCAGCTTCATTTTGGAATAAGGTGCTGTGGACTGATGAAACAAAGATTGAGTTATTTGGTCATAACAAGGGGCGTTACGCATGGCGGCAAAAGAACACAACGTTCCAAGAAAAACACTTGCTACCCACAGTAAAATTTGGTGGAGGTTCCATCATGCTGTGGGGTTGTGTGGCCAGTGCCGGTACTGGGAATCTGGTTAAAGTTGAGGGTCGCATGGATTCCACTCAATATCAGCAGATTCTTGAGAATAATGTTGAGGAATCAGTCACAAAGTTGAAGTTACGCCGGGGCTGGATATTTCAACAAGACAACGACCCAAAACACTGCTCAAAATCTACTCTGGCCTTTATGCAGAGGAACAAGTACAATGTTCTGGAATGGCCATCCCAGTCCCCAGACCTGAATATCATTGAACATCTGTGGGGTGATTTGAAGCGGGCTGTCCATGCTCGGCAACCATCAAACCTAACTGAACTGGAGATGTTTTGTAAGGAGGAATGGTCCAAAATACATTCATCCAGAATCCAGACACTCATTACAGGCTATAGGAAGCGTCTAGAGGCTGTTATTTCTGCTAAAGGAGGCTCTACTAAATATTGATGTGATTTTTCTGTTGGGGTGCCCAAATTTATGCACCTGTCTAATTTCGTTTTGATACATATTGCACATTTTCTGTTAATCCAATAAATCTCATTTCACTACTGTGTCCTTCAGTTATTTGATAGATCAAAATGAAATTGCTGATCCAAACACCCAAATATTTATAAATGAAAATCATGGAAATTGTCAGGGGTTCCTAAACTTTTGCATACAACTGTAGCTGTAGGACAGGAGCCTCACAAATGCAAAATGTCTCTGGGCTGTCATTGAAGAGGTACTGCACACTTAAACGGGTTTTTTGAGATGTAAACTAAATTATATGACGGCACTGTGATGAAACACAGGTTTCATCACCGCTGTGTGCAGGTGTTAATATTGACATTCTTACCAAATATATGAAAATCTGCATTTCATGGGTTGAAAATGGCTCAACACGCCATCTACTGTTTTAAATCACCCTGAACCTTGCAAGGCCAATGCTGACTAATTTACGTCATGACATTTCTATTAAAAAAAGAATGTTAACGCCCCTTATCAGATGTGGCCAGCCCTCCTCCCCCAGCCTTTGAGTGGGAGGCTGTGAAACAGCGCTTATTTTCAAATATATGCAGATTGAAACGCATCATTCACAAGAGTTTAAGCTAGAGTTTTTGCTTTTTATTTTACAATTTTGGTGCAATGGTTTGGACTTGGGCTTTTGACGGCTGTAGAAGCACCACCGGACTGCATTCTTCCCCTTGATGATGATCCATGATAAACAGCAAGGCTACGGCTACGTACTGACATTCCCCCACAGACACATACACACACACACACACCAGAGCGCCTCTCAGAGCCGCTAACGTTAGCTCAGCTACAACACAGGTACCACACAGAAACTGTTACAAAGGGCCATGAATGTGCTTCTGACTGTCCTGTCCTCTGCATTTTTTAAATAAGCTGGGAGAGAGGGAGCAGAATTTGGGGGTGAAGTTACACTTTAATCAAAAAAAGGAGGAAGTTTGAGCACATATAAGACCACATAAAAGGCAGCTTTTTTAATGCGAAGATGTCCATGACCCCGCTTTGCATGTTCATGCGATTCCTTTGGCGGATATGAATCATGCCCATATGTCCAGTACATGATGTGCCCGTAGGGTTATCTGTGAGCTGAATAAGGAGGGGACTGGCAGGGTGCTGGCCCTGTTTCTCTGGGAGCGTGACGTCCCCAGTGGCAGGAGGTTTGGCTTCTGGCTCAACGGCAGCCTGGCCCGGGCTCTGAGGGGATGTGACCCACTGAGCCTGGCAGAGCCCCGGGCCCCGACAATCTGCTTGCTTCCCTGGATACTGCTGGGCAGGGCTGCGGAGCAACGCCTCAAATGTCACAGCATCAGGGGAATATCATGCCAAGAAAAAAAAAGATAAACAAAGCTGTACATTAATGTTAAATTGACTCCAAGTGGGTAAAAATCAACACTAAGTCTATGCGTTTTCAGGCCGCACCCTCGGTTAATTTAACTTTTTTTGATAGTTTTGAAAAGGATTTTTGCTTTGTAGAGGTACTGGAGGCCAGATTCTGTCTTTTACAGTTTTTCTTGATTGCTAAGACACATTTCTTGAAAGCTGCTCTCCTTTTCTCTAAACTGTGAACACAAAACACAATTTTCAAGCTACATTCACAAAACCTCAGACTCTTCTTGCAAAACCAAACTTTCACCTCAAAACAGTTCAATCTGTGCTCAAAACTGAACTATGTTGTCAAATCGTGCCCCGAGTCAATCAAAATTAAAAACACTACTGAACAGCCGCTAAACACTACGTAGAATAGAAAACACAATGCTCAGGACATGAAGCTGGAGAAATAAATGTTTATTGTTCACTGTAGGCTAAATGCATGTTGCAAAACAAAAAAAAACTGTGCATTTAGCACTTGTACAAAAAGACAAAACAGAAATCTTAAGTGTTTGCCACTGGTGTACAGTAAGCCCATGTAAAAATAAAGTACAAAAATATACAAATAAGTGCAATACTCAGCCACAGCATCATGTCTCCGTACTGGGTCAGGCCACAGGACTCCATCCACCTCACAGGCCACATTCTGTCTGGCCAGGCAACGGGGGAAAAACCCCTGGCATGCCGTATCCAGGCTTGGCGTGCCTCCACACCTATGTCACCACAGGCAAGTCCCATGGCCTGCAGGAGATTTACCCTGGTGCAAGGTTGGCGTTCGTATACCTTCCACCGCCATGAGGGGAAGAATTCCTCAATGGGGGTTAGGAAAGGGGAGTACGGTGGAAGGCAAAGATTGATAAAACCTTGGTTCATATTAAACCACTCTCTAACCTGGAGGGCTCTGTGAAAACTCATTGTCCCAAACAACAACATAGATGGGACGCTCATCCTGCTGCCCTGACAGAGCATCTCGCATGTGATTGAGGAAAATGAGGAGCTGGTGAGTGTTGAAGGGCCCCAGGTCGGCATGATGGTGGACAACTCCATGATTGCTGATGGCAGCACATAATGTGACATTGCCACCACGCTGCCCAGGAACACCAACAATAGATCGATGGCCATCACATCACGGCCTTTCCTTCTCCTTTTGGAGAGATTAAACCCAGCTTCATCCATGTAGATGTATTCATGGGGTCCTTCCATTGCATCCAGCTGAAAAACCCTCTGTAGAAATAGATATAGTTTTGTAAGTGATACGAAAAATACAGTAAATCACTACTTAGAGTAATCAACATTGAATGTGTCTGGATATATGCCAACCTGTACATACTGGAATCTTTGCTCTTTGACTCTGTCTGAGTTGCGATCAAAGGGCACTCTGAATAGCTGTTTCATGCGCTTGAGGACACGATCAGCAGTAGAGAGGCTGACACTGTTGATACCCTCAAAATTTACATGGTCCTCAATGATCTTCTGCTGAAATTCACTCAGTTTAATGGCATTGTTCTCACGGACCATATCACCAATTAGGGTCTCTTGGTGTGGGGAGAACATACCTGTCCTCCCACCCCCATGTGGCAGTCTTTCAATTCTACAAACAGAGAACATGGAGTTACAAAACATATACATGGAATACTAGGCCTACAAACAGTTAGACCAACCCTCCATTACATACTACAGTATATTGGTACAGTGATGTACTGAAACATATATTTACTTACAGTATACTGTGTATATAGCATGTCATACAGTGATTGCTGTCAACATTTACATACTGAACTATAATGTCAAAAAAAGGTAATTACCTGTTCTCTTCTCTAAATCTTCGGATTGTGGTGGACACAGTGAATCTGCTGATGTTTGGTTGCACCCTTTGTCCAGCCTCCCTCATGCTCACATCACGGACAAGAACGTGGTCAGTCCCAGTAGCTCTGATTTCATCAGATATTACTGTTCCTGGTCTTCGCTGACCACCTCGACCTCCTCTCACACGAACTCTTCCTCTCAGATTTCTATCCATTGCAGGGCCTCACAGACCGGCGCTCTCTGAGCTGGCTTACTTTATATGTTCCCTCACATCATTAGCCACAAGTGGGATCAGTTTTGAGTTGTTGTGTTCAAGTGGTGACATCTGTGCTTTAATTGTGTTTGACTTTTGTCACCTGTGCTCACCATTATGCAGCACGGGTGCATCACAATGAAAATGTGTTGGCAAGTTGTGTCTAAACAGGTGAAAAGTGCTGATGGTTTTGCCAAAAGAGTGATTGATTCAATCAGTGGGTTCAGGCAACTGAGCATTTGGTTCAGACAATAGGGTTTAGTGTTTTAGCAACTGAGAAAAACTGTAAACTCATTGGATCCGCAGAATGCAGAAAACAAACATAGATCACATTAAAGTTTCTAAAACTATTTTTAAGGTTGGTTGCAGGGATTTTTGCCTGAGCCAAAAAATGCCAAGTTGGGCAAAATGTATGAAATATGGTAAATGCTGAAATACTGACTATATTTTGAGAGAAAAGTCTGGCCATTTTAAATAGACTCAAGTTGAGTGGACATTTCTTGGAGCCAGCATCAACCTGCCATTATCAGCATCTTAAATGTTTTACCAAACAGTTGCCTATTTACACATCCAGTAGACACTGAGCTCTGGTTTGGTCTCTGCCTGAGGGAAATATCTGCTCTTTAGCTGCTAAATGCTCCACTGTGTTCACCAGCTAGTTTCTAACTGTGTCTGTCTGCTGTTTGCTGCTGAGCAGGTAGCGTACGGTGGGTGTATCAGAGCTTTTTCACTGTGAACAGCTGCCTGCTGCTACTGGAAATGAGGTTGATGAGAGCTGTGAGACTGAACCAAAACAGTAAAGTTGTGGGCCTTAAAACCAAAACTGAGCTGAAAGAGGCTTAAACACTCAGTAGAACTGAGGAAACTGCAGTTGGTGATAATTCTCTGCGGGTTCATCAGTACGAGTGACACCTTTCACATTACATGTAGTCATTTGATATATTAAAACCACTTGCCCGATCGGGCAAAAAACTGGTGACTAGCAAGTTATAGTAGTTATAACCCCCGTCATCTTGGCTCGAGCTGAACTAAATATGCCATAGCATGGCTGAGATTGGGCTTGGGGGGCGAAAGCGCACTGCTGTAAAGGAAAGGGGTGCACTGGATTTATAACACAAGATAAAACGAGAGCATCATTGCGAAAAGGAATGCGGCACAACAATTATTTCATCTCGATTATCTTGTTTTCAGAATCATTGGAAGCTGAAATAGTAATTGAAAACACAATTCGATTGATCGCCCAGCCCTATGGTCTGGATCGCTTGCCACATTTCTTTAGTGTTATTGGTGTTGAGGTCTCTCTCCAGTCTCTCCTAATGTCTCTGCTTTGCCTCCTTGATGCCAGCTTTCAGTCTGTGTGGGCACAACAGTCTCTGATTTCCCGTTGCTGAGTTTTATTTCATCCATTTTATTTTCCTGCGACTGGACATTAGCCAGAAGTAGGCTGGGTAGTGGAATAGCCTCAGGTCCAAGCTAGGTTAGCTTAGCTCTTATCCCGGCTCTCGTCCCCCTCTTCCTGAGGCGATTACACCACTTATGGTGACGTTTGGTCCGGCTGATCTGGCTGGATGATCGCAAGATGCTGTAGGCAGTGATCTTCTCAAGGTCGGCTGTATTTAATTGAATCCCTGGGCTTCCTTTTCTGACGTTGATGAGTGTATCTCTGTGATAGGTAATATGTCCTTCATAGGTAAACGTGTTTCAGTAATAAAGGTGAAAAAATAACAATTAAAATAAAAATGTAGTAAAGTTTGAGGGAGCTACTGGCCGGCGCATTTGCATGCGCCGCCGTCCCCATGGCAATTTATATATGCTGTAGTGTACTACCAAAAACACAACTGATAAATCTGGATATTGTGTCTTATGAGCAGCTGTTTACACACAGCTCCTCCTATACCAGTTTGAGCATCTTATGCTCTCTCCACACACACACACACACACACACACACACACACACACACACACACACACACACACACACACACACACACTATCCCAGTGATTTGGGACTGGGGTGGCAGCAGTGCAGTGTAATGGTTACAGTGACCAGCCTATGACTGGAAGGTTGCCAGCTTACCCTCCAGCGCTTGTGTTTTCTCTGCATCTGACAGAGCTCTTGGAACAGCTGGCTCTCTCCCTAAAGTTTCAGTTCACAGAATCAGCGTTTGAACCTATCAAAATGGTGAACATCCACAGGAAAACTTTGGTGGGTTGCTCATTCCACATTTCAACATTAAAAGCACATGATCTTGAAGGGCCAACTGATCCTCATTTGTGCAGGAACAAATCACTGAAGTCCAACCAGGCATCAAAGTCTGCATTTACACTTTTACACACTGGTCAATATGATCTATTCAAAATTGCTGCTCATATATATTTTTTTTGGATGGGCGTTGATAGCTTAACAGGACCCATTTGGATGACCAGGCAATCAAAGTGGCTAAAGGCGTCAGTATGCTTCAAACTAAATGCTTGTTGATTATTGAAGAGCATCTGAAACCCCCTCTCCCCACACCCCTCCGACATCGAAATTTGGGGGGACTGCGTCCCACAATTGTTTTAACTTTCCTGAAACTGAAAGTCCACTTTTCACAGCGATTGGTCAGGTATGTGGAGGTGACAAAGTAGATTGGATTTGAACTTTTCTCTCAAGCTCTTTTTTTCACTCTTTACAAATACTTCTGTCACTTTTCATGTTAACAACTGAGTGCAACACCATGAATGTCTTTGAGGAGAGTCTGTCTGAAAGTGTGTTCCGTTAGCCACATTTAAATTATCGCCTCTCTACGACAACAAGTTTTCCGCACCACCTTTGAGGGTGGCCATTTGCAACAGCTATAACACTTTCCCCTTCAAGATCAGACAAACTAGTTTGTTTCAAGCTTTTAGAGTCCACAGAACTGTCGTACTACTCAAGAAATAATTCAATTCATAAAATTTAGTTAAGCTCTACTCCAAGTTATGTTTCTGGCTATTTCAGCTGTATCAGTGAGTTAGTTAATTATTGGTCAGTTATGTACACATGACTGAACACAATCAAAGGGTAAACCTGTAAAATTTCTACTGAGGTAAGGTCATGTTTCCAAGAAGCATTCAGATCCTTTACATAAGTAAAAGTACCAATACCACAATATAAAAAGACTCTGTTGCGAGTGAAACTCCTGCATTTGAAATCCTACTTAAGTAAAAGTACAGAAGTATTATCAGCTAAATGTACTAAAAGTGTCCAAGTAAAAGTACTCATTCTGCAGAAGAATGACTGATATATGTGACATTATTAGTTTGTTAATACTGATGCATCAATGTTAAAGCAGCATTTTACTGTTGTAGCTGCTCGAGGTGGAGCTAGTTTTAATTGCTTTATACACAGTCCACTTTATTACTTTCGTCCAGTGGTTCCCTACCTAGGGGTCGGGCCCCTCCAAAGGGTCACCAGATAAATCTGAGGGGTCGTGAGATGAATAATGGGAGAGGAAAGAAGAAAAAACACAGTTCTGATACACACATTTTCTTTTTCTTTTTTTTTTACTTTTTACATGGATCATTCATTTTTTAAAACACACAATCTGTTTGTATTGTTTGTGTTAGGCTAATATGTAAAACGATGCAACTAATTTTCCAAGGTTTTCCTCCCCATGTTTGTGAGTAATTATTTAACAATGATTTTTTTTATTGCTGGGCTGGCTATCAAATATTATATGCCTTATAGGCTATAATGCGGAAAAGAAATTAGGAAATTAAGAATATTATCAAATTGACATGTTTATTTTACCCATTTACAGTTGAAGTTGATGACCATTTTTTAAAACACTAGAGAAATTGAGTCTGCCTAGTTAAACCTTTGAAATGGCCGAACCTGCAGTGGGACTCTAGCATTGAAACCCCGAGGTTAACAAAAACATTTTTTTCTTTAGTTAGTTCATTTAGCTAGTTCACAGCACACAGCATGTAAGCATGAGAAAGCACCTGTTCCCTGCTCACTCCTCTTTCTGCCTCTTCGCCACTGTCCTCATCATCACCTGCAAACTGCTTGAATAAATATGTTATCTTAGCACACTTTGCAGCCACAGCCAGCAAAGCCTTTTTCTTTTTTGGTGGACCTTCTCTGCACCGCCGGCCGCGGGTTTTCTCTTTCTATCCATGTTTTGGCAAAGAGTGCTACATACTTTTAATGAGTGCTAGATACTAACTGCCATGCACCAGCCATGTTGCTGCAGCTAAGATGACTTATTGAATATCTGTATATAGGCTGTTTAAGGCCAGGCTTGGGGAATAAAGACCGGCCCTCACAAGACCGGCCCACCAGGAAAATTCCTGAACTTCCCGATGGCCAGTCCACACCTGAACAGCAGAAAGACAGATGGGATCGAACCTGCTTTATTTGATTTAATATGCAGCCCTGTGAAACTCTGGCAAGACTAATTTGCTACAATTAGGAGCTGGTTTTCCCATTAAACCTGAGATAAAGAGTTGTAAATAATGAGCAAGTCACTGTCCTCTCTGTGTCCTTTAGTCCTTTTGCCACTTTGATTAGTTGTGTGATACTTTGAGCCTTACCTTCAGTCCTCCTGTGCCTCTCTGTCTCTGTCTCTGTCCCTTTAGTTTGATGTGGGGTTTAACGAGGCTCTCCTGGGAGTCTCAGCTGACTGTATACTTTATGGCTTCAGTGAGGTCAGCCAGCTGCACATGGGTTGGACCTCTACAATATAATGCAATGCAACTGTCCTGGAATAAATACTACCTTACATACAATGTTTAGTTTTTGTTGTGAAGCAGTTTCATGTAGGAACTATTTTCTTTCTACTGATAGTTCCTACATGAAACTGCTCACAACAAATCTGTGCATTATCTTGAGTAGCCGGGTCATGATTTCTGGAAAGAGACATTGCTGTTGAGTTTTTCAAATGTATTTTTTTGGCGCTTTGAGCACCACAAGCCGAGTGCCATATAGTCCCGTTATATTCAAAAAATGCAGACATCTCTATGACCGATATCTCAAAAACTCAGCAACTCACACCAAAACAATCTAGATGGATAAACAGCACTACAGGTAAGAGGAGAAATATGTATTGTTGATTTTGGGATGAACTGTCCCTTTAACACAAAAAAATGGACACGTTAACATGTCAGGTAGATTTTCTACACCTTATGACATCTCATTTTGGCGTGTTAACACACAAATACCTGTCAGCCAACACGTTGTTTCATTCTCGTCTAATTGGAGTGTTAGAAAGGAAGTCTGAGACACAGTGACTTTTGGCTATTGTCGTTTGCAGCTGAATAGTTCGTGGAGCATACAAACCAAAATATTAGGCTAAGCTATGGCTCACATTGAGTGCCTGTAGTTAACATAATAATGACAATGCACTGTTTATCCCATTCAATGTCAATATCAATATCAATAACAATCATTTCCAAATCTGCATCACTATGCACATTAACATGTTTGTGCCATTAATTAATAAAGCAAGTTACCAGCAAGTTTGAGCAACCATGTGTAATGCTGTCTGCTTGATTGTTAACATGGAATTCCACTTTATATTGATGATCCCTTAATTCATTGGTATGTACTTAGCTGTGGGCTACACATGCATCACAGTATTTCTTCAGAAGAGAAGAAACATTTCTTTATAGATTCTACCATCGCCTATTTCCTGGGGCTCATAGAGATGTTACAGATAAAGTAAATTATGACATGGAGAGCACCGCTCTGGTCAAGTGTGTGTTGGGAATGAATGGGATTTTGTTTGAAATACTCTCAGCTCAATGTATACAAAACAAATGAGTTAGTAGTGGGCTAGAGATGGCAATGATCCTGAATCTTGGAGGTCGTGGAGGTCATCAAGGTGGCTCACTTTATCAGGGATACGCACAAGTTTTAGTTCAGCGACTGATATAAAGGGGTGAAATTTGTCAGTGGCTAGTAGAGGGGAGGATCACTTATTGACATTTATGGCACACTGGCATATGAACATTAGAAAACTAATGACTCTGACCTAACCATTTAGATTCTTAGTTTATCAGAGCTTCTCAGTGACCAGTATGCAAGCCAGTATACCTGTGAAACTGAACATTTAATTCACAATTCTTCAAATGTGTTTCAAGTCAGGTCAAAAGAAAAGTGTTTGCACCCAATGACCACATGAGGCCTGTGTAGTTCAAATGTACAATAATCAAATGTTATATGAAAAAACTATTTTACTTTTTTCACACTCAAAAGGTCCTTTACAGGTGTTTCAACAATGTGAAATTATGTCAAAGCATAATCATCATGTGATGATGTTGGTTGCACAGAATGATATCGGTAACATTCATTATCTGGTCAAAAGTGATTTAATGATATAAAGAATACAATCATTTCAGTGTCTTCTTTAAAAAAGCTTTTGCCTGAGGGCAATCATGCCAGGACAACAAAATAATTGCTGAATATAAGACTTTCAGACTAGGTTTGTACAATCCCTAAATGTGCGTTTGACGGAAAATTCTGCAGCACCATCACCAAACTAGCTTTCTTCTGCTTCTGAATCTTCACTGTCCCCCACTGAAAGTTTAAATTGGCTTCTTCTTAACCACAACTCTGGCTTACGTTTCATACACATAATTACAATTGCGGTGTACGTAGGTGCCTGTAACGAGTGCGTAGATGCACAATTGTGCACAACATGCTCCCTTGCGCCTTGATTCAAGGTCCCTCATTGGCCACAACCAGAAAAAGCATGTTCAATTTTTAAATTCTTGTTGCGTTAACGCGTAAAAATATACATATTACATTAAAATGTGTGTGAACACGATGTTATTTGCGCAAATGGTGTTCCAAAGTGCAGGACTTTGATTCCAGAGACCGGGGTTCACATCCTAAGTCCTGTGTGTGACTAGGTTTAGTCAACAACTGTGCACAATGCATTCTGAAATTCTGCTGAAGATAATATGAGGCTTCAGCAGTCTTAAACAAACAAAGAGTGGGAATCTTCCGAAGTTATCGTCTCTTTAATTAGACAGTGTTTCCTTGCTGAGCCAACGCGAAGGGGATACTTGCTGGTAGCCACATGTAGGATTGTTGCCAGATCTGGCTTAATACTCAAGGAGTGCTCATACACTAACTGTGGATTCTGTGCCCCATATCTGACACTGCAACCCTGTCGCCTAGAAATTATGTTTATATGCAACAAACTTGCAACAGCAAATATGTTTTGAAGGAAACGTAATGCCTGACTGATTATGTTTTCTATTAACGTAGAAAATGATTATGTTATGTTGTTGTCTATCAACATAAAGGAAATGTCAAAGTCCTGATCTCAAAGGACTCTGACACCGGAGACCAGGGTTCACGTCCTGAGTCCTGTCTGTGGTGAGGTTTGGACTATAAACAAGTTTAATAATGCTGTATTCATACGAGTGGGTATTGTATTGTAAGATCAGATATTTTGCTGGAAAACAAATGAAATACGTTATTAGTACATTTTACTGATACATTCAGTATCAATATGTTTTGCTACTTGTTTAAATTTGTTAAAGCTGAAGTAGGCAATATTATTTCATTATAATTTCAGTTGAAATAGCTAATTTTGACCATTGCATGTCATAACAATATTCAATTGAAGACACATTTGTTTCTTCCAAACATGTGTGTGGGCGCCTGCCCCTTTGTAGTGAGTTTTTTTAGAAACTGGACCTGGTCTGAATCAAACAACCGATCAGGCTTAGCTAGCACGTAACTAGCCAGTCACAGCAACTCTGTAGAAACAACGGTCATCCGGTTTCTACGTGTCTTGGTTCCTCCCTTCCATTGCCATGTAGAGAGGTGTGTTACGTTACGTTACAACCCGGTACATCTGGGGGCCCTAAGCAGGATACGTTTGGGGCTCTGCCTTGCAGTGGAGAGACAGTGAAGTATTCATAGAACCAGCTACTGTATGCAATTACAACCCGTTTTGCATTTTATTTATACCTTTGTAACATGATGGCCTGTGGTTCTTTTACTGCTAATTAAATACACTCACTGAAACACTCAAAAACTGACTGGCTGCACTTGCCATTTTTACTTCTGCTTTGTTTTTGTCTGAATGCTTAGTATTGAAATGTTTAAAATGGCATTAAGAGAACACTGTGTGCAAATACAAGAGTCAAAAGGTTCAATCAGCAATATATTAAAATCAAATAAAAGGTCTAATAACCACATTGAACGACAAGATATAAACAGCTACCCCATTCTCTCTGTTTTAGTTTCCCTCTTAATTTCCTGTGCTTGTTTTGCTTTGACACTTCTGTGTGTTTGTTAGTGTATTTCAACTCACTAAAGCTAGTTGTCAGTAATAAAGTGAATGCTACACATAGCACCCTTAAAACAAAACTTCAAACTATACAATTCTAATCAGTGACACGTAAAACAAACAAACCTGATGTACACAATCAAATCTAAACAAAATGAACAAGAAAACAATTAACAAGGTAGATGCAATCAATAATAAATAAAATCATTTTAAAAAATATGAAGAAAATAAGAATTTAAAAAATAACAGTATTGTCTAAAACATTTAAAAAGCGCTCCATTACACCCCAATCTCTTGTTTTAATTCCTCTGTTCCTGTTAATGACTGTTTCTGTCAGAATTGTTGTCTTGCTTTTTGGGATGCAAAGTCATTTACTCTGGCTTCCAACCTGGTGGTTGATACTGATGTCAGTCCACTGAGGTGTTCTTGTGCCATGGAGGACCTTAGGTAAGTCTTGACCAGTCTGAGCTACTGATGCCACCGTCACAGGTAGTGTACAGGCTATTCTCAGTGCCACCCAAAGGTTTGAATAAAACCCAGTCAGCTCATTTTGATGAATGAAGGCCAGTCCAGGTCTGTCTCCTCCCCATCAGTGAGTGTTTTCCCAAGTAGCTCTCAGTGCTCTCTGAGTGACGTGTCATCCATATCAGTGAAACTGAGCAGAACACCAACACGTCTTTTATGCCCTTCAGTAACGTGAAACGATCCTCCAAAGACTGGACGGAGGAGTCAACTACAACATTAAAGAATGTTGTCTCCATTCTCTTTGGGCATCACAGAATCCTGTGGCCCTGTACTTCAACAGGGATGCTTTTGTTTTGTCAATAAGATTGACAGCGACATCAAGCTGCATGTTGGACAGGATATCAAACAAGACCACCATGCAGATTTGAAATTTGAATAATCCTATTTCTTCTGCCATATACTGGGCCTCAATTCTTACAGCAGGGTCATTTGCCTTGTCTCTAACCTCAGTCAAGGCCTCTCTGACTTTTTCAGTTTGGGACCGTAAAGGCTCAGCGCTGCTGATTCTGCTCTCCCATCTTGTCTCACTCCATGACTTGAGCGTGAGGATGACATGCTGCTTTAGAATGGCCCACCTCTGAGGAGCAGCAGAGAACAAGTTGTACAGCTTCTGAACTATGCCAAAGAAGCTGATGGCATGTACTGACTGCTTTGCTGAGTGCATCCATTAGATTGTGTGTGTCCCACATGGAACATACAGAGCACAATGATTTCTTATCAGCCTGGCCTGCACTCCCTTATTTTTCCCCTTCATGTTTGAGCCATTATCAAAAGACTGACCCCTGCAGTCTTGAAAACTGATGCCCAGCTCCTCCAGATTGTTCCAATATCAATGAAGACAAGCCAAGGCCAGTGGAGTCAGGGACAGGCATAAACCCAGAAAGTGCTCTTTAATCCCTGGGGGCATTGTCAGGCAGGACTATCCTGACAACAGCTGACATTTGTTCTTGGTGGCGGTGTCTGGGGTGCAGTCTAAAATGATTGCAAAATACTCTGACTGTTTTATTTCAGTCACCATAGTGCTTTGTATTTTCCCGCTAATACAAGTAATGAGTTCATTTTTAATTTGTTTCCCTAAGAAGGTAGTGAAAATCTCGCCAGAGGTGATGTGCCTAATATGTTCCTTTAAAACGGAATCCAACTTGGCAAGAAGTTCTACCTCTTTCAGAAAATTGCTGTTGTTTGGGCTGTTGAGGATGTCTTCTGATCCTCTTAGAGCAAATTCCTCTCTGCCAATGACTGAATGATGGTGATCAAACAAGTGAGCACGTCTCTCCATCGATTCTGCTGTGTTTGCGGGAGAACAATCTCTGTCTGGTCAATTTTTTTCCCCGTTTAAGTCAAAGTTCTAATTCTTTCCATGCTAGCAAATGTTTGCCATGATCAGGGCTTGTTTCATGAGACTTCAATATTGCACTGATATTGACACAGTCATTCTGTCCCTCTGTTGTGAGCTTTGAGGACTTTCTTGAGAACAACTTGCAGCAAAAGCAGTAGACTTCATCATTCTGCTTTGAGACTGTCAACCAATTACATTGAACTTTCGCACCATTTGTAAGGTTTCTAAACATGTAATGGCAGTGAAAGCTTCTATTTAAATGGGACTTGAGGAATTCAAAGTCTCTGTCTACCTGTGCAGGACCCCTGCAAACCAAGTCAGTCCTTACTTGGTCAGACAGATTTGATGGCCACTGAGCAGGATCAATTGGTGGAGGTGGAGCAGAGTTCCCAGAAACAGAGGTCGTCAGTTGGCATTCATTAGCAGTTACCACTGGAGCTGTGGGGTAAAATTAGTTGGAAAATGTTTAGCTACTTGTGTACACACAATTTAATTTTCCAACAGAGAAAGACATTGTAGCAACAAATAGGAAACTTACCAGCTGTATCACTGGAACCAGCCATAGGGGACAAAGATGTATCAACCTGAGGGTGGTATGATGATGGGCCTGGTAAGATTTGAACATTTGTTGTTTTATTAATTTTGAAGTCTATTAGTTTCAAGCATTATCTTATAACTAAATGATACATAAGGTCAATTTGTTGTTATCAAAGACATTGATTTACCATTGGCAACATATAGTTAACTATTCAAAATGAAGGCAGTGCAAAATTGTCACTCACCAGTGCTTTCATCATCCCTTTCATCATCCCTGGTTGTGAGATTATGAGATGGTGCTCCACCACCACCACCAAAATACTTCATTATTGTTCCTGAGAAAGACAGTGAATTATCGTGAACAGAAAATAATGCATAGAGTGTAACTTGCTAATCTAACTAAATGTAATTACTTTTGTGTTACTTTTCACTGTGAAAAAACCTTACAGACAGCGTGGATGTGGCAAACTACACCTGCTAGCACCTGCAAGGGTTTGGAACATTCATCATTTGCGACGTGTTATAAACGTACATCATTGGTTGCCAGTTTTGGGTCAAACGAACGGGATGATCCTCGCTTGTTGCCCTATCACAGAAGACTAACAGTAGCTAGCATAACATTAGCACCAACAAGGACCAATTCATTGCAGATACCTAACTTAGGGTTGCCAAGTCAGACGAAAAGTCAATTCAGCAAACAACGCGTGAGTTTGGGAGCCCACAGGTGGCTGCAGGGCCCTAAGCAGCCGCTTGGGTGGCTTATAGGGAGGGCCGGCTCTGGTTACAACGGCGTATAGCAGGCTACAAAACAAGCCAAAAGAAGGAATACATTAGAGGAGAAGAGAGAGAAAAAGAAAGCGCTTAGTAAAAACAGAGATCAGATGAGGGTCACCATCAGAGAGGCATTTTCAAGATGGCGAGAGCAGAAGCGGAATGTTTGTTGCAAGGTAATTAGTTTCCGTGGCTAGCCTGCTGCTAGCCTCGCTGCGGGAGTGTAAGGGGCTGAAGAGCAATGCGGAGGTAGCTAACTTCTAACTTAAGCCAACTAAATAAAAATAACAAACGTTTCCGTAGCTACATCGTTTTTCTATTACTGTTTTATTCTAAAAGCCTTGTGCTACATGAAGTAAATGGTAAATGGACTGTACTTATTTAGCGCCTTTGTAGTCTTCTGACCAATCAAAGCGCTTCGCACTACATATCACATTCACCCCATTCACACAACTGCTCATCAGTCCAAAGAAGCTAACTCATTCACACACACACACACACCGAAGGCACAGCCCTGTGGAGCAATTTGGGGTTCAGTATCTTGCCCAAGGACAATTCGACATGTGGGCTGGGGGAAGCCGGGATTGAACAGCCGACCTTCCGATCAGTGAACGACCCTCTCTCCCTCTAAGCCTTACTTATTGTATCATGCTGTCTCTGCATTGGACAACATGCATTAAGCTCCCATTTATTTATTCTGCTCTAGGCTCAATTTGTATAATAAAAGCATTGAAAAAACAGTCCACTGTGGCCCACCGTGCTCCTCATATTTATCCTCACATTTTAATATGTTTGAGCTGTGAATGAGCGCTCGGCAGTCACAGGGATTGCCAAAAATAGCAGAAAGGCAGTGTTCATCTCACTGAAGGTAGAAGTTCCAAACTAACAGTAGAAGTCACTGTTGGAAGATCCAAGTAAGCATTTTAGCCAGACCCATCATGCACCTGTAGTTTGTGCAACATTGTGGATGTGTTGTCACTTAAACTTAGGGTCACTTAAAGTGATGAGCTGGAGTTTGGGACCGTCTTAAAAGTGCATGCAAAATGGCCAAGATACATTTTAAGATTTTTGTCAATAGTGCCGTCTTTTTGTATTGTAGACACTTCACTTGCAACTTGCGCTTTCTTTTTCTCTCTCTTCTCCTCCAAGCTCTTCCTTCTTTTGGCTCGTTTTGTAGCCTGCTGTACGCCGTTGTAGGCAAAGGAGGTATTGGAAATGTATCCGCTGAGCCTAGCAGAGAGGAAGGGAGCAGAGCCATGTAGAGAGAGGATAAGGGCGAAGCCCCACTGGACCACCAGAGTCCACAGGCACTAACACACATACTGTAAATGAAGAGTATAAATTGCATTAGAAAACAATTTAACATTAAACAATATCCAATTACTTCCAGTGTAGTCCCGAATACAGATATGTTATTGAAATAAACAGATACAGATAGTAGCTTTGCGTTATATCCCCAGTGTACAGCCTATGTACAATATGTTGGTGCACACTAAGCTACAGTTTGGTCCCTCAGGTGAAAGGTTACAGGTGAAACACACTCAGTATTGCTGCCTTCAGAATACTGGGAGGATTTGACCAGCTGAAAGAGAAGCAGTCTGAATAAGACTGAAGTTATTGAAGCAGCTTTTAAACTGCAGCATTAGAGCAGCGAGACATATGTTTGCCTTGTTTGTGTGCATATGTGGGGGTGTTAGCCACTTTCAATCCCTGAAGGATTTGAGGTTTCTTTTCTAAATGTATTCAGCAAGGAGAGAATTGGTTGTTGGCCTTGAAGGTTTTAAGCTGGAAATTCTTTCCTGTGGGGATGTTGCAATTGAAACATCTGCAACTTTGGCATCTTTGTTTTTTCTCTGTGCTGACAAAAGGAATAATTTTGCACTAGTCTCACATACAGTATAATGCAAAATGACCACTACAGCTGATATAGGAGTCAATCTAGCCACACTCTAGCTAACACAAATCGGAAATCTAATTTCTGAGTGGGCTGAAACACAATACAGATCAGTCTAATTGTTATATTTCTGAAATGCTGAATTTTAATCCATTTGACCATTAAGCAGTGATTCCCTTGAACCAGAGCACAGCCCCTTAGGATAATGGATCTGGATGGGGATGGATAAGAGAGCACCATACACACATAACAAATACATGTATCTAAATCTTATATGTAAATGGTAGCTATATTTGAGGCTTTATTATGCATTAGTTTTTGTCACATGGTGTTTTTAGGGTAAAATGTTATGGCTACATGATGTAAATGGCTTATTTTACACCATTCTAGGCCTATTGTTGTTTTTGACTTAATTGTTCATGGGTTTACCAATAAAGCAATGAAGTGTCTCCCAATCACTTCAAAGAATACATCGGTTCATTCATAATGGACGATACTTGCAAAGTTGGGGTAAGTCACCGGTTGTTGCAACTACATGCTGGGATTAGACTTGTCACTTCCAGCATAGAGACGACCTCATCTCTACCTGGTATTAACATGTGATCTGTATCTGGAAATATTATTTGGATAATGTTATCTGATGACAGGGTCTATGCATTTACACCTGGTATTAATGAGTGTTCTTGTTATCTGGATTCTGTCAGCATTGTAATTAGATCTCAGAATGCAAATTAGGCAGGCAGAGCTGGTGGGCACAATAAAAATGGCACGTCTTAGGTCTCAGTGCTGCTAAATGGGCTTACGGTACAATTCAAATATTATAAAATCATTATATTGCTGCTATGTGCTCATTGTTCCTGCTTTTTCTTCTCTATTTGTTCAACTCTAAAAAAAATAAATAAATATTATTACTGATGTATTTTCATAATTACACCTTACCTAGAATCATGAGAAATACAATATTAGTCATGGTTCCCGATTACACCGACAGCACAGCTGCCACCCCAGATTTCACACACCTATAATAGGACACATATAAAATCTCAAGTTTTAGTGCCTTTACTGGCATCTAACATTGTCATTGTCTGTCATGTGGAAACTTCAGCTTTACCCACAGTCTCACACTGGATGGAAGTAGTCTGTGGTGGTTTGGCAGGAGCGTACCTGACCACGCTAGCATTCAGCATATACAGTAGGAGCATGCAGAAATTAGGGTGCTCTGCATCACGACATGGCTGCACAGCCCTCCTTTCTAGGAATTTTCCATCACCTCTCCCAATTTTAATTACAGTTTGATTATAAGGTCTGTAAAACTGCAATGTTGTTCTCTGTACAATGACGCTGTCGGAAAAACAAACAAACAACCAAACACACCGGTAGCTCACCTGGTTAAGCCCCCCCTCCCATGTACAGGGCTGGACACGGGTTTGAATCCAACCCGCGGCCCATACCCCCTCTTGCTCTCTCTCCCACATTTCCTGTCTCTCTTCAACTGTTCCTATCAAATAAAGGCAAAAAGCCCCAAAAAATAATCTTTGAAAAAAAAACAAATGGGGAGAGTTCATGTATTTACTGTAGGGCTGCTCTAGAAGCACCTTCCTTTAGCAAAATTGCACACAATAGGAGGAAGAGGCAGAGTTAGTAGATTCTATAAACTGTTATATTTAAAAAAGTTCTGTATCAATTTGCCATCACTTCTTACATTTATATCGATTTGCTTCCATATAATGCTTTTTATTTGTTGTTTATCACATCCTATTCAAAGTTTTTGCTTGCTTTTTATGTTTCTGGTTCATTTGATCTGTTTATTAAGCACTTCATAACTGTTTTAACTTCAGTTGTTTGTAAAAATGATTGTGTGTAAAGTGTAGTTTGTAAGGAGCCTCCATGGATCAGGTTGACACAAAGCAGTGTTCTTCCACAATGCTGTTTTCTCCAGCTCGTCCTCATTTCTTTCCCTCTCACCCCTGTGATATTTGTCATGGTGATGTCTCAGTTGTAGTAAATGGGGCCCCGGTGTTCAGCCCATTACTCAAGGCTGATAATAGCAGTTCAGAATTCAGCTCCAGCCAACCTATATCATCACTGGGAATCTCTGGGATACTTCTTTGGAGTTTGAAATATACAGACCAGAAGCACTGTCTAATTCTTTTTATCTTTTGTGAACCACAGCACACGGGCCTGTTTAACACCTGTATGACAGCTAACAGAGTTAGCTGTCATCCTCTGTTAAAACACATGATCAGAAAGATAAGTTCCCTGTTGGCTACTCGCTGCAGCCACAGTTTACTGCAGTGGTCACTAAGAGGCAGCTGATGTGGAGATTTGAATCACCGAGGCTCACAGTTCACCTCCAGGCTTCCAACAAACAGAATCATTCAAGTACAATTCAAGGTCAAGACAGAGATTTTCAGATACCAGCCTTTGTGTCCTACTGTCAGGACAGGGCTATATGCTTTACGTCTTTGCTCCTCGTATGGTAGTGTTGAACAAAAGGTTACAGAGACTCACCTGCAATGCTATACTGTACCTCTTCAATCTGTAATATGAGGTTCCACAAGTAACAAATATTAACAAGGCTTTTCTCAATACGGGTACGCCAAGTTTAAATTTGGAAGCCAAAATTGGGTTGCCCCAGTGGAGGGTCCTCTCATCTCGGAGTAAATTTTCTACCAGGGACCTCATTTTCGAAAAGTATAATCTGGAGTAGTCTGGTTCCAGACCTCTGAATCATTGCCCACAGCTCGCCCACAGTTCAGTGATTCAAATAGGTCTGATGTCATATGCAATCATGAAGAACAGCTACAGAAGAGGGGCCACAAAATGCAGACAAACATGGAAGAGATCAATGCAGCTGCACATGTTGTTGTATGTAAACAAAGCCAGTCGAGTCCAGAGCTCTAAAGTTTCAGAAGCTGTAATGAACCATCCTTTGAGAAAGGGTGTTAATTGCTGATTGCTGGGAAATGTTGCTTATTGAACATGTATCAGCCTTAAACTTAGGGTCTGACTTCATTGATTAGCCCATAAACACTGTGTAATGTGTTTGTCCTCCATCAAGACAACACTTAGTAGCCAGCAGTTGTAACAGAGCAGTAAAAGGCAATCTTTATCTCCCCTACCTCTCGTTTCCCTCACTATGTCTGTTTCTTTCTGCGAGCATGGCACAGTTTGCAAACAATCTTTGCATTGGCAGGTTCAGAGATGCTGCTGGTCTGCTGTAGGTGCGGTGCCTTCTCTACCATGCACCCAGATGACCTCTCTGTATTAGCAAAGCTGCATTCATGAATATCTATGTATTACCGTTATTTTAACACTTTTAACACCTGATGTCCAGCACAGAAGCAATTGCTAAGTGCTGGCTACTAGCGACAGGCTCACTGGATGCCACTGAGTAAATGAAGGTGTACTAAGTTGTCCAAATAGATCGGATTCAAGATAAATATCCAGAATCTCAAATGAGATGGTTCTTTTTAGAACTTTTCTAGAAAACGAATGCAATCTTGTGTGCCGTTGGAATTTTTTATGTAAAGGCAGTGCAGTTAGCCTGTGAGATTATTATCACATATGTTGTGTGCAAGCGGAAACTTTGGCGTAAAGGTGTCCATAGAAGCAAGGTCAAGGGTCACCACATATAGCAGGGTTTGAATATCATTAATATAAGCTAATTTCATGGCAATCTGGCTATGAGATATTGATATTTCTTTTTTGTAAATAGTCTTAGCTTTCAAAAATAGTAATTACAACTGCCAAAATAATAAACCTTTAATAGAGTCAGGCCTTTATTCTTAATTTTCCCTGTCTTTATTTCTATATTTGATCATATTTTATTAAGAAGTCTCCTGTTTTCATTTGCCTTTGATGCTGTTTGTGTCATATGCTGTGCTGTGTAGTGGCATGTGGACCCAAAAGCAGATGACCAGGAAGCAGTATCAGGGTGAAGTAGCCGGATGGCTACAGTGTTTATTAAGTGTGATGTGGTTTGCAGGCAGGTACAGGCAGACCGGTAACGAACAGGCAAAAGGCAGATAGGTTCCCGGCTGGCAGTGGTGGAAGCAGGGAAGTGAGTCCAAAGTGGCAAAACAGTTCACTAGGAGCAGGCAAATTACAAAAATCCAGAATCCAACCAAGGTCCACGGGAGACAGAATCCAAAACAGAACTCACTGAAAAAAATGCCAGGGAACTGGGCACTGGAACCAGGTACAACAAAAGGTGCACCAAACAGCAACACACACAAAGGTCAGGAACACTCACTAGACAGGAGCAAAACTCAAGGCAGTAATCACTCAAGGCAGGAACAACACCATCAAGCAACAACAGTGACCCAGCACTGAACAAAGACAGAGACACGGACTAAATACCCTAGGGGAGGTGAGACAACGAGACACAGGTACAAACAATCAAGGAAGGGCCAACAATCAAAACTGGAGGGAAAGCAAACAAAGACAGGAAGTAAAACGACAAAACACACTTCAAAATAAAACAGGAAGTGACAGAACCTTAAACTATGACAGTTTGCTGTTAATGTAAACTTAACACTTCCTCCAGGTTTGTTTTTGGTCTTGGTTTATTTCAACATTCAAATATATTTATAAAAAATACAACATTTCAGACTTTGTCAGGGAAAGAAGATAACATCTTGTACTTTTTTCCATCAACGTCTGTGGTCTTCACAGTCCATCAACCCTTATCAAGACTGAGACAGGCATTCAATGACTTACATTAGGATATATTAGGAAATAACAATGAACTAAAGAACTGGAAAACAAAATCATTACACACAAAAAATGAAAAAGAAAAGACATCATATCACAATAGACAGCGGCTGTAAAACAAGGTTAAAAATAAGCTTTTTTATTAAAAATAAAAAAACTAAAACACATGGATCTCCACATTCTATAGGGGAATACTAGCAGCCATTGTTGAGCCTTTTCCTTAGAGGCAGGAGGATTTGACTTCACTAAAGGAGGTAGATCATTTATTCCATGACACCAGAATACAGAGCGTTATGTTTTGCTACACTGTCGCTGGTGTTATGACCATGGACTTCCCCCACCTTCCGTGTAATCCTAAAAACAATATTTCGTTGAACATGATGAGCTCAGTCCTCCGCTGGAAGCCAGTGAAGCTGTAAGAACTGACACCTGCCAACATGACATCAGGCCCGAGAGTGACTCCCACCAGTTTGTTTTGTAGTTAAAATAACATTGGATCAGGCAGGACACTAAGAGTTTCAGACTGCCACTGTCCAATAAGTTTATTTTTCTAGTCACATATCTACTTCTGGCATTTACCTTGCCCAGACCTGTTGTCTTGATGACTCATGTCATACTCACCACCACTCTGCTGCGCTCGCTTTCTCTTCCCTAACAGAAATGTTGTTTTCATTCACTATTTCATTCCAACTCCAATTCCTACTTTGCTGTTTTTTCATTGAGTGTAAAGCTGCTGACAATGACATGCAATACATTGTGCGGTTATGTCACATTAAAACCTTACTATTCTGCCTTTTAAACAGCTTGAAGACTTTACTGTGAAATATCTGTACAGTGTCATTGACAGGAGCTTAACAGCGATCAGTATTCTGTTAGAGAAAAGAAACCCAGAGAAGCAGTGTGGTGAGTATGACATGACTCGGTTGATGTACTGAATTAGTGCTGTGGTAATGAACATTATGTTGAATTTACCACGTGAGCCATTATTAGACAGGTTATTCCACATTTCCACGCGTCCTTAGCGTTTTTTACCCAGCTCTTATTAGTGACTGGCCTTTCTTTGTTCTTGCTGGCAAAGCCCCCGGCTATTATTTAAGAATTTACAATAAGTGAGTGCATCATAATTGAAACCATAATAGAAAATCATTTTTAAAAATGAGTAAATAAAATTAGTGAACAAACTGACATAGTCAGTGATTCTTAGTAATTAAAAAAAAGTGAAACACCCAGCCAGGACCATTTGTGTTGACACATTGAGCATACTGTTGTACATAAACTATATCACCAATGAGAATTTACAAACCAGCTGTTGTTTGTACAAGGTCTGTATGATATAACAACTAGATGAGCAAAAGAGAAGAGATGCTAACATTTCTGGGTACCAAGTGTAAATATTAAGCTGATTGTGGCACAAGAAGTGTCAATAAAATCATTAGGATTTATCCTCTAGTGAGCATGAGTATAAAGAGCAAAGGACGGACAGACCAACTGAATGACCAACATCTCTGCTCCCTCTGTGACATGATGCAAGGAGCAGTCATGTTTTGCGTGAGAAAGAGATACAGTGCAGACAGAAACAATAAAGCACTGCACTGCTTTTGGATGGCTCATAATGTGTCCAGATAAAGAGAGAATATGGCAGCTTTTATCCCAGGAGGGGGGGGGGGCACGTCGCTGTGAGGTGTGATATGGTTCACTACTACAGCTGACTCTGCACTTCCATGACAGCACCTAGGAACAGCATCCTCACACACACACACACACACACACACACACACACCTCAACATGATGCTGGATCATTCAACAGGCCTGATGAGAATACATACAAGCACTAACGAGGGCCAGGACATGTCACACACACACACACACACACACACAATGAAACATTTGGCACAGCATTGCATACAGCAGTACTGACTGATAGGACTGACAAAAAGAAAAGAAAAGAAAAAGTAATGTCAATCAACAAACACAATACAAAATATGAAGCGTAAAAAGCCTGTCAAAGGGAGGGCTGAGCGGTGTCACGTTACAGCACTAAGATGTGTTTGGTAGTGGGGCTGGAGATCGATGAGGGCAGCAGGAACACATCCTTCATCAGATGCTGTTGGGAGAGTTTATTGAGCAGCTTGTAGCAGAGGACATTAATTTGACAGGTGTCGGCCACCGCCACGCCGCTCTGTCCTCATACCTGTCTGCTCTCAGCCAGCTGCCTTGTTAGACACATCGCCGATGACAGACCGCAGGAGGTCACATGACCAACACCAGGACAACGACCTTGTCTGGGTTCTCTCTGTTGTTATCTCTGTCTCAGCTGCCTCGCTTCAGCCCATATACTACTGGCCCATATGAAATAATGCCACTCCATAAGGCATCCCTTTTTAAAAGAGTGAATCATATGACGCTGGAGATAAGATACCACACTACTCAGATACATTATCAGTCAAATTAGGTCCTCTTTTTTCAGTCAAGATCAAGCAGGAAGACATTTGTAATTTGTCATTTCCCACCTCAAACATGACTTGGTTAGGTTTAGGGAAAGATCATGGTTTGGGTTAAAACAAGCACTTTGTAAGGATTAGAAATTAGTTAAAATGACTAGTTCATTAAGGTTAGGGGGTGTACAATAATAAACACATGGTTAGGGTTAGGGAACAGAAAATGGGAAACGAACAGCAGTCTCCTGTGTTAAAGTCAGACTTTTTTGGTCAGAACTTGCGGCTCTATAATAATAAATACTATGGCGGATAGAGGGCGCTGTCACTTAACATAAACAATTGCTGATTTGGGGCCTTTGCTGAAACAACTGATGCTTCTGTTTTTCTTGGGAGTACAGTCTCTCAAAATTATACTAGTAGTATGAGTTTTTTTGCCTTCCCTCCCCTGTCTGCGGCTCTCAGCTCCGAGCCCGTTGGTTCCTACTGAAGACGTAAATCTTTAAAAACGCCTCACAAATATATAGTTTGATGTTTAAAAAGGCTCAGACATTTCCTCTAACAGCTGCTCGCTGTAGTTTTTATCAAATGTTCCGTTGCGGATGAATCCACATTTGACGAACAGAAAAGACCCTTCAGGGTTGAAGTATACAAGACTGAATGATAGTGGAATATAATATTATTATTTATAAGTGTACATTTGTGCTTATGCTCCGGCTGGCAAGCCATTAATCGTATTAACTATAAAATGAATACCACTATGTCAATGCCACATTGTTTACTAATGCTTCAGAATGAATGAGTAAATGAATCAACAGTCTTACAGTACTCTTTACAAAGTAGTGGAATGAAATGACAAGGTCTCTCTGTGCAATCAAAAAGAGGAGGGACATAAATACAGTTAATGTCAGACCTGTACTTTATTAAAAGGATTAAACAAAACATGAAGCTCATGAGCGTGAACCTCAAACTACGTGATCAGGCAGGTGAAGCAGGCTTGGCCAGCTACAGTGGTGTGTTTAGTGGATTAGCAGTGGTGTAAGGATCAGTGTGTCCCTGCAGTCCACATGTCCTCTGCAGCCCCCTGGTTAGGGCTGGCAGCAGCCTCGTCATCTGTTCTATGCTGGTTTTGGGGTGTGAGACAAATTGGCAGAGAGAGACAGTCAGGTCCTGCAGCTGCCACGAAGCCTCTGGACTGCTATTGTAGGCTGTTGACATTACACACTTGAGGCATCCTCCGGCATAGCCGGGGTTCATTATTTTACCTTTAATTTAAAATAAAGGCTAATTCAGATATGTATTTTTATCAGAAGTCAACCCAGATCAGATCAGAACTACTCTAAATCCAATAAAAAGCAGGACAAAGATGCTAACGTTAGCCTAAAGTCTGATGACGTCCTCAGCGAACTCCCACACAGTGGATGTGTCAGTCCTGAACAGGGCTTTTCCAAACGTATCCTGCAGCCACACTAAACAGTGGATGATATCCCTTCACATACTGCTTCAGCATGTTAAGCAATCCAAAGCTTGCCGCACCTGCCATGCCTAGCTGCTGTTGCTAAGCTATCACTGTTTGAGGGAGGGATTTAGCGAACGGTCAGTTTCAGTTTGAGAGTCAATTAACTGACTAAAATATGAATAGAAAGCCACCGCATTCTGACTGATGCTGATGTAAAGTCTAGTTTGTACGATCAACAAGTTCATTGACATCAAAGTCGTGAGCGTCTCCATGAGTCAGCTACATACGCAGCCTGTACCTGATTCCCATGCGAACCTTTCCAGCAGCGTGTTGCGAATGATGAGATGATGAAGTAGAAGTGGGAAGTAAACTTTTGCACCACCTTCAAAAGCTGATGAATGCATTGCCTTGAACAGAGATCCAACACGGCATCTCCCGTCTGCCTCCTCTAAATTCCAACGCATCCATTCACTGAGAATGACTTCAGCTTTCCCAGCTCTTTCTCACTCAGTGCACTTTCCATTGGTCAATTTGTTTAGGCGACAACAAACACATCTACTCAACGTATAGATCATATCCCAACCAAGATACTGAATAATCTATTTATTATGTCCCTGTGCAAATACAGCCGGTAAGTAATGGAAACAAATGGACCATCATGGCTTTCCATTCACCATTCACTCTGACTGTTTTCTGGAGAAGCGAAGCATACAGCTTTGTCACATAGAGCCAGTCCGTTTGATGATTGTTGATTTGCTGTGATACACTTCATCAGCTGCTTTGCATAACAGCCGACTGATGTTATAAGTCATCATCATAAGCACATGGGATTTTTTTTGTAAATTAGTAGTATGTTTTTTTTAAACACTACGTCTTTAAGCTTGACCTGGTCTCTACACTACGTGTTATATTGTGAGTCAGATAGGGTGGGAGTGTAATGCCACAAAACAGGAACGGCACCTCAGTGTTTCTTTTAGTGGAAATGTTCCAATATGTTTGTTCTTTTCAGTAGAGCCGAAGCGAGGGAGGAGAAGGGGAACAGGAAGCAACAGGATGCATGGGAAATGTAGTTTGGCTTTTAGAGACACCAGTTAAGAAAATGGGAAAGACTGTCACATTCATTTACAGTGAATATACAAATGTACAAAAATGATTGGGGGTGGGGAGGGGGGCTGGACCTTATGTTTCACTTTTTAAAAAAGGTACCAGATTTTCTTTGGAGCCTCTCCTTGACTAAGAGAAAAACTGCAACACAATATCCAAAATCCCATTATCTCAATATTATCTAAAAGTTCTTTACAATTCTGTGTCTTGGTAACAGTACAGTAACTGTAGAAGAAGTCTGCGTGTTCAGATCAACTGAACTGATCCTAATAAGTTTCATTGAACAAGTAGGCAACCTGTGATGCTGAACTTGCATTATAGGCAAACTTTATATGACAAATTTAACTTTGTCTTGTCTGCTTTCTGCTATGATGCACAACAAAGTGAAGTCGCTGGAGGTCATTGAAATTGACGCTCAAAAACAGACAAGAAGGGTCCTATTAACTTCTGGTGATTCTGATGAGGAAAATGAGAGAAGGGGTCAGATCCTGAGGCCTGTCTGGGGAGAGGTTTAAGCAATAAAAGCATTTTGGTTAATGTTGATAATCACGCTGTGTTTCATGATTCGAGTCAGTGCAGACTTTTTCTGCATTAAACCAAGACCATGATCTTTCACTGACCTTAACCAAGTGCTGCCAGTGCCTAAACATAACCATGAAAAAGCTGAATAAGGATGTAGTCACTACGAGCTGATCATGTATTGTAGGAACTGATATTTTGGCGGAAAACAAATGAAATATGTTGTCAGTGAACATTTTACTGATGCGTTCAGTAACTTGCCAGATACGTTAATTAACAACATTTCCTCATTATGCTAACAGATGTAATCTGGATAGCATTACGAATTCCTCCAAACCTTTTTGCTGTTGCGAATTAGTTGGACAAAAATGTAACTTCTAGGAGACATGGTTGGACACAGAGACGCTTGGTCTCTGCTTATGACCCATAGAGCACAAAAGCCTTCTCTTACAATAAATCTCACAAGGAAAGAAAAAAATATAAATGTGGGATGGTATAATGACGTAACAACTTACCAACCAGTAGGGGGGGTTCTTTACCATGAGCACTACAGCCTCAGCTGCAAATGTGGCTAAATACTTTCAAGTGCAACACACTGGCCACTTCATGTAGTGTTGATGGTCTGTAGTCTTATTTTATTGAATTCTTTCATGGGAGCGATTCAAACAGAATGTAGAGCCTGTAACCTCAACAAAAGCCTTCCTCATCAGCGCCACACAAATATAATATGTATGTAACAAGTATAATGACATGTATGATTTGTTTTCACACTGGTTACAGCTATGTGATCAGCTGATCACAGCGTTATGAATCAGCATCAGTACAGAAACATCCCTGCTGCAGCTGCTCTTGTCATTACATCTCATTTTGCTGGTGAATAAACACAGCTCCTCTCATTGTGGGGCAGATAGCCAAGATACTATGTGTCGATGTGGAGCTCACTGTGACTTTGCCTTCCTGCAGCATCAGCGCTCACAAACATGTGGTTGTTATCACCTCATTATTGTGGCCCCCTGGGATGGCACATCCAACTCTGTGGGTGTTATGCAGCAGTAGAAGACATCATCAGCACAGATCATCAGGCGTGTTGCGTAGAGGGGGCACTGATTGCCACTGATGAACACATTCGGATTCCTGTGGATATTAGGAGTACTTTTGACCTTGTGAGAAGAATTATACGGAGCCCACTGTGTCAGTCATGTGGCAGGTTATGGGCTTCGATTGTGAGCATTAGCAGTTGAGCACATTGCCGGGCTGCGTCCCCCCTACCCATCAAGACTCTCATCAGGCTTATGGCCATCTGATTCTGTGGTTTCCAGCGTCCCTCACATGTGCTGTCATGTCAGTTTTCTAAATATGAATACTCACAACTGACATACATGTAGTACAAAGATGCTGAATATCAGATTGTCTCATGCTGAGGTGTACATTAGGGAATAATTACCCTACAGGAGGAAATCAGGAGGCTCTGTTGAAAAACAATCCAGCCTGGACCAGTTAGAGCTGGCTGATATACTGTAGTCTAAGCCAGGGCTGGCCTGGGAATGAAAAATAGCTGTAGAGGTAGGGGTGGTGGATGGATGTGTCGCGCCTCTGACTCCCATGCAGGAGACCAGAGTTTACGTCCCCTCTCAGACCTGCGGTTAATGTCCTTTTTTAAATCTTAACCAAGTCTTTTAGTTGCCTACCCTTAACCATATATCAGTATCAATGTTCTGTCTAGCAATAGGGCTTCTATAGCTTGCCTAGCTAGGTATTGGTTATATCTGGAAAGCAAGCCTTAAGATGGAATGTTTAACAATACATAGTATTAAAGTAAAAACCAATAGAAATGGATGTCTGGAAAAGCCAGAGAATGGTGATCATTTAAGTCAAATGCTGGCACATAGTAGTGTAGTGCAGAGGTGTACTTGCCATGCACATATATTGCAGGCAGAATTCATTTTAAAGACATTCTCATTGAACGCAATCCAGGGTTTTGCAGAATCGTCTAATATGAATGTTTTTGTGAGTTGTACCAGTACGTCACCATCAACCCCTGCTCAGATCATCAACCACAGGCTTAGAGAGTCACAGGCTGACAACCACCATCAACTAGTTTCAGAGCATTTTTCAGCGAATTGGAGGTTTAACGTTACGTGTTATCGCGATGTGTTTGGAGACAAAAACAGTACTGATTAGTTTTAAGATTGATTAATTCAACCTCAACAGGTGGATTTGTTCAGTTTCTTGGAGTAGATAACTGCTAAATTGCAACCCTGTCATAAATAGAATACAGTACTGTAGAACTAAGTAAAGCTGTAGCTGACCTACAGCTGATAGCTAGGTTTTTGTAATATCTGGTTTGAGTTTGCAAGGTAAGCAAGGCTTTAGCATGAACGCTTGACTAACAATACAAAGTGGTAATGGATCCAAGAGTTTGAGGGCTTATCAGAAGCCAAAAAATTGCAAAGACAGGATTTTAAAACTTACGCCAGCCAAACAGTAGCCTGTTTTTTAATCTACCACTTCCCTAGATTTCACTGGCCAACCCAGGGGGTTTGCTGAACGACATCGATCACATTGTGTTCAACTTGTTGCATTTTTTTACCAGAGCTCTCTGTGTTGGCACCTCGCTGTGTAAATGCAGTGGCCTCATTGAAATAAAGGAGGTGCTAATGTTTGCAGTTTGCTTTCATGGTCTGCCTCAGTGACTGAGATAAGTCAGCAATGCTTACATTGTTACAGTCAGTAGCAAAAGCACTTGGCTTCAAAATGTCACCTAGCTTCTCTCTTACCATTGTTGTTACTTGGCTTCAGTCCGGAGTGTCCGTGTCCATGTAAAATACTGTAGCTATCGACCGCTCAGTAAAATCACCAAAAGCAGCAGAGTGACATCATATGTAGCTCTTTATCCAACAAAATCTTGTAGAACTAACTTTGTGAGAAGTGTTGGGAAAGCAGGTGGGATTTCTGGATTGAACAGCAGTGCACAGAGCATTGTGTGTGGCTGTCAGAGAGCTACCAGGAAACCTTTACACAGACCTTTAATTATCCGCTGATGAACAGAGGCTGTATTTGTAATTAGAGAAAGAAAATGTTAATGCATTCTATAGAGGATAATGGCGCTCTGTGCCCAGGCATAAATCTCCAGAGTCTGTGACTTCACTAATCTCATAAGGCAACACAGCCACACTGATTACTGTTAGAATGTCTTCCTACCATTAACTAAACCGGAACCCCTTTATATCAACATTGAAAACTGTAAAAACCGTGTTTGTTATGTTGGGTTTTGCTTTTTTTGTCATCATTTTTGGAGCTGCTGTGATCATTCGACTGAATTGCCATTTTGTTTCACTTTCACATTAATGAATTCAGCCTGACATGGTGTTCATGGTAGCTGATTTATATTTGGGATGGGGGTATTTTGTTTTGACCAAAACAGATGTAGCGAGTGACATGTAGTATCTGTCCCACCAATGCTGTTTTCAGCCAACGGAAGCTGAGGTAGCAGTTGCTAGGAGCAGTTCATGTTTTTCACGACAATCTAAAAAATATGCCGATTTATTATTTCTGTAATTCAACTGACAACAATCTGTATAGCTGCGTCCATTTCATCCATGCTTGTCAACATTTTTGTGGCCATTCCTCTGTTCCTCATTTTCACGGATGCAGCTGTTTTAGTGGCCCTGGCATAGAAAGACGACATCAAATTGATGATGACTGGCTGATTAAAGTTGGCATTTAAAGTTGTCATGCTGCTATAGAACTGACTTTTAGCGGAAAGTGCACCAAATTTGGTGGGAAGTCTTGAAGTAAATGTGTCACTTTGGTTTATGATACAGCTGCTTGTTTAGTGGACTGCAACACGTGCAGGAAATCCTTCGACACTTCTTTCGGTATGGGATTTTTGTTCAGGAAGTGGAGTGCATCAAGTATGTGACTGGCAAAGTAGCTAGCTATCAGGAGAGTGGCAGGTCACACACTGACAGAAAACTGACATGTACACATAATCTCGCCATGTCTGTGTAAAGGGCTCAAGAATAAACAGACAAAAATTGATGCATTTTATTACAATGCATTTCCAGAAGAGATACGTTGAAACCATTAAATCTGTTGCAGGACTGTAGTGAAATAAAAATGCTTGAATCAGACTCTTCACAAAATTGCAATTGACTTTTGTTGCCTGAGCCTGTGGAGAGCTCGACGGTAGCCTGCAGGTTGTCTGGATCAGGATTTTCAGAACACACATTGATTGGTAAAATAATGCATGCAGTGTATTGATATCTTTACCATTTTATGCATTATATTCGTGTGACATCTTCCGTAAAAAATAGAGACTGTGGCTACATACTGTATCTCAGTAGTTCCTGTGTGCTGTATTCATACAGCAGGCTATATTAAGCACTGCCATGTCACAATGAGAACACTCAAACTAAAAATAGAGCGCAGCAGCGCTGAATGAAAATGAAAGGTAAACAGATTGTGCCTCTTTAATGCCATTTTGAAAGATGTGGTGAGCAAATATTAGAGTTATTTCCAAGGCCCATGTTTGTCATGGTGGAGTACCCCTTCAACACAAGCAAGAAAGCCATTTCAAAGGACCAAACCAGTGTTTCGCAGGTTTTCACTGTGGAACTACAACTCATGTATACGTAACATTAGACTATTTCTGAATGCATGCTGTACAGTTTTAGATATTTGGATGTGTTTTTCATACTGTTGCAGCAGCTGTTAGTTTCCTGTCATTTCTGTACAATATAAAATGAAAAAGCAGGCTCTACAAACTTGCTTGTTGTAAACATCAAGTCTGACCTTGTTAATATTACATATTAAACACTTACACATACTGCTGGAAGCAGCACATCTTACCCTTTACAGTGATGGGGGTATTTCCGATGTCCAGCGAGAATAGAAGTCCATAAATCAAATCAAAGTGTTTGCCATAGCTTCAGATCTTGCCTCATCATCATGAAATTTTCTTCTGTATCAAAATGAATCGAGTGAATGTTGCCTATACATCCATGGTTACGGTGCAACAGGAAGAGCCAGTAGCTACTACAGCATGACTTTCCGTGGTGCAGATTCACCAAAATGTTCAGAATAATAAAAAAAAACATTAAATGTTCTGTTTTCATTAATCAAAACATGATAATAAAGCTGGTGGTAAAAACTCAAAACATAATCAAATGGAAATAAGGAAAAGAAAAACAGCTTGGTTAGCAAAAATCCATGAAAACTGTCTTTTTTCATTTTTAAATATCAGTGCGTTTTTGACAGGGCTCAGAATATCCCAACAACACGGAACACTGACACTCTCCTCCACCCATATCCATATACAGATATTTGCCGTGTATTGAAAAGCTGGGAATATACAGGCAAAAATCCTCAGTTTAAATGACGTAAAACGCCATTAAAAAAGAACATGTATAACTGCACACACAGGTGCCGATTTCATGGGCGCTTGTGCACCCATGTTCAATTGTGAGCACCCACAGTGGAATCATACTGTGACCATATCAGGAAAATAGGAATCTAATGAATAACAATAGAGGATTGGACATCCTGTCAAAGCAGACTTTTAAATGTGAAAAAAACCTGTGTCCATTTCTATATTGAACTTTCTTGGTGTCCAACAGTCCTCTACTGACCGCTCAGTGGTTTCTCAGTGAAATAAAGCATGTCATTTTCCCTTTTGTGAACCACAGCCAGAAATGCGCGTGAAGCAAAGTGAGTTAACCAATAAGATTTCCTGTCCAAAGTTTTTAATAAAATGTAAAACGGACACAGGTTGAAGCTGTAGAGACTTGCAGTGACCAGTCAGGTTACACCAGCAACACCACTCAGTCACCAGCTGTGCTGAGTTATCCCATAATGGTAGCTCTATTAGAATGGATCAGATGTGCTTTATGGTTGATTGCATTACTTAGCTTCAAATGTACTGATCCGAGAATTTGTGTATGTGGATAATGGATAATTTACATAAATGTATAACATAAACATACAATCGTGATACAGATCCCTTTGAGTTTTTTTGTTGCTTTTGTTTAAGTGTGACCGAGATACATGCTAAGCGGGACGTTTAGCAGTGTTAAAATAAACTTGTCAGAGCTCTCTGGTGGACAACCTCTGTAATGGAGACACTGTTTCTAAATGAAACACTTCTGTACTGACATGTCTTGCTACATATCGGCCAGCATATACACTGATATATGTGCCATAAGCCTGGCGGATGTATCCGTCCAGCTCCAGTTTGGTTATCCATTGTCATGAGGTGATGAGGTGGTTCTTTTGAACGATAAACTGATTGATTAATGTTAAAAACGTCAGCTGTGCTCCTAAAGAGTTTGTTCATTTGACCAACTGATCAATAAGTGGAGCAGGTGGGGTCAGCCTGTTAAGCAGCGTGAATACTGCTACTTTCCTCAGGTCCTTGCTCTCACAAATCTACTTCTCACAGAGTTCCGTGTGGATTTCAGAGAGCGTAAACATACACAGAACGTGCACAGTCCAGCCTTATACTAGCTTTCAAGTTCACTTCCAGTATTATTATGCTTCAGCCTGACGCATTTTGTGAATCTATGATTTCAGAGGGTTATTAACAGGCCGCTCACATCACTAATCACAGATGGGAAAGGAATTGCAGCCAGTTTTCTCTACCAGGTGGCCGCTCACTTTCTGGGGGAACTACAGCTCGTTTGATGTGTCTTTTGACCCTGTGAAATTGCAGGGTTCATTTTGCTGAAAGGATAAATCTTTATGAGAAACATGAGCTGGCAGGCTTTTGAAAATGTGCTCTGTGATGTTAAGTTGAAATGGATACCCTGTCAGAGCAGCCACAGCAGAGGTAAGGAGACATGTTCTTTGTTGCAGATGGATTTAATGCCATTGACTTACTTGTTTGTGTGCTGTGGAAAAATCACTCTTTTGTAAATGGAAGGTTAAAGCTTATCCATAGCGTGCACTAATAAATAAATAGGATTGTTTTTCTTTAACTTGTACTCAAGACCCTTTTAACACTGCTAAACTGAACTCTTTCCAGAAGGTTAAGCACTAGACTGTGGGAAGAAGTGGACTGAATGTCTGCGATGTCACCCATGGGTTTGTGAAGGGACATTTAAACTTTTAGCTTTAGGTTTACTGCTGGCCACCATCCTTGTCAATTACTGGAGCCAGAAATCTTGATTGGTGAAAAAGCCTGGATGGAGCGTGCAAACAGCAGCCACCGAGGTTGAATGTGATAGGCTGTGACACCTGTCAATCAAGCAGAGACATGTACAGTATAGGGCCTATAGTGGCTTATGCCGCTGTCCCTTTTTCCCTCATTTGCTGAAGTTCCATTCTGGACCAAATCCATACCAATCCAATCACTATCAATATTACTACTAGTAACTAATATTGTTAGAAATCCTGCCAACCTCTCGTTCAGTGAGTGATGATGTCATTGTCTTCAGTGTTGGCATTCATTTCTTTTAGTGGCTGAATTGAGGAGGAACTTGTAAGTTGTTCTTTGTCAGGATGTCGGTGATCTACAGTTATGGCTGTATGCCTGAAACTGAATATAGTCTTTTCTTCTAACTGAGGTGGGGTTTAAAGTCCAAGTTCACATTCCCATTTAGCCTATGTGTAGAGCACAATCTCGTACAAAAACAACAAGTTAAAACATAAATGCAGACTGACAACAACACACACAGACACATACAAAACAAACTGTGAGACATGAATTGAGAAATGTGATTGATCACCTGGAAGCATGTCAGATATACTGTATAATCTGGGGCCTAATTATTAACAATTTATAAAGTCAGTCCTGTTATGAACAGGTAGTTGGTGGAAATGTTTAAGAATTGGAGTCATTTGTTTGGTCCTAGGCAAGACAACCTAACAATTATAATTAAGTAACAACATAACAGTGCTAATATTCCATTGTATATTTGGACATACACTATTTGAAAAACCCTGTATCCTTTATATTGGGTTTATATACAACACATTTATTGGACAAATATGTTTTGGAAGAAACAAAACTGCCTTGTAGCATAGCTTCATTGGTAATGTTTTCTTCCAGTGCAGGAAGTGCTACTTTCTAGAATCAACTGAGTGCTTCTGTATGTTTATGTCCTTTTCCATTTGCTTCAGTTATGGGCCATGTTAGTGGCTGCCTGACAAGCCCTGATCAAAACATGCCAGGCAAAATGACAAAAGGCATTTCAAAAGTATGAAAATAAGTTTCTATGACAAGATTCTATCCATATTGCATATGCATACAACTGCATACTGGGGAAACAAACTTCAGCTGTGCTACTAAAAATGCAAAATGTTTGAAACTTTCAACTTTGGAACAATGGTAATAAACTCCCATTGATGTAATAAACCAACAACACAGTATCAATAGTGTAATGGTAATATAGTCATAATCCTATTAAAAAGAAACATTCATCAGCGTATTACTTTCCTATCATGTCAATATCTTTTTTTAGTTATTACAGGAAAAAAATGCTGAACATTGTATATTTGAAAAAGGTAATAATTCATACCTTTTACTGATACTTTCTGCTTATTATTAATAAACTAATGATTATTAGTTAATAGCAGTAACAACCTAGTATTCAACATTAATAATCTAATATTTAATCGTTGATGAACATGAATCCTAAAACTCTATAGTAAATAACCATTAACAGCCTAATGTTAAATAGTTATTACCTTTTATAAAGTCTAACCGATCATTTAATAGTTAATAACACATTACCTATTAACTATTGATAGCCTACTTAATAGTTAATAACATGAATTACTTAATACTCAATAGTCAGTTACCATGAATAAACTGTAGCTTTGTTAACCAACGAACCTAAAATTCATTAGTCAGTAACCATTAATAACATTATAATTAATAGTTAATAACCTAATGTGAAATGATGATATGCTTTGACTGTCACACCATTTACATTATTGGTTCAGTCCATATAAATGTTAATATGGAAATTTATAAATATTAATTGTCAGTCTGAACTTCTTTTTAGTCACATTTGTACATGATGGCTCTACACAACCATGACATGCACTCACACATCTTTAATATAATTAGGTCTACTTCCATCTAGTATCAAGTTAAACTTCCATCAAGTTAGAATCAAGAACTGAATGCTTGACTTTTCCTTACTGATTTTACTTCCCTTTGATTTTATTAATGACAGACTTGATGACACTGCTTATTCAGCTTCCAAAAACCTGTTCTACTGTTCGCTGCTCTGCTGCTCTCATGCTGTCTCATCTCCTCTCCACTGCATTCTGTCTCCTCAGTTCTCCTCTCTGTAAAAGACAAATGACAGACAATGAGAAATAATAGTTAATATGAATAAACTACTTTTAGGCTACCAAATGAACTCTTCATATGTATTGGAATTTCCGATATTAACATGAAATAAATGTATATTTACCTTTTAAAAAGAGAGGGTTTCCTCTCATCTCCACTACATTCTGTCTCTGTTCTCCACCATTTCTATAGAAGACATGTGGCAGACAAGGGGAAATACTAGTTAATAAAAACCATTTAGGCTATTCATCTATTCAACCATTCACCTGTATTGGAATTCTGGTATTTAACAGCTGGAAATAAATTTATATTTACCTTTTAAATGGGGTGGCTGAAACTGCATTCTGTCTCCTCTCCTCTCATGTCCACTGCATGCTGTCTCCTCCTCTCTTATCCTATCAAAAGCAAATGCTAGGAGGTTAGCTAGCTAGCTAAGTGACCTGCAATTTTCTGATGTTAAAATCTGACAAAACTGAAGTAATTGTACTTGGCCCCAAACACCACCGAGACACATTATCTAAAGATATAGTTGCTCTAGATGGCATTGCCCTGGTCTCTATCACCACCGTAAGGAACCTCAGAGTTATCTTTGATCAGGATTTATCCTTTAACTCCCACATGAAACAAACTTCGAGGACTGCCTTCTTTCACCTACGTAACATTGCAAAAATCAGGCACATCCTGTCTCAAAATGATGCCGAAAAACTAGTGCGTGCATTTGTTACTTCTAGGCTGGATTATTACAATTCCTTATTATCAGGCTGCCCGAATAAGTCCCTTAAGACTCTCCAGTTGATCCAGAATGCTACGGCACATGTACTGACAAGAACTAGGAAAAGAGATCATATTTCTCCAATATTAGCTTCTCTGCACTAGCTCCCTGTAAAATCCAGAATAGAATTTAAAATCCTTCTCCTCACCTACAAAGCTCTTAATGGTCAGGCACCATAATATCTAAAAGATCTCATAATACCATATTACCCAACTACAACACTGCGCAAACAGAATGCAGGGTTACTTGTGGTTCCTAGAGTCTCCACAAGTCAAATGGGAGCCAGGGCCTTCAGTTATCAAGCTCCTTTCCTGTGGAATCAGGTCCCAATTTGGGTCCGGGAGGCAGACACCATCTCCACATTTAAGAGTAGGCTTAAGACTTTCCTCTTTGATAAAGCTTATAGTTAGGGCTGGTGTGGGTGAGCCCTGAACCATCTCTTAGTTATGCTGCTATAGGCCTAGAGTGCTGGGAGACTTCCCATGATTAGCCTAAAAAGTTTCCCCGAGGGGGTCAATAAAGTATTTCTGATTCTGATTCTGATGATGCACCTTCTGTCGCTTTCAGCAGGTATTTGTACCTTCAGAGCTGCAGAGACTGGATCTGTGGTTGTGGGCCACTTGCTGCCCCCGTGTTCCTTCTCGACAACTGTTACTACAGTAGTTGTTATTGGCTCTGTTACTAATACTGTCATTAGTATTCCTATAGCTGTCATTCCTATTATTAATATTATTAATTAATTCATATTACCACTATTACATTACTACTATTTAAAAAAATTCTAGGTGATATTTGCATTGTGCCACCTTCTCACCCACCCTCCCCAAAACCTCTCTCTCTTTCTCTTATAACCTCTCTCTCTGCTCTCTCTCTCTATCTCTAAACCTCTCTCTCTGAACCTCTTCCTCTCCATCTTTCTCTCTCTCTCTCTCTCTCTCTCTCTCTCTAACCTAACACGGCAGTGGCAGATGGCCGTCCACCATTGAGTCTGGTTCTGTCCAAGGTTTCTGCCTCTTAAAGGAAGTTTTTTCTTGCCACTGTCGCCAAGTGCTTGCTCATGGTGGGATTTGTTGGGTCTATAGCTGGCTAAAACCCCTTCATCGTTAAGATGTACAAACTGAGATCGATCTGATAGGATTTAAACCAGCTTAGTGCGGATCCTTAAATGCCAATATATCAGAATCAGAATCAGAAATACTTTATTGATCCCCGAAGGGAAACTCTTTGTTACAGTAGCTCGCCTTTACGTCAGTGCACACAGGAGAAAGTACTAGCAAAAAATATAATACACTATAAAAACAGGTCAGAAAATAAATTAAGTACCAGGTGGGTATAAGTATAAGATAAAATAAGTATGAAGTACCAAGTGGGTTTACCGGTTGATGATGATAATACAGTATAATAATACAATGTAATAAAATAAGTAATAAGTAATAAGCAGTGGAAGTTAAGTGTAGCTTATTGAGATTATTAAGATATTGCACAGCAGTAATGGAGGTATATAATATCATTGTCAATAAATAGGAAAAACTAACATGGGAAAACTAAATATTGCACGGACTAACATGGGAAAACTAAATATTGCACGGAAGAGTAGTACACAGAATATTGCACGATTATTCAAGTATGGCAGAGATGTAATGATCAATGTCCAGTTTAGTGACCTAGGGTCATACAGACTAACAGTTAGAGGGAGGAGTTAAAGAGTTTGATGGCCACAGGCAGGAATGACTTCCTGTGGCGCTCTGTGGTGCTTTTTGGTGGGATGAGTCTTCCGCTGAAGGTGCTCCTTTGCTTGACCAGCACGTCATGGAGTGGGTGGGAGACACTGTCCAAGATGGCGTGTAGTTTGGCCAGCATCCTCCTCTCTGACACCACCGACAGAGAGTCCAGCTCCACCCCCACAATGTCACTGTCCTTACGGCCTGAGTCTGTTGGCGTCTGCTACCTTCAACCTGCTGCCCCAGCATGCAACAGAGTACAGGATAGCACTGGCCACCACAAACTCATAAAACATCCTCAGCATTGTCCAGCAGATGTTGAAGGACCTCAGCCTCCTCAGAAAATAGAGGCGGCTCTGGCCCTTCCTGTAAACAGCTTGAGTGTTCTTGGTCCAGTCCAGTTTGTTATCCATGTGTACTCCCAGGTACTTGTAATCCTCCACAATGTCCACACTGACCCCCTGGATGGAAACTGGGGTCACTGGTGCCTTGGCCCTCCGTAGATCCACAACCAGCTCCTTAGACTTTGTCGCATTGAGCTGCAAATGGTTCTGCTCACACCATGAGACAAAGTTCTCCACCACAGCCCTATACTCAGTCTCATCACCACCGCTGATACATCCCACCACAGCAGAGTCATCAGAAAACTTCTGAAGGTGGCAGGACTCTGTGTGGTAGCTGAAATCTGTGGTGTAGATGGTGAAGAGGAAGGGAGAGAGGACAGTCCCCTGAGGGGCCCCAGTGTTGCTGATCACGCTGTCCGACACATAGTGCTGCAGGCGCACGTGCCGTGGTCTGCCAGTCAGGTAGTCCACAATCCAGGACACAAGGGGGGCATCCACCTGCATTGCTGCCAGCTTCTCACCCAGCAGGGCAGGCCGGATGGTGTTGAAAGCACTGGAGAAGTCAAAAAACATGATCCTCACCGTGCTTGCCGGCTTGTCCAGGTGGGTGTGGATGCGGTTAAGCAACTCCTCAACTCCTAGTCGGGGCTCGTAGGCGAACTGAAGGGGGTCCAGGAGGGGTCTGACCATGGGCCGCAGCTGTTCCAGCACTAGTCTCTCCAGGGTCTTCATTATGTGGGAGGTCAGTCTGTAGTCCTTGGAGCCACTGGGATGCGACGTCTTCGGCACAGGAACGAGGCAAGATGTCTTCCACAGAATGGGGACCCTTTGAAGACTCAGGCTCAGGTTGAAGACATGTTGAAGGACTCCACATAGCTGGGGGGCACAGGCTTTTAGCACCCCGGGGCTAACGCCATCAGGGCCTGCAGCCTTGTTTGAGTGGAGTTTCATCAGCTGTCCTCTCACCTGGTCAGCAGTCAGGCACGCAGCAGAAGTTACAGGTGGGGGAGGGGGGAGTCCTTAGTGTGAAGAGGGCAGGGTTAGCCTGATGGGTAGGGGGGAGCAGAGTACTCAGAGGAGCTTGAGGGCCGACAGCAGCTGAGTTAGAGGGGGAATGAGCAGGGGCCGGTGTGTCGAATCTGTTAAAGAACAGATTAAGTTTGTTGGCCCTGTCCAAGCTGCCTTCAACTCCTCTGCTGCCAGTCGGTCTGAAGCCAGTGATGGTCTTCATGCCGCTCCAGACCTCTCTCATGTTGTTCTGCTGGAGTTTCCGCTCCAGCTTCCTCCTGTACTTCTCCTTGGCCTCCCTGATTTTCACCTTCAGGTCGGCCTGGATTGCCCTCACCTCCTCCCTATTACCATCAGTAAAGGCCCTCCTCTTGGCATTCAGGATGTCCTTGATGTCCTTTGTTACCCACGGTTTGTTATTTGGATAACAATGGACCATCTTGGTTGGGACATTGCAGTCCACACAGAAGTTAATGTAGCCAGTAATGCACTCAGTGAGCCCGTCAATGTCCTCTCCATGAGGCTCACAGAGTGCATCCCAGTTTGTCACCTCAAAACATTCCTGCAGTGTCTCATAGGCCTCCCCTGACCATCTCCTCACTGTTCTTGTCGTCGCGGGCTGCCTTTTAACCAGACGCACATAGCAGGGTTTAAGGTAAACCAGGTTGTGGTCTGACCTACCCAGAGGGGGGAAGAGCTGTATGCATCCTTAACGTTAGCATACAGCAGGTCCAGTGTCCTCTCTTCTCTAGTAGGTCAACTCACATACTGGGTGAAATTAGTCAGTGTTGTTGAAACACTGACATGGTTGAAGTCACCCGAGATTAATATGAGTGCACTCGGGTGTTGAGTCTGGAGTTGTGCTATGGCGGTGTGAATGGCGTTGCACGCCGATGCCGGGTTAGCAGAGGGGGGGATGTAAACAGCCACAACAATGGCATGTAAAAATTCACATGGCAGATAATATGGCCGGAGTCCCACAGCTAACAGTTCAATGTCCGGGCTACAGATACTCTGCTTGATAGTAATGTGACCAGGGTTACACCATCTGTTGTTAACTAGAACAGCAAGCCCGCCGCCTTTCCTCTTACCGCTCTCGGTGTGATCCCTGTCGGCCCGAACAGTCTGAAAGCTGTCGATGGAAACGTTATGGTCCAGGTTATCCTGGTGTAGCCATGTCTCTGAGAAGCACATCAAACTACACTCACGGAACTCCGTCTGACTCCGGGCTAACGCCGTTAGCTCGTCCATTTTATTTGCCAGCGATCTCACGTTGTCCATGACGAGAGAAGGCAGACACGGCTTAAATCTCTTATTCTTAAGTCTCTTTTGTCTGCACCCCTCTCTCTTCCCTCGCCGCTTCGTTCCACCTCTGCATCCTCGGTGTGTCCTCCTCCAGATCTCAGTGGGGACATCGGTTGTCCTGGGCGCCATGCTGCTCGGCTTCAGCGCGATCAGCTGTTCCCTGTTGTAAACAATGCAGCCAAACAGCTGATCTGCAGCGGTGCCCTGACCGAGTAGCAGAAGAAGTTCCACGGCGAAAAAAAGTACCAAAACACTTTCTACCCTCATTTTCGTAAAGAGCGTAGTTTAAATTATACTTACACACAAGTTACTCAAGTTTGGAAGAAAAAAGAAAGCTAAAAGTTGGAAAAAGTAAGACGACGAGACAGAGCTACGGCAACGGGCAGCATGCGGGCTGGCGCATGCGCACACATTTTTTTACATCAGTATATATATATATATATATATATATATATATATATATATATATATATAATATATATAATCCCTTTATGTTTTAAGACTATCTTGGGTGTCGTTAAAACAGTGAGTGGCTTCATGTACACTCTGACAAAAGCCAATCAAATCTAATAATGAGATAAATACAGTACTAAGGCTATCATTTTCAACATCCACATGAATATTGAAATCACCTACAATAATTACGTTATCTGTTTTAAGGATTAAACTTGATAAAAACTCTGAGAATTCAGATAGAAATTCAGAATAAGGACCAGGAGCGCGGTACACTATAACAAATAGAATTGGCTGTCGTGGTTTCCAGGTTGGATGCGAAAGACTAAGAACAAGGCTTTCGAATGAGTTATAATTTAGTTTAGGTTTAGGGTTGATTAATAGGCTTGAGTCGAAGATGGCTGCAACTCCACCTCCTCGGCCGGTGCCTCGAGGAATATGAGTATTAATATGACTGGGCGGAGTAGATTCATTTAGGCTAACATATTCTTCATGACCCAGGCAGGTTTCAGTAAGACAAAATAAGTCAATATGATACTCTGATATTAAAGTGTTCACTAGTACAGCTTTAGATGACACAGATATCCTATTTTATGTGCTATTTCAGCAGTGGTAATTTTCTTTAGGTTTTTATGTATAACTCCTCTTCTGTTAACTTTTGATTTAATGAATTTAAGTGGTCAAGGGGCAGACACCGTCACTAAGGAGTAATACCTGTATTAGAAAATAACTGCTGTTGCCCTTTTTCACAGTGGTTTGTCTCTATCCCCAAATTCTAGTTATCTTGTTCAGTCTTGGACACTGTCGAGGAGGCATTGTACAGGATAGTCAGCATTATTTATAAAAGAAGCAAATTTGTGCCCTTTTTGTTAGGATTTAAATGATCTCTTTTAAATAGGTCTCTCCTATTCCAAAATAAATCTAAGTGATCAATGAAGCTGAAACTGGTAGCAGAGCACAGTCCTTCAAGCCACTGATTAAAACTAAACAGCCAAAACCTTCACACCCTTTTCTCAGAGTTGGAATTTGCCCAGATATTACACATTGTTTGGGCTATGTCCAAGATTTTTGCACCAGAGAAACAGTATGTTCTGCTGCAGGGGAGTTCCACAATATACATATACAGTACATACACGGCAAGAATTGAGGGAGAGTGCCTGAAATTGATAACAGGTGCAGGAGTGGGGCGGGGCACATTTCCAGACAGCGCCAGATCGGACTGCTGGTCCACTCGGGCAGGGTAGCTGGGCAGGGAGTTGTAGACGGATGGAGTCCACTCCATCTAGCCGATGAGGGAAAGCAGAGGCCTCCAGACGTCAGGACTCCAGCCTGCGCAGCGGCAATGACATCCTCGGCCGCTTCTTTCTCGGAGGAGATGTCCGAGTTGCAGGCACGTGGGCAGATGAACTGTCGTTGTCTCTAAGTTCACATAGTGGAGTGAAGAAGTTTGACAGTGGGAGGACACTGTCCACCTCAGAGGATTCAAACAGAGGGAGTAACTGTCTCTTCTTTCCTTTGACCACTGATGCCGAAGATTACCTAAATGGAGACTTTGTACTGGGGTGACCAAACTTTTCTCCACTGTGATCAATGGACGGGTTGATGTCCAGGCCAGCAGGATCCAGCCCAACCAATGGCCAGGAGCGCTGCCCTGAGCCTGGACAACTCAGGATCTGTCCCCATGACTGCGGGACACACAGTCTCAAGTGGATAACCAACAACTGCGTTTGAAACACTGCTTTGGATTTCTGACCCCCGGCAGCTGTGATCCAGAAGGAGGTAAGCCGTAGCTATTTTATTTTATTCTTTAATTTTATTTTTCTGTCTTTTATTAGGTTAGAATTCTGTTAGAAAGAGCCTACTACTGATCGTGTATCATTTGCCACATAGCCTATTATTGTACAATTTCTACTTGGTGCTGATACGAAACCATAGTTACGAAAAGTTATGACAGTTCCTGTTTCCTCCGGAGAGAGGGAAGTTCATCCCGAAGCTTGCCGTTGTATTTATAAGCTACATCTTAATGAAGGTTGCTTCATTCAGCTGTGAGTCTGACTACAAATGAGTTACACTCAGTGACATAGTGTGAGTGGGGAGGACTGGTTTGAGAAAAGCCCTAAAAGCCCTGTTTGCCACCTAATGCTATCTCTGCTGATGCCAGGTAAGGCATGAGGGAGGGGTCTGTTGTACCTGCGCTTGGTCAAACCCTCAGCATAGCTTCCCACTGGAGCAGAGCCTCCAGCTGAAACCCAACACCTGTGACATCATGCACGTCAACACTGGCTGCTGGCTGGCCGGCTCTGCTCACAGATCTGCAGGCTGTTCACTGCTCTACACTCCCAGGAGAGATCAGCAGCTCTGACACACGTTATCAGCCACAAGGACATACATTCAGATCAATCACGCTTCAACAGAGCTCTGAAGCCTCTACCTGTGGCTGACCTCAGCGGCTGCACACCTCTAGGCTCAGCACTCCGTCGACTTGGAGGGGAACTGTTTTATGGACTTTAGGGAATTGTTCTGTCACTTCTGAGGAAGAACGCTGAAGGCTGCTAACACTAATTCTACTTAGGATACTTTTCTCCATGGAGCTTGATGCCGGTAAGCACTTGCAGTTCAGCAACTCAGAAGTTTTCATACTGAACGTGGCCACCTGCTCACATGCCTTTTGAAACTTACATTTTTTCATGATAACTTTGAATGTGGCTCTATTCTATTCTATATCTATTTAATATCAAATATCTGAATATCATCCTATCACTGGCCTAATTCTAGGATTCATGGAATGCACTTTACAACAAAAACTCTGATGAGTTGTTCGCTACAGATGAGGGTCTGTGCACTTACACACACAAATACCAAGCAAGGGAGACAGATAGAGAAGTGTGATTCAGTGCAGAAACATGAAGAGTTCCACTGACTGTCTTTGTTTGATGCTTTTACTCTCCTACATGTTTCAGGAAGCCTCCACTGAGTTAAACTAAAACAAATTTTCATTAATAAAGCCTTGTGGTAATAGTTTTGATATTAATTTTATTTGTAAGTAAAGAGTCATTTTCTAAAAAAAAGTTAATGTGCTTCAGGGAAAATGAAGAAATCCGCAAATACTTGAGATGCACATTACATGAAGCCTGTGAGCACAAATTCAGATGATGAAGGTGAAATAACTGAATGTAAAAAAAAGAACTCAGATCAGAGTCTAATGCCTGAAATGTTAACAGGTTAACATTCTGCCAGTCTTGTTTAACTGATCAATTGTTCAGTCTGTAAAATAGTGAAACATGTCCATCAGACTTGGACCCAGAGTCCAATGTGATGTCTTCAAATGTCTTGTTTTGTCTGACAAACAGTCCGAACCCCAAAGATATTAAATTAAATTACATTTTATTTATACAGTGCCAATTTATAACAGAAATGATCTCATTGCATTTTTCCTATAGAGCAGGTCTAGACCATACTCTTTATATTATTTACAGAGACCCAACAAATCCCACCATGAGCAAGCACTTGGCGACAGTGGCAAGGAAAAACTTCCTTTAAGAGGCAGAAAACTCGAGCAGAATATTACATTCTGGGTTTTAAAGAAAACAAGTTCTGAAATGCAAAAACAAACACATTTTGCTTTTTAAAAAAAAGGTATAAATACTTAAGTTTCAGAACAAAAAGTTTCAACCTGACTACTGCTCAGGCATAACGTAAGCCTTTACTGTCTTCTTTGTGGCATTTGTAGGAGACAGAAATGAGTATACAGGAACTGTGACTGTTTTGGTAATAAATAACATGAATGAAGCTCAGGCTTTCACAAACTGACTGCAGCATTTTATTTTCTGGTTATTTTCTTGAGCAAAACCTAGCTGACTTAGGGACATCATAACTAGCCACCACATTGATTTATGTAACTAGCCATTACATATAGCCATATTTAACGTAGTCTACATGCTTTACTAGCCTTTATATAGCTTGTGTCGGGTCGCTCTGTGCACTGGATGCTTTCTGCTGAGATGCTGAAGCACAGACGTCGTGCTGTTGTGGTCGGCTCGTTCAGTTTTCCAGTAGACACACTGTACAGACTTGTTTTCTCACTGTTTTCCTCCTTTTTGTAATCCGTGCTGTCAAATCCCACCAAAGACGCTCTGAACCATCTGTGATGCGTCAGCGCGTTGTGCAACAGTAATAATCATCTGTGCCAAACACAGTGCACTGTATGTAATTATATGGATGAAACAAAGCTTCGATTCAAATAATTTTAATCGATGATTTTTCGAGTAATCGAGTTACTCAAGGAATCATTTCAGCCCTAAATGGCGTCATATCCCCTTTGTGCATCCATCAGCATTGTGGTTGTCTGCCAGAAGCTGTCGTAAATTGACTGCTTATCCATTTTTAAGTTATCAGAGAAAAAAGCTGAGCAAGCCCTATGGGACGCCCTTTGTCTGCAGAACAGCGTCGGAGAAAGATTTTTAACATAAAGCTGCTTTATTCAGTGTTTTTTATCAGTTTTATTCAGCTGGTCTGTTTGTTTTGGAGAGGAGGAGACCTCTGGGAATAATTCGGAACACAGTAAAAACCTCAACGACGATGAACACTTAAGGAATCCTAAACGGGAGTAGCTGACTGACTTCAAGACTCCCATGATCCCTCGCTACTTCACAACATCATTAAAATTACTTATTTTGTTAATGTTTTGATGTGAGAAATTAGTTGCAGAAATTACTTACTGTGCGTTTAATTGTTTTATTGCAGTCCATTTGCAAAAAGCCTTATAACCTCTACATAGGCAGTCCAGCTGTTTCTGCCTCTCATGTTCAAACCAGTGTGCCATGCAGGGCTGTAGCCAGGAGTTTCGAAACATTGATGTCATGAGTTCCCCTAACACGCCCCTCAGCACTTACCACAGGTAATTTTGTCCAGATAACCAAAATGAAGGTCTGTAAGATTTTTCCTATGTTATTTATTCAGTCGACTGTTCAATTATATATTCTTGCAAATTTTATTTCCCAAAATTAAGTTCTTAGTTGTGTTTAAAAGTCTTATTTAAACAGATTTTTTAGGTTTTTAACTGTAGTTCATAAACTCCCACTGATTGTAAAGACCCACAAATTAACCAAAAAATAAAGATATAGAAAAAGAAGAAGACAAATGAAGAAATGAAAGAAAATAAAGAAACAAAATCGAGTGGTGGATTTACTTAAGTAAAAGTGGCAATACCATAGTGTAAAAGGTCCAGCTTTGAAAAATTTACAGAAGTACAGTCAGCAAAATGTACTTAAAGTATCAAAAGTAAAAGCACTCAATGCAGATAATGACCTATGTAAATGGACTGTACTTATATAGCGTATGTGAGTGTTATGCTATTATATACTATATTACAGAATTACCAGGTCATGATTTCTGGAAAGAGACATTGCTGTTGACTTTTTCAAATGTATTCTTTTGGCACTTTGAGCACCACAAGCCGAGTGCCATATAGTCCCGTTATATTCAAAAAATGCAGATATCTCCAAAACTCGGCAACTCACACCAAAACAATCTAGACGGATAAACAGCACTACAGGTAAGAGGGGAAATATGTATTTTTGATTTTGGGGTGAACTGTCCCTTTTTAAGTACAGCACTTGAGTCAATGTACTTTCTAGCCCAATGTTACTTTCTACCACTGCAAAGCCTTTATTTATACACAGTCATATTTTTTTGGCCTTTAAGTAGCCAGTTTTAAGCATACCAAGTCTAACAATACTTGAATCAGCTGATAAAATAAGTTTTTAATTGTAACTTTGAGAAAAAAAATGTAGTTTTGAAGTTTCCGTGGAGAAGATTAGTTCTTTTACAGACTTGAGATCAAGAAGAATACTTCATAGTTCAGTTTATTTTGTACTTTCAAACTGAAATCGAAAAAAGAAATTAAATCTTCACCAATTCGTCCAGAAATCTGCACTAATCAGGTGCAGGGCTCCAGACTACCAGTGCTCCCAATTTTAGGAGCACTACTTTAATCAACATGCAGCTTCCTGGGGCCCTAAGCTAAAATCTGCTAAGGGACCCTCCTACCTGCCCCGTGAGCCATGTAAACCATTTGCCACTGAAACACAGTCACACCTGACACCCCGGTGCTCCCACTACACTCCCTCCTTTACAACAGTTTGCTCCATCTGTCGGTCTCAGAATAAGTAGATCTATACAGAACAGAATCAGGTATTAAAAAAACAATATTCATTGAACAGAATATTTTCTATAGATTCTTAAGATAAGTGAAAATGTAGAAATGTAGAAGATAAAATACAACACTGAACTTTATTGGTTCTGCTGCCTGGTAATTAGTCCAGTCAATCAATTTATTTTAAATTCATCATTTAATCAATACTCAATGTCAATCCATTGTTTTCCATCTTGCATTAGTCCAGAGTTGTAACTAAACCTTGACTGAGAGACTAGATAATCATTGTCTTGTTTTAAGATTATGTGCATCTAGAGTGTCCTCACTAGTCCCCACAGAAGCTGCAGCTGGAAAGTGCGAGTTTCATTTTGTGCACGTGCATATGAAAACATGTTCACACGTATGTAAACACCATTGCCCATTTATCAAACATAATAAATAGTTCGGTGTAGTCCCTCATTCGTCCAGGAGTGTTCTATCATAGAAAAGGTTTCAGTCGTAGTCATCTGGACACTGTTTTCAGAATCAAGACGTTTCGTCTCCCATCCGGAAGTCATTCTCAATTGTGAAAAAATGGACCGGGAACTCAGAAATTTAAGCTACTCTGTGTTACATAAGCCCCGCCCTCAGGAAGGAGTCTACCTGAGTATCTGTTGATTAGCTAGTTTCACCTGAAACTGACCTAATAGTTTCCATGATGGCCCAGTAATCAGTAATCAGGCCTATTGTTTTCTGGCTGCACCTCCCTCATCACTGTTAAGTACCTGATTAGCATGTGATTGGCTTGACCATGGTGCTAATACACTGTGGTAAACTTTGGGCAGATTGAATCTCAGACCACCATTTCTGTTCAAAGAGGGGTTTTCTCTTTTCACAAAAATGGCTTCCTTGACGCCCCATTCAAACCAACTCTTCTCTCTACTTAGAATCTCCACCTCGCTGTCTTCAAATGTGTGGTTTGTTGCTTTTAAATGCAAATGCACAGCGCTCTGTAATCCTGAGTTAGCGTGTCGTCTGTGCTGATAAAGTCTTTTGTGAAGTGGCTGTTTAGTCTCACCTATGTACCGTTCTTTGCAGTTTTCCTCACTGCATTGAATAGAGTAAACTACATTGCTCTGTTTCTGTGTGGGCATCTTGTCCTTAGGATGAACGAGTTTCTGTCTAAAGGTGTTGCCTGGTTTAAAGAAAACAGGAACATCGTGCTGTCTAAAGATCCTTTGTAGTTTTTCAGACAGTCCAGATACATAAGGGATGGAGACACCGTTCCTTCTTGGTTCAGTTACACTTTTGTCCTGTTTTTTGGCTCTTTTAACTCTGTTGATAGCCCAAGTAGGATAACCACAGGCTGAGAGTGCATTCTGGACGTGCCTTTCGTCTTTCTTCTTACCCTCTGAGCCGGTGGGCACTTCTTGCACCTGCATCCGATCATTCAATTATTCCATTCAAATGAAAAATGAAAAATGGTAAAACGGGTCAGAATTTCAATTTTTTTTTGTAGACTTTAATAAAGAAAAATGACTATTTTCTTGTTTTTGTCTTGAAATAGGTAATCTAATAAATAAAACAAAAAAAACAAGTCTTATGTTTCTCCGCTGTGCTCCTGCGCAGTCTGATCTGCAGCATGCACTTACCTCGCGGAGCACGCAGATTTAAAGACGTTTGTAAAGCATTTTTGAAACTGAAAATGAAGGTCAATTTTAAGGGATTTGATGACAGACAGACTGTAAAGTAAAACCTCTTCTCACCCTCAAAAAATTTGATGATGTGTAACTTTTGTAACATTGAAGCTGAGCTGATCTCATTATCATTGCAATGCTTGTTTTTCGTTTGCCAGACTGAATGGAATAATTTAATGATCGGATGACACACGGACCATGACCCTCAGTCTAACAACAGAAACAGAAATGACAACTACTCTACTGTGTGATGGGATTAATTATAACACTAAATGCTCTCAAGGAGAGTTGGATCTTATTTCCCTAAAGATGATCCACCTTTTAATGTTTTAATCGGAACATTTTCCTTATGGAAGGTTTCCATAAAAAATTGGAAATTGGTACCAAACAAAAATTAAGCCTCTTGTATAAAATGTGACAAAAATCACAATCAGCCTTGTTACTCCATTTATCTCAAAGGCTTTTCTAAACGTATCTTTCTGGCCACTGATCATATATTGTTTGTTGTATTTTTTTAAAGTTAACTCTCGTCATTGTATGTTTTACTCTTTTGGCTTCTTTTCTTTTTTAACTAATTTGTCAAACTTGTGACTACATGTGGGAAAAAAGACATATTCCCATCATGATCAAGTATATCTTGTTTGATTGATATGGCTATGGACTTACAAACAGCTGGATGGAGGAACAAAGAGAGAGATTTGGACAGATTGAATATTTACTGTGCTCTGAAGAAGTCGGTCCAACAAACCCTATTCCTTGACGGTGGTGCTGATGCAACTTTATGTCCTATTGTTTTGGCATTTCAGTGTTGATAAGAAGTTTCAGTTGGAAAATGGAAAACCTAGTGTGGACATGCTCTAAGTGGTAGAGTTTTAAAGAAACAAGGAGAAAGCACAGGAAATGAATTGATGGAGCAGTGAAGTGGGGAAAAGTAAACTTTCCTCTCCCACTAGGTTCACGTGGGCCAGTTGTTGGGAAATAAAATGGTTTAAAGGGGCACCAAATTGTGTAGGTGCAATCAATTCATTTTGGCTATTATCAAAGATAATAATAAGATTCCCTTAAAGAAGGAAATTCATTGATTGATTCTCAGTCTCATAAAACACACTAAACTATTAATGTGGAACTCTGATTAATAATTAAATTAATGACTACAACCAAAATCACCATCAATAGCTAGTAGGTTTGAATATATGGAGTTCAACTTGGAAGAGGTTGGCAACATTCACTCTTGTGCAACATTAAAGAAACCAGCATGCATATGTACAAGCATTTATTAAAAAGATAATAAAAGCAAAACACCCAGTATATAATCTAACTAAGGAGTGTGTGTGTGCGTGGGAGTGTGAGAGGGTGAGCATGTGTGTGTGTGAGGGTGCGTGCCAGAAAGAATCTGTTGCTTTGATCTGCACCGTATGTTCAGCGTGCACGAGCGTGGACACACGAGTTGCAGACAAAGAGAAGCACATGAAGCGGGAGTTTTAAAGTTTCCTCTCCGCATGTGTGGCTATGTTTAAGGCCAATTCAAGATAAATGTATGTGATCTGTGTAGGATAATGATGCCTGGTATGGTAGGGTTAAGACCCTGCGTCTGTGTGAAGCATAACTAACATCAATTTGTCGCTACCAAATAATCTAACGATGAAAACCCATCACAATAATAAACCTCAGAAAAACCAAATCAATACATGTACATTGACAAAAGTTAATGTAGTCCTGTGCTTAGCAGTTTACACTGCTATGCTATGTTATGCCCAGTTAAGTAACGTTACCAGGGTTGCCTTGGTGCTGCTTTGTTAGCTGCTGATTCCGTTATGGAAGAGTCAGGCAAAACAGTCTTTGCTGCACAGTGTCGGAGGAACCGGTTGCTCGCAGAGTTAACAGCTTGGCGCTAACTGGCTGTGTTGCTCCTGTTGCTTGTGAAGTTAGCTGGCAGACTGTGTGTGCTGCAGGCGCTAACTCAGCTTGTTTAGTTAGGTTAGCAGTACGTAACCAGGAATCTTGAGGAAAAGACAGGCTCTCGTGTTGCGGCCATAATCCTTTCTTGTCCTTTCTTCAGTGTGTCTGCGTCGAGGTTCAGTGAGCCATCAGAGAGAGGAGAAAGAAAGTGAAACAAAAGCCAGCTGACCCTTTTACTGACCTGGTGACGTCACGGGTCATAGGTCACACTGACCAATTGTAGCTGAAAGCTGGGTCCATGGGCGGTGTTTATACATAGGTGTGAATACCTGGAGGATTGTGGGAGAGAGTTCAGTGGCTCATGTTTCATAATAAAAGTTCAGTTTAGGTCACACAAATGAACAAATTCTTCTGTAAAGTCCCAGTGGTCCCAGCACAGTGTTACCTGTTGGAATATGTCATCACCTCATCACTGCTTTCTGTACCCAATCACATGTCAGGGCTGCCAAGCTTTCAGTTTAGTTTGGAGTGAGTGAAAAATGGGGCTCTCTGGAGAATGTGGAGGGCTGGGGAAGGAGCTACATCTACACACACTGTCTGGAATATGAAGTAAATGAAGGATAAAAAGACATTGTTTAAAGACAGTGGACCCGCAGGATCATTTTGAAAACAAACAAACTAGATTTTATAAAACTAGAAATAGAAGGAAAGAGTTCTTAGCTGGACTATTTTGTTTGGATTTGTCATATTTTTCTTACTGATTATGTCACACACAACGCTTCACAAACAGACTCTGAACTCCTCCCTCTGGCCCCCTGCTCACATACTACTGACATGCATTACCATGCACCTGCTGTATGGTGATGATGATATCTTGACTGTATTGTGTCATGATAATATGTGGACTGTCTGCTGTCCATTTATGTGTTTGTGCTGCAGAGTAGTCTATAACGTACTGTACCGAAAACAGATTCCACCTGTGTTGGCCGTGTTCCTGATAAACAACTTGTCTTTCTGACACCTTGGCAGTTAAATTAAGCTAATAACCAACGGTACTGTCTGATAAATAAGACCTAGGATAAATATCAATGCATGCATCATTGGTTAGCCCAATTAATCTAAGTGAGGCACAACTGCATACATGATTTTTGATTTTGGAGCGGTGTGTGTGTGCGTGCGCCCTTGTCAACTAAAGCCACATAAACAAAAGCGTGCAGAGAAAGCCTGTTTAACATAGACTACATTTTGTCATGAAGGAGCGGCTCTGAGGCTTCCTCTTATTCGCCGTAAGATAGATTTGAGAAAGATGAGAGCGCGTTGGCAACCCTGTATAATGTTAACCAAAAAAAACCACGCTGCTGCTGCACGCTGCTGCTGCTGCTGCTACACGCTGCTGCTGCTGCTGCTACACGCTGCTGCTACACACTGCTGCACGCTGCTACACGCTGCTGCTGCTGCTGCACGCTGCTGCTGCACGCTGCTACTGCTACACGCTGCTGCTGCTGCTGCTACACGCTGCACGCTGCTGCACGCTGCTGCTGCTGCTACACGCTGCTGCTGCTGCTGCACGCTGCTGCTGCTACACGCTGCTGCTGCTGCTGCTACACGCTGCTGCTGCTGCACGCTGCTACTGCTACACGCTGCTGCTGCTACACGCTGCTGCATGCTGCTGCACGCTGCTGCACGCTGCTGCTGCTGCGCTGCTGCTGCCACGTTGCTGCTGCTGCACGCTGCTGCACGCTGCTGTTGCTGCACGCTGCTACACGCTGCTGTTGCTGCTGCACGCTGCTACTGCTACACGCTGCTGCTGCTGCACGCTGCTACACGCAGCTGCTGCACGCTGCTACTGCTGCACGCTGCTGCTGCTGCACGCTGCTACACGCTGCTGCTGCACGCTGCTGCACGCTGGGCTGCTCTGTCTTGTCTGTCTGTCTGTGTCTTCTTTTCGTAAATTAGTTTTTCTCTGCGTGAGAAAATGGACGTGTGGCGTGAGAGCGTGTGAAAAGTGTTAATTGCGTGAGTCTCATAGTCAGTGCGTGAGACTTGGCAGCTCTGCATGTTGCTTTAGACCTCAGCATTATGAGTTTTCCAAAAGTCTCCTCCGTCACTTGGCCTCCTCCCGCTCGGCACCACATGTTGGAATATGAGAAAGGGCTTTGCTCTCGACAGGTTAATTGCCTCTGAATTTCCTGAGCTAATGGAGCTAATCCTGCCTTTGTGTAGTTTGCGCTACAGATTTGAGCTTGTTTGCCAGGTTATTGTGTGAGGTTGCATGTATTAATTGAATAGCATTGAGGCTCTGTGTGCTCTTGTTTTTCTAATGAATACTTCACAAGGAGCTTAGGGAGGTGTCTTGTTTTCACCAAGACACAAAACCACTACTAAAGACATACACAAAGAAAAGATATGCTTACACACATATACATTCTGATGTCTGAAGTCTACGTGAACCCTTTTACCACAGCTGCATGGAGATCAAGCTGAAGTTGCCATTAACACTGGTAATTTGGTTGCCTTATGAAGAGAGCATTTCACTGTACTCCTTTCCGTCTTTGATGAAGGAATTCAAAGTCCCTTTCCTCTACTATGAGCTTCAGAAGCAGAGTTCAAAATAGATGGAATTTATTACCATTTGATTTCCCTTCCTGAGTGTCATGCATAACTGGGGTCTGTGTGGAACTAAATCCTTCACATGTCCCGTTCTTTGTGGAATGACATTGCAACATTTTAAATTGTATTTGTTTTTTGTTTGCCTGCCTTGTCGTTATATTTTCACAATTGATTCAAGTTCTTTAGATTGTTAGAAATGTATGACTTAAGTGTTAGCAATAGGAAGCAATCCATAGCTGTTCATAAATAAGAGATGTAAATATTCTGCATTGAGGTTTCTTTTATTATATCAGCCTGAAGGAATCATCTTTTGCTGTGAAGCAGTCAGCGATATGCAGCCTTAGAGGCCAGTTACAGGCTCCCTGCAGCATACTGCTCATCAAGGGGCCTCTCTGATTCAGCAAAAGAAAATCCTTAAAGTGATTTTTCAGGGTTTTGTAAAGCCTATGTGATTCATAATGAACTTCAGATTCTTTCAAAGAGCTGCTGCACCCTTGTCATTGTGTCAGTCAACTGTGATGAAAACCATTTCTTGTACAAGAAGTCACTCTGTATGTCGTGGCACCAATTGGATTGGATTTCTACGCATACATGTTTTTCAGTCAAACACCAATTACCAGCCTCTGGTGGCACATTAACATAAAGCAACCCAAGTGCTCAGTCACACCAGAAAAGTGGCACAGCAAGATGTGGCTTTGGGACACCAAATTGTGTAGGTGCAATCAATAAAATTTATAATTTTATAATTGATCAAAATTATCAAAAATAATCATAAATAATAACTTTAATTAATAAAGTCACCAACCTTAAACAAGGGAAAGGATAGCCAAATTAATTGATTCAGTCTCATAAAATAACTAAACTATCAATTTGTGACTCAGATTAATAATTAAATTAATAACTATAACCAAAATTACCATTAATAGATATTTGCTGTGATTAGAGAAAACAGGAAAATACTATAATTTCTACAGTAAATTATCCAATTTTATGAATTTGCAGTATTTGCAAGGAAATACAGAAAATTAGTATATTTAAGTACATTTAGCTAATTTAATAATTAGCTAACAGTTAATTACTAGCATTTTAAATAAAACTATTTTAACTGAATATGATTTGCCATCTGTGTTGTATAATGCATATAAGTCAAGTCAGATATTAATTTTACTTAACATAAATCTTTTGCAATATCTAGATATCTTGAAAAAAACTGGTCAAAGTTTATTTAAAAAATATAACATACATTCACAACTGTTCAAAATAGTTTTACAAAGGCCTTCAAGTGCATAAAGGATATTTTTAAAATGAACATACTGTATACTCCCATATTAAAGCCAATATTCAAATAATGGTCTCAAATAAGTCAGGTAAAAAAAAACACTTACTGGGTTGAAATTACTTGTAACCAACAACAGCTCATATGATGCATGTAGAAATAACCCCAAATAAAGGCCTGGTCCCCTGGCACTGAGGTAAAGAAAAAGGGTACCATTTGAGAACATGGTTTTAAAAACAATACAAAGTTAATTTTGTACTTTTTTTAACTTTCAAAATACAGATGGATACAAAGTGCAAATGTTTTTTAAACTACACACGTTGATGAACATGGTCATGAAACAATACAAAAAGCCACAGAGGCATTTAAGATATTTCAAACACTTCATGAACTGGCCAACATGGCTAAAGCCAACAACAAGAGAGAGAGGCATCTTGCTAATCAAGCATTTTCAGGGAGTATATTCAAATTCAAGCATATTCCTAACCTTGAAAACATGACAGTTACATTTCTTCATTGATTACATTATGATTCGAGATTGATGCTACAGCTTTGTTCCGATTTGGAACCATTATTTCAATGGATTGAACTCAGATATGCTTTGTTCTTGCTTATCAAAAGATGTCATCTGTTGCAATATTTCACTGTTAACGTAATGGTCACAAACATTAACTGGTTAAATGGTTCGCGGCTGCCGAGTCAAGATATAAACAGCGCCTCGGCTATCTAATCATATCCAGTGAAAAAACAGGCTTCTGTGACTCCAGTATGGGGACGTTGCGTCTCACCAAATGTAGACGCAAATGTTGGTAGTTGTCATTTTTTGCTGGTTTATGGTTTTAACCATTAGTGAGGTGGCTGTTACATCTCATGACACCAGCTGTATTTAGAAGCCAGTTGTTGAGAGCAGTTTCCTTCCTTTCGTTGTACACTGCTGGCCATTGTAGTGAAAGTGCGCTCTGGTGGATAAACTTTGAAGTAACACACAAAATAGTAACACAGGCCTTTCTTTCTGCCAGGTATACTGAGACAAACAGTTTTATGTCGGCTTATTTTGGATAACATAAACGCTGGTACCGATATAGCTGCGATAGGCCAATATTGGGGTTGGGCTCTATTATGTACTTCCTTTCACATGTATGGTATTGTACAACGTTTTGGTCACAAGCAGCTTCTACAGTGTTGGGATTTATAGTGCGTGTAGGTGCAATTAATTAATTTTTTATTAATTTTTTAATAATAAATAACTTTAATTAATAGAGTTCCTCAGGGCACCACCATCAAAGATGGAAAAATAAGCAATTGATTCAGTCTCATAAAATATACACTAAACAATTAATTTGGAACTGATTAATAATAATAATAAATTAATAAATAATCAAAATTACCATCAATAGCTAGTAGGTTGAAGGATTTGGAGCTCAACATAGGTTGGCAGAACTCACTCTTGTGCAACATTAAAGAAACCACAAGCATTTATTGAAAGATAATAGAAGTAAAACACACAATATGAAATCTAACTCTAAATGCACTTTATATAGGTGTGTGTGTGAGAAAGACAAAATGGATGCTTGAATTCAAAATAGTGGGCTGAGGCTACACGGCGTTAGACAAAAGAAAACAAATTCAAAATAGTGGGCTGAGGCCATGTTTGAGAAAGAGTGTGGCTATGTTAAAGGCCAAATTGGAGTGTGTGTGATTCTGTAGGGTAATGGTGCCAGGTTAGGAAAGAATTAATGTAGTTTGCTTGCAAAGACTCTGTGTGGAGCATAATGTTAACTAACATCAACTTAGCATGTGGCTACCAAATAACTTTATGATGAAAACACATCACAACAATAAAACTCAATGAAAAACACACAGTACATGTACATTGACAAAAGTTAAACAGTCCTGTGCTTAGCCATGGTACACTGCTATGCTATGTTATGCCCAGTTGTTACATTACCAGTCCATGGAGGGAAAAGAGTTTGCCTCGGTGTGCTGCTCCATTAGCTGGCGGTCAGTCTGTTGTAGATGGGCCAAGCTGGGAAGAATTGTGGTTCCGGGAAAATCCTTTGCTGTGCAGTGTCCGCTTGTAGGGATTGGAGGAAGCCGGTTGCTACGTTCTTTTTTTTCTCCTTACAGTTAGCTCAGCGCTAAGTTGCTTAGTTGCTTGTTAAAGTTAGCTGGCAGACTTTGTGTAGTAGCCGCTGGCACTAACTAAGCTTTGTTGCAGAAATCTTCCGCAGCCCCTCGTGTCGCTGCTGTAAGAGGTCGCTTCTGCTGTGTGTGTGTTGGTTAGCAGGCTACACTGAGAGGGAGACAGTTGCAGCAGAAGAGTCCAGGAGAAAAGAGAGCGAATAAAGGGCAGCTGACCTTTTTTATTGACCTGATGACATCACGGGTCATAAATCAGACTGACCAATGGTAGCTGAAAGCTGGGTCCATGGGCGGAGTTCATACACAATTCAATGGCTCAGTTTCATAAAAAGTTCAGTTAAGTCACACAAATGAAAATAAGAAGATGTAGTCCCTTATTCATCCAGGAATATTCCATCGTAGAAAAGGTTTCAATCGTAGTCATCTGGACACTGTTTTCAGAATCAAGATGTTTCGGCTCCCATCCGGAAGTCATTCTCAATTGTGAAAATGGTCTGAGAACTCAGAAATTTAAGCTAATTTGTGTGTTACTTAAGGCCTGCCCTCAGGAAGGAGTCTTCCTGAGTTTCTGCTGTTTAACCTGCCTAGTTTCACCTGAAACTGCCCTTCTTTTGTTTCCATGATGGCCCAGTAATCAGGCCTATCCTCCATGCAGTGAGGAAAACTGCAAAGAACGGTACATAGGTGAGACTAAACAGCCACTTCACAAAAGACTTTATCAGCACAGACGACATGCTAACTCGGGATCGCAGAGCGCCGTGCATTTGCAGCTAAAAGCTATAAACCACACATTTGAAGAGAATGAGGTGAAGATTATAAGTAGAGAGAAGAGTTGGTTTGAAAGAGGAGTCAAAGAAGCCATTTTTGTGAAAAAAGAAAACCCCTCTTTGAACAGAAATGGTGGTCTGAGATTCAACCTGCCAACGATCTATCACAGTGTATTAACACCGTGGTCAAGCCAATCATATGCTAATCAGGTACTTAACAGTGATGAGGGAGGTGCAGCCAGAAAACAATAGGCCTGATTACTGATATAAACTGATTCTGCAGTACATATTGAAAATCACCAAAAATAGCAATATTAGTGTTTGTTTTGAATTAGTTTGATTGCTGAGCAGCTGCAACAGCTGTCTTGCATACTTCTTATTACTATTATTTCGTGCCTTTTATTTGCTCACCTGTAGCTTGAAAAGCATTTATGAAAAATATACCGTTCATATATTGATATGCAAATAATTTGTAGTTTTTTTTAAATAAAATTTCCCTGGAAAAAAAATAATTTTTAAAGACACTTATCACATCTCCTCCTACAGTTTTAATGCTACTAAAATGGCTCATGTCAAGGCTTGTGTAATTTTTTGTAGATGGGTGCTAACACTTTTCTTATTGATAACTTAACTAACCTTAGTTATTAAGTTTTAAAAACAGTCACAAACATCCATTGTATTTATAGCTCAGTTATTGAATACAGTACAAACCCATATTTCACATTCATATATCAAAATTTATTAGTTGTACATAATCTGATGACATGTGCAATTTATGAGTTATGTGTTGTGTAATGCATGTCTGTAGAGGCCCATTCAGTCCCATTGTATATATACAGTGGCTTGCAAAAGTATTCATACCCCTGGAACTTTTTCACATATTGTCATGTCACAACCACAAATTTAAATACATTTTCTTAGCATTTTATGTGAATCAGCAACACAAAATGGCACACAAGTGTGAAGTGGAAGGAAATATTTAACAAGATTTCCAAATTTAAAAAAAATAAAAAACTTAAAAGTGCAGCGTGCAAAAGTATTCAGCCCCTTTTTTCTTGAATGCAACCAATTGCTTTTAGAAGTTCCTGATGATTTTGGAAAGATTGAATGTTGACCTAATGACAAAAAAGAGTCCACCTGTGTGTAATCTTGTCTCAGTATAAATGCAGCTGTGCTGTGAAGAATACAGAAGTTTTTTAAGAGAGTGTTGGGGAGAAAACCACAAAATGAAGTCAAAGGAGCACACCAAACAGGTCAGAGAAAAAGTTGTGGTGAAGTTTAAAGCGGGGCTTGGATATAAAAAGATTTCCCAAGCGTTGAACATCTCAAGGAGCACTGTTCAATCCATCATCCGGAAATGGAAAGCGTATGGCACAACTGCAAACCTACCCAGACATGGCCGTCCACCAAAACTTACAGAACGAACAAGAAGAGCACTGATCAGAGATGCAGCCAGGAGGCCCATGGTGACTCTGGAAGAGCTGCAGAGATCCACAGCTCAGGTGGGGGAATCTGTTCACAGGACAACTATTAGTTGTGCACTACACAATTCTGGTCTTTATGGAAGAGTGGCAAGAAGAAAGCCATTGTTGAAAACCATCCATAAGAAGTCTCGTTTACAGTTCGCTAGAAGTCATTTGGAGGACACAGCATACATGTGGCAGAAGGTGCTCTGGTCTGATGAGACCAAAATCGAACTTTATGGCCTAAAAGCAAACGCTACGTGTGGAGGAAAACTAACACTGCACATCACTCTGAACACACCATCCCCACAGTCAAACACGGTGGTGGCAGCATCATGCTGTGGGGGTGCTTTTCTTCAGCTGGAACAGGGAAGCTGGTCAGAGTTGATGGGAAGATGGATGGAGCTAAATACAGGGCAATCTTGGAAGAAAACCTGTTGGAGTCTGCAAAAGACTTGAGACTGGGGCGGAGGTTCACCTTCCAGCAGGACAACGATCCTAAACATAAAGCCAAAGCGACAATGGAATGATTTAAAGCAAAACATATTCATGTGTTAGAATGGCCCAGTCAAAGTCCGCCCTAAATCCAATTGAGAATCTGTGGCAAGATCTGAAAACTGCAGTTCACAAACGGTCTCCATCAAATCTGACAGAGCTTGAACCGTTTTGCCAGGAAGAATGGGAAAAAATTTCAGTCTGTAGGTGTGCAAAGCTGGTGGAGACATACCCCAAAAGACTTGAAGCTGTAATTGCAGCAAAAGGCGGTTCCACAGAGTATTGACTTAGGGGGGCTGAATACTTTTGCACGCTGCACTTTTCAGTTTTGTATTTTTTTAAAAATCTGGAAATGATGTATAATTTTCTTTCTACTTCACAATTATGTACTATTTTTTGTTACTTATTCACATAAAATGCAAATTAAAAAATATTTAAATTTGTGGTTGTGACGTGACAATATGTGAAAAAGTTCCAGGGGTATGAATACTTTTGCAAGCCACTGTAAATCAGCACCTGTATACAATACAAATTCTATTTAAAATTGAACACGCTCAGTATGCCACACTGATCGACTGTGAATAAGCTCATTATGATGACATATATATACTGTGTATTTTAAGCCCTCATTCACTCCCACTGCCTCAGTGCCTGAGCCAATATCAAGGTTACCCTCAGTGCTTGCTTTTGTTTTTTCATGAAATGCTTCTCTAGCTAGTCTTATTGTTTTTAGTTCCTCATCTGCAATTCAAATCAATTGCAGGATGTTGTAACCAAATTGTCAACAAATGCTAACGCAAGGCTAAGCATGATTCAAATATAGATTTTTTTATTTTATTTCGGCCATAATAAAATATGTATTGAATAAATATTGAGCATAGACTAAGTTAACTGAAGCTATTAGGATAAATTGGCTGCAGAATATCTGTAACACACCCACATCAGGAGCTCCACACAGATTCTGTTCCTGCCATGTCATTACACTTCTATTGCACCAGTTCACCACTGTTAAAGCGCAGGCCTACATCTTTTCTGGTTGGTAGCTGTCATTCAGCTATGGTGATCCTCTACACCCATCCATCAGTCCAAACCCATCCACTTCAGTCCTCCAGAGTCAGGTCGTATTGGTCTGTATGTTGACAGTTTTGTCTCCAGTAGTGAAGGCATGAGGGAATGCGACTGTCTGTCCGCGCAGCCTGGAGGCGTGACGGATCAGCAGCGTTCATATTTAACAGTGTTTATGAAGGTGGTCAGTGAGCAGCTGTCCTGTCAGGAAGTGTCACTTTAAAAGCTCCAGTTTGTCTGTGGCCTTTGGCATGGTGAAACACAATGTGGTGACATGAGGAGAAAACAGCTCCCGTCTTAGTGATGGTGTGCATTGCACGTATTGAAATGTAACACAAATTTGTGGAGTGCAAAGCATAACATGTGGCATATGAATGAGGTCCATGATGCAACATGCAACCTGATGCATGTTACTGGTATCACATGAACATGATGATCACAGAACCAATCAAATCAAGGCAAAACTGCAGTCATTAAATTCTGCCATATTCTGTCTTTGATAACTGCACAGTGTCAAATACAACATCCAAGTCAATCAGCAAAAATAAAATGACTATTGATTTCAGAGATTTTAGAAATCAACAATAGAAAAGAGATGAAAATGCTCAGTTCTTTTTTCTTCCTCCATGCAGTATTGGTTGCTTCACTGACTTGTAATTTGCTATAATATACTATATTGTTGCTGTCTAATTACGCCATAATTATAGAAAATAGGGAGCTGTAATTAAAATGCCTACCACAAAGTGTAATCAGCAGCTTTTCTGCCACAGGAACATTTTGATTTTACCCTTTCAGTGATACTAGCCTATCACGGTGTCAGCACAAAGGCTTTCATTTTGCTTTATTTCATTTCATTTTTAACAGCAGCTTGTCAGCTCTATCAAAAAATAATCCCATTTTCTGTTTTGGAGAAAGGGTTGTTGAGATGGTGATAATGCCGATGGCTTCAGTTGATTTTTGTAAATGTGCTATATAATGACAGGACAAGATGGTTACAGTAATAGGCATGTACAGGAGTTTGACACCAGAGGTTAGGGTTTGTTTCCCATGCATAGTTAGGGCCTGACATTCCAAGAAATTCAGTGAGTGATGGCATATATATATGTGAAATCTACTGACAGTAAATACTAATCTCCATTCTTAGGTCTGAACCAACTCAATAACAAGTTAGCCAGTTAGTTAACTCCATTTGTTGATAAAGACCTTGAGATGTGGTTGAAAGCTCTGGGGGGGAAAAACTAGCAAGTGGGCCTTGAGTTAAGATTATTTTGTAAAACTACTGTTCCTTCCATGAATGAATGTTCACAGTCTAAACCTATTCACGAAGCACTGCAGCACAGAATGGTCTAGCTGTAGTATCTACTGAGAGGATCACAGTTTGGGATGCAGATTTAAGGAAAGGATGTTGTTGGGGATTTTATACAATGCCAAGCTCGTGGGATAACTTTGGTTTCCGACTGGCAGCTGTGCCGACCTGTTAGAGCTCCTTTCTAAGCTGGGTCACTGCAGACTGCATAATATTTAACCCTTGTTTTTTCTTGAAATTGGCTTTACTTTCTCATTGTTTGGGGGCTCACAGACCCCACTGCTGTATGTATAAAATAGTAACATTTATTGCAAGATCAATAATTTACATTAAAATGCTATCCATGGCTACAGGTAAGAGAGTTGTAACCACAGAAACAAAACAACATCATTTAGCTCTAAGCCAACAAAACTAAAAAAGAAGTGTGAAGTAATTTTGGAGAAATATTTCATGTATCTTGGTGTCTGCAAAAAATAGATAAAAGGTAGTTGAAGTGGTTGTGTTATATGAGGTTTTGGAAAGAGCAGCATAAATTATTTACAGGTTTAAGACGTAATACTTAATAAAGAGTGTACTACATTAAATGTTAGTGCTGTTGAAAAATCCCACACAATCATTATATGGTCCTGGTGGAGGTTAGGTCACATGATCTCTAGAAAAAGGTTGTGAATGGATTTTGAGTTAAGATTAGCTTATTGTCACTCTGCTGTTGTAATTGTGTGACAGGTGTTAATTTTCCACAGTCTGAATTCTCAGGAGGAATTCTTCTGCAGTGAGTTTCCACTTTCAGAGTCTCTTTGCTTTGCTAACTTCTCTCAAGCTATTGTAGCTGAATGTACCTTAACTCCATAGTATCTTTTGAGTAGCATGCTATACATGTGAAAACAGTGGCAGCAACCATCAGTCTAATTAGCCTACACTTCACTTTTAGCTTTAGCTGTTATCACTCTTCTCACCCACTGTTGTGTACCACACAAACATAGGCTCACTCTCTGCCTTCCCTTCTAAACAACTGTCAATATGGCAGCAGTGCAGCACTGAATGCTGCTGAGTGATGATCCACAATCAGCCTGAGACTGAAGACTGTGCAGTGATTTTAGCTAAAAACAAATCTGTACTGTATGTGATTTGAAGCCCAGTGTCTTCACTGGGTTCCCTGGCCCTGTGAGGCCCCAGGCCCCACTGTCTATTTCCCCACCTTTCCACATGTTGTTGGTGGCCTTGCTGTGCAGTGTTTCACAAAAGGACTGCAGAGGTTTGGGGTCAACAGCACACTGGGCCTCGAGGAAATTGGGCTGCTCTTGCAGTAATTGGCTGAGAGATGGCTTTTAGAAGGACATAAATTATTCACCCAAGCCATCTCTTTCCATCCTCGAGATACGCAGGAAATTGACTCATGTTGTACTGAAAAAACATAGTTCTGTTTGTTCTTCCAAACTTTTTTCAGTAGCCTACGACATGTTCTTACTTCCTTGCTTGCACTTTGATGGTGACCATCTCATACCGACAGTCATGAGACCTCTTGGCTTGCTTCTTCCATTTTGACAGTATCATCTTTCGGGTTTTTTTCTTTTTCTTTAAGCATTTTGCTTGTCAACAATTTGTCAGATTTGTTACATTTGTCTCTATGACCCGTTGTTAATTTTGTCAACAAAAACTATGACAAAGTGTATGATGGACAAAAGGACATGACCTAATTACTGCAAAGTCATCACAATGCAAAGTCTTAATAATGAAAACATTATTCTCCACTGCACAAAAATATCTTCTTATCTATGCTGGTTTAACTGCTCGACCTGTTGCACTAATAAGCAGCTGCTTGCATTCAGTAATGTTCTGTCTTTGCCAGTAATGTTAGCTAACTACCAGATTTATGGAGTACATTGATCTACAATCCCACTGAAAAATAATGTTATCCAACAATTTAATCAAACGTGTCACTAGACTAAATTGTCTAGTTGATGTTGACTAAAACCAGTCTAAAATGAACAATTATCAAATGACTAAAATCCGACTTATATACGTACAGTATATGTCAAAAGACTAAAACTTTATCAAAATGCCAAATTGAACGCTGCTCGGACCAGTGTGCATGTGCGTGTGGTGACAACAGGGGACGACAGACTTCATTTCATCTGTGTTGGGTATTTGTGAGTTGTAATACTTTATAGCTCTTTCCTTAATTAATTTCTCATTGTGTAACATGATATCCAGTCAGAATTTGACTACAAAAACTGTGATTTGGCAAATAGAAGCTGTTTCAATAATGTAATAATAATAATAATAATAATAATAATAAATTACATTGTTACATACATGGCAATAACTATATACAAAATCGTCATGTATATTTAATAGAAAGTTGTGTTGTCCCATTGTTGCATAATCACAGCAAAAAACCTACAGTGAATAAGGAGGTGGCTGTTTTTGTACTAACTGATCAGGGCGTTGGATATCAGATGAAAAGATTGAAATGATTGGTGATTGATGAGTGCAGCGTTTCATCTCACTGAATTAATGTATCAAAGCTGTCTGAAGGTTGTGTGCTGCGGCTGACAGCCAGTCTTTCCTCCTACCGGCTGTCTGGGCCATCAGTAAGTGAATAACCCCATCAACAAATAGCCTGTATAGTATCTCTCAGAGTGATGAGGGGGACTAATCAGTGTGTGCTGTGGGGCTGCAGGGACAGCCATGACAGGAGATACGTTCGGTATCAAGTGTAGGCTCATCTCCCTTCTTACATCACGTCTCATTTAACAACTTAAGTGTGAATCACTGCTCCAACAACCACACTGTGATTCTTTGCTCTCTCTGTAGTTGTGGCTTGTTGGCATTTCACTCAGATGTATTCTTTGAGTTTAACATTATTTTCTTATGCAGATTAGTTAAGTTTTTATTAATCCTGTAATAAACTGACATTCTTCATCTCCATCCATGCATTGGATGATTCTTTTCCTTTTGCCGAATGCATGCTTCGATAGACTAGACCAGAATTCTGCGCTGGTCTAAAACAGAGACCTGAACCTGGCCCATACCTGTGTCTTTAAAACCCAAATCAACTCATATTGCCAAATTTCACAACTGTATCCAACCTGACGCCATATTTTTGGTTTATTTAATCTCTTGTTGACTATAAGCTCGTCATACTAATGCTATATGGACACGGACCATTTGCACAGAGAGTGAAATTGGGAGAGAAATGTCTAAATATTCAAAATAATCAAACCTGAACTCAGGCCAAAGTCTAAGGCCAGGTTGGGTCAGGCAAGGTAGCAAAATCCCGACCCTGAACAGCATAGGTAGAACAGATGGAAGGAGAAATTCATGGGTGTTTAATTTTGCCCATATATAATACATGATGGAATCCTTAATGTAAGTACTTAGCTACGAAGTTCACTACAATAGTACGCATGTAAGATTCCTTGCTAAGTGGCAAGTGAGTCATGGGTGCCACTTTCCCTTTGGTTTCCATTTATCATTTTCAGTCTTGTTTTAAACATTTATTATAAAGCTGTTGTCACATTAAACCATTCAGTATTTTCCAGTTGTGGATGCTGGAATATGATTTGATATGTGGGCAGGGAAACTATTGTATAACCCAGAAACTCCAGTGTGAGTAATAGAGTGATGAATTTGAAAAGTTGTGCAGCCAACATGTCCTCATACCTAAACGACAGAATAGGTCGTTTGCCAATGACTCCCACAACGACATATATGCCCGGGTACCGGACCTTCGTCGTCATGGTAACAATAATATACATGTGTTTAACGTTGTTATGAAATGGTTGCAGTTTGGTTAGGTTTGGGCACCAAAACTACTTGGTTACGTTTAGGAAAAGATTGTGGTTTGGGTTAAAATAATGAAGTCACGTAAGTCACTTGACTTAACTTACGTAAATTTAAATTTGTCAAGGACTCGAACAGTGGTCTCTTGGCTGAAAGTCCTGTGTTTGTTGCTCTTTATACTAACTCACCCGACTTCGTCCTTTGCTCCCTTCATGGGGCAATTGTGGTTTAGTGGTAGAGCGGGTCGTCTACCATTCGAAAGGTCGGCGGTTCGATCCCGGCTTCCCACAGCCTACGTGTCGAAGTGTCCTTGGGCAAGACACTAAACCCCATATTGTGTGTGAATGAGCAGTTGGCACCTGCCATCAGTTTGTGAATGTGATATGTAGTTAAAGTGCTTTGAGTAGTCAGAAAGGCACTATATGTACAGTCCATTTAGAGCACCAACATTTCAGACCAAAACACATCGAGAAAAACAGTAATTTTGACCTTGCAGATCATCGTTAAACACACTTCATTCAAACAGGTCAGAAACTACAGACACTGAACCCCAAATTGCTCCTGAGGGCTGTGCCTTTGGTGTGTGAATGCTTAGTTACTGTGATGAGCAGTTCTGCCATTGCTATGTGAATGGGGTGAATGAGATATGTAGTTGAAGCGCTTTGAGTAGTCAGAAAAGCGCTATATAAGTACATTCCATTTACCATAATTATTACCGCCACTAGAGGTTGACGCCTAACAATAAACCTAACAATAAACGTGTATATGGGTCGTAATAAGCAGCTGCACATGACCTATACGGCCATATTTTTGGGAAGGACGATCTGGCACAGTAGACTGTAACACTATGAGACAGAATTTTACATATCTGGAAAGTTATGATGGCATCTTTGGTTGTAAGGATCACCAGGTAGAAATACAGCATTCATGTTACATAGTAATCTACCAGCAATGTCTGTTTAGACATACAGTATTTGACTAGCCATCGCATTGTCAGACGACGTCGCTTTGCTTGCCGTAAACGTTAAAGGCAGGGTTGAAAACATTTTTGCTGATTGACTTGGATGTTGTATTTGACACTGTGCAGTTATCAAAGACAGAATATGGCAGAATTTAATGACTGCAGTTTTGCCTTGATTTGATTGGTTCTGTGATCATCATGTTCATGTGATACCAGTAACATGCATCAGGTTGCATGTTGCATTATGGACCTCATTCATATGCCACATGTTATGCTTTGCACTCCTTTATTCACTTCTTATATACAGTTAATTATAAGATGTTCAATTGCATGTGTGTAACTGGCTTAAAGGACACTAACCCATTTTCATTCCCAGATTGTCAAATACTGACGTTTTGACACGTTTTGCAGCGTCTCATGCAAGGTACACTTTAGTGTCTGTATGAGACGCACCGGGCTTTCAATTAACTCCAACGTAAAATCATCTGCAGCAATAGTAGATGCTCAGGGGAACTGCTCCGGCTGTCCATTCACTCCAGTATTAAACTGACCGCGGCGCTATAAGACGCTGTGAGCATCAGTCCCATTGGAGAACCAAGGACCCGTCTTTTCCTCACTGTTAATTCCCATGTTAAGGTTTTCTTTCAATGATATCCTCAACATTTCTCAGCCAAAAAACACGAAAGTGTCCTTGATAATTCAGCAATATGATAGATCAATGTTAGGCCATCAGTTTGAATGATTTCTCCTTCAATTCTGAGGAATTAATTTTTTTTCCCTGTTCTTTTCTATTGGCTTGTGTCCACGTCACGTGACTGCCAAATCTTTTTGTGAAAACCAAAATGGTGGACATTTATTTTATTCTCAGTGGAAAATGCAGTATTTTAGGATAGTTTCTGCATTAAAATGTGTTTTGATAACATTTCTAGTGAGAAATGTGCCCTATATTTTAATAATCTCCGTTCAGTGAATGTATATGATCCTTAGCTTTGTTATAACAAAGATCCTCTTAGGTCTCAGATCATTGCTATGGACACTGCTACGTGTACGTAGGGAATTGTGGGTGGACTTGGAGCGTTGGACTTCTGTTTTGGGCTATCTGCCGTCAGTGGGCTTCATTCCATTTTGAATTTCTGCCGGTCGGCCGTAAAAAGGCATTTCATAGCCTGTGATTATAAAATGTGAAGTTGCTCATTTAATTTCATATTTCCAAGAATATGTGGCTGAGGATATTTAATCATGAAATCACCTTTCTTAAGAAGGGGTTATCAAATTGGACTTTACCTTTCACATCCCTACACTTGTCACGTTCATATATATCATCAAACTGGACTTTATATTGTGCATTGCATTCAGCCTCCACTGTTACACAATTTAATTATTTATGCACATGTCACATTTAATTTTTGCTCTTGTCACCTTCATATATTTCATACACTTCATTTCTTTGTCCATAGCACAGTCCATAGTACATATTCTTTATTATTCTTTAAATTCATTAATATGTTATTGTTAATTGTATACTTTAACAATTGTATACTTTATGCCACAGCATCTCAATAGGATTGAGATGCTGTGGCATAAAGTATACAATTGACCTTAAAAAGGCAGTTCATGCTCGAAAACCCTCCAATGTGGCTGAATTACAACAATTCTGCAAAGATGAGTGGGCCAGAATTCCTCCACAGCACTGTAAAAGACTCTTTGCAAGTTATTGCAAATGCTTGATTGCAGTTGTTGCTGCTAAGGGTGGCCCAACCAGTTTTTAGGTTTAGGGGGCAATCACTATTTCACACAGGGCCATGTAGGTTTGGATTTTGTTTTCCCTTAAAAATAACAACCTTCATTTAAAAACTGCATTTTGTGTTTACTTGTGTTATCTTTGACTAATATTTAAATTTGTTCGATGATCTGTGTGTGACAAACACGCAAAAAAATAAGAAATCAGGAAGGGGGAAAACACTTTTTCACACCACTATATATATGAAGGACAGACAATATAAATACAGATATAATTAATTGCACAGGATAATAAATAAATATGGTTAAAATTTCTTTTCACCTATGTTACAATTAGATATTTAAAATCTGATTGCACAAATGTGTTTACCATCCCCTCACCGTGAAGTCCCCAATATACTCTCAATTCAGTATTTACAACTTCCAATCCTTTGAAAAACACAAAAATTCCCTAAAAACTATAATTCAAGGGAGTCCCGCCATGCAGTTTATATCTACTAAATATATAAAATATCAAATACAGCCGAACTAGTAATTACACTGCATCTAGATCATCGATGTTAAGAAAAAGTAAAAATATTGGTAAATTTAAGATATGTTAGCCAAAAAACACCTCGTACTTTACAGCTTCCACATTACGTCAATGACTGACATTGAAAACACCCAATGGGAAGAGAAAAAAAGTTTTCCCCTAGATCTGGGAGCATTTCATTTAAAAACCTATGTGACACACTATGTCTGGCTGATTATGACTGTAAATTAATTGTACAATAAGTACTTTATTAAGTTATTTAAACATTTTCCACCAGACTTCCAGTTTAGCGGGTCTAGACCGTACTCTTTATAATATTATTTACAAAGATCCAACAAATCCCACCATGAGCAAGCGACAGTAGCAAGGAAAAACTTCCTTTTAAGAGGCAAAAACCTTGAGCAGAACAAGACTCAATGGTTTCAGCATCATTTTGAGACAGGATGTGCCTGATTTTTGCAATGTTACGTAGGTGAAAGAAGGCAGAGAAGGCATCAGAAAATTGCAGGTCATCCAGCTTTTTATGTTCTTAAGGCATACTTGAAGTTTAGATAACTGGTGAGTTTCATCTGGCTTGATCGATAGATATAATTGGGTCATCCACATAACAATGAAAAGTTTATGGAGTGTTTCCTAATAATATTGCCTAAAGGAAGCATAGAGAAGGTGAATAGAATCGGTCCAAGCACAGAACCTTGTGGAACTCTGTGACTAACTTTGGCGTGCACAGAGGACTCACCGTTAACATGTACAGGTCATGAATTGATAAATAGGATACATTCATAGAGTCAATTTTCATTTTGGTGCTCTGTTTGCAAGGGTTTGCATGTTGCATCACGGACCAACCAGAGTTGGTTTCTCAGCGGGTATGTTGCAGAGTGTTCCTGAGAGGTTGGTGGTGAATCGTGGGCTTCTGCTTAGGGCTGTGAGTCCTTCAGACAGTCACCCAACCTCCCTGGTTTCCTGGCTGCTCGAGACGGCTAACAGGAGCTACCTCTGGTTGGTCCGCACCGGCTACTGGGGGCTGGTTAACTACAGCAGCTAATGATTGAGTTCCCATGGTGCAGAACCACGTTTCCAATTCATTAAGCCTCGTCTCCAATGCTACAAATAAACTACATTTATTACATGTACCATTATCACTAAAGGAGGCAGAGGAATAGCTAAACATTTGACACACCGAGCAAGAGAGAGCAGGAGAGTGAGAGGGAGAGAGAGAAGCCATTGCTAGCTGCTAAGTTAAAGAACGGTAGCTACCAAAAATGAACAGCGTGTAAACTGTGGGATTTAACGAGAAAATCGTTAAAAAGAGAGAGCTATGAGTGCTTGAGCAGAACCAATGCATGTTCAAATGCACAGCAGACAGCTAGTCACTAACAATAAGGAATAAAAAAAAAATCAACTGTGAAGAGCCAGAGCAGCAAATACACACTACTAGCAACACACACACACACCGGTGACCAGAAATGAGCTTACACACATCAGCACGTTGTGGTGGTTTCCTTTGCTTCAGTGGAAAGTGTTTGAATCGAAGGAGAAATAATCTAAACTGATCGCCATAACATTAACATACCTTATTGTTGAATTATCAAGGACACTTTCATGTTTTTTGGCTGAGAAATGTTGAGGATATCATTGAAAGAAAACCTTAACATGGGAATTAACAGTGAGGAAAAGACTTCCGGGCGGCGGGTCCTCAGTTCTCCCATGGGACTGATGCTCACAGCACCTTGTTTTACATTGAAATTAATTGAAAGCCCGGTGCATCTCATACAGACACTAAAGGGTACCATGTGTGTCTGTATGAGACGCCAAGGGGTGTGCCAAATGTCTGTATTTGACGACCTGGGAATGAGAACGGGTTGAGGACACAGGTAAGCTCAGTGCACTCATAGCTTTCAGCTTTTTAGTCCAGCTAGAGGTATTGGCACTTACACTAGCACCTCCTCCCTCCATCCTGTGTGAATGACTGCAGCCCTTATCTCTGTGGACTTTGGACTTGAGGTGGAGAAAGGCCCAACTAAGACACAATAAAGGAAAGCTTTTAACAGTACACTAAGGCTGGGGGATTTAGACCTCAACTGAACTGCTGAATACTCATTTATAGGTTGTAGAGTGGAGTTCATCACTAGTGCACAATGAAGCCATTCAGCAACCGCTCTCTCTCCAATCTCTCTTTTTGTCTCTCTGATTCTGTGTCTGTCCTTTTCTTCTGTTCTGTTCATTCTGACAACTCAATGGATCCGGCTGAAGTATCAAGTCTGTGTCAATTAGATTACTAGATTCTTATGTCAAGTCCCGAGACTGTTGATGCTGATCTGATAACAAGTTTTAAAGAAGCTACTTGGAATGTGTAGTTTTAAAAGATCAGTCACTTCACAGGAACACATTCAATTACAGCAAAGCTAGAGAAGCTCAGAAATTATTGTTAAGTTACACCTAAGTAATACAAATACGAATATCTGCTGTTCCATACAGCAGTTATTACAATATAAAATGGAATACCTGCAAATAGGATCTATGATTTAGCAGACAATGAGCTGGATAGTTCCTGTGTTGGTAGAGTTTATACAACCACACCAGTGGTTTTGCACGTTTTAGCCCATACTACTGTCTTACACCTTACATTAATAACAACTATTTAAGCATGCCAATGACACTTAATTTTTCAAAAGCATTTTACCATCCTTTCAGGTCAGCTCTGTGAAAATCAACTCACAGACTTTAATCTTTAGTCACTACAGTTCAAAACACTGTATTACAGTTCAGCAAATTCTTTCTTATGGTGCATTCACATGCTGGAGTGAAGTTATGACAAAGAGCTTTGCCATTCAACTGCCAATTAGCAGCCGGACATTTCTTTGTTAAAACTTGTACAGTGGCTTTATGTCACCATTGTACAGCTTTCATGTACTTTTTTGTTCTTCTCATCTTTAAAAATACATTATTTATCTGATTGCTGGTGTATTTTGGAAGGAGGCGAAAAGAAAGTGATTGGGTCAGAGGTACCTCAGACCAACAAGCCAATCATCAACAAGGAGCCCTCGCACAGTTGGTGTGGCCATAGATCGCAAGATTTCGAGAGGCCCGCGACAGGTCTGCGCACCGGCTGCAATTGTGTATTCACGGAGGTTTGCGGGTGCACGCCTAACTTGACAAAACTCTGATACACTGGAGGTATACTCAAACACAGTTTGAACAAACATTGAACACTATACTCTTCATGCAAGTAGGATTTATTGCAGGGCTGTTGTATTAGTCGACTGCATTAGTTTCAGTTAGGTGGACCTAACAAACTGGACACTGAGTGTGTGCTGACATGATAACATGACATAATTAATCGAGTTACTAGTTACTCTGGTCTGCCATGGCATTTCATTACTGCTGTGTGTGTGGATTTCTGCTCTTCATGTGTACCCTGTGGTGTTTTTGTCAGCTGCTATGGTGGTAGAGCGGGGGGTGACAAGGAGGGCCCTCATCAATTTTTGCAATATTTAGGCCCTTTTTTTTAATTTCTGCTTTTTGCTCAAAACAAACTTTAAAAAGTGGATAAAAACATTATGCCTAACTAACAAACTATCCTTACTTTGATTTAGTTTGATAACAATACTGCCAAATGTTGTAAACTGTATGTAATAATAGTAATGGAAAGACATCTGATGGGTTCACAACCAAAAAGATACTTTTCTGGAATTCGTTAAAACAAACAACACAGTTTTTTAAAAATATCTTTTTATCTTTATTTGACTTTGACTGCCAGGAGAGTTTCAGGAAGGATCCAAAAAGAGAGTTCGGAGGTGTGGACAACCAGTGAACCTTTTTGCATATTTATCTATTTAGTTACTTTAAGTTTCATTTTGAATTCACCCTCATCTCAAAAGTTAGACAAATTCACTTTCAGCCGAAACAATTCCCTACCTTCTATTCTTTTCTTTCTTTCTCTGCGACTGAACACATCATTGAATGAATGAATGTATGTATGTTAACTCAAATGAAACATATTTCTGTGATTTGCCACTGATGGTTTTAGCCTCATTACTGAAAGAGTACAAAAGCAGTCCAACAACACTTTATGTGAAGTGTTCTGCATCTGCAGTTAAGTGCCACTGCTGTCAATAGAAAGACAAATACAGATGCTTTTTGTAATTAACTCTTATTCAGAATCTGAGTGGATAGATAGAACAACGCTTTAGACAATGTCTTATCTGGTAAAAATTCTTCTTTAAAATTCCAGTTAGAGTCTCGTTCATCAAATCTGTCCTAAATTCTCTTTTGTTCTTCTATGCTAAAGAGAATTTATGAAACATGCTCAGTCAATTTTATATGACCTGAATGAAATGAAAGAGTTTGTGTCTCGTCTAAATCTCCCCCTGGCTGTATGACACTAACTGGCTCACCTGTTGAGGAAAGGGGATTGTTTACTTATCACAAAGTATAGCTTTAAGTTGTCTGCTCTCGTTGGCTCTGCATGTTTGATGATGATCTCAGGTATCATTTCCTTATCTTAACACAGACACACACAAATAACTCTCTGTTAAATGACAGTATTAGAAGTGTCCAAAAGTGTGGTTGAGGTGGGTGGTGCTGTCACCCCACCCAGCAAACATGTACACATTGAGGGCTCTATGTCAGTGTTGCCGCATGGCACGGAATGCACCTCTGCACGGGCTAGCTGGCATTTTCCTGAGCCGCACTGAAGTTATTTTCTCGACTGTGCCAATAAGCTATCTTGGTGACTCGTCATGCGCCACAGTGGGAGGAGAGGCGTGGTACACACTTCATGTTTTCATCTTTCCACTTTTATTCTGTGTTTTTCAATCAGCTGACATATGACATGGACAAAAAGTTTTTATTTTGATTATAGCATTAATGCCAGCAAGACAGAAAAAAGATTGGTGAGTGATTCTTATCAGCTCTGTAATCCACAACAGTTAGTAGCATGTACTGAAGGCCTTTCCGTTATTCTGGTGACTCTCTTTACAGCCATCTGAAGGCAGCAGGTGTCTGTTGTATCTGCAGTCTCTGACTGGAGTGATGTTAATAACCGGCTTGTGTGCACATCAAACTTGTCATTTTGATTAATTATTCTATACCGTTTCTACTGCAAATTAACAGGCGTGTTGGATACTCGCGCAATGAAAATAGTACACACAGTCTGCATTTTTAATTAAAATACAGGTAGAGATGTGGCTGTGATGTGCAACATGATGTGAGAGAGATTGTTTGGGTTAAATTTTATACTGGTGTTCCCAGAGTGTTATTTTAAAATTACTACTTAATTAATACTAATTTATTTCCATCCATCCATTTATTCCATCCATTTTCTTCCGCTTATATGGGGCCAGGTCACGGTGGCAGCAAGGTAAGCAGGGTAGTCCAGACGTCCTGTGGGAGAGAAATCCTTCCTCTAGTGCCAGATGTAGTTAGGTCCCCTACCACACTCTTTACTTATATCATAAAGTAGCACAAACAAATTTTAGAGTTCAATATGATGTAGGTTTAATGTAATATCAAGAAACAGAGTACATGAACCGAGCTGGTCCCGGGAGCAACTAAACAGGCTCCGTTGTGCATTCACTTTATATACATTTTCTGCTCCTCATTTTGTGGGCCTTGTAAGGCCCTCCTTCTCTAAACTTACCCTGTTTTCCCTTGACACCATTGTTTCAGCTGTCCAGATTCTTTTACCAAAATTGGCCTAGAACTAATGTCTTTTTCCCCACAGCAGTTGGCATCTAAAATGAACCCTTTTCCTTTTCTGGAACTAATGGTGTCTATTCCCTATAGCAGGTGTACAAAGAAAACATATGCATTTCTCTTTCAGTTCTCATGGATGTCCTTTAACTGGAGACACCATTATAATCCACAGTTCGTTCTCAAATATAAAAAATAAACGTTTCATTACAACATAAATGATTATTAAACTTGATTCTCTAAATATCAATGGCGTTTAGCAAGAAAATAATTCCCACAGTCCCTCCCCCAAGCAACGTTGTCCAGTTCCTCTTGGGGAGATGAGTTATATAATCCCTCCAGCGTGTTCTGGGTCTACCCTGGGGTCTCCTACCCGCTGGACATGCCCGGAAAACGTCCAAAGGAAAGCTCCAAGGAGGCTCATGATCAGATGTCCGAACCACCTCAACTGGCTCCTTTTGATGGGAAGGAGCAGTGGTTCCACTCTGACATCCCTCAGGATGTCTGAGCTCCTTACCCTATCTCTAAAGGCTCTGACACACCAAACTGATGTCAAAGAACTATCGGCGACAAAAGCCGACTGTTGCGTCACCTCACGTCACCTGTGTCTTGGCCAAAGAGTGACAGTAGAACACACCACACTGACTACAGCGAACAAGCACATTGGATCTGCGCCTGCACAGAGGTAATAACTCTCCACACCAGCAGGTGGCGGTAGTCTGCATTCGTCATTCAGAAAAGAACACCGGGAGACTTAACTGAACTGCAATCTCATTCTTTTGGGCATCACCCAAAGCTCATGACCATAGGTGAGGGTTGGGACTTAGTCCGACTGGTAAATCGAACCGGTTCTGCTCCCTCTTCACCACAACAGTCCGGTACAACGCCCACATTACTGCTGATGCTGAAATTTATTTGTGACGGTTATTTATGATCATTACTAGATCACGTTTATGTTACAATATGAAAATTATTTGCAACTTTTCCTTCCCAGTCAGCAATTATTTTTTAATAGTTAAATCTAACTGAATAAAAAACAGAAATTAAAAAAATACAAGATGCAAAAAACTAGAACATATTAAATTGATTTTATTTATGGCACTACGGCAGTATTGAACTGCAGATGGTTATTGTATGGATCATTGTGATGATAAACAAAAATTGCGCACTATTACACATGGAAAACATGTTGACCATCGGTTCTTCAACATGTCCAGAAAAGTGAAAAGTTAATTCAACTAAAAAGAGTCATCATCTGCTCTTGGCTGTATATTTGAGCTTGTGTATTCACTCTGAAGGTCCCAGACAACATTAGGTTTCCTCTCTGGAAAACTCTCCACAGGATTCAAACTGTCAGTGTGTCATGACGGGGAGAGCCCTGTGTTCAAACGGGATGAAAGTAGTGAATGTGATTGGCCGTGATTGTCACAGCCTATAACACGCACACCTATAATGTATGATAATGTATTCTTTCTGACCCCATCCCATATCCAGGAGCACCACAGGTGCCCCATGCGTACCCGGGCATGGAAAAGTGCGTTTGGCATGCCTCAGGTGCACTGGGCAGGGCTCACTTCACTGCAATCTGCGCCATGGATTCACAAAAATAGAGACCTGAATTTATTATGACACTGAACGTTGTGTAATTTTACATCAAAGTATGAAATTGTGTAGTTATAGATGGTGAGGGAGTGTTAGATGGATGACAGTGTGGACCGTTATGTCTAACTGACTAACGATTATTTTCATTATTGATTTGATTCATCTGTTGGTATTTTTTCATTGTTTAGTCCAGTGTTCCTCAACCTTTTTGGACTGTGACCCCTTAAAACAAAGTGGTGTGTCGACTTGTGACCCGTAGTCACAATGTACAGGTTGTGACCTATTCAGTCAAGTAATTTCTTTGCCCTTTGATTATTTAATTAAATTTTAGAGACCTAAAGAGAGCAAAATATCCACCACTTTGATCCAGACTGAAATATCTCAACAACTACTTAATAGATTGCAATGAAATTTTGTACAGACATTCATGTTCCCCTCATGATGAAGTGTAATCACTTTGGTGATTCCTTAATTTTTCATCTAGTGCCATCATCAGATCAAATTTTACATTTTTCCAGTACTTAAATTTTGCAGGTATTTAGTCAAAAACCAATGTGTGACAAGATAGTGTCGCTTTATGTTGCGTTCCAGACAACTTGGAACTCGAAAATTTACGACCTCCTACTAGAAAAAGTACAATAGAACACCTACTTGTGAACTCTGGGAAAATCCATCTATCCCAACTTCATGAAGAAGCAGTTGTCTGAGGTAACATAACAATGGCAGCACACATGGAAGCGCACATGAGGCTACATTTCAATCAATAGGGGAGGGGGGTAGGATCTATTTGTAGACTACAGTATTGTATTAGGCTAGTGAATGGAATATAAAGCTATGTTTCCGAGTATAAAAGTGCTGTAAAATAATATGTATAATGGCGTCTGTTCATGAGTCGTTGTTTTCTCCTCTGTTTGGCTTATATATGCAAGGAGGCTGCACTGCTGAGAGTTCAATTGTGTGTACACTTGCCAAAGAAACATCAGTTTGTCACGGTCAGCCATGTTCTTTGTTTACGTTTGATGTCATGCACCTGGAACACTTGGAGGTGGGAAGTCGGAAATTTCAACTGGGAGATTCCGACCTCTGACACTGACTGGAACGCAGCATTAATTCTAACAAAAGTGTCTTAAACCAAATACAAAGTTGCTGTATGTACCAAAGTTGCTGTATGTACCGATATGTTTGGGAAAGTGCGTCTCCTTTGCATGCACAGTTCACGATCCTCTTTTCCTCCATGCACCTGTCAACTTCATTGTGGTATTTAAGCACATGTCACTTTCATGCAACATGGCAGATCAACAGTCAGCCCAAATACTCAAAGGTGTGTCAACCTTCCAGCGAACCTTCGCTCCACCTGCAGCTGATCCTAAACCACATCCACACAGCTAAACAGTGATATTCAACCTCAGATGCACTTTGGGTTTAGTGCTATTTAGCACATTACCATGCTAACAACCTAAACTAAGATGGTGAACATGTTAAACATTATATCTGCTCATATCTGCTCTGACGTTAGCATTTTGCTCAAAGCACCACTGTGCCTAAATACATTCTGACAGAGCAGTTAGTTTGGCTGTAGACTCTTAATCTTGTTGTCTCACAGAGATTATTTGTATTATATGATGAATATGAAATAGGGAAAAGCAGCAAATCTTCGCATTTGAGAAGCTGGAACTGGAGAATTTTTTTTTGCTTGATAAATGGCTTTTAAATGAATGAATTTATTATGAACATTGCTGTCCATTAATTTTCTGTTGATTGACTAGTCATTTCAGCACCCAAATGAGCACGATTCAATTCAATTACATTTATATAGCGCCAATTCATAACAGAAGTTATTTCATTGCACTTTTCCTATAGAGCAGGTCTAGACCGTACTCTCTATAATATTATTTACAGACACCCAACAAATCCCACCATGAGCAAGCATTTGGGAGAGAGAGAGAGATAGAGATAAAGGTTTGGAGAGAGAGAGGTTTGGAGAGAGAGAGAGAGAGAGTAGGGGTTATGAGAGAAAGAGAGGTTTTTGGGGGCACAATGCAAATACCACCTAGAATATTTAAAATAGCAATAATGTAATTGTAGTGGTAACATTAATATTACGTAAAGGCGAGCTACTGTAACAAAGAGTTTCCCTACGGGGATCAATAAAGTATTTCTGATTCTGATTAATAAATTAATAATAATAGGAATGACAGCTATAGGAATACTAATGACAGTATTAGTAATAGAGCCAATAACAACTACTGTAGTAACAGTTGTCGAGCAGGAACACAGGGGTAGCAAGTGGCCCACAACCACAGATCCAGTCTCTGCAGCTCCGGAGGTAGAAATACCTGTTGAAAGCAACAGAAGGAGAGACGAGCGAGACGAGAAAGCACAAAACTACGGGAAAGAGAAGATGTTGAGTTAGTAACATGTAGTAAAATGCGTACAGATGGATAGGGAGAGAGGATAGAGGTGCATCATGGGAAGTCCCCTGGCAGTCTAGGCCTATAGCAGCATAACTAAGGGATGGTTCAGGACTCACCCAAGCCAGCCCTAATTATAGGCTTTATCAAAGAGGAAAGTCTTAAGCCTACTCTTAAATGTGGAGATGGTGTCTGCCTCCCGAAGCAAATTGGGACCTGATTCCACAAGAGAGGAGCTTGATAACTGAAGGCTCTGGCTCCCATTCTACTTTTGGAGACTCTAGGAAACACAAGTAACCCTGCATTCTGGGAGCGCAGTGTTGTAGTCAGGTAATACGGTATTATGAGCTCTTTAAGATATGATGGTGCCTGACCATTAAGAGCTTTGTAGGTGAGGAGAAGGATTTTAATTCTATTCTGGATTTTACAGGAAGCCAGTGCAGAGAAGCTAATATTGGAGAAATATGATCTCTTTTCCTAGTTCTTGTCGGTACATGTGCCACAGTATTCTGGATCAACTGGAGAGTCTTAAGGGACTTATTCGGACAGGCTAATAATAAGGAATTACAGTAGTCCAGGCTAGAAGTAACAAATGCATGGACTATTTTTTCGGCATCATTTTGAGACAGGATGTGCCTGATTTTTGCAATGTTGCGTAAGTGAAAGAAGGCAGTCCTCGAAGTTTGTTTCACGTGGGAGTTAAAGAATAAATCCTGATCAAAGATAACTCCGAGGTTCCTTACGGTGGTGCTGGAGGCCAGGGCAATGCCATCTAGAGTAACTATGTCTATAGATAATGTGACTCTGAGGTGTTTGGGACCAAGTACAATAACTTCAGTTTTGTCAGAGTTTAACATCAGAAAATTGCAGGTCATCCAGGTTTTTATGTACTTAAGACATGGTTGAAGTTTAGCTAACTGGTTAGTTTCAGCTGGCTTGATCGATATATATAATTGGGTATCATCTGCATAGCAATGAAAGTTTATGGAGTGTTTCCTAATAATATTGCCTAGAGGAAGCATATATAAGATGAATAGAATCAGTCCAAGCACAGAACCTTGTGGAACTCTGACTAACTTTGGCGTGCACAGAGGACTCACCGTTAACATGTACAGGTCATGAATTGATAAATAGGATACATTCATAGAGTCAATTTTCATTTTGGTGCTCTGTTTGCAAGAGTTTTCAACATTGGTTTTCAACAAAATGTTTATTTTAAATGATTATATCTCTTCTACTGATCTAGATTTTATATTCTTAACAGAAACAGATTGTTCCTTCTTTGAAGTGCTCATGTTTAAACTTGGTGGCTCCCTCCCGGTCATATTTGCTATTATTTATCGCCCCCCTAAACCAGCTGGCTCCTTCTTGTTGGAACTCCCTGAGTTTTTATCCAGTCTTGTTTTAAATTATGATAGAATTGTTCTTTGTGGTGATTTTAATATTCATGTTGATGACTCCTCTAATTCCCTTGTTGCTGATTTTTTAAATATCCCTAACTCTTTTAACTTTCAACAACATGTGTCTGGCCAAGCTCATTCCTGTGGCCACACCTTAGACCTAGTCTTTACTTTGGGCCTGAAAACTCCATCTGTGGAAATCAGGGACATGTTTGTATCTGACCACCTATGTATTGTTTTTAACTGTGAATTACAGGCTGCTAGTGCTGTCTTATCCCGCCCTAAGTAAACACGCATCCTTAATGAGCATAGTGCCTCAAAATTCTGTACACTGTTAAATTCTCCTGGCAATGTGTTTCCCCATTCCTCCAACACCAACAATTTGGCTGTTCTTCAACCTTAGATCTCATAGCTCTTCTGAAATATAGAAGACCAAACCCAAAGACTAGAAAACAGCCATGGTTAAATGACATTATTCAAAGCTGTAAAAGGAAATGCAGAAGAGCAGAACGCAGATGGAAGAAATCAGGTCTCCAGGTCCACTTTGTGGCTATGAAAGAGTTATTACTCCTTTATAATAGGATGGTGAAGGATGCAAGAACACTTAATTTCTCTGCACTTATTTCTGCCCATCAGCACAACCCCAGATTCCTATTTAAGACTGTGGATCAGTTAGTTAACCCAGCCTCTCCTTGTGCCCCTGCTGATTGTGATGCTGATTGTGAAAAGTTTCTTTTGCAATTTGCTGGTAAAATGGAGTTAATAAAATCTGGTATCACCCCTAATCCTGAGTTTTTCGATGTGGATCACCCGCTCAGGGATTCTTTGAGCAATTTTACGGCTGTTACTCTGCCTGAACTCGCAGACATCATGTCTCTTATGAGAGTATCCTCCAGCCCTCTGGACAAAATCCCAACTAGGTTTTTATTGGAAGTTATGGATTGTATTGCGCCCCTTTTACAAATTATTTTTAACAGCTCGCTGTCTACTGGCTGCGTCCCAGATTACTTTAAAGCTGCTTGTGTCCAGCCAGTCCTAAAAAAACCTTGAGCTTGATCCCAGCCTTCTGGATAACTATTGCCCAATCTCTAAACTACCTTTTATTTCTAAGATTCTCGAAAAACTTGTATCTAAGCAGCTTCTTGCTGCTGTGAAAAACAATAATACCTTTGAAAAGTTCCAATCTGGCTTTTGTCAACACCACAGCACTGAGACAGCCCTTCTCAAAGTCACTAATGACCTTTTAATGAATGCAGACACAGGCATGTATTCAATTCTTGTGCTGCTGGACTTAAGTGCTGCCTTTGACACAATTGATCATGGCATTTTTTTAGATAGACTGAGGCACTGGGTGGGCATATCTGGCACTGCACTAGACTGGTTCTCATCTTATCTGTCCAATAGCAAATTCTGTGTCAGCATTAATAACTTCATGTCATCCTTTTCCCATATTAAGTACGGTGTGCCTCAAGGTTCAATTCTAGGTCAGTACTGTTCTCCTTATACATGCATCCCTTGGGTGATGTCATCCGCAGACACGGTATTTCTTTTCATTGTTATGCGGATGACACACAGTTGTACCTCCTTGTCAAGCCCACTGACCTTAGTATGCTGAGTTCTCTGCAGGACTGCCTGTCTGACATAAAAAACTGGATGTCGATAAATTTTCTTCAGCTCAACTCAAATAAAACTGAAATACTTGTTATTAGGCCCCAACACATACTGCCATCTACTGGTAACCTGTCACAACATATTAAGCCTGTTGCAAGAAATCTTGGTGTCCTGTTTGCAATTTATGATTTGAGCAACATATCACTAAGCTTGTCCCATCATATTTCTATCACCTCAGAAACATTGCAAAAATCCGATCTATTTTAAATCTTACTGATGCAGAAACTGTCGTACATGCTTTTATCTCCTCACACCTCGATTATTGTAACAGCCTGTTCACTTGTCTTAATCAAAAAACTTGTATTCAAACATAAGACTCCATGAGAATCCACTAGAATAAGGGGATCCTTTAAGCTCATCTGTTTCACCAGAACGTGTAAAACAATTGGTGTATTTTGCTGTCAATCTACATATAGCTAGTTCCTTATGAGCTCACATATCACTAGTTCTCTATGAACAAACTGAGCTATTGAGCTTGGTATCTCCTTCTTGTGTTATTTACTGGTTATGATGCTAAGGAGTTGTCCCTTGACCCCTATTGCAGTCAGCACATCCAGTAATCAATATAGTGACCCTCGGTCCTCTAGGAATGCACAGCATTTGTTGTTTTCCTTTTTACAGTTCAGACATTCAGGAGTTTGGAGACTTGTAAATCAGTTACAACATATAGCATATGCAGATAATGTAGTCACATTATCTCACACATAGCTACCCTCACTGCTTCACACTCAGTGTTTGTGTTGTTACTGAGACTGTAGCTGCAGGAGTGCATGTTGAGCTGCTGCACATAACACCCATTTGTTATGTTATTTGTATAATTAAACTGAAGATCACTAAAACTGTCAAACAAGCACAATCATTTGAAAAGGAAGCAGGAGCACTTAAAGTGGCTATAATTGTATTTTTATGATAACAATGTGTATCAAACAATGTGACAGGGCAAAGGGGCCTCTGGTAGTGATGAACCTACAGAGAATTATCAGCTGAATCTGCAGCTCCCCTCGGCTTTATGGAGCTTTGTAGTGTCAGCTCGTTGTTTAGCTGTCCGGCCCACAACTTCACTGTTTTGGTCACTGTCACTGCTCTCATAGCGTCGTTTTTGGCTGCAGCAGGCAGGCAGCTACACTAACTGCTCAGCAGCAAACAGCAGACAGACAAACTGAAACAAGACTAGGTCGAAGCCTAGTATATTGCTAGACCATTTATAGTCAATGTGCTATATTGTGGCCAAATTGTATACACAGATAGTCAGTGGCAGTGTCTATAATGTGAATTCCTGGATTTTAAATGTTCATCTGCAATTGTAGTGGTCCCAGTAATATTTGTTCTTAAAGTGTACTGAAGTAGAATATCACATGACATGGTTAAGCTATGTTTGAGTCAAAAATGTCTTTTGTTTTTTGATGACTCACTCATTGAGTGTTTTGTCAGAGTGATTATTTGGGGTGCTTTAACTATGTGAAATAATTATTTAAACAATATTTAAAAAATCATTTAATTGTGGCCTGTTACCTTCCATCTCTCCAGCTTTGAGGCCCTTGTCCTAAAAACTTATTTACACAGATCCTTTCCTTTGTGTTGTTATTTCTCATCCTCCAAATTCCAATACCCTGTTTTTGCCTTAACTGTCAGAGTTTTTATCCTCAGTTGTTCTCTGTCATGACCAAGTTTTGATTGCTGGTGACTTTAACGTACATGTTGATGACATTTCTGATGGCTTTGTCTCTTAGTTTCACTCAACATGTGTCAGGTCCTACTCATAAATGTGGTCATACATTGGACTTAGTTCTTACTTTTGTCTGGATTTATCATATTTGGTTTTATGGGACTTTTTTTTAAATCTCTGATCATCTATATCTTGTTTTTAAATCTGTGTTTTATGTGAACAGGAATCCTCATAAGTGGGAAATTTGCTCACGCACCTATAATGACACTAGTGTGTCAAGATTTTCCTCATTATTTGTGAAGTCTGGTGAACCTTTAGATTTGCATTCAAACACTAATTATTTAGTGAACTGCTTCAATGAAATGTGCACAACTGCCTTAGATAATGTTGCTCCACTAAAACATATATGTATATCCAAATAATCTTTTGTATCACCTTGGATTACTGAAAGAGTCTGTGGCATGAAAATACAGTTGTCGTAAGGGGTGCTGTATGGAGGTATGTGGACCCAAAAGCAGATGACGAGGAAGCGGTCTCAGGGTGAAGTAGCCGGATGACTACCGTGTTTATTATGGGGTGGAATGCAGGCAAGAACAGGCAGAGGTGAGCAGACAGGTAATGAGCAGACAAAATCCAAAATCTAAAAATCCAAAATCCAAAATCCAAACAAGGCCCACTGGAGAACAAAGAATCCAACACAGCCTGAGAGACTGTGGAGAAAAATCAAAGCTCTCAGTACACTATGAGCATATGAAATTTTTATTACAATCTTATAACACTGAAATTATAGATGCAAGAGCAAAATATTTTTCGCCTCCAACCAGCACAAGCCTAGGTTCTTATTTAAGACCATTGATCGTTTAGTCAACCCTGTTTCTCCTGGTGTCCCTATTGCCTCAAATACTTTGAAAGGTTTTGAACCTTTTTCATAGACAAGATTGAGGACATTCGATTGAAGATTCACTCCACTTCTTTATCTGACTTATCGTGTCCTCAGCTGGATACTTTGCATGTTTTTAAGGAAATTACTATCTAAGAATTAATGGAAACCATCTCACACATAAGACCATCATCCAGTCCACTGGAAATAATACCTACCAAATTCTTATTAGAGGTTCTAGATAGTGTATCCCCTTACCTGCTTTCAATCATCAGCAGTTCTTTATCTTCCGGATGTGTTCCTGATTATTTCAAGACTGCTATTGTCCAGCCTTTTCTCAAAAACCATTTTGATCCCTCTGACCATACCAATTGCAGACCAATTTCTAAACTTCCCTTTCTATCAACAATTGTACAGAAAATTGTCTCAAATCAATTGCTGGAAGTCTTGATCAGTAATAATATTTTCAAGAAATTTCAATCAGGTTTCTGACAGCAACACAGCACAAAGACTGCTCTTGTTAGAGTTACCAATGATATCTTGATGAAGGCTGATGCAGGTGAATGCTCGGTGCTGGTTCTGCTTGATGGACACGGTGGATCATAGCATTATTATGGAAAGGTTGAGAACATGGGTTGGTATCTCTGGGACTGCTGTCCAGTGGTTCTCGTCTTACTTTTCTAACAAAAAATTTGTTGTGTCTGTTGGTGGCTTTACCTCCTCTCAAGCATTATCTATGTATGGGGTGCCGCAGGGCTCCATTCTAGGACCAATTTTATTGTCTCGTTCTGTACTTTCTTTGGGCCACATTATTAAACAGCATGGTATTTAATTTCATTGCTACCCAGATGATACAGAGGTACTTGTCCAGCAAACCATCTGAATTAGCATAGTTATCTTCCCTGCATAAGTACCTAGCTGCAGTTAAGGACTGGATGGCATAAATTTTTCTTCAAAAATTTTCTTCACTCTTCCAAAACGGAAATCCTTGTTACAGGCCCTCAGCACGCCTATGGCTAGCTCAACATGTTGTACCCACTATTAAAGGGACAGTTCATCCCAAAATCGAAAATACATATTCTTCCTCTTGCCTGTAGTGCTATTTATCCATCGAGATTGATTTGTGTGAATTGCCAAGATTTGGAGATATCGGCTGTAGAGATGTCTGCGTTCTTTGAATATAATGGGACTATATGGCACTAGGTTTGTGGTGCTTAAAGCACCAAAGAACACATTTGAAGAACACAATGTCTCTTTCCAGAAATCATTACCTGGTTACTCAAGATAATCCATACATTTATTGTGAGCAGTTTCATGTGGAAACTATAGGTAGAAAGAAAATAGTTCCTACATGAAACTGCTCACAGCAAAGTGAAGACTGAAGACCAAGGGGGACAGGGCTTTTGGTGTTAGGGTTCCAACCCTTTGGCTTTTTCTTAATTATTTTAACTGTTACTTATTATCTGTTCTTTTTCTTTACTTTTAGCTTTTTTATTTGTTATTTTTATTTGTTGACTGTGATTTTGTGTTTGATTGTTCTCCTGCTTTTATTTTATTTGTCCTTGTTTGTGAAGCACTTCGTAACGGTAGTTTTGAAAGGTGCTATATAAATAAAGTTACTATTATTATTATTTACTAATAACAATATTGGGGAGCAACAAATAAAAAAGGAGCCTGCCCCCCAGTTTGAGAACCACTGTACTAGCGATAGCCTTAGAGGGTGAAGCCTATATGAAATAGAATGTTAGCTGTGTGCCGTAACTCCAGATTCTATGAGTATGAGCGAAGCTATGGTTCCTTTAACTATCTAAAGAAAAAGCTGTTTTGGGGAGCCGTTTGTCCGGCCTCTGCTAAACTTATCCACAAGGTGAGACCAAGGTGAGGCCCACGTAGTAAGTGCGCATAGATTAAAAGCATCTATTCATTTTGAAAGAGCAACGGCAAATGGAGAAGGTCCAATACTCAAATGACAAATGGTGTTACTTCATCACTCACTCACTCAGTGACAGACTTTTGCATTTATAGGGCTGGCCCCATGGATGTATTATAAGTATCAACCTTGCTTCCAATTTCTTCCATTTTCCCCATGGTCCCCCAACCATTAGAAAAGAGACATCTGTAAAACTTTTGACAGGACACCTACAACTGCAAACAAGGTTGATTATGACTCTTTCTATTATGTATTTTTAATCCATGGAGGTTTCATATTTGTAAAACTTTCCTCGAGTCGAGAAAAGCTGTGACGTCATCACAATGTAAAGTCTATGAGCCAAGCGGGAACTTACGGTCGGGGCCAGCAGGAGAAATACTACTGCACATATTCAGTGGGCCACATACCCCAGAAGTAAACCCAGAAGCCAGAAACTTTTTTTGGCATATGCATCAGGCGAGCAATTCTTACTGGATTGAATAGGCGCCATCTTTGGGTCCGGTATCCAGTTCTAATAATACATCCATGGTCCCCGCTTTGCTGAAGTCCAGCCAAAAAGGGAAGATGCTGGATCGTTCAATTTACAAATATGCAGTTAGTGTATACTACACAATTCATTTATACATTTTTTTCAAACATATTTCTTGTTTCATTATTTTAATGTTGAGGGTTGTAAAGTCTGCTAGTCTCAATCATGTTGAGATTAAGAAGTTATTGAAGTTATGTTTTGTTCAAAATGGAAAGCCCCGCTTCCAGGGAACAGGCTCAACATGAGCCAAGGACTGTTACACACTAATTTTCATGAACCCCCAGAGCTCTCTACACAATGAAGGTAATTAAAACTGTTATCCAGTTAATCTGCCAGTAAGCAACTTGAGCTAGTTAACGTTAACGGTTATATTGATAACATTTTTATGTAGACACACATTTAAACATCCACAGAGCTTTTAGAAAGGTGTGGAATAACCAGTTTTCCTAAAAATAAAAAGATTATGATGGCGTCCAATATGAATGTTTTGTTTATCTTTGTGTGAGATGTCTGACGTTTGGTTCCTTCTTCTAACAAGGCTTGTGAGCCAATAGTATAACGACGTTGGTATCACGTGGTATATTTGCCAAAAAACAGACACTGACGTTAGCACATATTAGCTAACTTAGCTTAATCGTCGAACAACAATAACCTATAAAATTACAGTTCTGGATATTTAAACAAAATAAACACCTACCGACAGCCATAGTCCTTAAAAACTTAACTAATGTATTGTCACCGGTTAGATTGTCAAAATTTGAAAAATAACAGCTTCAATCCCTGAGGAGCTATGTTAAGATTAGTGACGGTTGCGTCCAGTTACCTAACATTATAGTTCCCTCAAATAATGTAACGCTATAACGAAGATGCGTATCAGAGGGGATTAAGAAGTGGGCCAGGGTCCGACATAACTGATGGCCCGGGACCAGTACAAGTTTATGCAGGGCAAGTTGATTGACCAGTCACTGGTCTGTCCGGGCCAGTGGTGCACTGGTCCATTTATGAAAAGACGGTCGCTCTTATTTAAGAGCGGCGTGGATGTGGGATCCCAATATATTACCGATGTGTCATGTCGAAGGTAAATTTAAGTTCAGAACTAATGTAAATCTGCTCATTATATATATATATTATATAGACCCAAAACCTGACTGTTATTAAGGGTTTCATCTCATATAGCAGTCTAACATTAGCCCTGTTATGAGACACTTAGCTGAGGTACTTGTGGCTAGCTAGCCATGTAGCCAGCTGCGTTGAGCTCAACAGCTATGGTACTAATGTTAAAATAAAAATCTGAAAATACTGACATGATCATACAGTTGTCCTTTCTCCCTGTAGCCATTGTTGCTGTGTGGCACTGAGCTGTTTTTATAATCTACTATGAGATTTGTTTTCAGCAAGAAAACACTTTGACTAATGTTAGTCAACACTAAACACTAGCTAACGTCAACTTTTACTGTAGCTGTCTGTCTAATGTTGAGCAGTGTGGGTTTTAATAGCATCCCTACAATGTACTGTACTCTTTGATTGGATTAAACTATAAATATTTACCTAATGTCTTATGTCATTTTACGGTAAGTGTTGCAATATAGGGCCCCTATAATTATTAAATAATGGAGAAAAAGGGGTTACCTAAAGCTAGCTAGCCATATCCTAAGATTACCATAGATAATGTTACATGAAACACTGCACAAAGTAACCTAAACAGAGACTAGCTGGTGAACATAGTAGAGCATTTAGTAGCTAAATATCTGGGGATATTTTTCTCAAAGTTGGTGCAGACCAAAAACAGAGCTAAAGGAGAGTGAATATTGGACTTACATTCAACAGGTGGACACAGACATGACTCCAGATATTCACCGCTTTAACAGCCAATGTAACCAGATGAGCTATTAGAGCGCCTGGTATAATTGTACACAAAATTGTATGATACAGATGCAGGACTTGCACACTTGCGACACGACACATGTGCGTGCACTCACACAACACACACACACTCGAGCGATACTTGTGTTTACCGCTCTCTCGCTGCTCTCTCTCTCTCGCAACTACTTCAGTGGACTGATTAACACAAGCAAGGCACAATAAGCAATATAACCACATCAAAAATTGCACACATAGCTTCATGGGCAGTTTAGTCAACAGTAAAGCCACAGAGAGAGAAGAGAGCATTTCACTCACCCCATTTGAAGAGAAAGGCCATTCTCCTGTCTTTCATGGTGGCAAAATGGTCAATAATCGTGTCACAGAATTTTCCACTGGCCTTTAGGTCCTCCACAACAGCAGAGTCCTTCAAAAAATAATTATGTACCCAAGTGACCACAGTGTATCCATAAACAATGATATATCATCAGGCAATGTCAAGAAAATCTGTTGCTTGTACTGTGACAAGGTCATGATTCCTCACTGGCTTTACGGATATTTTGGCTAAGTTGACAACTCTGTCCTGTCCACACGCGTTCCTCAGAGAAGTTTTTATCCTTTTTAGACAGGAAAAGTAGCGCTCTGCTGATGTGCTGGTGGTATCGTGAGCAGAAGCTAGAGCAGCGTCTGCCCTGTAAATCATCCTCAATAAGAAGCTGTACCAGCTCTCCTGGTGGCTTGTGAAACTACTTGTTGTACAGCGTGATCAGCTCATTCCTTACCTTCTGATCATCAAACAATGGATATGTCTTGATCAACTGAGCCAACCCACTGCTGGCAAATGCAGTGGGCTTGCAGAAATATGCAAATGATGTGTGATCCAGTACCAGAAAAAAGCTCAGGTGCTCCATATCTGCAGATCTTTGGGTCATGTGCAGTACTATACTGTCAACAATCTGGAAGTAAAGAGGTCGGAAAGATACAACAGTTCCCTCGTCTCCTTCTTGGCGCTGGTTAAGCCCCTCTTCCAGGTCCTCCCAGCCGCGGCAACAACGTTTACGTCAGGGCATAGGTTTTCCAACTGCCTGGAATGTTTCATCATAAATGCCACTGAACGTCTCATCTGTTCTTGTGGCTTTGAGAGCGCTGAGAGTGCTCTTGATCCGATCCTGGCATTATTTGATGTCCACCATCTTACTTTGAACCTACTACTAGAACCTTGAAGAGTAAGGCTGAAAATAGACTGAAAGACCCCGAGCAGGAAGGTAAAGTCAAAATCCTCAATTGTTTTTTTTATATCATATTAACCATTATTATGTTATGTGCAATTAGTACATTATCAGATTTTATTACATTTTCTTTTACATTTTAGTGTCATTTTGTTACGAGCCGTTAGTACATTATTAGTTTTTATTACATTACCAACTATTTATTACATGACTGCTGTGGTGGGATGAATCAGCGGTGGTGATGAGTCTGAGTACAGGGCTGTGGTGGGGAACTTTGTCTCATGGTGTGAGCAGAACCATCTGCAGCTCAATGCGACAAAGTCTAAGGAGCTGGTTGTGGACCTACGAAGGGCCAAGGCACCAGTGACCCCGGTTTCCAGCCAGGTGGTCCATGTGGACGTTGTATAGGATTACAAGTACCTGGGAGTACACATGGACAATGAACTGGACTGGGCCGCCTCTATTTTCTGAGGAGGCTGAGGTCCTTCAACATCTGCCGGACGATGCTGAAGATGTTTTATGAGTCTGTGGTGGCCAGTGCTATCCTGTATGCTGTTGCATGCTGGGGCAGCAGGTTGAGGGTAGCGGACGCTAACAGACTCAACAAACTGATCCGTAAGGCCAGTGACGTTGTGGGGGCGGAGCTGGACTCTCTGTCGGTGGTGTCAGAGAGGAGGATGCTGGCCAAACTACATGCCATCTTGGACAGCGTCTCCCACCCGCTCCATGACGTGCTGGTCAAACAAAGGAGCACCTTCAGTGGAAGACTCATCCCCCCAAAATGCACCACAGAGCTCCACAGGAAGTCATTCCTGCCTGTGGCCATCAAACTCTTTAACTCCTCCCTCTAAGTGTTAGTCTGTATGACCTTAAGTTGATAAACTGGTCATTGGATCATTAACATCAGTGTAATACTTGAAATAATTGTGCAATATTCTCTGTTTAATACTCCAGTGCAATATACTTGTTTTCAGTTTAATTTGTTGATATTTATTCATATTTCTATTACTGCTGCAATATCCACCGTCTCATAATAATCTTAATAAGCTACACTTAACTTGACAGTACATGCACGACTACTTATTACTTATATTATTACATTGTATTATTATACCATATATACTTATCATTAACCGATAATCCACTTTGTACTTTACACTTATTTAAATTTTATACCCACTTGGTACTTAATTTATCTGACCTGTATTATAGTGTATTATGTTTTGCTTAGAACTTCTATTCCTGTGTGCACTGACGTGACAGTGAGCAGCTGTAACAAAAGAGTTTCCCCTCGGGGATCAGTAAAGTATTTCTGATTCTGAACCATTTTTTGTAGTGTTTTAAGAAAGCTCAGGACCCAAAAGCAGGACTCAGATGAGGACTCAAAGTTCAAACAGTTTGTTTCACACACAGATAACAGAGTGGCTTGAGTGTAGACTGAGATCTCACAGTGGTGTTGTCTGGTTTGGCAGGCAGTCTTGAGTTGACACAGAGTCTAGGCAGGCAGGTAGGCGAGCAGCTCGGCAAGCTGCAAACATTCACTGGTTAAATAAGAGGTTCACTCTTAAATAAGAGGTTTATATCATTGTAAACTGAATATCTTTGGGTTATGTACTGTTTGTTGGACATTACATTTATTTAGCTGACACTTTTATCCAAAGCGACTTATGATAAGTGCATTCCAACCATGTGGATACAACCCAAAAGTTGCAAGAATCATGTAAGTACATCAATTTTATCAAATATGCTGAACTGCTTCAGGTGCTCCATTTACAAACTATAAGAGATAAAGCACACATTTTTTTTTTGTTTTTTATGGGCCAAGGTTCAGTCTGAACAGATGAGTTTTCAGTCTGCGACCGAAGATGTGTAGAGTTTCTGATGTCCTGATGGCAATGGGGAACTTCTTTCACCATTGTGAAGCCAGGACTGCAGACAGTAGTGATTTTGTTGAGCGGTAGCTGTCCCCCCCCCTAAATCGTTCACTAGTACAGCTTTAGATGACAGAGATATGATGTTTAAGAGTCCACATTTAATTCTTCTCTTTTCTTGTGCTATAACAGCGTTTTTGTTTAGGTTTTTATGTATAACTCCTCTTCTGTTAAGTTTTGGTTTTATTAATTTAAGTGGTCGGGGGGCAGACACCGTCACTAAGGAGTTTTGGGTGGGTAACTGCTCTGGAAGCGCAGAGAAGCGTGTTGGACTGCAACTCTGCCTCCTGGTCTCAACTCTGGGTTGTCATAGTTTTGGTCCACTAATAAACTCGGCCATATTTCCAGATATGAGAGCTGCTCCATCCGAAGCGGGATGAATGCTGTCACTCCTAATCAGACCAGGTCTTCCCCACAAAGTCCGCCAAACTGAGCCTATAAGGACTAAAAATAAGCAAGTGGGTTCTTTTTAATTTTTTATGACCATGCTCACAGTCTTTGCTGATGTACTCCTATTCTTTGTTGTTTTACAAGGTTGAGCTATTAAAGCTGTTTGGCCACTTGGGGGCTGCAGAAACAAGTTGTGAACACCACAATGACATGCCATCACCTTTGACTTGATATGGCAAACTTAGCTCTGTGTTTTTTTTCTCCACCAACTCCTGACAGAAACATTTGGCTATTTAGCTGCTAAATGCTCCACTATGTTCACCAACTTGTCTCTACCTGTGGCTTTCTGCAGTTTGGTGCTGAGCAGGTGCCTGCTGTGGCCAAAAACAACACTATGAGAATGGTGAGAATGAACCAAAACAGTAAAGTTGCGGGCCGAACAGCTGAACAATGAGCTCAATCACATTATAAAGCTCAGTAAAGCCGAGGGGAGCTGCAGATTATATATATATATATATATATATATATATATATATATGGTTTCCCTGGAAGATGCAAGTGTTGCGTAACCTTTAATTATGTATCCTGCAATTGCTTGTTATCCTGAGAGGTGCTTTAGTCTTTCAAACTGAATGTCTGTATGATCTGGCTGTTACAGATGAACTTGAATAACCTGGCCACTATTTTTGCTAATGACCATTCCTTCATTTTCTTGATGTTTCCAACAATCCAACAATTTTTTTTAACTTTCCGAATCAGACAATCTGACAATTGCACCTACTTTACACAGTGATTGGCCAGGTTAGCAAAGGTGTGAATGTAGGAGTGGTTTAAACTTCTCTTTCATTCTTCACACAACTACTTCTGTCATTTTCATATATACATTTTTAAAGGGGAAATTGACGTCACAAAGCCAAAAAGAAAATATGTTATTGTGTTAGTGACAAATAAGGGAAACACAATTCTTCACAATAGAGAATTATACTATCCACATAGTGTACCAAACAACATTTACAGTGATATGGAGCCAGGACAGTGACTTTGGCATCGAAAATGAAATTTGGCATTGAAAACAAAACTGGAACTCAGTATGGGATTTGTAGTATTAGCGGTGAATGCGGGCCAAATTTGGCCCGTGGGCCAGAGTTTGACACCTATGCTTTAGATCAACAAAGTGTTGATAATAGCATGATTATATTGTTGAATTTATTAAATAAAAATGATGGAAATGTAGATTATGCTGAGATGGCATGCACAAACAGTTTCTTTCCCCTAGCTTGTATTTGGGACCGGCCTTTATTTGTTCATGGCAACCACACCCTTGGCCATTGTTATTATTAACTACTTAATTGAGAAAATACTGTATAAAATGTGAGAATTGATTGCTGAAATATGAGTTTCAGCCGCTCCAAGCAGAAGTACCATAACTCCTTGAATAGATGCACATCAAAATCCAAAAAGCAGGTGGCTTGACCACAGTAATCCTCTGACATGACCGCAGTCATCCTCTGATATGACCGCACACGGCAATGGCTTTCACGAGTTCACCTGGAACTCCCAAACCGCAATTAAGTCTGTTTCTCTCTGCCAGTTAGCTAGCTGTCACTATTAGCTAATGTTAGTGCTTGTTCCAACGGACCTCTGCCAGACCAGCATAACGTCAGTTAAAAGTTAACTTTAAGGAAGAGTGGCGTTGTCTCCTTAATATGCAGATTATATGTGAAAATCATGCTCTCCTTGCCCCCTCCCCTCAGACCCCTCCTCTCCACGCCAAAACGGTGACAGAAAGTTGCAACCGAAAACCAGTGACACTGAAAAAAAAACTGACAGCGTATTAAAAAAACTGTCACTGAAAAAAGAGTGACATGAAGACAAAATCAGATCATCATTGAAAAGCACATCAGAATGCAAAAAATATCAAAATAAAGTGAAATAATTTTTTATGTCTGTGTTTTATTTTCCAGTGAAACTTTTTTCAGTCTCAATACTTTTTCAAGTTCAAATGTTTCGATGCCAATGTTTCCTTTTTCAGTTCCAATTTTGTTTTCAATGCCAAATTTTATTTTTGATGCCAAATGTTAAAGTCACTGTCCTGGCTCAATACAATAATAGCTCTATAAGTGTGTCTAATGTCTCTAAAGGGAAGGTGACATGTGTCCCAGTTAGCAAATGGCAGTAGCATACTATAGCTGCCAAAGCTGTAGTTAGCACAATGGAAGACGGCGTCCACAGCTTCTGCTGGATGTGTCCACTGCACACGCTGCCAAGAGAGTGATTGAATACATAAGTGATAGTAGGTGTGCTTCCCATCCTCTTACTCTGAGGCTAGAGGTGTTCCCCTCCCCAGCTCCTCATTGCAGCTCTGTCTCCAGGGATGGTGGGAGATAAGTGAGGGAGAGTGGCTCTCAGAGTGTGCTTCCTCCCAGGGGAGTCACATCATCCCAACCTCAACAAGTGTCTGCTGGGTCTGAGAGAAGATACTCGCAGCTGAATCTGCCAATGCTGCAGATTCACTGTGATGAAGCTGGGAGGAAACAGGGAACCTAAAGGTGATTTCAAACAGCGAGTGGTTACTGTCACCTACCACTCTGCAGCAGCAGTCTGTTGAAGTGAGAGAGCAGCTCCCGCTCTCGTGGACACGCACAGCTATCTGCTGTTGCTGCCTCAGTTGGTGATTGTGGTTTTGATGTTGAGATTTTCCAATTTGCTTTGTGCTTGTCATGTTACTATGACAGCTGCAGGAACCACACCAAATGACCTTAATTAAAAGAGACCTCATTATTGTACAGACATTAATTTAATTTTTGAAAAAGGCTTGGAGCAATCACCTTCAAAGTAATATAACATTATTTAAACCTGCATAAATTTTTTTCCGCTTGGGGACTTAGTCTTTAGTTAAACTTTAGCTGCTAAATGTTCCACTGTGTTCACCAGCTAGTCTCTAACTTTGTCAGTTGTTTGGTGCTGGGCAGGTAGTGCACAGCGGGTTTATCAGAGCTTTTTCACTGAAAACAGCTGCCTGCCACTGCTGCAAATCAGGTTGGTGAGGGCCCTGAGACTGAACCAAAGGGTGGATGTGCCGTTAAACCAAGCTAAAAGAGGCTAAAAAGCTGCAGGTATACTCAGATGAGCTGTACACAAGGAGCTGATCATTGATTTTATGAAAAAGGAGACAAAGACACACACCCCTGTCTACATCAGTGGAGCTGAGGTGGAGCAGGTGAACAGTTTTAGGTTCCTGGGAATCAGCATCCCAGAGAACCTGTCATGACATTGCGGGTGTAGTTCAGTAGAAAGAAAATAGTTCCTGCATGAAACTGCTCAAAACAAGGTCTGTGGATTATCTTAAATAACCAGGTCATGATTTCTGGAAAGAGACATTGCTGTTGAGTTCTTCAAATGTATTCTTTTGGCACTTTGAGCACCACAAGCCGAGTGCCATATAGTCCTGTTATATTCGAGAGAAGGCAGACATCTCTACAGCTGATATCTTCAACACTCTGCAACTCACACCAAAACACGTTACATACGTAACTTAAAATAAGCAAGCATAACTTAAAATAACTCAACGTTGATTTTTTGTTTCACGGGACACGAACCCCGGTCTTGCAGGTCAAAGTCCTGTGTGGACTTTGATGCTCTTTATACTTCCTAACCTGACTTCCTCCTTTGATCCTGTCATACCTACTGAAGCCACTAGAGGTGGCTGCCTAATGATACATGTAACTGCCTTGTGGCTCCCGATTACATGGGTTATATACGAATTATAGTGCATTACTTTTCGTAGGTATAACAACGAATAGTGAATGACAACCTCAAAGGTGTGTCGGATCATAAACTGAATTTCATCAGGAAGAATGTTTTAATTTTGAAAACAGGAATGGGTGCATGGAATCTAAGAGATGCAGACAATGTGCTGCTTTTAAAGTATTTTCCAGTCAACAAGACAATCATGATGTAAGTAAACAGTGTATAGTATATAGAGTGTTTTGGTGTGAGTTGCTGAGTTTTGGAGATATTGGCCGTAGAGATGTCTGCATTTTTTGAATATAATGGGACTATATGGCACTCGGTTTGTGGTGCTCAAAGCCCCAAAAAAATACATTTGAAAAACTCAACAGCAACGTCTCTTCCCAGAAATCATGACCCGGTTACTCAAGATAATGCACAGATTTATTGTGAGCAGTTTCATGTAGGAACTATTGCGCTTTGAGCACCACAAGCCGAGTGCCATATAGTATTTTTGATTTTGAGGTGAACTGTCCCTTTAAACTGATCATATTGAATTACCTTCATTTTGGTAAGAGGAAGGAGCAGATTTACACTCACTTCCAGCTTTCAGAATAAAATCAGCGTTCACATTAAATAACAGAATCTAACTCACCTCGGGGGCACCACTGTTTTACAAAGAGAAAATCTTGATAGTCCGTTATAATAATAATATACATCTATAATAATTAATCAATTAATACATTAATAATCAATTTAGTCTTGATCTGAAGTTGCTTCTTTTCTAATGTACAGTGGACCGGAATATTTCAGACAAACAAACCACACAGGCTGATCAAGTTCTTTTATAAATGAAAAGTTTATTAACTACGCTTCTAACTACACACATACAACTATAACTACTAGACACACACACACACACACACAACTAATAACTGCTAGACACACAAATGAACAGATAAATGCAACCATGAATGAATGATACGAACACAGCGACGAACTGTTAATGAATGAAATGAGGACCGTTTGAGACCAGATGATACAGTGAAGGATTATTTTGGCCAGTGGTATTAACTTGTGTAAACACAGGACACCGTTGTTTCACCTGAGTCTTGGCTGAGCAGGGCAGGCGGTGCAGAAGCAGTTCCATTCCTCTGGGGCACTCGCTGGGCTGTTGGTCCTGATAAGGATCTGTAGCTGATGGGTTCTCGGTCCTGGATGAAGCTCCCCGGATCTCTATAACGCTCTCTATATCTCCTTCTCTGCACCACGTGGATGGTGCGTAAACCAGGGTTTCTTCTTTCCTAACCTTTGTTGTGTTGGACCTCAGAAATGGACCAGGCTCCTTTAGCAGGCTTCTGTGTGTCTTCGGTTTCTCTGCGGGTCAGCTGAAGTCAGATCAGGGGATATTAGAAATCGGGGTTTTCCTTTTACCAAGCTAGTGAGGGCAGTAAACTAATAAACTGGCTTAGCTTCACTCTCAACTGGCACTCAACATTCCTTTGTGAGTCTTGCAACATAGTGTGAATTGTATCCCTACAGGATATCAGATTAGTTTGGCTCCAAACAGACCTGCTGTAAATCGTGAAGTTGTCATTAAACTTTCCATTAGTGCCCTTGAGTCCGGCAAAGGTCATGGGACAGAGGAAGTTCTTGGGGAAAGCTTATCAGTTCTCTGGACAGGCTCATTTATGAGGAAGAGGCCAACTTTATGAAAAATCTAATTCTTTTTATCAAGGATACAAAATGTTCATCCGAATAGACATTGATCACGCTACACACAACATTTGAGCCATTATAGTTACCAGTGTTGTAGTGGAGACTACCTAAACCAAGACTAAGTCATGACCAAGACCAGAGTGTATCGAGACCGAGATAAGACCAAGACTTGAGGGGTTGAGACCAAGTCTCACACTGCATGACACACTTAAGAGAAAATGGTAATGTTAATTTTCTTACCAAACACTGAAATAACAATAATCTTTAAGGTGATTAAACTTCCACGGAAAGGGGGTAGATGTGTATTTGTCTTTTAAATATCTAACACCTAGTGTGGGAAAATTTGAGTGATTGAGAGAGGAGCTCACAACACTTAAAACACACAAGCACTAGGGTTTGACTAGGTAAAAAGTTATATATTTGATCTGCAACTGTGTAATCAAACTCAGAATTAGCACTCTTAAACTAATGTGCTGTGTGGTTATGGCCAGGCAAAGCAGCCTATTGAATATGTATATTTTTCATAGAAGTGGAGGCACATTAATGTTACTCGGTCGCCACTCTCTGCTGTCACATCTCTAGCTCTCTCACCCAAGTGAGGGAGAAGTACTGCGGTGTGTAGCGTTTATGTCGGAGCTGACATTAGCTAATGTTGATGTAACGTAACTTTATATACATTAGCTACATTGCTTTATGTGGCCTGTCTTGTCATTGTTTATCACAAGCAAAAATGTAACTTTGGAAAAACACTTTGTCACCACGCCCTGTCCCCTTAATCTCTCGCAAACTTAACACTGCCTTAGCTATATCCCTCAATATATGTTAACTAAATTATGTAGCTTGCGCACCTAGCTAGGTGGCAAATAGCTGGTAAGCAATTGAAACTAGCACCCTGAAACATATAGTATATACATATACATAATATGTATAGCTAATATTAGCTAAATCTCTTTGGGTGAGCTAACATTAGCTAGCTAACGATAGCTTTGCTAGCGTCACTTACACTTTGCTTATCTTTCTTTATGCTTTATAAAAGTTTGACATGGTCCCAGCTGTCTCAGTAAGTGTTGCATTGCAGAATGTACATACTGCTGTGTTTTCTTTTGTTTTACAGATGAACTCTTTGTGGTTTAGGTAGCCAAATTTGCCTGACATCTCGTCCCAGACAGTCAGAGCGTCTTCTCCTGTCTACCACATTCACTTTCTTGGAGTGAGTGTGAAGGGAGGCGTGGAGGCGACAGCCATAACAGTTACAAAAATTTCAAATTAGAAATCAGTCAAGTTAATGGTTGCATTTGAAGCAGGATGTTTTACATCAAATCACAGAAATTATGTTAACACAAAAATTGGACAATGCACAGGCAATTTAGTGATATCCCTGCAGTTGTGGTCTTGAAATAAAATTTGTCTGACACCGAGACAAGACGGTGAGTAAAAATGCGGTCGATTCCGAGACGAGGCCGAGACCTTCAAAAAGTGCTCTCGAGACCAAGACCGATCTCAAGTACTACAACACTAGTAGTTACCTATGCAGAAGATTGTGTCTAATTTTGTATTTCAATTAACTTTGAACATTTTAAAAAGATAAACCAAAAAACAAAAAAAAATTCAATTTTTTTTTACTTTTTTCGGTTTGAGACAAGTTCTATTACAGATATGCTAAAACACTGCAGTGCTGCAATGTAAAAAGTAACCAAGCCTGACTGAATGGAACTTCATGAATCCCCCAGATTGGTGAGTTGAAAAGTTTGAGGTGCTGTAGAATGGATGTGTTGTGATTTGCGAGATGGAAGAACTCACATGAAAGTGTTGCAGCCGTCTCTAAAGTGCTGTTGGCAAACAGTAGTAATGGTATGAAATGCTGTTGATCCAGGAAGACTGTGGAAATCCTGCACTTAGTCTCCTCCCTGCCTTCCTGTCACAGCACACCTAATGACACGTCAAGGATGTTGGAAATTGTGTGTGTGTTTTCTTTTCTTTGAAATCTATTCCACAAAATAAAGTTTTTAGTTGTCAAGGAGATTTAACATACAGTATACTGAAAGGCAGATAAACTGGATGAATGTGTCTGGTTCGAGCTGTCGACTGTGTGCATCTGCATGAATGGCGACGTTGTTGGGATTCATGTTGCTCTGGATTTTACTTGAGAAAGGAGGAAAATCAGGGGAAAGCACAGCCTGACCACTGCTCTCTCTGTAATTTGCTTGTGTGCTGAGGCAGAAGGGAGTGGTTTGTATCGCTCTGATCCCTGGATTCACAGCGTTCTGTCTCAGCACATATTCGGCCTTGATGTGTAATCAGTGAAGTTCTGAAGACTAGGCTGTACTTGTGTTCTAGGTGCATGCATTTACATGGTATCAGTGGAAACATGTTAGGGATAATCCACAACAAGCTGCAGGGTTGCCTGTAAAGTGCATTATTTTGAATACATTTTCTTATACCAAGTACTGTTAAGTCATATTTTGGGTAAATTCTGTTGGGGTGTCCCCATGGCCTGGTAGTATAAGAAATTTACCATTTAAGCACAATGTCCCTGGTTTGATTTTGGATAGGGATGTTTGTTGCATGTCATTCCCCATGTTTCCTGTCTACCTCAATGTCAGGTCAAGGCAAAATGACCAAAAATTAATACATTTAAATAAAAATTTATATGATGTGGGTTGACCATATATCGTATGCTTCGTGGTTCAATCCCCTGTTCCATTTGTCAAATGTATTGGCCAATTGGGGGCAGCAGAACAAGCTGTAAACACAACATTGACTAACGTGTTAGCAAACAGTCTGTTCACACCTCTAGCAGGTACAGAGCAACATTAGCATCCATCTGAAGTTGTGTTTCTGGCCTCCAAACGAGTATAATATTCACTTTGTGGTTTGGTCTCTAACTTTGTCTGTCTGCTGTGTGTTGTCTGAAATGAGGGTGATGAGAGCAGTGAGACTGAACCAAACAGTAACGTTGTGGGCCATGAAACCAAAACACTGAGCTTAAAGAGGCTAAAACACTGAGACAGCTGAGAGAAACTTAAATATAAATAATTCTCTGTGTGTTTGTCACCATGAGCGACCCCTTTCACAATACACATATTCATTTGAATCATTGTTAATATAAAAATATGAATTATTGAGGTCTCGAAGTCTTTGAACGATATATTAAATTATTGCCCAGCCCCACTTTAAAATGTTTGGCAAAAGCTGATATGCTTTCCAGCTTCACCAGAGCTGTGCGGTTATTTGAAAATAATGCACACCCTCCAACTAATCAGAATCACATGTTCTCCATGGCAATTGTATAAATGTAACCATCCCATTTCTGAAATATTAGTACCCCTGTTGATGCTGAGTAAAAATGTGACAACATGCTCTACATATCCCAACTAGTGCAGTTGACTAGCATAAAATAATTCACTTTGTATAAAAGCACCAACTTTGTAATGTTTCAGTTTGTTGTAGTTTGCCGTGCTGTTGAATTGTATTACGTTGTACAGAGCGGTGTTTCTAACATTTGGACTACCCTTATTGATATAAATGGGGTGGACAAAATATTAGAAACAACAGCACTATGACTGTAGCTGCGAAAATGACCATACACCTCACTGAAACAGTTTCACAAAAAATGAACATTATAAACTTCATGAATGTAGAATTTATCACAGGACTGTTGTATTAGACTGCAATATTACTTAATAAACTGGCAACTGTTTATGTTTTCACACCACAGATCAGATGGGTGTGGGGTGGCTGCTCTGCAGGTGCGCTGCACTTTACTGGGCGGAGGTCCTGAATAATATGTTTCTCATAATTGTAGGTAAAGTGTATTGAAGAAAAAAACATCAGTAATAATGTTGAGTATTTATAAAAATACCCAAGTCAAACCCATCAACCCTACCAGATGTTTAGAACAGCAAGTGGGAAAGCTTTAATGAACTACCCTGAAATGCAGATTCATAGGCGTCATATGACCACACACGCTGAGCTATACAGATCCTTTATCTTTAACATCATTTCCCTGGTCTCTTTGCAGGTGTCACTCTATGATTGTGTGAGGTCGTAGCCAATCAGCAGCAGTGTCAGGACCAGAGGAGAGTGTACCAGCAGTCAGACCATGGACCTTAGACTCAGACGGCTGTCGCCTCTCACCAGGGGAGCTCTTCATCTCCTGCTGCTGGCCGGACTGGTGCTGCCTTCTCACACAGAGAGTGAGTACTAATATTATCCACACAGCTCAGAGCTCTGCCCACATGTTAACAGTTTTACAGACAGGTAAGCTCCATTAGCTGCTATGGAGTCTGCAGAGACAGCTTTTAAATAGCACTGTGTTATGTGACTGAAATACAGCACTGCTGTTAAAGGTTTACATAGAAACGTTTTACTTTCGGTTTTCAGATTAAATACTGTTTTCTGATTGCATGAGCATCACTGAGAACATTTATAATCTTACCTTCTTCTGCATTGATGATTCAAAGATGTGTTTTGAAGATTTATAAACACAAAGTACACATTTTTATATGAAAGGTATAGCAGAGCATTCCTGTGCTTCTCACTGGCTGGATTGTTCAACAGACTGACACTTGGTGTTAATCTGAGTAGCTCCACAGGAGTCCCATTCACAGACAAAAGCAAATTCATTGTCACCCAATCTTCCCATTGTGCTGTTATACAATGCACAAGACCTTCCCCAGTCACACTGCTGGTGTAAGCACAGGATGTGCTGATGAGTGTTACATATTGGAGTAAATACTCACATTTAATGGTGGAGGGTTTTTTGCCTAACATTTTGTCAACTAGGATGTTTTAAAAGCATGCTCTAGCAGCATTAACACTCTAGACACTGTTCCTATTGTACTGTATCGTACAAATGATCTGTAAATTCATATTTTCAAATTGTATCAGCTATTTTAAGCACAATGAGCACCAAATAGAGCATCAAAGTGAAACCAGAACTTCTGGGTTGTGTTCCAGAAGTAAGAAAAAATCACTCAAATCACTAAAAATGTGGCGCTACAACATAACCTTACTCAGGAGTATGTCATGCAGGTCACTGCATTGTCTAGACAGGGATAGTACATTTTTGTAAAACAATATAATGTCAATGTTTACTTCACATTTCTCTTTTTAGCAGTCTATAACAAACCCCATTCCTCACAAGACTGTCATGGGTTAAATGTCACCAGCTTGACTCTGACTGAGGCCAGTCGAATGGTCAGCTACAGTATAACAATGGACAGAGACGGCCGAAGGGCGTAGACGTTTTTTAAAGAGCCCTCTCTGGTTAAACGTTTCAGGTGTGTTTCACCTCTGACCACCTCCAGCATCACTAATGGGTGTGGTCAGAAGTATATTTTGTTACACCCAACAGTGATGTCATGGGGTCTTTAAGTACACCTGTCAGCCGACCCTCCTGACCTGGGTTGGACTCAGGTAAGAGGCAGCCTGGCTTTGATGAACTGGCGTTGCTACCAGGAATGGAAATGGATCCAATGATACTGACATTTAAACAACATCTAATCGACTCATTAAAAACAGAGAGACAGCGAGAGAGAGAGAGAGAGAGAGGGTGCACACATGGGCGATCCAGAGACAGACATATGCACAGACAGAGAGGTGAAACTGAAACTTAAGTAATAGTTCCGCATTCAAAATCCCACTTAAGTGAAAGTGCAAAAGTATTATCAGCAAAATGTATGAAAAGTAAAAGGACAGGTGCTGCAGAAAAATGGCCACTGTGAGTGATGTATTATTAGAAATGACATTATTAGATCATTATTAGATAGGTATGGATAACTTATATTCTGTCCTGAAGAAATTACGTCCACAAAAAATTGGTTTTCCTCCTTTGCTCAGCCCTCATGCATGAACAACCGTTCGCACTCTCACAGGCTGACATTTGTTACGGCATGAACTGAACTCTATTTCTCTATTGCAAAATAAGAATAAGTGAATAGTTTTTGCCTCCGCGCCGGCGATAGCTGTCAGAGCTAGCTTAGCTTGTCAAAGATCAAGGGTCAAGGTCACTGTGACCTCACAAAACACGTTCTTGGCCACAAGTCACAAATTGATGTGGTAATTGTGACAAAATTTCACACAGATGTTTAATGGGATACAATAATGAAGTGAAGACATTTTTTACCCAAAAGGTCAAAAGTCAACTTCACTGTGACATCATCATGTCCTGGAAAAACCCTTTTTTGGCCGTTATTCAACACCATACCTCAGGAACAGAAGGGGAGACTGTGACATATTTCACAGCTGGACAATTGGTGACACTTTAGACTCAAAGGTCAAAGGTCATTGTGACCTCAAAATAGGCTTTTAGCCATAATTTAAGAATGAATTGGGCGATTCCAGATTTCACACACAGGAGGAAAGAAAGGGAGGAAACATAAGCAGCACATGTTGTGCAGCTATACTCTATAAGAATCCATCTTTACATAGTAATCATGTACATGTGTCCCTGTTCAGCCAATACATCTGATAATCCTACTGGAATCATACATATGTATCATCAATATAGTGATAACTTCCATTTAGCCAAATAATGCACTTTATACATTTTATTCAATTCCTTCCAAGTGTTCACTACATACATTACATGAGTCTGGACAGACGTGGATGGAAACGGCAACTCCACTGGTTGGCGGAGGCAAACAGCCGCAGGGCGGTATTCTAGTTTTCATATGACCTTGAAAATAATAAGGTAATCGGTAATAAGGTTAACAAAGTTGAAATGTATTCTTTAACAAATGTATGTGGGGTTTGTAAAAAAGGATTAAAAACAATACATATAAAAAAAAAAACTAAGCGACCTGTGCGACCACACCATTTTCACACCCCTGCAACAGCTCTGATTACAGCTAAAAGGTTAGAAAGATGACTTTAGAGGAGAGCGTTGATAGATAGCCAGTGCTGCAGCAGATACTCATACAGTATATCAGAAAATGTGGATAGTAAGCCCCAGGAACATGCTTCGCTTTGTTATAAAAAAACAATGAAAGAAACCTTCAATTACAGTAGTTACATAAGCTAATGGAGCCGAGGCGATCCCAGAGGTGATGCCAGGATGTTGGCTCTCTTTTAGCTAAAACACAAATGACTTATTTGTCATTATAAGTTAAAAGGTTGTGGCTGCTAGAGTCTAGATCTCTCTAGCCACTGTGCCTTCAGTTACTCTAGTTACTCTCAGTATTTGCTCTAGCCTGCATCCAGCGATGTGAATAGGAGAAACACTAAAAAGGTCAGCTACATGCAGCTCCAATGATGAGACTCAGAAAGCAGGGTCCTGGCTGGGTTTGGAGACTAAAAAATGATCTGCATGCATTGACCAGACCCTGGGTAATGCAATGATGGGTCTTTGGTTCTCTCATGAGAATCCAATTAAACCAAGTCAGCTATGCCTTAATGAGCACAACATCAAATTTGGGGAGGGTAAAGGGTGTAGAGGTGAAAGGCTGAGTAGGAACATTAAGGAAATGGATTTCATATTAGTTTAGTCAGAAAGGGAAATAAGTTTGACATTATATACAGCTGACAGGAGTTAGCCAATCAAGTGTTTTCAAAATTCAAACGTGATCCCACAACCAGTGACGCCTGCCCGTTAAAGCAATGTTATAGAGTTCTTTCAGATGACGTAGCATTCCATACAGCAACAACATCAGATCTATAGAAGCTACTATCTGTGCTGTTGTTATCATGGTGCATCAATGTAAGTCCTCAGGCATCAGCAGTTTACCAGACACCCAGTGTTTGACTTAACATGTGAGCTGTCAGATGATTTGTCCAGTCAAAATGTACATATTTTATCATCCCATAAGAAAGTCATTTATAAATGAAACCAAGTTGTGCTAGAGAAATTCAAAAGTATTCGTCCTCTTAGGAGCCTGAATGTGTTCATCAGATCAGGCATCCTGCCTATTAGATCCATCAAAAAACAAGCCAACCTCAAAGAACGAGCACCAACAAAGGTTTTGCGTGAATATAATATATATATACCTAAAAATCATATAAGAAAGGCATGATCTTGCCACATAATCATCAAATTGAAATGTTTTGTTTAGTATAAAAAGCAGTCCTGTGGTGGCTGTCTGTACATCCATGGTTACAGTGCAAACAGAAACTGCTAGCAGCTAAAGCTGCATGACTTTCCATGGTGCAGCTTCACCAAAATGTAAAGAAATGTATTTGAGCAAAGTTTATTTTTGACCTAGGAAATAATCGTTTGACAACGTTATCTTATCGTAGAGCAGTTAACTGCATTTCAGTTAAGAATATTTTGTCAAACTAAACAAACATGAAGATGTGCATCATCGCAATAGCGCAATAAAACAATAAAAAAAAACAAAAAAACAATGGCAATGACAAAATCCATTTTTTCTACTGTATAAATGCTGTTGACCATACAATGGCTCAGAATGTCCATCAACATGGTTCATGTATCCCTGTAACACTGACACTCCCCTCTATTCATTCATATACTGTGTAAGGTCAGTGGAAATACAGGCAATAAGTCAAACTATGTCAAATTATGTTAAAAAAAAAAGCTTTTTGTCAAAACCTGTCCTAGAACATGTATAGTAATACTGGCATGATCTAAATAACAATATAGGGTATGTCTATCTAACACAGCGGTTCTCAAACTTTTTCTGTCATGCCCCCCTTCAGAAGCCGAAAAAAGTCCCCCCCCACAATATTGGGGGAGCAACAAATAAAAAAGGAGCCCAGTTGAATTCGATTGAAATAAAAAGTGATTCAGATCAGCACGATAGCATCAGCAAACTCTTGTTTTTTAGTACCCTTCATAAATCATGTTCACCTTAGTTCCATTCCATATTTTTCCCCTGGTCCGTAACGCAGAGAGGTGAGACTGAAATGTAACAGTTATCTGGTGATTATTCGATGTAAGTCAGTGTAACTCTGTAACTCTATGGTTTATCAGTGAAGTGTATCAAAGTGTCTGCTTACAGTGAGAAACAGGGTGACAGCTGTCTCATATGAATGGGAGAAATTAGGATCTCCCTGCTGATGCAAATACGTGACTCAATGTGAGACATTATGAATGAGATGGATGAATGGAAATTGTGATTTTAATACAATTAATCATGCAGCATCCATCAAACACTGAAATCTTCTCCACATGTGCTGATGAAAATGACCTCTTTGAGTGTAAAAAGCATGAACAAAGTGACATTATGTCTTTGTGAGCTGGTTGCATGTTGTTCTCTGTCAGAAGGAGTGCTTTGCAGTCGTCACTTCTCTGTAGCTCATTCTCACCCCATAATGCTGTAGAGAAGAACTCTTACTAGATTGCACACACAGATTTTTCTACCACGAGTGAACTCAAAAGAATGTGAGCTGTACTCTGAGGTTTTGAAAGGAGGAAAATGAAAAAATAATCCCTTTTCAGATATTTTAGAAACAGTAGGATACAAAGCTGAGCACAGTTGATGTACATGTTATTTCCAGCTGAGCTGGGCATAGTATATACAAAATGACCTGTGTTAGCTTAAAGTGCTTACCAAACAACTATATACAAGATAAAAATTATACAAAATCTTGCAATTAAATGATACAACGGTTGTTTTTTAGCCTGAAGCACTCTGGTCTACTTTAGCTTGACAGCTTATACAAATTATTGGCACTGATTGCACTCTAAAACACATACCAACCCTGCAAGACGAAAGCATCCAACAACAGCGACAAAGGTGCCGCTAATGGTCATGAATACCCACAGGCAAAAACTTCAAACTTTCAAAAGGAACCATTTAGCTCTAAGCCAGTCAGTAGCCTCAACACATAAATCCACAGCTAAAAGCTTATTAAAACATGACTCCCAACTTCACTTTGAGATGATTGAGAGTGAGAAAAAGAAAAATTCAGATCTAGATCTTAGAATGTGCACATGCATCAGTCTGTCACCTAACCACATGATGGCTGGTGGTAGGAATTCACAAAAAGCTGATTCAAATACAGAATCTTAGAATTTTGAATGAAGCAGGCTTCTCCATGAAGGTACTAAAAGAAATCAGAATCATAGGGTGATTGCATAAGTTGATAGTATTTTACTCAATGTCATTGTCAATGTCATGACTGATCATATCATATCATATTACAAGATCAACTGTAAGTTCTGGTGAACAAGAACTGAAATTAATTGAGTTAATTTCTGAGTTGTACCAATCACCATAACTAGCACCAAGATGAAGATTAAATATAGTTATCATCAAGATCATCTGAATTTTCCTTCTGGGTTTAAATGTCATAGTTAATAGTATAATTTCAGAACACAAATATTTGTATTCAAGCACTCATTGTTGTCATCCAGCCAAGGCTCTCTTCATGGCTAGTATGCCGTAACTTTCCTTTCCCCCTATCCAGCTTGTATTTGGATTTGCAACTCCCCAGGGTCGCATACACATAATCATCAATACAATCATACCCTGTTTCTTTGCCGCCCTCCTTCCAGCTTTCATGCAGCGTGTGGGAACTGCCACCATACTTGTGTGGGAGGCAATTTTGTGGGTCATGAACAAGGAGCAGGAGAGAACAATGTATTATTTATAAGAACAAACTCAAGTGGCAGCAGTGTCTCTGCATCCAGCTCTCCAAGTTAAGATTACTGAGTCTCTTCCAGGCTGACTGACTGTTTGTAGATTATGGGCAAAAACAGGAAGGTAACATTGTCTGTTTAGACTATTCAGTAGGGCTGTATGGACTATGCATATCTTAATGATGCTAAATTCTACCTTGGTGTCTTCTCCCTCCTACTATCCAGTGTCTGTGTGTTTATGCATAGTGAGTGGAGATTTCTATGTGAATCAAACTGTACTGAGGGCAGCTGAAAGAGTCCACTGTAACTGAACAGCACACAAACAAAAGGTGTAAAGAGCGCCTTAAAGGAAAACTCCACCCACAGACACTGTGTCAATACAGGATTTGAACATAGAGATTCACTACATAAAAGGAACTGATAATATTGTGGCCAATGTGTTGTCTTGTGCAGGGTTTTAAGTATAAAACATTTCTTTTCTGTGCTGTTTTCCCTCCCTGCCTGAGGGTGGTGCTGTTTACGCTGCTGTGTCTTTCCCAGTGTGTTGATTTGCACATGGTGGCTGCCAATTGGACTGGAGACTGATGGCGCCTACTTTAAAATGGCACCAGCCGATGCTGCTCCTCCTTTTTCCTGGCTCCCAACCAGACCCTGCCGTGCCGTGCTATCCTGTCCTGTGTTGGCTGTGCTGTAAATTAGATTATACTAGTGCTAACATACTGTTTTGTATATAATGTAACTGACATTTAAAAGAGCAGTCGGGGTAAATATAGGGGGGAGAAGCCTTTTTGTTTGATCTCTTTTCTACTGTTTATGTTTTAGCAGGTAGGGAAGTTACCTGTATTTATTTTTGTTCTTTTGTTTTGGTAGGAAATTTAGGGTGTAATACAGGTTGTTTTGTTTGTTGTGTTGGCCATTTTCTCCCCGATGCTTATACTACCTTGAGTAATGAATAAATCAACCTCTTTTGCAGTGCATCTGTTGTGGCACTGGACATCCTTGGGAGTGGGGAAAGAGGGGAGTCATTTTTTGTTATCTCCTAGGCCAGGTGTAACACACTGTCACATCGTTATGTATCATCAATCACTCATGCTGAGTTAATTGCAGAATTATTTTGTGATGACTTATTGAACTGTTGTCATTTACTATACTGCTGTTCATAGCTCCATTCAGCCTGCTACTCAGGCTCAGTTGAATATATTGGATTTGCAGTGTCTGGCAGACTGCTGTTGACATGAGCATAAATTGATTGGTCCATGAGAATGTAAAGCTTCATCTTGATTAAGATGAGCTGTTCTTGGCACAGGTTTGACTTATGGATTATCATGTCATGAAGTGGACATAGAGAACCGTTTGTTTTTCTCTTTTGGAAAAATTTATTTTTTGGTGTCTAGACATACATTTAGCCAGGGATGGAAAGAGAGATGGAATGTTATACTCAAGTAAAAGTACTGTTACTTTAGAAAAATTTTGCTCAAGTAACTAAGTAACACTGACTGTTCTATTGGCTACATCAGCAGCAGAAGAAGAAAAACACCATGCTTGCTTTAACGTGTGTCCAACGAGTTCGTGAGTTAGCAACAAATATCATTTCACAAAGCCAAGTTTCTTTATTATAAATTAGACAACATTACAGTTAGCAACATCTTTCTTTTGTGTGAAGCGCTTTGAGTGGTCAGAAGACTAGAAAGGTGCTATACAAGTACAGTCCATTTACCATTTACCATCTTTTTTCATTTCCATGTGATGGCAGTGCCCGGTTGTAAGGTTAGTAGGCTGTTCTGTTTGCAATCTGTAAATTGGGCATAATCATTGCATGACTTTACTACACAAAACACAGATGTAGTGAACATGCCTTCATTAAGAATTTTTGTCCTCGGACCTTAAATCAGAGGTCTCAGCAACATCCCCAAGGCACAATGTCTTTCTAACCTGTCAATGAAAAATGAGGGTGATACAACTCTTGACTCAGGCATGTTGGCAGAAAAACAATACAACCGAGCCAACACTCAACAGCAGTCATACAATTCAAACTAATCTTGAAATTAGTTTTTATCATTTTTGCTCTAATAATCTGAATTTTTCATTTATATGGAGTTAATTGTAGGCTATTTGCGGTATTGTAGATGCCGCAAATACAACTGTAGATCAGTGTAAGACTTAGAAAATATATTTTTCAATTCAGTACATAGTAGTATTTTGATAGGTTGATGCAGGGTGGCTTGTCATATATTTATTTAGCATACATGCATGATGTTTGCTGTTTGTTAATGGCAGTTCCTGTCGATCTCTCTCTCTCCCTCTCGTGCCAGTTCTCCTGTGTGCAAGTCATTACACTGGCACTCTATGCGGACACGTGTATGCTCCTCTCTCTCTCTGTCCTCTCTTTGGGTGATGCAGATTCCAGATTGTGTCACCAACAGACATGTTGATTGGCTTGACATGATCTATCCATTGAGGAACACTGTGGGTCAGAGCCATTGATTGGCTTTATGTGTCCCAGCAACTTTCTTTATTAAAAGAAAAAATAAAGTATTTGCGGGGCCCTACACAATTGCGTATTCAGCGTATAGGGTGGCCGCCACTGATTATAATGATAACTACCAAAAACAGCACAAAATCGGTTGGCACACGCAGAGTTTCTCCTCACGACATGATGTCATCAAGCATTTCCTTCCTTTTTTTGCCTCCCCAGTGTTTAACCCAAGTCGGCAACAATGGGCCAGGGTAAAGAAAAAATGAACCCCTGTCATGGTTTGGGAGCTTGTGTATGGTTATTTCTTGTTTTGTTTTGAAATGCTCTTTTCTCCTCCCGAGTCTGGTAGTTCTACTTCCTGTCTTTGTTTCCATTTCCTGCCATTTTTGATTATCTGCCCCGCCCTGATTAGTTTCACCTGTGTCTCGTTATCTCCCCTCACCTGAGTGTATTTAATCTGTGTGCTTCCTTTGTTCTTTGTCAGTTCGTCTTTGTACCTATGTGTCAAGCGACCCAGCCCTTTCTAGTGTTTTTTGGATTTACATTTCATTTGACGAAGACTTAACGTACTGTACAGTGGACAATATTCAAATGCAATAAGCAAAACAGCGCCCCCCCAGTTTTTGCATTTACATATCACCACGCTCTTTTGGGGTCAACATGAAAATTGAAATTCAGTCAGTCTTCAGTGAGGACGCCACTTGTGTGAACATCTGCATTGCACATGTAGGCGAGAAGGTGGCTGGGCCTCCCTGACTACTGTACAGAAACACAACTTTATAACTTAACTAACTAACCACAAATGAGACAAGAATTATCACAAGATGGTGAAAGATTGTGAAAGGTGTCTGAATGATGACTGTGAGTAAATTAATTTAAGATATCAGATTTATGTTCTGTGCCAAATGTGTTATAAAACCTAGTGGGTTTATGAATTGTTAATTATGTTGACATGTCCTTGTTTGATTTATCTTGTAAAAAAAAGTTATTTGAAATGTTTGAAAAAAAAAAGAAATATGATAGACACTGGAGCAGTATTTTTCTGGGGGCTGGGCCTCACTGATTTATCTTGGCATCACCAGAGTAATTCCCAAATGTGTATTAGTCTGGAACCTCTCAGTTCATTTTCGACTTCCAAGGGGCGTTATCATTGGGCACAGACCAACTTGCCTCTGGATGCAATTGGAAAGACCTACAAACAATCAGAGCAACAAAACGTGCTAAGCAAATGGGGCGGTGTTCTGTGTTCAAGCAGGAAAAAAATGTTCACAAACTTCCTCAAATTACAGCTAAACAGTACACTAAAATGTGTTTCTGAAAACATTTGAGGCGGGAAATAGGCAATGCAGTAACATAATCTTGATTCATATTTGATCAGCACTGCCTAGTTTGACAGTATTGATCTGAGTTTCCTGAGACTGGTGCCTTCAGAATCAGAAATACTTTATTGATCCCCGAGGGGAAACTCTTTTGTTACAGCTGCTCACTATCACGTCAGTGCACACAGGAATAGAAGTTCTAAGCAAATCAAAATGTAATACACTATAATACAGCAAAGATAAATTAAGAACAAAGTGGATATAAGTATAAAATTTAAATAAGTGTAAAGTACAAAGTGGATTTACCAGTTGATGATAAGTATATACGGTATAATAATGCAATGTAATAATACAAGTAATAAGTAATAGTGCATGTACTGTCAAGTTAAGTGTAGCTTATTAAGATTATTATGAGACGGTGGATATTGCACAGCAGTAATAGAAGTATGAATAAATATCAACAAATTAAACTGAAAACAAAGTATATTGCACTGGAGTATTAAACAGAGAATATTGCACAATTATTTCAAGTATTACACTGATGTTAATGATCCAATGACCAGTTTATCAACTCAAGGTCATATAGACTGACACTTAGAGGGAGGAGTTAAAGAGTTTCATGACCACAGGCAGGAATGACTTCCTGTGGAGCTCTGTGGTGCATTTTAGGGTGATGAGTCTTCCGCTGAAGGTGCTCCTTTGTTTGACCAGCACGTCATGGAGTGGGTGGGAGACACTGTCCAAGATGGCATGTAGTTTGGCCAGCATCCTCCTCTCTGACACCACCGACAGAGAGTCCAGCTCCACCCCCACAATGTCACCGGCCTTACGGATCAGTTTGTTGAGCCTGTTAGCGTCCGCTACCCTCAGCCTGCTGCCCCAGCATGCAACAGCATACAGGATAGCACTGGCCACCACAGACTCATAAAACATCCTCAGCATTGTCTGGCAAATGTTGAAGGACCTCAGCCTCCTCAGAAAATAGAGGCGGCTCTGGCCCTTCCTGTACAGAGCTTGAGTGTTCTTAGCCCAGTCCAGTTTATTGTCCATATGTAGTCCAAGGTACTTGTAGTCCTCAACAATGTCCACACTGACCACCTGGATGGAAACCAGGGTCACTGGTGCCTTGCCCTTCGTAGGTCTACAACCAGCTCCTTACACTTTGTCGCATTGAGCTGCAGATGGTTCTGCTCACACCATGAGACAAAGTTACCCACCACAGCCCTGTACTCAGATTCATCACCACCGCTGATACATCCCACCACAGCAGTCAACAGAAAACTTCTGAAGGTGGCAGGACTCTGTGTGGTAGCTGAAGTCCGTGGTGTAGATGGTGAAAAGGAAGGGAGAGAGGACAGTCCCCTGAGGGGCCCCAGTGTTGCTGACCACCTCCGACACACTATGCTGCAGACGCACATGCTGTGGTCTGCCAGTCAGGTAGTCAACAATCCAGGACACGAGGGGGGCTCCACCTGCATCGCTGCCAGCTTCTCACCCAGCAGGGCTTGCCAGATGGTGTTGAAAGCACTGGAGAAGTCAAAAAACATGATCCTCACTGTGCTTGCTGGCTTGTCCAGGTGGGTGTACTCAACTCCCAGCCGGGGCTGGAAGGCGAACTGAAGGGGGTCCAGGAGGGGTCTGACCATGGGCCACAGCTGTTCCAGCACCAGTCTCTCCAGGGTCTTCATTATGTGGGAGGTCATTGCCACCGGTCTGTAGTCCTTGGAGCCACTGGGTCGCGGCGTCTTCGGCACAGGAACGAGGCAAGGTGTCTTCCACAGAATAGGGACCCTTTGAAGACTCAGGCTCAGGTTAGGGGCACAGGCTTTTAGCACCCCGGGGCAAACGCCATCGGGGCCGGCAGCCTTGTTTGAGTGGAGTTTCATCAGCTGTCCTCTCACCTGGTCAGTAGTCAGGCACACAGCAGAGGTTACAGGTGGGGGGGGGGGGGGAGTCATCAGTCATGAGCGGGCTGGTAGCCTGAGAGCCAGTTGAGGTGGGAGTAGGACTGTCTCAGGAAGATGGAGGAGGGTGGAGCAGTGGACAGAGGAGTCTGAGGGCTGACAGCAGCTGAGTTAGAGGGGGGATGAGCAGGAACCGGTGTGTCGAATCTGTTAAAGAACAGATTAAGTTCGTTGGCCCTGTCCAAGCTGGTTTCAGCTCCTCTGCTGCCAGTTGGCCTGAAGCCAGTGATGATCTTCATGCCACTCCAGACCTCTCTCATGTTGTTCTGCTGGAGTTTCTACTCCAGCTTCCTCCTGTACTTCCCCTTGGCCTTCCTGGTCTTCACCTTCAGGTCAGCCTGGATTGCCCTCACCTCCTCCCTATTACCATCAATAAAGGCCCTCCTCTTGGCATTCAGGATGTCTTTGATGTCCTTTGTTGCCATTGTTATTTGGATAACAATGGACCATCTTAGTTGGGACATTGCAGTCCACACAGAAGTTAATGTAGCCAGTGATGCACTCAGTGAGCCCACCAATGTCCTCTCCATGAGGCTCACAGAGTGCATCCCAATTTGTCATCTCAGAACATGCCTGCAGTATCTCATAGGCCTCCTCTGACTATCCTCACTGTCCTTGTGGTCGCAGGCTGCCTTTTAACCAGAGGCACATAGCAGGGTTTGAGGTGAACCAAGTTGTGGTCTGACCTACCCGGGGGGGGGGGGGAGCTGTATGCGTCCTTAACGTTAGCATACAGCAGGTCCAGTGTCATGTCCTCTATAGTAGGACAATTCATATACTGGGTTAAATTAGTCAGTGTTGTTGAAACACTGACATCGTTGAAGTCACCCGAGATTAATATGAGTGCACTCAGGTGTTGAGTCTGGAGATGTGCTATGGCGGTGTGAATGGCATTGCACGCTGATGCCGGGTTAGCAGAGGGGGGGATGTAAACAGCCACAACAATGGCATGTGAAAATTCACATGGCAGATAATATGGCCGGAGTCCTACAGCTAACAGTTCAATGTCAGGGCTACAGATACTCTGCTTGATAGTAACATGACCAGGGTTTCACCATCTGTTGTTGACCAGAACAGCAAGCCCGCCACTTTTTGCTCCCGGTGTGATCCCTGTCGGCCCGAACAGTCTGAAAGCCGTCGATGGAAACGTTATGATCTGGGATATCCTGGTGTAGCCATGTCTCTGAGAAGCACATCAAACTACACTCACGGAACTCCGTCTGACTCCGGGCTAACACCGTTAGCTCGTCCATTTTATTCGCCAGTGATCTCACGTTGCCCATTACGAGAGAAGGCAGACACAGCTTAAATCTCTTGTTCTTAAATCTCTTTTGTCTGCACCCCTCTCTCTTCCCTCGCCGCTTCGTTCCACCTCTGCATCCTCGGTGTGTCCTCCTCCAGATCTCAGTGGGGATATCGGTTGTTCTGGGCGCTATGCTGCTCGGCTTCAGCGCAATCAGCTGTTTCCTGGTGTAAACAATGCGGCCAAACAGCTGTTCTGCAGCGGTGCCCTGACCGAGTAGCAGGAGAGAGTTTCATGGCGAAAAAAAGTAACAAAACACTTTCTACTCACATTTTTATAAAGAGCATAGTTTAAATTATACTTACACACAAGTTACTCAAGTTTTGAAGAAAAAGGAAAGCTAAAAGTTGGAAAAAGTAAGACGACGAGGTGGAGCTGCGGCAACAGGCAGCATGCATGTTGGTGCTGCATCAACCAATCAGAGCAGCGAAAAGTGTGACATGTGACTTCGAATCTGGACCGGTAACACTGCAGACCGGATTCTCTGCAACAGACAGATAGATCTGCATTATATCCGCGCATCTCCTCTATGAAACGTCTGTATCCTCACACCATTTAGAATGACATTATATAGACTGACCTCTCAGCACCCCCAACTGTGAATGACTTCCAGCGTCCCTGCTTGTTACTGTACAAAAACACAACTTTATAACTTTATTCATATATATATTTATACCTACAACCCTCCGGCTGCTCTTCCTCAACTGTCTGTTATCTCGGTGAGTTTCCTGATGGATAGATAGCTTTACTTGTTGCTAAAGTAACTGCTAACTGCTACTTAGCTAGGTAGCTCAGTTAGCCATGCATCTAGCGGTCCTATTAGCTGACTCTGCCCAGACTGGGAGTGCAGAATCTGCTGGGAGCACTGGGGGAATGTTGGTGTTGTTTACACCGCTAGCACAGGAGCTTTGGACCGCCGGGTGGAGGAGTTTTTCAGGCCCAACAGGGAATACAGTACCGAGGTGATTTACACACTCCACCAATGCTCCAAGCTAATCCGTAGGTAGAACTTGTAAAAAAAAGTCACTGAAAGAGGAAGTGATGTCTTAACTGAAGAACCGCCTTGATGAGAGGACTGACAGATTTCATTTTCATGTTGACACCAAAAGAGCGTGGTGACATGTAAATGCAATAGACTGAGGCGCTGTTTCGCTTATTGCATTTGAATATTGTCCACTGTACAGCAGGTTAAGTCTTTGAAAATGAAATGTCAAGTCGTTTTCATTTTCAGATAGTTAGAAAATTGCATTTTCATTTTCATTTTGACTTAAATATTGCTAGCATCAATGGAAAATCAGGTCACATTGTTGATATTGCATTTTCATTTTCAAATTTGAATTACCATTTGAATATTGTCCACTGTACAGTGGGGTACGACTTTGAAAATTAAATGTCAAACAGCTTTTCCATTTTAATTTTAATATGGTCGTAGAACGTCTATACGAGTATGTGAAAATGAAAATGAAAATTGGATTATTTCAACAATAAATAAAAAGTGGACACGATGGAGGGTGCAACAAGCGTTATTAAGCCACATAAATTAAATAGCCTTCTTCTATCAACAGTAGAATAAAGCATCACCAAAGCAGACAACACAGAGATGTATAAACACTATATCCTCCACAGGGACTGCAGTCCACAATCACACATATATAAGCTAAGGAGAACTGTGTAGTGCGCGCACACACACACACACACACAATGCTACGTTGCCTGGCAACACAGTGGTTGTTGATGTCCTCCTCTGTACAGTGAACTTGTTGTTGAACTTACCTGTCGGAACATCATTCTGTGAGCTTTGTGCACCGCCAAGTCCTCTACAATCTGCTGTAGATTCAACTTCTGGGCTCATTCATTTTCAGTGCTTAGTATAAGCCAACCAGAAAACCTAGCAATTTCTTGGGTACTCATCACTTGGGTATAGACATCATTTACAATACAGTCTGAGCCTGTTGTTGATTGATTGATAAAATAAAAATAAAACAGGGGTACACTAACTCACTCACAGCAGGCTCCATCACGACCCTGCCAGTATGCGGATTCTGAGAACTAAAGCATTTGTCCTGTTGAGTAGTGGATGCCTGGCCTAACTGGGTGGCTGTTGGTTTGAAGGAAAAATCATTGGCTGTTGAGCTAACAACCAACTTTTGAGTTTACCAAAGAGCAAAAACAAAAAGTATTCCCACTTTGTGAAAATTGCCTGGTGACAACAACTAAAAGTCTACAATCCGAAATGTCAAGGTGTTCCTTTAAGTTGTTTTGACTCATCATCTAGTTTAGTCCCATTGTATATCTGAGCAGTGAAAGCAGTGAGCTAGCTCTTCAGAGATGCTTTCTGTCTTCCCTCCGTGCAGCCATGTATCAGACTTCTGCCTGCTCTCTCTGTTACACCACAGAGGCGGGAAGTTACCAGCAGTGCACGGCTGACAGTTTATGCTGACATGCCCGTCAGAGAGCAGCACTGGGGAACTGGCTGGATTTTCTGTATTAGAGGGCAGGAGAGTTGTGCTGTGAAAATCAATGAGCAAATGTTTGCTCTTCCCTCCATCCTCTGTTGAGTTTGTTCACTTGATAGGCCATGCTGTTTCTGTTTACACAGGATTACTTTTCATAGTTTATGGTATAACATCATCATAAGACACTTTAAGATGACCAGTTATATTTAGACATTTTCCATCTAGTGATATTACATTACATTTATTTAGCTGACACTTTTATCCAAAGAGTGCATTCAACACAGATACAGATACTGGGCTTTCAAGTTAATAATTAAAATCCAGGAATGAAAAAAGAGTCAGAGATGGCAAGAAACCAGAGGAGTCCGACGATTAAACAGGTTTCAAACAAAACTGAGTTAGAAAAATTTATTTGGAAGAGAAAATAAAGCTAGACAGTAAGATTCATACCCAAACCGTCCATCACAGTTTACAGATCTACTTCCTGCTTTGATCTACTGTACTTACTGTAGTTGTGTATGTATACAGTTTTCCTGTCTAATGAGAGATCTTTACTGATATTTTGAATGTGGTCACTTTCGGTATTAACCTGCAAATAAAGTGGTTTAGGTAATCTAGATAAACTGTTGGCTTGTTTACAACCTGTCTGATTATTGTTTTCATCCTGTTCCCAGATCTCACTTATTTACTGAGGACACCAGTTATGCTATCCAACCAAAAATACTGCTGTAAGCATTGTTTATAGAGTTTCCCCTCGGGGATCAAAAAAGTATTTCTGATTCTGTTTCTGATCTTGCGATAGCTTAATGACCACTGTTTGTATGAATCACTTTCTGTTAAATTAAATCAGTCTTTCCTTTCTCTACTTTGAATGAAGCAAACAAACGGGTTGATGCTGCTTTTTGAATGGAGTACAAGGCAACATTGGGGGCATTTTAGTCTGCCTGTATTAGCATTTAGGCTACGACCTCTATTTTATTCCTGTTAGAGGCTAACTTTATTGACCTCTGTATAACTAAATAGATTCTCTTTTCCATGGAAGCCTGTCTTGCTATTGAAGAACTTTGCATGAACAGCTCTCCACTCCTCAGGGGAAGGCTAGTAAGATAACTGTGAAAGGCACTGCAGTGTTTCTACCTTGGGTGTCCAGAAGTAGGGAGCCAGATTGTATATATGTCACTTTGACTGATCAGAAGTTGATTTGCATGGCTACTCCCTCTCCACTGCACAGCCTAATGAGTCTCTGTGAGGAGAAGACACTTTGTGTGAAACTGTTGTCACTTGTCATTGTGAATTGCCTCTGAAACACAGCTTTATTCTGCCTCACACAACATTTGACTGCCTGGCTGCATGCCTAGACACCATTAAATTCTTGAGCCCAAATGAGAAACAGGCCTGTAAGACAAGTGTGCTGTGGTGGGTGACAATGAGATGTGAAAGAATTGCTGTAAACTCAGGAGTTGAGGAATAGTTTTGTTGAAGAATTGTTGTGACCTAGGAATAGTATTTAGGCCCAGTCATTTTTGGGATGTCCTCTACCACGTCATTTTCCACCTGCTTACCCTTCATCTAAGGTAGACTGACATCTGTTAGACTCTATCTACTGGCATGCAAAGATTTTGTTAAAAAGATAGTAATAGTAGTAGTAGATAGTGACTTCAAAGCACTAGTCTGTGTCATGGAAAACAAATTCAGCAATTAAAGGTGAGTTTCTAGTCACTTACCACAGAATGAGTATTTTTGGCCCCAAAAACTATTAAAACACATCAGTGAGCCGCACTATTGCACTGGATGACATGTTGCTTCATCACCATGAACACACACGCTGTAGTTTATTCTGACTCAGCCCCACACACACCGTCCTGCTGCCCCAAACACTCACTACAGCACCACATGTGGATTCATCCACCGCTGAAAATAGTCCCCAACAAATGCACTATTTCCTCCTGCCAGGCAGGAAGTGTGACTCAGTTGCATGAACTGATCTTAGTCAGTCCTATCCAGTCACATGATTTGCCAAAATTGTTATTCGTGGCCGGCCACGACAGGGATTAGGGTACATTTTGCTCAGCTGTGTTAGTCTAAAACACCTGCAGTAAAACCTGCCTAACTCTGCTAAATCAACCAACTATTACATCATTATCAGTGAGTTTTAGTTGCCATGATGGTGCAAATGCTGTTTCACAGGGTTTGTCAACTGGTCAACAATTAAATTCTGGAGAAAAAGGGTTAGGGTTAGTACTAGATACTTGTGTATGTTATTAACTAGCATGCAAATGGTCAATTTTAGATATGAATTGACTTTGGCACAAACTTTTGTGTATTAGCAGCTTCAGTCTGAAAATCACAATGCCAGACTTCATATCCATGAGCATGGGATGTGAGAAAATCAGTATGAAGTGACAAGGTTTCACTGTGACTGGCATGGAGAATGACAAGCAGCGGTACGAGGCAGTTAGTGTAGTATGTAAGCCGCATAATGTGCTGTGTGAATGGATTCCCTGGCTGGTGTCAGGGAGCCATCAGAGTGGAGGAGGCTGTGCTGCCACAGGCCTCTGCAGCATGTGTTGAAAAGCAGCATATCCTGTTTACTGTGGCATCATTTACCAGAGTAATTGAATGAAGAAAACTCTCTGCTCCTTGGAGCTAAACCACCCATGAAGAGATGAGCTGCTGACCAATACACTTTATTCCTCCAATTATTCAGTAGCACGGAGTATGTTGGATATACAGTACAAGGCTGGTCTGAGAAATACATTGTGAGTTGATGGGATTCCAGAGTATTCAAACATGTAACCAGGTTACCATGCTAAGGGAACCCCACAGTCTGTTTGTTTCAAACATAGATGAGATTTTAGATTTTTCTTCTTTAAAAAAGATGAAGGAAACTCAAAATTGTGAATTTGTAACCGAATAGGTGTAAATTATGAGGTGTCATACTTATCATCAGTTGCTGTTAATTGCACTAATGTTGTTTAATTACTTCATGTTCTTCTATATTTCCTGGTTTGGAGTTTGGGTTTTAAAACTGTTTGGCAGTGTTTCTGTGATTGACAGTCATTAGTCTAATTAGTGATGAGAGTGTTGTGTTGTGAAGTGCTGAATAGCTCAATGACTATAACAGGACAAGCTTGTACATTTGGCAGATATTTCACAATTATAATATCAAGGAGCTTATTGCAAGTATCAAAGGAAAACATTATTTGTGTGCAGCAATCAATTATGGCCAGATGGCCAATTATGGATATGGTGATTTTCCCCCCTGAAGTATGAAATTGCAGCAATATATATTTCATACCTGCATGTTCCACTGTGACCACTGTAGCTTGTAACCCCAAACTATGGGGAACGCAACTCAAAAGAACACAAATAGATGCAAATAGACAACACACAAGCAAATGAAGAAAACAGCTTCATCAATTTGACAACAGACGAAGTGCAGAAATGCTGCGAGTCGCACAGAACACAGAAATGAGTTACGAAACAACACGTTTCCAGGGGACACTAAAAGTGATGAACACAGCCAGACACACCTGGGACACAATACTTGTTGCCATGGTTTGTGGCTCATGAAGTTACTTAATACAACTATTCGTTAGTGGTGTCAGTGTCTCTATGTTTGGTTGTGATTTCTGTATTAAGGGGTCCAAACTCGAGTGGGCTGGGCACCACGAATGCACGAAACCAGCGGAGTTTTATTTATATATTTAATTTTTCCATTGGTAAACGTGGTACTGCAGCTTACACCTTAAGAGTTGTGCAAGAGAAATTCACAGGGGCGTTATAAATCCATGCACACACTTCAGACACCATAAATGACACGTCAATGGCACTATAATCAACGTAAACGCGTTTTGGCCAGGAACCATCTCGTGATATAGGCTATGCCCATTTCCGCCTATAATTTTTCCTCCTCCTAGGCAGTGAGTCCGATCTGCATGAACTTTTGCACGTGGAATCTATGGACCCTCAAATTATTAAGAAATTTTGATACTCCAAAAAATGTGTACGTTATAAAGGAACAACTTCCTATAGGTAGCATTGAAACAGGAAGTGATGTCATATCTCCAGATAGGTTTGTCCGATTAACATGAAACTAGGGCGAGTACTTTCCCACGCCCCATTGAGGCTCTGTCCAAAATCTGGCACCAATTGGCCACTAGGTGGCGCTACAAATGTAAAAGTTTATATCTCGCAATTGACTGCATGGATTCGTACGAAATTCGGTTTGCATGCTCTAGGGTCATGACTCAGCTGATGCATAAAATTTGGTAATGACTGATCAAAGTGGGCGTGGCTTATTACAACAAATGTAAATTTCTGGACATTTTACATTCCAAACTTCAAAAACAGAGCTGACATTTTTTCAGCACATCCACTGATGTGTGACAAAAGTTTGCCTCACTGCAACCTATGGTCAGTTCAGAAGTCCATCACTCTATATTTTTCAAAATATGAAAAAATTAATTAACATCTATATCTACACATAGGTCTGTCCATTTATCATGAAACTTGGCTCAGTATTTTGTTATGCCTCACTGAGACTCTGTGTAAAATTTGGTGCCAGTCGGCCAGTAGGTGGCAGTGTTGTTGCAAAATACTGAAATATGCGAACATACTTTTTCGAACTCCTCCTAGGCAGTGAGTCCGATCTGCACAAAACTTTGCACGTAGAATCTATGGACCCTCATGATCAAAAGTTATAAAAAAATTTTTGATACTCCTCTGTAGAAAAATGTCAGTGTCAGTTTTGAACATATGGCAGTGGCTTTAAAATCTTGAATGACAAGATTTTCCAAAGATGTCACTCCACTTAAGGCTACATATGCTTGGCCAGACGAGAAAATGTTTTTCAATGACACCACTGCCAAGTTAAGCCTTGCACTTTATGTATTGTGCAAACCCAGGCTAGACGTAATGGAAATTGATGTCTAACTCCACCACTGCTTGTCACTTTGTCCTCGTCAGCACCTCTTATGGTTGCAATTTCAAGTCCTGGTACTAAACATGGAAATTTAACCTTAAGTTTTCTGCCAATCTTTTTATCATCAAAATTGATCAATAAATCGTTTTTGGGAATTTGTTGTTTCCATCAAATTTCACAGTACAAACAATGCCAAACACTCCATTAACAAGACCATCTGTAACATCTTTAATTTTGATAAGCATACCGTGAGCCTTCGGACCAACACTTAGCAATCTATCCAAATGTATGTATCATAGGTATGTAAGCTGTTCTTATGTGCAAATCGCTCCGTTTGAGGGTTTTTATCAAAATCTTGAGGTTGAATTTGCACAATATCTGAACATACCTTGTGCAACATATTGAAATTATGTGTTTGCACTTCACTGTTTGTTACAAAAATGTGAAAGTCCTCTGTGTCTTCTCCCCTGCCTGTCTCACATTGTTTTAATAACACTTCATCCTGCTCTTTAAGTTTTTCCCCTTTGGTATTTTTCTGGAGTCGATTTAGTGTCAAACTCTTGGTCTTCTTGCCGCACTATTTCTGTCAACTCAACAATTTGCCCATAGGTTGGTCCCTATTTGCTCTGTGTAAAGTGACCTTCTGTTAACTAATCTCCAACAGCTATAACAGAAACATTGCCAAAGGGAGAAAAACCAGCGCATTGTTTAATTTGTTGTAGTCTGCCATGGACATGTAAATGGACTGTACTTGTTTAGCACCTTTCTAGTCTTCTGATTACTAAAGTGCTTCACACACTACATATCACATTTATCCCATTCACACACATTCATACACTGATGGCAGGTGCCAACTGCTCAGGAGCAACTTGGGGTTCAGTGTCTTGCCCAAGACAAGTGTCTTGACACTTTGACATGTGGGCTGGGGGAAGCCTGGATCGATGAAAATGAAACACATTTTGTCTATAACTTTAATTGTTCAAGACTAAATAAGCAACAAAGTTTGATCAGATTTGGTTGGCAGTGCTGTCAACAAACTAATAACCCACCAACTGTCATATATACTGTATATTCAAATGTTGCTAAAACAACTGAGCCTTGCCCACTTCAAACCCATGAGAAAAGTACAAAAACACAAATACAGAAATTACTAATGTGAAATTACCAAAACGGTTCTAACTTTGGAAGAAAATGTCCATGTTGGAGTCCATCCTTCATAGTAACAAGCTGACTGAGAAAATAGGTTTTCGCGTGTCCCTCGAATGCACACACATTAAAATACATGGGGTTGTTGAAATTATTAGGTGTATATGACACATAAACCTGTCTCGGTCCTCAAGTTATTGATACTCATCAGTATTCAGCACAAACAAACTTTCCATTTAGTCTCTTGTTAGGTTGAACTTGGTGAAGCTTCTCTGTTGTATTTTTAGTTCTGGTCCTTAAAGGATCATCTGGCTCAAACATACTGTTTTTAACTGTGAGGTTCCTCTGTTGCTGTAACATAATGCTATGTTTGTATTACCATAGCAACCCACGGCACATTGCTTTGCTGTTCCCAATTTTGTTCACATCTAATAGAAATGTCCATACTACCCTGGGACCTGGATTTCTATGGGAAGTCACAATAAAAACTGATCTTTTGTATCTTTTATTTGATGATATGTGTAATCATAGAACATCACATGTATGCATATATGTAGATAAGGAAAACACACAATTCTTAATCAAGTTTTTTGTATCTTTCATGAAAACATGTAATGTATAAACAACTTTGTGATTTCACTCTCAGTTTACCCATATTGATGTTTCATACACATAACAGGGATTATCTACACATTGCAAAATAATTACATGCTTCTGTAATTTTATTGATGGAAGTAGACCCATTACTGAATGCAATCTATTCACATTTTTTTTAATTGTCAGGCAAGCAAATAAAAGCCTTCCCTTGCAGTAAATTAACCTCAATGTATTATTCACTTTCAGTTTTGTGAAGTGAACTGCCAGGTTTTTGCTTACTACTTCTTTCTTTCTTTTTTATAAAAGCAGAAACATGACCAAAGCAGCATAGAAGTTGAAGGGGTTAAATATGTATTCAATTATCAACATTTTCCAGGTAATGGTATTTGCAGAAGTGAATTGCACTGACCCAAACACAGTCCCTGCTGCATTTCTGTACTTTTACATACTTTACCACTTTAATGGTTTGTCAAGTTATAGTTATGTGCCATCATTCTCAATAAATACATGTAAAATGAGTATAAAACAATTGAAGTGACCTTTCCATTATTAATGAGGACAAACTGGGTTGACTCCAGTCCATTTAATGATTTCTTGCTCCACATTGCCTCTTAATTTTGTTTCTGTATGCTGAATATGGTTTCTAGTCCAGTTTACTGTTGCAGTTTGGCTGCTGTCTGGCCTTCAGCATATGGCTGAAGTTGTTTAAGGAGTCTGTAATGGGCAGAGAGTAATGGCTTGGAGATGGTGATGTTAGATCTAACAGTGGCGTGGCGAGGGAAACATTTTAAGGAAGCCAAGGAAGACAGGCCCTCTAAAAAATAAGGCAGAACATGTGACATGACATCCCTGCTGGTGGTATCTTTCAAGCAAAATTAACCAGGCCCATACAGGCCCTGATACAGAAGAGAAGGTGATTTTAGTAATACTAATACAGTACTTTTACATTGGTACCAATCTGCTGCTGAAATCACTTACATTTTGTCAGTAGCCTGCGATTTAACTGTCAGAGCAGGCTAAACTGTAATTTCCGCTCTACAGATGCAGCCATCTAGAATTGCCGGCTGGTTCGTGACAGGGCCCATGCAGATCCGTAGCGGATCCCCTGCTGGGTCCTTGGCTGTAATGAGATCCACCCTCAATAACGTAGTGAACGCAGCCCCGACTCGTAACGCCCCTAAAGCACCATGTGTGGAAACCAGTTGCAATGCTTTATCTATCCACCAGGAGGAGCAGTGATTATAGAACCAGAAATGGTTTACTACCATCAGACTGCTGTGACCATTTTACTTCAAGTTTGCCGCTGGGCATTTTCATTGAGCCTGTGCGCCTGAAATCAGCTGTTCTTATCATCATTTGATGTGTATGAGGGAGTGTGCTTCCCACACAGATCATACTTTTAGTGAAGCGCTTGTTATTATCATATCATAAGATAATTAATTTTTTTCAAATTTAGAGAGGATGCGAGACGGCTGAAAGAGACACTTCTAGTTACTGATTATGCCTTATATTCTGTATCATGAAAGTGCCAAGAGATGCGTTATTCAACAGAACTGCATGAAAAATGAAAGCAATACCAGTGGGAAATTAATTATATAAAGTAAGAAATAACTGTGTGCCACGTTGTGTGTGACTGTGTGCGCGGCACTCATCTGTGTAGCTGACTTTATCTGCAGTGGTACAGCAACACTTTCTCCCCAGGCGAAGTTTATTGTGGTTACTGTTTAAATTAGTGTTTCTCAACCGGGGCAGTCTCGCCCCCCAGGATGCGTTTAGAGAACATCAGGGGGCGCTGAAAGCTATTTTTTTTAGATGAGTTTAGTTGAAGTGTTCTTGGGGGGCGTTTGTTTATTCCAAAGATTCACCACAAGAAGAGTTGAAACTTGCAACTAGCCTACTTGCAAAAGAATGTGGTCTGCAACATTCTAAAACCTGAAAGATTCCACTGATACAACTAGACAAGACTTCAGTGTTTCTGTCAGCTTTCTGTAGCGCAGCTCCATGCTGCCTTTATGGGAACGGGAGTTATCATCTATACAATTTCACCAACATGGCGTTTACTGTGCCAACTCAGGAAAATGGATGCTATCTTCCTTGGTATTCCCCATGGAGGAAATTAAGAGTTTCTCCCTCTTGAAAGCATTCATTTCTCCTGAGGATACACCATGAACGCTGTGTTATCGCTGTGGTTACAAATTTTCAAGAGGGATATTCCGCTCTCTGACTTCCCATGAAAGCAACTTAGCGTCTCGCATCCAGACACTATAACACTATTCAATTCAAGTGGCTTTACTGGCATGACTGCATACAATACAACGTTACCAAAGAATATTAACAAACTATTGGTGCTAATGTTGTGGTGGATCACTGTAGAACAATAGAAATGCAGGAAATGCTATGCAGAATGCTATGTAAAAACACAAATAACACAGCTTTGAAAAGAAAATATTCAAATGCAGTAACATTTAAATGGTCAGCACTCACCCTCATGGCTGTCAGGCTTTAGTTGAGACTTACTTTGACAAGACTTGAGATTTTACTCAAACTTGTTTCCATTGAGTTGAGCCATAATCTGGATTTGTTTTCAATTGCCTTTACACATTAATTGAACTTGTCTCAACTGAGTTGAGCCTTGACTTAGACATATCTCAGTTGACTTAGGACTTTACATGAACTTGTCCCTATTGACTTGAGACTTGACTTGGACTTGTCTCAATAGAGTTGAGATGTGACCCAAAAGACAGGCAAGTAGGCAATATTATTTGATTATAATTTCAGTTGAAATACCAAATTTGGACCATTGCATATCATAACAATATTTAATTGAAGGGTTCTTTAAAAAAAAAAGTGTCTGTGGGCACCCGCCCCTTTGTATTTAGTTTTTTTAGACATTGTACCTGGTCTGAATCAAACAACCGATCAGGCTTAGCTAGCGTGTAACTAGCCAATCACAGCGACCCTGTCCAAACAAGTTCCTCTGGTTTCTACGTGTCTTGGTTCCTCCCTTCCAGAGCCATGTCTTCAATTAAATATTGTTAGTGATGCAATGGTCAAAATTAGATATTTCAACTGAAATTCTAATGAAATAATATTGCCTACTTCAGCTTTAAATAGCAGCCCTGGAACAAGATAATTAGTGTTGGGATAGAGGGTGTGCATGATTTCTGAGTTAAACTGCATTGAGTTTAAGAACTACCACTTGGCAGTATAATGCACCAATAAATGGTTATAGAAAGATGTTTACGATTCTTGTGTTATAATCATCTCATATTTGTCAATTAAACAGAAAACGTTTCATGAAACCGAACTCCATCTTAAATAATCCTGTCATTCATCAACAAAATAATTTACCTTTCTCTACGAAAGGAAAGCCTTGAACCTCGAGCATTTGGCTACATCATAATTCCCATAGAAAGCATGTGTGGAGAGCCAGCTTGTGTCTCCTGTTAGCTGCTGCTTCACTCTGCCTAACTAATTGACTTCTAACTAAACAACCTCCCCTATGTGGCTCCAGCCATGCATGTTCTATAGCTGTTTTGTGGATCTCTGCTTACCGTAGGGGTGCTGGATAACTTTGTTTGTGTGCCAGTCAATGTTAAATCTCTCACCTCCTCCAGATGACATGACAGACTGGCTGTCCCAGCATTGAGAGTTACATGATGTATGTGATTTTCAGCAGATACTTTGTTTGTTTCTGACCATTTTGATAATTTTGTTCATGTTTTCCTGGTAGATCACTGGCTTCACAACCATATGCCAACACTTTAGTGTACACTATGTTGGGTAATAGAAGGCTCCATGTAAACTCATAAGAGAACTAATAAGAACTAATTCAGAAGTGCTAAAGATGTAACTCTTCTATTGGCGACTAGATGCTGGAAAGAAGGAAACTCGTCGAGCAGGAACACGGGGGCAGCAGGTGGCCCACAACCACAGATCCAGTCTCTACAGCTCCAGAGGCAGAGGTACCTGCTGAAAGAAGGAGAGAGGAGAGAAACGACAAAGCACAAAACTACGGAAGAGAGAAGATGTCGAGTTAGTAACATGCAGTAATGAGATAAAAATGCATACAGATGGAGAGGGGGAGAGGAGAGAGGAAAGAGGTGCATCATGGGAAGTCTCCTGGCACTCTAGGCCTATAGCAGCATAACTAAGGGGTGTTCAGGACTCACCCAAGCCAGCCCTAACTATAAGCTTTATTAAAGAGGAAAGTCTTCAGCCTACTCTTAAATGTGGTGATGGTGTCTGCCTCCTGAACCCAAACTGGGATCTTAATTCCACAGAAGAGAAGCTTGATAACTGAAGGCTCTGGCTCCCATTCTACTTTTGGAGACTCTAGGAACCACAAGTAACCCTGCACTCTGGGAGCGCAGTGTTCTAGTCGGGTAATACGGTATTATGAGCTCTTTAAGATACGATGGTGCCTGACCATTAAGAGCTTTGTAGGTGAGGAGAAGGATTTTAAATTCTATTCTGGATTTTACAGGAAGCCAGTGCAGAGAAGCTAATATTGGAGAAATATGATCTCTTTTCCGAGTCAGTACACGTGCCGCAGCATTCTGGATCAACTGGAGAGTCTTAAGGGACTTATTCGGGCAGCCTGATAATAAGGAATTGCAATAGTCCAATCTAGAAGTAACAAATGCATAGACTTGTTTTTCTGCATCATTTTAAGAAAGGATGTGTCTGATTTTTGCAATGTTACGTAGGTGAAAGAAGGCAGTCCTTGAAGTTTGCTTCATGTGGGAGTTAAAGGATAATTCCTGATCAAAGATAACTCTGAGGTTCCTTACGGTGGTGCTGGAGACCAGGGCAATGCCATCTAGAGCAACTATGTCTTTAGATAATGTGTCTCTGAGGTGTTTGGGGTAAGAAACATGTTAAACAGAGTTTAACATCAGAAAATTGCAGGTCATCCAGGTTTTTATGTCCTTAAGGCATGCTTGAAGTTTAGCTAACTGGTTAGTTTCATCTGGCTTGATCGATAGATATAATTGGGTATCATCCGCATAACAATATAAGTTTATGGAGTGTTTCCTAATAATATTGCCTAAAGGAAGCATATATAAGGTGAATAGAATCGGTCCAAGCACAGAATCTCGTGGAACTTGTCGAACGTGACTAACTTTTTGGCGTGCACAAAGGACTCACCGCTAACATGTACAAACTGAGATTGATCTGATAGATAGGATTTAAACCAGCTTAGTGCGGTTCCTTTAATGCCAATTGAATGTTCCAGTCTCTGTAATAGGATGTGATGGTCAATGGTGTCGAATGCAGCACTAAGATCTAACAAGACAAGTACAGAGACAAGTCCATTGTCTGATGCAATTAAAAGGTCATTTGTAATTTTCACCGGTGCTGTCTCTGTGCTATGATGCACTATAAATCCTGACTGAAAATCCTTAAATAAACAATTATTATTTAGAAAGTCACACAACTGATTGGCGACTGCTTTCACAAGGATCTCAGAGAGAAAGGGAAGATTAGATATAGGTCTATAGTTGGCTAAAACCCCTGGATCAGGAGTGGGTTTTTTAAGAAGAGGTTTAATTACAGCTACTTTAAAGGACTGTGGTGCATAGCCTGTTAATAAAGACAGATTGATCATATCCAGTAAAGAAGTGCTAACTAAGGGTAAAACGTCTTTAAGCAGCCTAGTTGGAATGGGGTCGAAGTTAGTTGAAGAAGGTCGATAGGAGCAAAGCAGTCAAAATATATATCGGGTTTTACAGTTGTTTCTAAGGTTCCTGTTTTTGAAGATAAATCAGTAATGGTTGAGGGCAGGATTGTGATGAATTTTTTCTCTAATAGTTAAAATTTTATTATTAAAGAATCTCATGAAGTCATTACTACTGAGGGCTATAGAAATACATGGCTCAATAGAGCTGTGATTCTCTGTCAGCCTGGCTACAATGCTGAAAAGAAACCTGGGGTTGTTTTTATTTTCCTCTATTAATGATGAGTAGTAGGCTGCTCATTGACAACTTTCTTGAGGTCAGTCAAGTCAAGTCTCCCAATGGTTTTTGAGCTAGATTTGGGGTAATGGAAAATGTTTCTACTGAGTAAATGATTTCCCACTGTCTGCATGGTACATTTTGACAACAAGCAAATAACAGGCAGAAACCTGGGTCACTTTCAGTGCAGCCAAAATGTAATAGTTGCATTCATTCAATCATCAAATCATGCAAAATGTGTTCCACAGTGTACTAATGGCTGTTTGGAACATTGCAGTGTTTCTCTTAATCACTGCTGTGTTACTTTAGGTTTTCATCATGGATGTATTGATTTTTTGCTGCCAGCACACACATACTGTACACCAAATGAAAGCAGAGGATACAAACCATTGTGCACTGGTAGGAGGAAATTGTTCAAACAGCCTTGAAACATTGTTGCAAACCACAGCAAAATTGTATTGTATATACGGTATCTATTGAGCTAGCTGGCCAACTATCTTTTGAGGATTGGTTACAAAAAGGGGAGTGACTTCAGTAGTGGAAGTGGTTATAAAAGATCAAGCAATGTTTCTCACACATAGACTTTACTTGGTCGGGCCGCCCATGTATATTAACGGCGCCATCCGCGATCGATTAACTAGTGGACTATCTCCCCTCGCTCTACCCCTCCCGTGCGGTCTACTGACAATTGCACATGCTCTGCAGAGACTCCGTTTATGCTGTTGTTTAGTAAAAGCTTGTAAGTGCACCTGTTGGTGCTGATGTCATTCGGTACCACATTGGTTTTGATTGTTTAGATAAGCTACGTCATTATCAACAAGCCTCCTCCACACGCGGCTCACCTGCTGCTGTCAAAACGGAATCACAGGTGAAAAAGTCCAGAACGCGAGTTGTGTTTTTTGGGCGATTTTATAAAACACAGTGCTGACAAAGAAAGTCAACACATACAGGGAGAAAGAGAAACAGAAAAAGGCATACATACATATGTGTGTGTGTATATATATATATATATATATATATATATATATATATATATATACACTGTATATGCCCCTTCCTGATTTCTTTTATTTTTAAATGTTTCAGATCATCAAAAATTTTTAAATATTTAGTGAAAGATAACACAAGTAAACACAAAATGCAGTTTTTAATTGAAGGTTGCTATTATTAATGGAAAACAAAATCCAAACCTTCATGGCCCTGTGTGAAAAAGTGATTGCCCGCTAAACCTAATAACTGGTTGGGCCACCCTTAACAGCAACAACTGCAATCAAGCATTTGCAATAACTTGCAATGAGTCTTTTACAGCGCTGTGGAGAAATTTTGGCAAAAGTTGAACATTTTGGAAGGTGTGTGTCCCATTACATCTGGCGTAAAAGTAACACCGCATTTCAGAAAAAGAACATCATACCAACAGTAAAATATGGTGGTGGTAGTGTGATGGTCTGGGGCTGTTTTGCTGCTTCAGGACCACTTTTTCACACCACGGTATATATATATACAAATATATAGTAATATCGTTATCACAGATATACCCTGAAATATTGGTATTATTTCTTCTTGAACTCCTGTATTTTTTCTTAATAACTTGACAATTTGAAGGTCTATTTTTTGAGCAATCATTCCAGTCATTGTGAATCAGTCATTTCCATCAGGTCATTTGCATCTTTTATTTCATTAAGCAAGAGGTCCAATACAATATTCAATACAAAGGACAATAAAAAACAAAATGATACTCATTTCCTATTTCCCCCAGATCACACACTGGACAAATATTCAATTTTCTTCTTCCAAAGCAGCGTACAACCCGAATCAATATCAAGTAGCAGTATCACAATTCTTATTTGGGCTGGTATACACTTTGAGCACAAATAGACCTTTTTCCTTTGATAGACTAATAAAAAAACAAATTTTCCGTAAAATAACCATATCATTTCACAATAAGTACACAGTTTTGGTTTAGATCTCATTTGTATGTATGTACTTATTCTTGGGAAAACACAGTCTTCCTTACAGATATAATATAAATCTTCTCCACTTAAGGAACTGTACTTCAAACCTGTATCTATAAACATACCCTTTATCAAAGGCCAGTTTTGTTATTTATCCCATTTAGATACTTTTTTGGCTTATCTATCGTCCATATTAGTTAATCTATTTCATAGCCTGGCGATACAAACCTTCCATCAAAATCAATCCTTATTATTGTTCAAAGTTGGAGCACATCTATGTACACCCAAGAAATATCTGTCCCATTTATAAACAGCTTCACTCCCGGGGTAACGCCCAGTGCCCCCAAACCCCAGCCACATAATGAAGAATTGGCCAAAACACAAGCCTCATAAAGTTTGATGTAAATAGGATCTATAACATGTTTTTTGATTGTGGGGAACTGTCACAATCACAAAAACTACCAAGAACTATCAAAATCAATTGTAACTGTGGAATCATAACGTGACATTTCATTGCCCACACTGTTGCCAAAAGCAGCTGATGAAAGCAGATGAAAACAACACTAAACAAAATGGGACCCAGAGATGCAGGGTAAACTGGCAGCAGATTAACAGAAACTAAATGTGAAAAGTTTGAATTTTTCTCCTTAAAGTGGTTCTTAAATGCCTGTAGTCCTTGACTAGGTACAGCCATTACATAAAGTGCTTTCACACACATTTGAGTTCAAAGGTCAAGGTAGTTGTATCCTCTGTAAGTGTTGTGAACACATCCAGAGGGGTTAGCCATTAGCCGTCAATCAAGCAGCTTGCAGGAGCTGATCCATTAGCTGTGTTTTGTTCATGTATTATATATATATATATATATATATATATATATATATATATGTATGATATCTCTAATCTTCTCACCGTTCATATAATCTTTGCACCTCAGTATGTGTCACTATAAATTTGATGGCGGGTTTTGCTGATGTATTTGGTTGTTATATTTGCAAGTTGTTGACAGGGATGTGAGTGTGTTGTGAGTCACAACTGACTTTGAATGGAATCTTTGGTGGCAAAACATTCAGCAGCAGGCCATCCACCAAATTCAGTATAGACAACTTTGCAACAAAGATGGAAAAGATGCTCTGATAATGACAAGAATGGTTGAGTCTGTAACCACAAGTTCCCTCTCTGACCTGCACTTTTCAGTGGAGATTAATCTTCTACTTACTTTTGAGTCCAAGCAGTTGTAGTAAAAATTACTACAATGCATAGTCATTTCATGATTAAGTGATTTAAAGATAGTGTTTCTCTACACTGGGTTGAAAGATTCTTTAAGTCCTACTTTTCCAATTTTCTTCTCATCATATATGTCGATCCTTGTGGAATATATGTGAGAGGTAAAATGGACATATTTCTAAGAAGTAATTCCAAGAGAAACAGCAAACACAGGGAAAAATGCAGAGAAGAATGCAAGTGAGAGACAACTCACAGCTGCCAGTGAAGTGAGGCGAGTGCACCAGCATGTTTTACATGAGTGTCAAGCCTCAGGGTCAGCCAACAGAAGCCATGGGAAATAAATAACTTAACAATGGTACGATCCACTTGCTTCTTCTCCACCCACCTCCTCTGCTTCCTTGAAACCTCTGATAAAACCATCTGTGCTGGCTTGACTCTCACATGTTAACTTATTTTTGCATAGTTCTGTAAAGGGCAGTATTCCCTGCTGTACATTGACCATCCTCAGGACCCTAAAGAAACCTGTTGTACAACTTGTATAACTGGATTTCCATGGAAATGTACCCGGGGAGCAGCTCTTGGCTCCGACTGTACAAATGGGTTTTTGAATCACATTGAACTTTAAAGAGCACACTTATCAGTTGCCAAAAGTTACAGTGAAAATGTCATGCTTTGCCTGCAAAATGCTCTTCATGGCTCCCTACTGGGGGAAATAGGATTTAACCTCTGCCTGGAACATTCATGTTCCTCTTTGCAGCTCGCCATTTTGAAAATGTTGCTGTCATAGTGCTGTAAATGTGGAATACTGATCAATGGTACAGTTAGACAACAGAGACCTAACTTTATTGCACATGTTGCTAGGTTTAGGATACTAAAACACTTAAATGCTTAAACATTGAAAAAGTCAGAGAGTTCCATTTTGTGCTTCAAGAATTTCATCAAGACCATCTCTCTAACTAGTGCTTTTCTAAAATGCATAGTACAATATGGTAAATGGACTGTACTTGTATACCGCCTTTCAAGTCTTCCGACTACTCAAAGCGCTTCACACTACATATCACATTCACCGTATTCACACACTGATGGCAGATGCTAACTGCTCATCAGCCCAAAGAAAGTAACTAATCACTCACACACCGAAGGCACAGCCCCCGGGGTTCAGTATCTTGCCCAAGGACACTTCGACATGTGGGCTGGGGGAAGCTGGGATCGAATTGCCGACCTTCCGATTGGTGGATGACCACTGAGCCACAGCCGCCCCAACATGCCAACAACCAAGTTGTGCAGTTCTGCGATGGTGTCTCTGCTGCCTCACAAGCTAACCTATTTTACATATCTTCAATTCAAATCAACTGCCAGTTGTCTAGCCGGAAGGTACTGTTGTTGTTAGTGTGATGTCACAGTCATTCGGTCTAAACAAATTACAGAGAGGCTGCGATAACAACACAGGCAGAGGGGGTGTGACGTCATTCTCTTCTCAGGACGCCATTACTCCCCTATATCTTTACATAGCAAATGGTTGTTTTCTGCTATATTATTGTTCAGAATCTCATGTACAGAACCTTTAACCAGGGTAGTTTTGGTGAGAACAATTTTTCTCTTCTTCCCACACACCCTGCCTCACAGTTAAACACATTCGCACCTGAAGCTGCCCAGCACAACCCCAGTCTGATGAGTTGGCCACTGAGCAGCTCTACTGGAGCAGTTGGGGGCTAAGTGCCTTCCTCAAGGACACCTCAGCGGTGTCCAAGAGGAAGGGGCAAGTCATTAAAACCACCAACCTCCCAGCCAGAAGCCCACTTCTCAAACATGTCTAACTCAATATGTATGTTTGTGTCTGCCTGAATCAATGACCTACTAATCTGAAAGTATGGGTGGCCTGCCACAATATGTATTGTATGGAAGGAAGCCATGAACCACAAACCACACAAGTAGAGGGCAGGCAGGCAGCAGTCTGTGAGATGACTGATCTTTGCTTTTCTGCTGCTTTTCAACATTACAGCAGAGAAACAAGCTCTTATTGGGGAACTGCTGACAGAGGATCATCAGCAGCGAGGCAGGGGGGAACTGCTAGATGACAATATTTTGATGCCCTTAAGCATCAACACTTCAAGTATCATAAACCTGTTTCACACAAACACTGCCACACACTGACCCTGCACTCAAGAAGCCACTTCTACCTCCTAATAAAAACACTGCCATTATGATTCTTTCTCTGGGGACAGAGGTGTGGCTTAGTGCTTTTCTACTTCAAGTTGCAGTAGAAATACCTAAATGTCATCCCGGCAAAACTAAAGATTGATATCAGCTATGTAGTCTCTGGAGGTTCGAAACATAGCTTCAACCGATCGGTTACAAGGCTACTGGCATAGTTGGTGAGATGCTAATGTTATCCAATGCTAACAGAGTACACAATCTGTGCATAAAGGCGAGAAGATCAAAAGGAGTTGTCTTGTGGGTGTCAGGCTCCTTTATCAGGCCCCTTTTGTCATCCGTGTCACACGTGTGACTTTGATGATATAAGGTCTTGACCTCCTGCGCATGCGAATTATGTCTCTGAGTTCTTAGAATCATGGTAAGGGCACATCAGTTTACTAGTCAAGGTGAATACTACTCAGCCTGTGAAAACAGTTCAATGTCTTCTGTGGCTCTGAGGTGAGCTTTCTAAAGTCTGAGAAAATAACCCTGAAGATGTCATGAGGGTTATTATAAATAAAAAATTACAAACTTGTGTGGAATTTGAAAGAAGTGGGCCTTTATCAATCAGGGAGGTTCTAATAAAAGACACTCGAGGTGCATTATGGGAAATCCCATAGGATCCCGCATTTTTCAAAATTTGACCCATAGACTAAAAAAGAATGGTCAAAATCAAAGCAGCAGTGGCTGAGATACCTTTTAATGTTTCTCTCGCAAGTCCCCAACTTTACCCCTTTAAAGACCACTTGCCAATTATTAAATAAATACAGATTTATTTAATAATTGGCAAGTGGTCTTCTCCGATTTGACTAGCACATTGTTACATTTCTTCTCATGTTACCCCCACCAACTGTTGATTAGTGAAAAAGTGTGATATGACGGACACTTCCAAGCTCTATACATCTTTTGTCGGCAGGAAGATGTACTGCGGCATCTGTGTTCTTGTAAGCGAATGCGTGCATCCTTGTGCCGTTGCTAGTAGAGCACCAGATACAAACAAAATGGTGGCCTACTCATCAAAACATTACTCCATAGCACCACTAGTGGTCAAAACCACCACATGGTATCTTTAACATCTGCATGACTTCATGATATGAAGTGTAAATATGATTTATGTTTTGAACAACACTACTATACATGCACAACACTCATTTCAGACCTTTATTTTTGTGATGGACAGTATTATGGTTCCAGTGCACACCTTCAGTGAATGCTGGTCTCAATGTTGGTTTACGATACATATTTATTCATGCATTCAAAGCAGATTTTTCAAGGTTTTGATCTGTCCATTCACACATGCCTGCTCCCTGCCACTATTAATAAGACTGACAGGTGCTTCTTATTATCAGGGTTACGATGGTGCTCAACTGTTTTCACTGGTAGTGGGTTTGACTGGGTGTGGCTACAGACATGAGAGCTACAATATGAGAGCATATTGTTATTGCAAGAACTACAGCAGATATAGTGTAGTAAAATTCCTGTAAGTTGCCTGGAGATATTTCTCTGTCAGGGCTCTTCATCTGATACCGGTTATCCTCTCTTCCTTCCCTCGCCTTTGTCTCGCTGTCTCTCTCCCTTAGGCATGCCCAGCTTCATCAAGTCCCCTGAGGATCAGACAGGGATTTCAGGAGGAGTGGCGTCGTTCGTATGCCAGGCGGTGGGTGAGCCCAAACCTCGCATCACCTGGATGAAGAAGGGAAAAAAAGTCAGCTCTCAGCGCTTTGAGGTACGACTCTGGAGCAGGCTTCAAACTCACTGTCTGGTGTGTTAGAATGTGCAGCACCTCCCTGTTTCACATCTTCACTGCTCATTATCTCTCTGCATGTGTGTGTCTAAGATCGAGAGAGAAAGAGCAGGATATGTTGTGTGCTGTCATTTTATACTTGCAGGTACAGTGTGTCAACATACCTTCTCAGGTGGATGTGTTTAGCAGCAGTGAGGCTGAGCTGTAGGCTGGGGCTGTACTTACTAATTACCAACATGCGCAAAAACCTATACAGCAGCTTTCCTCCGATTAGTGCCTGTTTGAAGATCACTTAATGCAAATCAAGTTAGTTGCAATATTCTAATGAGAATAGCTGAGGCTCAGCATCACAGTGAGTACAGAGTTCAGTGTCTGCAGGTTAAATATTGGCACTGACAGGTTAGAGTGCAGAACTATGATAACCCACTGTAGCTGAGCCAGATGCCAGCAAATGATAGGCTGTCAGTTTTATTCAGTGTGTGTGTATGTAAGAGTAAGTTCATTAGACGTCAGACACCCAAGGTTCCAGCAGTTATCATTGAAATTTTATATATTGACTCATCTGTTAAATGAGTAAATTACAATTTTTCAAAATTATCCACATAGCAACAAATAATTAAAGGTTAGGCAGTAAAAGTTTTATTCTTCACTTTCAAATGTTTAAGAGTTTTAGGCCTCTATAGTTTCAAGGTGGTGTGTTCTGTGGAAAGGCCCATGGAAGAGTGCAAAGTAGACAGGAACAAGACTGAAAAGGGCTTCAACTGGGGCACCGTGGTAGCTCCCGTGGTAGAACGCATGCCTTCCTGCCGGACTCTGGAGCAGCAGGAAGGCTCATTAGCTGCCAGACAACCCAAATGACTTGAAGTGAAGTGACTCAACATGAGTCCGGCATAGACAGAGACACTTGGTTCATGTGTAGTGTGTAGGCCTAATAAGAATTATCTTCTTCTCAGCATTACACAAACTGATGGCTACCCTGTGTGTGGGGTGGGTGTACCTCCTCCCAATGCAGGTAGACAGCCCAGCTCTCCACCTCTCCTTTAACTACACTTATTACATTTTATTCAGTAGAATCAGGCTTTTGATTAATACAATAGAAAGAGAATCTTTAATCAAGGTCAATCAGTGGTCAAGGACATAGTGTCATGGTTTTGGGTTTGATTATTTCCTATTTTATTTTGAAATATTCTCCTTCCTTCATGTGTCTGTTAGTTTTGCTTCCTGTCTTTGATTGCTTTAATTGTTCTCATTGTCTCATTGTTTCTCTCTTTCATTGTCAATCGGCTTCACCTGTGTCTCGTTGTTTCCCCTACCTGTGTGTATTTAAGTCTGTGTCTTCCTCTGTTCTGTGTCAGATCGTTGTTGTACGTATGTTAAGCGTCCCGACCCTAGTGTTCTGTGTTTCTTGGGTTTATGCTCTGTTTCTGGTGTACCTTTGTTTATGGACTTTAGGATTTTGCCAGCTCCCTGTTGGCCTTGTTTGCATCTCTGACTGCTTACCTGGTTGTGACCACTGCCTGCCTGTAACCCGAGTAAGCCTTGTTCTTTTCATTAAAACTGTTGAACTGAACCTGCTATGCCTGCTGTCTGCGTTTGGGTCCTCTCCCTGTTTCTCGGCTTGACACTTAAACGTGACACAGATGACTTAAAGCAAACAATTCAATTGAATTTTATTTATATAGCGCCAATTCATAACAGATGTTATCTCATTCCACTTTTCCTAGAGAGCAGGTCTAAACCGTACTCTTTATAATATTATTTACAGTGACCCAACAAATCCCACCACAAGCAAACACTTGGCGACAGTGGCAAGAAAAAACTTCCTTTTAACAGGCAGAAACCTTAGACAGAACCAGACTCAATGGTGGGTGGCCATGCACCGCTGCCGTGTTAGTGTAATGGTAGTGGTAATTTTAATAAATGAATAATAATAGGAATGAGTCATAGGAATAATAATGACAATAATAGTAACAAAGCCAATAACAACAACTGTTATAGCAGTTGTCGAGCAGGAACACGGGGGCAGCAGGTGGCCCACAACCACAGATCCAGTCTCTGCACCTCCGGAGGTAGAAATACCTGCTGAAAGCGACAGAAGGAGAGAGGAGAGTAACATGCAGTAATGGGATAAAAATGCATACAGATGGAGAGGGAGAAAAGAGAGAGGAAAGAGGTGCATCATGGGAAGTCTCCTGGCAATCTAGGCCAATAGCAGCATAACTAAGGGATGGTTCAGGACTCACCCAAGCCAGCCTTAACTATAAGCTTTATCAAAGAGGAAAGTCTTAAGATTACTCTTAAATGTGGAGATGCTGTCTGCCTCCCAAACCTAAATTGGGACCTGATTCCACAAGAGAGGAGCTTGATAACTGAAGGCTCTGGCTCCCATTCTACTTTTGGAGACTCTAGGGAGTGCAGTGTTCTAGTCGGGTAATATGGTATTATGAGCTCTTTAAGATACAATGGTACCTGACTATTAAGAGCTTTGTAGGTGAGGAGAAGGATTTTAAATTCTATTCTGGATTTTACAGGGAGCCAGTGCAGAGAAGCTAACATTGGAGAAATATGATCTCTTTTCCTAGTTTTTCACAGCATTCTGGATCAACTGGGGACTCTAAAGGGACTTATTCGGGCAGCCTGATAATAAGGAATTGCAATAGTCCAACCTCGAATTAACAAATGCATGCACTAGTTTTTCGGCATAATTTTAAGACAGGATGTGCCTGATTTTTGAAATGTTAATGCTGTCTCTGTGCTATGATGCACTTTAAATCCTGACTGAAAATCCTCAAATAAACAATTGTTATTTAGAAAGTCACACAACTGATTGGCGACTGCTTTCTCAAGGATCTTAGAGAGAAAGGGAAGGTTAGATATAGGTCTATAGTTGGCTAAAACCCCTGGATCAAGAGTGGGCTTTTTAAGAAGAGGTTTAATTACAGCTACTTTAAAGCAATGTGGTACATAGCTTGTTAACAAAGACCGATTGATCATATCCAAGTTGGTGGTGAACCGTGGGCTTCTGCTTAGAGCTATGCTTCCTTCTTCACCTGATATCTTCACCATTTCCATGGTGTCGTTAAGCTTTTCCAGTTGGGATTTTTATTGTTTTCAATTTGCATCCTGTACCATGTTTTCTTGTCTTTTTGCACCTTGTCACTGCCAAGTGTCTCTCCTAAGAAGTCTACTTGTAAACAAATAATTGATTTACTTCACCCAAACATCCACCACAAGTTCCTGTCTTTGCTTTTTGCTTCACCATTATCTCACATTATGTCACACAGCATTTTTAACGTTCAGACAGGGCAACAGGGAAAATGAGGGACTGGACCCAATTGCAGACACAGATGCAGAGCTGGTGACGTTCAAAGATTTAATGATAAATCAAGGCGTACACAGATGGTCAGGCAGGCAGACATCACAACCAGGAAAGTCAGTTCAAACTCAGGCAAACAAATCTGTAGGAAGAAGGCAGGAAATCTAAAATCCAATAAACAGGCAAGGTCCAAGAAAACAGTCCAAAACATGAGGAACAAACACAGGGAAAATGGCTAGAACGTAGGCACCAAGACGAACTGACAAGAAACAAAGGAATCACAGAAACTAAATACACAAGTGAGGGAAGATAATTAGACACAGGTGAAACTAATCAGGGCGGGGCAACAGTCAAAACTGGCGGGGAAAAACACAGACAGGAAGTGAAACTACACAACACATGAGGAGAGGTGAGTATACAAAATAAAACAGGAAGCAGACAGAAAAACAAGAATCAAAGGAAAACTAACTAGGGAGCAGAGCAGGTCATGACACATTTCTATTCTTAATTTCCCCATCAATAAAGTTCTTTAAGTTCTAAGACTGTGGCTTATTGGTAGAGCGGGTCGTCCACCAATCGGAAGGTCGGTGGTTCGATCCCAGCTTCCCCCCATGTCAAAGTGTTGTGCTGTGCCCTGATGCTGTAAACTGACAGGGCAGTTGGCACCTGCAATCAGTGTGATAATGTAGTTGAAGCGCTTTGAGTAGTCAGAAAGACTAGAAAGGTGCTATATATAAGTACAGTCCATTTACCAATGTAATTTGTAGAAAACATGTTGGTATTTTTTTGCTCCTATTTCAACACTTACAACTAATTTTCTTGTTAAAATGTTGGTTAATGTTAAATTGAACAAATGCACGATCTCTGCTGGAGGGAGCTAAGCGGTAAGAACCTAGAGATGGGTTAGGGTTATCCCAAACCAGTCCCCTGATTCTTTATTTTGATTTGAACTTGAATTGGCTGAACTTGGTTTTAGTATAGACTCAACTAAGGTTGTCTTTCCTACAGTCCTGGTCCTTTTTTTCCATTACGAAGCTCCTTTACAATGGCTATATAATAAATGTAATTCTGAGTAAAGGAATGGTTCTCTTTAGGTTAAGTGTTCCTTAAACTGATGGCTTCCCTGTGAGCAGTGTGGGTTGACCTCCTACTGTGACAGGAAGAGAGTGCAGCTCTGCACCTCCTTCATTAGAGCAAGAATGTGATTTCTGCCAGTCAGCTTGTTGGGTCACACACACTGCATTGGGGCGGAAGTGTAAGACCAGTGCCCTGACCTTTGAGTCTTTACCTCCCCAACATTCCTAAATCCCCTCACATACCTGTTATCCAGTCAGGCTCATCACTGTATACATCCTCCTTCAGCTGCTCTGAGGGTTAGGACTCCTGTCACTCCAAGCAACATGATCAAACTCTGCGAGAACTCAATCCTTCTGCTTTCACCATCTCATTTCCTCTGAATTTGAAGAATAATTAGTGTTAATTATAACTTGGGTCATGTTCGTGGTTTTGGTCATTCCAGTACATGCATTGTACTTACCATAATTGCTGAGCTCTGGGAACGCAGTGACATCACTAAAATTAAGCCTGACAGGACAAGAAACACAAGCAGTCAGATGGTCAGACAGATTGTAAACGGCCCCTTGTAAACATCCATCTCAGGTTACCTCCTGTTTCAATTTTGAGCAACTGTACTTACAGTAGTTTTTTCTTTCTAAATCAATTTATTTCCATTTTTATTTTTAATATCCACCTTTATGTCCAATTTTTTTATATTTCCCTCCCTCCCCACTCCTAGATGGCACATTGGGAAAGCAAACCCAACAAAAGACAAACAAGACAAGGAAAACACTCCCTGGTGCCAAATGGCACCTCAACACTCAGTTCACCCGCTATTATTGTTTAGAAAGCAATGTTGCTGCCTCATGCATATGTTGTACGTCACACTAGACACCAGCGCTGTTGTGTTACACGTCATTCCTGTTTTGCTTCTGGAACGCCAGCATGCTATCAAAAATCACACACTGGGGAAGCCAAAGTCAGCGTAATGACGGGTATTCTTTACAGCAGTATTGCGGGAACTCTGTTTAAAAAGGGCTATAGAGAGTTCCAGAGATATGATATCCAATAATGACGGTATCCACTAAGTAAACTAAGCACCAACATATTGTAATTGTGCACACTCAGTTTTCCTGTGCTTTCAGTTTGACCTCCAAATAAAGTGGTTAGGATAATCTGGATAAACTGTTGGTTTGTTTCTACCCTGTCTGTTTGTCTGACTGCTCATGTTTCTTGACCTGTTCTTTGTTGTCACTGTGTCCCCAGGTTTGTAGGTTTGGGCAATCATCTATATTTTCAGATTGTCCTGTCATCTTTGGGTTTCATTACCGCTGTAGCTATGGTGCTGTACATATATACAAGCAAATGACAGGAGGCAGCAAGAGCAATGGAGACGGATAACAATTTAGCCTTCAGATAAAAGCACAGTCTCAGTTGGCATAAACTGATGCAGAGTCTAATTTAATGAAACATTTGATATTACCTTCTCAAAATGTCAGAAATAGGAGATTTAACTAGTGTACCTGGATAAAGCTTAGTCCAATGATAACAACACAACATAATTAATAGTCTGCAATGTTAGGTCATCTACTGTAGATACTTAATATTTTCTAATCAGAATTTGAGCACACGGTGGTAGGGAGAATGTAATGTGTTTATATCAGATCACAGATTGCATGTGTCTTTATTGATTTTTTTTTCAAAATAATTTTACAAAACAACACAAAACCAAGATGACAAATCACATTACACACATTAAACCTACATAAGGTTATACAAACAAACCAACAATACAAACGAACAAACACACAGACCCTATTGCTGATTAAATAACATTTATTTTTGTTATCTTGTAAAAAATGATATCTTGCATTATGTCATGTTTTTATTGATTAATTAAACTAAATCAATAAGTTGAGTGTTTCATGCTGATTAATATGACGTTCATCTTGTTTTTAAGCCTTGTTAGACATCCCCTTCCTAAAGAATGACCTCACAGCAGTTTGTAGCATATTGGAGTTTGTTGTATTGTATGGATTGATAGCTGGTCATTCTATCAGATGTGTGAAGGCACCGAAACACACACACACACACAAAGAAAAAAAGATTGGGGGAAGCAGAGATCAAGTTGTTTTATATTGTGTTCTAGTTTTAAATGTAAAACATATTTAGGAAATTCAGGCCTCCCTCCAAAGCCACACCCCCAAAACACATTTTCATGCACTATGAGTGCGGACAGGTAGACGGACAGGTAGACAGGCAGGTAGGCCAGCCAGTACTTCATTTGGACCGAATTAGTTGATTAGATGGGCTTATTACAGGCCTGCAACAGCCACAGATACCAGACTTTTTTCTTTTTTTTTTCAGAGCATTTCATTTATTGATTGCTGTCAGAATGTAAAGAGAATTTCAACAAATATAACAAAACATGCTTCTGAAATACATTACCTACCCTAGCTTTAATACAAAGTAGCTACCATTTATTACAGCAGACTGATTTTTAATTCATAAAAACATTGTGCTACGCTGACCCAAAAATAATCTCGTCAATCGTTGCTAGTTGATATGATATAAAACAATAGATATCAGCAAACACTTTGCTGAGTACGACGTTGTCATACCTGATAGGACTGATGAACAAAACTAGGAAAATAAGACTCCTAATAATATACAGTAATAGTAAGTCCTAATAAACTTGAATCATCCTTTAAAGAGTCTTCTGTGTTAATTCTGTACAACTGTCACGTACACAAGCAATATGTTTAGATAAATAGAAGAAGTAGAAAAAAGATATGTAAAGGAAAAAAATTCAAGATAAAAAAAAAAAGATGCTAGTTCATTGATGAGGCGATTTCTGACTGCTGCTAGTTCAGACATGGCTGTACAGTAACAGCAGCCAGAGACATTTAGAGAGCAGCTAAAAGAGACATTTAGAGAGCAGAAGCTAGCTGAGATCAGTTATTATAGTATATTTTTCAACTTTGATTTAGTCGGGCTAGTTGTTTCCCCCTGCTTCCAGTCTTTATGCTAAACTAGACAAACAACATCCTGACTCCAGCTCTGTGCTTACCACACAGATAAGAGATTGATATCCATCTTCTCACCTCACTCAAAAAAAAAGCAAATGAACGTATTCACCAAATATTCATTTAAAAACAGTTTGCCTACCTATCTTTAAAGCAGCCTGGCAGTCGAATAATATAATGAATCATTTGAAATCTTTAGGTCCAAATTCATCGCAAAGATCTAACAATCAAAAATAGTCAGGTGTTAAAACAGGAAATTGTTTTGGACTAGCTATGAAATATGGGCTTTTCATATATTTTGTTCTTTGAGAAAATGGAAAGCTGTCTGGTAAGTTAAGTGTAATATGAGTCTGCAAGAGAGAGGAACAAAACAGACATGAATTTGAATGGAAATGTTACAGATGATTACTTTAATCCTCCTCTGCTGTCGTCTGGCCAGGTGATTGAGTTTGATGACGGCTCAGGCTCGGTGCTGCGTATCCAGCCTTTGAGGACCCACCGCGACGAAGCCATCTATGAATGCACAGCCACCAACAGTGTGGGAGAGATCAACACCAGTGCCAAGCTCACTGTCTTAGAGGGTAAGACCTGACTGTCTGTCTGCCTTCCTCCCTGACTCACTAATCTTCCACTCATGCCACGTGTCCTTGCTGTTTTACTCCTACGTGTGCCTTCTCCCAGCCTCTCCTCTCCTCTCTGACTCTCTGACAGTTGAAGGGGTTTTCTTGTTCATGTGACCCTGTGTTGCCCTTACGTGTACAGACAACACATTAAGCACTCATCTTGACTTATTCCCATATGCTTGTTTGTGTTCAGTTTTAACCTTTAAGATCAACTAAATTCAGTTAGAGTGGAACAGTGTTGCACTGGGTCCCAGTACCTTAAAGGCACATTATTTGATTGCTGGTGAGTTAGCATGTTCCCACCACAGGAACTTTTCCAGGGGCCCAGGAACTACAAGTACACTACCTAATTTAGGTGGAGGGTCAGACATTTCCTGTAATTTTGATTGACAGTTGTTGAAATGATCTAAAATTAACCAAGAATCCGAAAATGAATCAGTCTAAACTGCAGATTGATTTATCAGTTTTATAGAATGTGTAATCTTTTGCTTCCATTTGGCGTTAGTGTCACATAACATAATTTAAAGCTCTGTGATTGAATGCTTCTTACTGAAATGAATCTTGGGAGTCATAGTTATCTTCTCTACTTATGTTTTTAGAAAGTGAACAGGACATTAACTTTTGGAACCCTGGATGCCCAAAAAACTCCCACTTTGCAACTGTATTTCTTTCTTCTTGATTACGTTCTGAAGCAGAAATAAATAACCATAACTCAGCAGATCGACACTACTTTGGAGACAAGTACTCTGGTGTTTTCTCCTTTGCCAGCTGTGCATGACTCTTTTGCATACATTCATTGCATTCATCACAGATGTGCCACAATACATTCAAAGAATAATATGATGAATCTGTGCTCTGTTTCCTTGTGGTGGAAAATTGCATCTCAAATGCTGTCATCATTTTTAAATTAGTTATTGGTCTAATTTGTGTAATCTTCTCAGGTTCTTCAGATGCAGAGAAATGCAAACAGGAACACACAAAAGACTTTTAGTTTCCAGTTTAGGTTTGTTTAGTTCCTGTAGCTCCATGGTTCCTGGAACTGGGACTTATGCCTCATTTCCACTACATGGTATGGCACGGCTAGACCGTTCTTTTTTGGTTTTCCATTGGCAAAAGTTGTGGATAGTACCTGGTCATTTTTTTGGTGTCACTTCGGTCAAGATTCCAAGCAAGCTGAGCCGATATTAAAAGGTGGAATTAAATCACTGCAGATCACTGATTGGTCAGAGAGAATTGTCACTAGAATCGTCATTTGCATGGCATGGAACATCCTGCACAAATCAGAGCAACCAGAGTTGTCTGGTCGTTTGCGCTCTGATGTAGGATTTCCTAAACTCTCCTATTTTTTTCAGCAGTCTCTTGTCTTGCTGCCTTCAGGCTATTCTGAAACAAAATGTGTCTCCTTGCTGTGACAAACAGCCACATACCAAGAATCAACAGCACCAAACCTTCGATATCCTCCATTGTTCCTGTGTACGTTATTTCTCCCCCCACCCCTTTTACAGCAATTCCCGCCCTACTGTGCTGTGGGACTTGCCCAATAACGCACGCAGGGCTTCCTGTGTTTGTGTATTGTATATGTATAGACATAGATGATGTCACGGCAGTTTCATGCAGCGTCACTATGACAATCAGCTAAGACCACCGTACCATGCAGTGGAATTGAGGCTTTATGTTGTCCTTACATTAGAGATGGTTCTTATGTGTACAACCAACACATTAAGGACTCTTCTACACTCATTCCCCATGCCTGTTTGAGTTTGATTTGATCCAAGCCAATTCACTTAGAGTGGATCAGTGTTGCAAGTGCTGGAGAGTACTAGTGAGAATGAGAGAGGTTTGCTACTTTCCAAAGATAGCTGTCTGGTACAAAGCCTGGTGATGACCACAAAATGTGAAATCCATATTCAACCCAATAATTACTATATTAAGGGCACAAGTTGCTTTTGCCTTGTTTTGTTTGATCACTATAGATTCAGTTTTGTCTTTTTTTTAATTGGTGCCATCCTTTTTGTTATTTGGAATGCACATTTTCAAAATAAATGGAAACAAATGCACATACTCCATGTCCATGCTCTCTTAAAATCCTTTCTTGGAGTGTTAGCTTGATCTAACCAATCTTTTGAAGGCTGAAGAAGAAAACCTTAGTAAGTCCTACTGACATCAAGCCTGTTTACATGACATCAGCTAGCATAAATAAAAAGCCATCAGCATTGGCTGTTGTAAAATGCACAGCTGTGTATGACATTTTTGGAGAACACATATGTGTTAAGAATAAACATAATGTTCTTCAGGGGAAATAAACCACATTTATCTGGTGGTGAAAGTGATCGATGGGCTGCATGTGACCTTTGTTGTTTTCAGCTGAGGCAGTGCTGCCGCAGTTGTTCTGGAGTGGAGGCAAGTGGCAGCTTTGGAAGCACTGATGTTACCTTAATAAATGTCTTTGCTCATAAGGCGGGTGTCGCTTCACTTGCATTGCCAGTTCTTTTCCAGACATTCAAAGTGCACAGACTGGAGGAATGAAAGCCTGTGGGTGTAGCTTTGTCAGTGGTAGCTTTCACTGCCATCTATTACAATGAATTCCACTTGTTGTCTCCAAACTTCTAATCACAGTGACGGTATCGCTGCTAGAAAGGGGATTGTTGTAATAAGTCTCAATACAACTCTGTAACAGCACATTAACAATTTCTGATCTTGCACCCCTATCAGCAGGACAATATTGTTTCTAGTACCTTCCAGACCTGTTACAAATCACTAAGGCTGGGTATCGTTTAAAAAATTATGATACCAAAACCAGTGTCCTTAAAGTGATGGCGATACCAATAGAGTACTTCATTCGATACCCTGTGAATGGAAGCATTCAGTTGCGTAAAATGCCACCAAATGATTTTTACAGGAATACATGTTCTTTAATTAGTGCACATGAAAGTGTAGCCTATATACAGAGAGAGCCAGCACAACAGACCAGCCTTGTTTATCAGTGAAGGACTTTGAGTTAACAGTTTGATTCAAGCATAGAGGTTGTATCAGGCTTTGTGTAGCTCTGTTTGTGTCTGTTTTACAAACCAACTGCAACAAAACAAACACAAAGCAAGCAGTGCTGCTGATATGGCGGACTGTGAGCTGAAGTTACCCCGGTAAACACACCGATTTCTTCGGCTGTCGCAGTCCCTCCTGCCCAGCCTCCCTACTGCTCCTCTCACGGTCACTTCTTCTCCGGAGCCTGCTTCGCTGCCAGAGAGTCTCTGGGCTAGGCAGAGCGGACAGGCCGGGTGTCCGCAGGGCAGGCTGCCACCCACTGGCACACTCCACACACTGGTACAGAGCTGGGTCCAGGTGCAGCCCGCCGGAGAACGAGGCGAAGAAGTGCTCGGTGTGTGTGGTGCTTGGTACTGGGTTATTTCGGTCGATACCTTAAAAGGTATCGAGTACCGATACCCAGCCCTACAAATCACCAAACCTTCATCCTCATGGTTACGATATGAACTACTTAGTTTAGGCCTGGGAATGATAATGGTCATTGTCAAAAGACACCAACATTTTGGTTGGAAACTGGAAACAAACCATGGTCTGCTGTTGCAAAGTTGCATGCTTTGTTGCGCCTAACACAAATTAGTCGTGCTGTGTACAATGACACAGCTACAAAAAAAAGAAAAGTGATTTGACTGACAAAGTGAGATTCAAGCTTCTCAACTGATGAGTCGAATCATCAAAGTACAAAGTACAAATTTTGCTTTACTTTGATTTTGTTTGCATTTCAAACTAGTATTAGTTCATGATAATAATATTTAATTATAATTAGTTGATGCATTGTCTGTTATTTTTTGTGCTTCTTATGATCTCAATCAAACTGTTCATTTGATGTTTTGCCAGGGATTGTACCTCTACCAAAGACACATTGCTGCTACAGTGACTGCACTACAGCAGACATGGCTTTGAGCTAAGCTCCCTATTTGATGAAGCAAAATGTCAGTGTGTGGTTTGGCTGTTAGATGTCTGAGTCCCAAATAGAGCCCAGTATCTCTGCGTGATGGTGTTTATTGAGCAGGAATGTTTTAAAAGTGATTTTGGCTGGGAACCTCCTGTAGGTGTGTCTCTAGACAGCTCTGTTCTTTGCCAGCGGCAAGATGGAGCCCAAACACATTTATTTAATCGACACTCTAATTGATAGACAACCAACCACACACAAAAAAGGGCTGTCTCTCTGGCAGCCTTTTCCAAATCACTCAGGACCCCATTATACTTATTCTGCCATGTAGATATTGTCAGCAGTAAACACAGCCTGAGGCTCCAGAGCCTGTTGCACCAAACAAACATGCCTATTCTCTCTAACACCATTCATATTCTTGTTTAAAAGAGAGTAATGGGCTAATATTTAATGCACAAAGCTATAAAACACAGAAAAAGCTGTTCCCTGATGCATATGTATACATGTCAACCACCAAAATCAGAAATATATATGTATTTCTGAAAAGCAATTTCAGTGATCTGGCCGGAACATAAAAGGAGAGAAAGTCTGTGATGTAGGGAGGAGACAGCTCATTTAAAGCTTTATAAACAAGTAAAATAACTTTAAAATCAATTCTAAAAGATACAGGTAACCAGTGCAGTGTCTTAAGTACAGGGATGATGTGATCCATTTTCTTTGTTTTAGTTAAGACTCTGGCCACAGCATTCTGAACTAGCTGTAGTTTTCTTATAGACTTTTCGGGTAATCCAGTAAAAAGTGAATTACAGTAGTGAGTATTTCAGCATCTTTCTGAGTTAAAAAAGTTCTGACTTTGAGAAATAAAATTTAAATCAGTATATAAAATCACTCCCAGGTTTGTGATGTTAGATTTAACCTGTATGCTAAGACCACCAAGCATAGAGTGCAGTTTTTATCAGAATCAGAAATATTTTATTGATCCCCGAGGGGAAACTCTTTTGCTACAGCAGCTCACTGTCACGTCAGTGCACATAGGAATAGAAGTACTAAGCAAAAAACATAATACAGTATAATACAGGTCAGAAAATAAATTAAGTACCAAGTGGGTATAAGTATAAAATAAAATAAGTGTGAAGTACAAAGTGGGTTTACCGTGCTGCTTTTGGTCCTATTAATAGAATATCATTTTTTTCTCCTCATTTAGCTTTAAAAAGTTTTTACCCATCCATACATTAATGTCAGAGAGACAGGCAATGAGAGCATGCAGTGCACTGGCAAGACAGAGATTATTATTAATTATTATTATTATTATTATTATTATAACAATAGTAAAGGCACATGGTTACACAGAGCCCATAGTGACAACACAGACCCATAGAGACTTCAAGGGAAGTACCTGGGCTGCTTAAGTTAGGCACAGTTAAAGGCTAGTGAGTAAAAGTGTGTTTTAAGGTGACTCTTGAAAGTCTGAATAGTGGGGGAGAATCAGATGGTGGGAGGAAGAGGATTCCATATTTTTGGGGCAGCGATAGAGCCTTATCCCCATAACACGAAGTCCTGGATCTCGGGACAGACAGAAGTCTTTGGTCAGACGATCTCAGTTCTCTCACAGTGCGATATGGGGACAGGAGTTCTGTAATGTAAGTGGGAGCAAGACCATTTCACACTTTGTACACAAACAGCAGAATTTTAAAATCAATCCTGTAACAGGCAGCCAGTGTAGGGAGGCAAGAATGGGAGTAATGTGCTCCCTCTTTTTTGACCTTGTTAAAACTCTTGCTGCTGCATTTTGAACTAGTTGGAGACAGGATAAACAAGACTGGGTTATACTAAAATATAACGAGTTGCAGTAATCGAGGCGAGAGGATATGAAGGCATGGATGACTTTCTCCATTTCAGAAGTACAGAGAATAGATCTGAGTTTGGAGATGAAGCTTAATTTTACTACCTGATTGATTTGTTTGTTGAACTTAAATCCTGAATCGAATATGACTCCAAGGTTTTTTGCATGTGATTTAACAGAGAGTGGCAAGGGACCAAGATGGGGAGGGATAATTGAGTTGAAGACAGTTTGCAGCCATCCAGGATTTGATGTCCTGAAGACAATTATTGAGGTCATTAGTTTGTTGTAGTTATTAGGGGGTGGTAGATCTGTGTCATCCGCATAACAGTGGAAAGATATGTTATGTTTTTGAATAATGTGGCCTAGTGGAAGCAAATTGATGTAGGAGAGGATTGGACCAAGTATGGAACCTTGGGGGACACCATAAGAGATGGGTCTGAGGAAGAAAAAGAGTCAGGGACATTAAAGGGACTGATAAATATGAAGAATATTTCAAGGCAGAACCAGAGGCCCTTGCCCATTGGCTTAATCGGTGAATGAGAATCGAACGATCTACTCTGTCAAAGGCTGCAGTTTGATCTAGGAGCAAGAGGACGGAACAGTTATTTGAGTCAGCAGCTAGCAGCAGGTTGTTAGTAATTTTCAGTAATGCTGATTCAGTACTGTGAAGAGCTCTGAAACCAGATTGGAATATTTAAAAGATGCAGTTTTGAGTCAGGTGGCACAACAGTTGGTTAAAAACTACTTTTTTAAGGATTTTAGAAAGAAAGGGAAGTTTGAAGATTGGTCTGTAATTATTAAGAACTGAAGGATTTAGATTATGTTTTTTTAAAGTGCATGTTTGAAAGATTGGGGAACATGGCTGATTTCCAGGGCGCTATTGACAATTGAAAGAATGTTGGGGCCAATGGTGCCAATAACTTCTTTGAAGAGTTTAGTTGGAATAATGTCGAGAGAACAGGTGGAGGTTTTCATAAAAGTAATAATATGATTAAGTTCTGGTAAGGTGATGGAGTTCAGGGAATTTAGAACTGCAATGTTCTCAGAGGAGTTGGATAGACTATTTGCAGATGGAATAATACTAGCTCTGATGTCAAGTATTTTGTCTCTAAAAACGTTTAAAAAATCCTCACATTTAGAGACTGATGCTTCTAAGCAGGAGGTGGGAGTGGAGGATGTGACAGTTTAACACACTAAAACGTACCCTGGGATTACGACAATTTTGGCAATAATATCAGAAAAGTGTTGAGCCCTAGCATTTTTGACAGCCAACTGTTATTTATCCAAGAGATCCTTCAGAATTTGAAATGAGATCTGCAATTTATCCCACTTCCACCTCTGCACTGCCCTTCTGCATGCTGTCCTTATATCTCTAGTAATGATATAAAGGCTTACGTTTTTTAGCAGGGCGGACCGGAGAAGCATGTGCCAAATCAAGATCTAAAATTATTGCCCTGTGATCAGATAGGTGAAAATCACCGAGTTGGAGATAGAGACCTGAGGAGAGAACTAAATCTAGAGTATGGCCTTTAATATGGGTTGGACCATTAACAGACTGTTGGAGAGCAAAGGATTCAAGCTAATTTATGAAATCACAGGTCATGGCTTCGGAGGGACAGCAAATGTGGATGTTGAAATTTCTGAGAACGAGAATATTATCATATATTGGAGCAATATGACCAAGGAGATCAGCGAATTCACTGATAAAATTAATATTGTGCTTAGGGGGTGTGTATACTAGAAGGCAGAAGATCACAAAAACATCTATCACAAAAGCTAAAGATTCAAACGGAATCTGAATACAAGATTCTTCTTATTAATGAGCAACAGGTCAAGCAGCTAAATCAACTTCTGAACAAGAGATATTTTGGGCGGCAGAGGAAAGTGTTTTACTAATCAGGGCTACAGTGTGTGATTCCGCAGATCCACACAGGGCGTTTACGAAAACTATAATAGATTTCATCATAGCTCTTGTTTTCAAAGATTACTTTTTATTTAGTGCTAGTCTTGTTTTTGTAATGAAAAAAAAGGTTGCCAATGAATATTTTTTGTCATAGTATTTGTTGACAAAATTAACAGTGTCCCTCTGCCAGGGACTTTTTGAAGGACCAGCCAGTGCACTGAAAAAACAGTACTCAATTGGGGTTGTAATTATAAGGGGTGAAAAATCAGATACAGTATGTGATCTGGGCCCGTATTTATCAAGCAACTCAGAGTGGGAAATCACTCCTAACTGGCCAAAAATTCTCGGAGTGACGCACTTTTTGGCCTTATTTTTAGGACTACAGGTAAAAGCATTTTACTGACTTCACTAACTTAAGAGAGGAGAGAACATGATCACTCCTCAAAATTGAAAAAAAAATGCAGCTGTGCAAGAGTGATGATTTTGTCAGAACCAACTACTTTGGTAGTCATAAATCAGACTTTGATTGCGCTTATGTGCCTCACAAAGACAATGGGGTATCTTAGTGAGAGCGAACATATTTGAACACAATCATGGTCCCCTGGCTGGATGTAATGTTTTAATTACTGTGATATAGACTTCTCAACTCAATCACACAAGTAAAATTTATTATAGGGTCTTATATCTTTATATTAATTTTGTATTTATTTCAAATAATAGCAGGGGCTATGCTAAAATATTTGAAAGATATGTTACAATACATTTCCCAATGGGTGACATTACAGAAATCATTTTTCCCCACATGTCGTATAAATTGACAGGGGGTGTAGTTGAATGTGAATTGGACAGTGGAGGAGACAATTACATATTCTCCATGACAAGGTGCACCACAGCCAGTGGGTTTTTAGGTTGTTTTTTTTAAACATTAGCACTACGTGTGCAGGTTACGGCAGTATTATAGGCATTATATAACAATGTGGATGAACAGGGCTGATTTTGGTTATATTTTTTGCATATATAACCTTGGTTATTTGCTCATATATAATAATTTAGCATTTAATTTTTTTAATTTAATATTTCATACTGCAACTGTCCACAACTGAAAACCACAACATGTCTTCATAATTTCAGTTTACTTTGTGGCTCTGAGTTTCATAAATGAGCAACATGACACTGTCTCCCAGCTGTATTCATTCTTCTTGTTGAAAGTCAGTGTAGGAGGGCATAAATAGTTCCCAGTGCTTCTGTGAGGTAGGAGGTTTTTTATCCAAGGTTAACTTTCAGCACGATTCCTGAGACACTTGAAAGATATGGGCCTGGGACAGGATTAGGGTCACTGACCAGAGCATCTAATATTTAAATCACCTCACCTCCCCTAGAAATAAATCCCATCCAAATTGGCCTACGACAGCTTTGGAGTTGCTGGAAAGCACATTTCTGGAGCTATACTAACAGATTCCCCCTCTTCTAGTCTTTGTGCTAAGCTAGGTTAAAGCTGTACTAAGGCTATGTCTATAATGACATTGACATCAATCTTCTCTTTCGATTCTCAGTAAGACATCAAACAAGTGTATTTCCCCAGAATAGTAGACTGTTCCTTTAACACCTTTAGTCTTGTGTGTGAATACAATTTTCCCTTAAAGGTTTTATTGTTGCTGTACTACTGAATACGAGGAGGTGTTGAGTGTTGCTCTTTGTTAGCAAGCTGCAAAGATTAAAATTATTTTCATTTCATTTCAAAGTCTTCATTTTAATGAAGCTGTTTCAGGCTTTACCACCATCATAAATGACATTCTGGAAGAAAATCTGAGATTCAAGAGACATTGTACAGCTGCTTGATACAAAAAATATTTCTGTCAGTAGTCAAATTTCAGAACTAGTAGTGGTCATTGCCTAGAAGAGATGAGCTGGTTATGAATCTGTGTAAACTGTATCAATGGGCTCCACAAGACTGTATGTCCATCTCAATCGTTTGCAAGTGCAGATGGTTTTATCCTCCAAATAGTAAATAGAAAATATTTCATAATGAGACATGGAAAGAGAGAATGGAAATACAAAAGGGCAAAAGCAATAACAGAGAGTGGGCAGAAATGAGAGATGAGAGAGTGAGAGAGAGAGGAAGAGGATGCAGATGCGGCAGAGTTGACAGCAGGACTCTGGGTAATGAGAGTGCAGCATTAGTCATGAAGTGAACTGGCAGAGAGCTTAAGGGGATGACGGGAGGGAGATGGTGAAGACAGCAGGAGCAAAAGCCAGAACAATGCAGATGGAGATGAGAGGTACTTGTATGCCTTTCCTCAGAAAACATCATATACTTTTCTCTTTTGGTTGATTGTGACACTCAACAGGCACGTCTCTCTAAACAAGCCTCCTGCACTTGTTATGGCTTCAAGTGGTACTGCTGGCTGCACTGATAGGAACGGAATCAACATCTTTCCCACTGTTTCCCTGTCTTCTGCTGCTCACTCTGTGTCAGCAATAACCAATGTCTGTGCGGTGACTTGAATTTTTTGTATACTTTCCTCTGAGATGCAGGGGCCCAAGGACACTTTGACAGTGAAGGTGCGTAGTGTAGATACAAGAGTGCTAGCTCTCTCTATATGCTCTGGCAGAATGCATATTTGTGTGCATGATGGTGACATCACTGCCTATAATTGGCCATGTACAATATGTTAAACCCTGTAACGTCACAGATTTCAATAATCGCTTCCTCACATTATTTATGAGTGACTCATCACTTATGTAGACATATGTTGAAGGTTATATAATTGTTAACACCATGTGGCAACCCTTTCTTTTAGAAATTATGTACATATCCACTAATTTGCAACAGCAAATAAGTTTATAAAGAAACATAATGCAAATTACATTTATATCAGCACAATTAGGAAATATTGTTAATTAACATATCTAAGTCAAAAATGTTCTTAGTGAATGCATCTGCAAAATGTTTGACAATGTATTTTATTTGTTTTCCTGACAATATCCACTCTTGCAATACAATTGTGCGATTAGCATTTTTATAGGTATGTTTAGGCACTCAAAGCACGTGGTGGATGTTAGGGAAAGATGGTGGTCTTGGTTAAATATTGAAAAAGTCAATAGTGACTTGAAGCATAATACATGATGTGTTTACTTAATTAATATTTAATGATAAAAAAAAAATCAATGACTTGTGCCTTCGGTGTGGTACAAGAACATAGTGTTTTGTTCCTTGCAAGAAACGTTCATGGCAGAAAGTTGTGTCCTTCAAAAACGTAAGTAAATAAAGTCATATACAGTCATATATAAACATAAGGGTGGCATGTGGACACAGCTGTTCTCGTTAAAATCAGGTTAGCACATAAAAACTTCTGCCACACAAAGAAAAGAATGTTATTCTAAGTTTCATTTGATATTTATTTTTTATTATTGACAAAAAGGATTTGGAGCAAAAGTGCACTGCATAGTCCGAACTAAAATGTTCGGACTGAAACTAGAGTTGAATTTGTGCTGGAGCAGACCACGCAGACCATTTTATCTTTTTATTTTAAGTATTCCCTTAACTGGATGACTATTTTCAGAGTATACATTGCTCAAAGAAAAAGTCTGGTGATGTTCTGTATTTTTCTTATTGTCAACTAATCCCATGTGCCGACCAAAGCAACAATGAATGTACTAACAAGTATTGTCTGTGTAAATGCACTATTTCCTCCTGTTTGAGTAACATTTGATAAAAACTGCAGTGAGCAGCTGTTTTAGGAAATTACTGAGCTTTTTTTATGAAAACAAGAGAGAAACTGTTGAGGCGGACGGAGATTCTGGACCCAAAAGCACGACTGACACAGAGATAGTTGGAATGATTAGTTTCAATTTATTGTAACCACGAGTAGACACCAGGTGTGTGGAGGGGGGCGCCAGGAGCCGGTGGACCAGGGAATGATGGCCGGCCGGCGAGTGGTTGGTGAGAGCATGCGGAACGAGACCAGCAGGCTGAGGTGGAGCGGCGGAGAGTCCGTGGAGAGTCCGTGGAGAGTCCGTGGAGAGGCGATGGTGGCTGAGGTGAGCCAGTTGGGTAAACGGAAGATCTGCCGAAGACTGGATGGAAGAGCCGGGTATATGTACTGTCAGGTGTTGATTAGTGGATGGAGAGCAGATGAGTAACAGCAGGAGTGTAGCAGGTGTGTCAGTTCCTGATTGGAGGTTCCTGGGAGGCCACGCCCTGCCAGCCACACACACACACACACACACACCGAGGGAGAACCAACAGGGGACAGACAGACACTAGGAGTGGTACGCTGTAGCATGACAGAAGCTATATATTTAAGGTGTGAAGATTTACGTCTTTGGTAGGAACCAGTGGGCTTGGGGCTGAGAGCCACAGACAGGGTTGGGAAGTAACATATTGTTGGTTTTGGACCTTTCATGAGATTTGTTGACAACAAGAAAAATATAGAATATCACCAGCCTTTTTCTTACCCTTACCACCTACTGTTCCATCTCCAGAACCTTGAAACCTGTAGAACCTTTCACAGAATGCCAGTGCTGTGAAAAGTTCCATAAATACGAACATGAGACATACTGCATGAACTGACAGATTAGACTCTCGTCTTTCCTGCCATCGTGGTCATTTTCAACGTCATAAAAATAATCCAGGTACGATACACAGCAGAGTATACAACTGAGCATTAAATGTGTCGTTTTTGTACATTTAAAGTGGTCTTGCGGTCTAAAAATGTAATAAATCCTTACAACCTGTATGTCCAAATTCAAGGATCTAATGATCTTAAGAGATCTTAGTGTGTTACAGAATTTATAAAGTAATCGTGGGTAAAAGTCGTCAAATTATCCAAATGTGACTTTCCCTCCCACTGAAAGTGTAATTATCATCATATTGTATTATTTATGAGTATGTGTTGTTATGGTTGTCAGGTATACCCCACACATATGGCAGGAAATTGAGGCAAATTCACCGCTCTCATATCCATCAGCACATATGGAGAGGTGTGGTAAAGCAGAGCAAACATACCAGCAGGGTACACACTCATCCACTGTTTGGACTTTCCACCAACTTCATGCATTTTTGGATCAGAGATGCACTCAATCAAAACATCTATTTGGTATTTTTATTGATCTATTCTGATATTACTTGCCCTTGTTGTGTACACTCAAGGATTATTAGCAACATTATGGGTGCTGTCACTTTCGGTCTTACCTCCAAACAAAGTGGTAGATAATCTGGCAAAACATTTGGTTTGTTTACAACCTGTCTGATCTCCAGACTGTTGGTCAAGTCACCAAGTTTGGCAATTACTTTGTTTAGTCCAGTGTTATCATAACTGACCTGAAGGGGTAAACCTATAGCTTGGTTCCCGATCTCTGAATTCAAAGGTCCACCCTGTTCCTAGTATCCCTAGTAGATCCTGAGAACCTGGGACCTTAATCAGGCCGTGTCCAAATTGTCTTCAGTCTAATCAGGTCCATGCAGGGTCCTCTTGTATTAATGCCGGTGTCGGGTCTGTGTGATAATATGTCTTTTACCCGAATGGATCGCATGGTACATCATAAAAATGGATGTTTTGACACGAGACAGTGTCTGTACAATTCAGTGAGAATCACCTGCATTAATTGTTGCAGCATCATGCTACTGCCAGTGTTGCTTGTTCTCTGTGCGGGTCAGCTACATTTTGGAATGGGTCTAATTATCCTCTGGTCTATTTGGGTTGGGTCTGACTGGCCTCGGGTCAGTCCTTAATTTATGCATGTCATGTTCGGGTATGTTTTCTATGGCTCAGTTTCGGATGGAAAGACCACTACTCTGAATAGCTGCCCACACCTCTGATTTGTGCAGCGATTTTTAAATAGGTCTGGTATTGTGTTCAATGGCAGCTGTCAAAGCGAGGACATCATCATCATCATCATCATCATCATGTGCCAGAGCTAGAGCTGAAAAATGGCCACAAGAGTTAATTAGATCAGTGCAGCTCTACAGGATGTTGGACGTTGACTCAGAAATAACAACTCTTATGTCGGAGCACATAATCGATGGATATGATAAACGTTAGCTGCTTGTAGCAACGACTACCACAGCCTCTATGTCAACTGAAAATGACACCGATGGGACCGATACATCACTCGCTACTGATCGGTTAGGGAAAAATAACCTCCCCTCCTAAAATGATTACAGTGATGAATGATGAAGTGAAAGAAAATGGACATTCAGTCTGATGATCAAACTACTAAAACAAGCTTGCTAACTACAGTATTTCACAGAATGAAATATTTAAGAAAGTCAAAATGTAAATGCTGTGTGTTAATACAAAAATGGGCGTGTCCATATCCTCCACTTTGTCTGTACAGTTTGTGTTTGTCATATGTTATTGTTGGCATATGTAAACCATTTTTTAGTTATTTGGCCCCAGAGTCAAATGGCACAGACTCTCTGGAGCTTTGTTAGATAGGTCCTGCTGCTTTGAAATCTCATAATTGCTAAATTATATACCAGTCACTCATTTACTTAAGATGTCTGCCATTTGTCACTGGTAGTGTCCAAAAGGTTTGTACGATTGAAAATAACTTTTATTTTTATAATATATACAGTCTACATGATATAACCTTCTCGCATCAACAAAACAGAACAAAATCTACAACAACACACCTTTACCCCACACAGAAAACGAACCAGCTCAACCTCAGCATCGTCATATCTGATCAATTAAAATGAAGGTGAAATATAAATAAACATAAGTCATAATTAACTCTGAGAACACAGTTCATCTCTATCGAGGACACCCATCTTTCATCCTTCACCACCACAACTTGAACAATAGGGCCGCTGAATTGTGACCATTTCATTATCATGTCCCAGGTGTCATTATTGTCCCCCCATCTTTCATTCTTAAAAAAGCCCAGAAAAAAAACAAACCAAAAAAGACAAACCTCAAACCAGGTTTGAGTTAAGAAGTCCATGTTTTTATGTACTCATGTGTGTAATACCTCTCCCCATATGATTTCAAATTGAGCTACCTATTATTAACAGCTATTGTCTTTTTTCCAGTGTAGTAGTTTAGGAGGGTATGTGGATTTCCAGTGTTTGAGTATAAGTCTCTTAAATACAAGTGATGAAAGAAGAATAAAAGCCGAGGATTCCTCACTGTATCCTGTTTTACATCTTGAAATATACAAATTGACAGATTCAAATTAAATATTCACCCAATATCTCTGATAACCAATGTTCAATGTTCCCAAAAAGCGTGGATCAACGAAGTCCACATTTAAGATTAGAAGATATTTATTAACTTTATCTCTTGTATAGTGTATTCTGTACATTAGGGTTAGGGTTAGGGTGAAAGCTAACCCCTTAGGTTGACCATAATACCTCTGGTTAAATTCCAACATTCCCTCCACCGTAGTATTTGTATTTTCAGCGTATTTAGTGACTTTTTTCAGCATTTTATTACTTACAAGAGGGGGAAGTGTCTTCTTTTGAAACTTTCCTGTGTGGAACGCAGGGTGAGCCAGGTCTTGTTGTGCCTCTGGCGCAGGTATAGGTTAAGTATTTTGCTCAAGGATACTTTGGAAATATTGTCTTGTGGGGGATTTAACCCAGGATGACTTCACCAACCAGGAGCCTGGGACATGATGCGGCCAATTAGTTTCCTTATAGTCCTGTTCCTGCACCAGCACTCTCCATCTCCTGCATGGAGGTCGTCTATCCCTTTGGCCATTTAAGCACCAAAGGCCGGAGAGCATGCTGACATTCGGAGCACAGCGAGAGAGAGAAACAGAGGAAGAGTGCTGTCTGAGAGGACTGAGCTGGATTAGCAGTGATAAATGACACATTATGAAAGATGAATGACAGCTGCACTGCTGCCACACACCCAGCAAGTTTATGAAGCTGAGCCTTTGACCGACAGGGACTGTTGCACCATGACTCAAGCAAGGAAAGATGAGACAGCATTAGTTTCACTATCAGCATCAATGGGACAGTTACTTTGAAAATGTCAGAAATCTCTTACCAGTATTACAGATGTAATTGATATTTTATTTGACTTGCCTTTAACAGCCATAGAATAAGCTCTTATAAGAATGATTTATTGACACTTATAGACAAAAAACAAGTTGATAAATAAGACAATTTGGCAAAAATGTTCAAACAGGAAGGATGCTAATGTAATTTTACCATTAATCACAGTCTTTCATAAAAACAATCCAAATGAGAATCAAGTTTAAAAAACCCTCGGTCTACATAATCCAATGTTTGGCTCATTGTTTTGGTTATGTTTCGGTTCGGTGTCACCGCTGACACAGCGTTGTTTTCAGCCTCGCAGCAGGCAGCTGTTTGCAGTGAAAAGGCTCTGATAAAGCCACTGTACACTACTGTACCTGCTCAGCAGCAAACAGCAGGCAGACACAGTTAGCGACTAGCTGGGGAGCGTAGTGGAGCATTCAGCAGCTAAAGAGCAGATATGTTTCTCAGGAGTTGGTGGAGACCAAATCGGAGGTGAATATTGGGCTTACATTCATCAGGTGGACACAAACATGGATGTGAAAATAGGAAACTGTTTGCTAACTTTATAAAGAAATACTGTAATATGTCCACCCACTACTTATTAGAATTTTTTCCCGCTGTGAGCAGCTCCTCCATTTCCTTTGTGCATTGCATTGTGGGAGAATAGCGTCCATCGACAGCACGCTCAAAAAACAGCTGCATTTAGTATACACACTGTCTGGTTTGAATATACTTAATTTTGTGTAGTATGGATTTAGGAAATGCTACTTGTCTTCTTGGGCAAAACAGTAAAATATGTAGCTTGTAACTGACCTCCAACACCACCCATACTGGCACCACTAAGGTTAAGATTTGGTTATGTTTAGGCACAAAAACGACTTGGTTGGTTTGGTTTGGGTTTAAAAAATCAAATGGCTAGGGAGCCTCCGCCATCATAGCTAAAAGAATAACTGTTAAAGTCAGGGAAAGATCTTGGTCATTAGTCAGCTTTTACAATCACTTAATATTATATGATATCGATGTTATTAACATCTACAGTTTTGTTGGCTTAAAAGTCGAGATTCAGAATTCATTCTTGACCAGTTTCCAAGGTCAAGAATGCATTCAGAATGCATTGTTGTCTAATGCTGTTGCTTGTCTTGGGAGGACAGTCTCAGCCAGCAGTAGCAGACTGGCCAGCAGCCCCCGGTGATATCGTGCGGTTGAGGATCAATTAATCAGGAAGAACAAATATGACAGAACTTCCAAATGTTCATATGCCTTTTGCAGCTGTTCAATGCAATGCAGAGCCAATGTCACACAATGTGTTTTCCAGTGTTACCACTGTTCCACTGCTTTTCACCTTCACCTGTGATAATCATAGCATCTTGTCTGGCCTTATTATGTCGAATACTGATGGTGTAAAATTGGCTCAGTAAAGGAGGAATTGAAAATAAATTTGAATTTGTAGTCATCCCACTGTGGAGCTGCACTTTACGGCCTCAGGGGACTCAAAAGCAACACAAGCAGTAGACAACTGGTCAAGCTGTGAGCATATTTATAATTCTGTTGCCAGCAGCCATTATATGAACATTAGGCAAATGACAGTGCCTAAAAACCTCAATGTACAACAATAGCACAATGTCTTGATGTTTGCACTAATTAAATTTGGTTTCCTAACTGATATTATTAGATATCTTGAAGCTAGATGTATCAGTTTTTCGGTGGCCGTCCATCTCTTATATAATGGATATGATGCATTGTGAGTCATATTTTTTGTGAAATTGATTTGTACTACACAGTCAGCTGGTATATTGGATGCCCTTAATCTGAATTCATGGTAATTGCAATATGTAACATGTTGATTTGATTTCACACATGTACAGCCACTTGGTTCCTACTCACAACTGATGCTCTCTGCATCTGCATAGCTGCAGGATTCCAAGTGTCATAAAGTTCGTCATGTGCCCATGTTTATGAAGGTCCACATGGACCCTACGCATGAAACCCAAACTTCACCATATGGCCCAAAACACAAGTGGATACTCAGTATGGTATACACTGAACTGCATGCATGTTTCGGAGTTTAGCCGAATAAGTTACTTCACAATATTACTGTCTGTGTAGAGTAATGCGTTACTGACTACACCACTTTTGTGTTACTTTCACCAAAAGAGCTGCAGAAGTACGACCAGGCATTAGGAAATGAAGAGGGTAATGTGTCGTGGCGGGTAATCACAGCTCAGGAGCTGCAGTTTATTGCAGTTCATTACAGATCCAGTGGTGGGCGATACTGTTTAGCCTGATGAAGGCTCTCCTCCGGAGCCCATTCATGCATTCACGTGCAGTGGTTACCACTTTGTATATTGCCTTAACTAAAGTGTGACCTTTTTAAATAAAGGAATAGCCTTGGACAGAGGGATGGGCAGGCAGACAAAGGATCAAAGTCTGATAAGTTACGAGACAGGGATAACTATCTTTCAGGTTACTTGTGCTAGTTATCGCTGTAGAGAGATCCCTCGGCTTCCCTAGACACAGACTGCATGAGTGTACGTATTTCCAAAGTGTACAGTCTCCCTCCGCAGCCATCTCAGCCAGCCAATTTCGGCAGCAGGATTCTTCGGGGGATATTTTTCCTGGTGGCGCACTGTGGATGAATTCTTAAAAAACAATAAACACTTCATTTCGGGTGGTAACGCGTTACTACGTAATAATATTACCGAAATCCTATTAGTAACGTGTTATATCACTGTGTTACTGCTAAAAGTAATGTATTACTGTAACGCGTTACCCCCAACATTGATGCCCACTGAGTCACAGTCTTATAGATTCTATTCTGAGCTGAATCCACCATGTGTAATATCTGAATGTAAGGACAGAGATTGCTGTCTGTTTATTTGTCATTCTACAACACAGTGGATGTTGTCATGAGGTTGTGAAGTCCATTGCTCACTTGTCTCTTAACTTTGTTGGTCAAACGAAGACTGCACTTTAACTGACAAACCCCTAGCTTCATGAACGTGTGATACTAAATTTCTGGAGTACCTCTTGTAGCCCACAGTACCCTAACCTAACCTCAAACTCTGCCCAAAACCTGCCTCAAACCTTTTAAAAGTATTTGAGTGTATAGCAGGTCCTAACTACATGCTGAAATATAGTCATCGAAATATTGTTACACAGTTGTTGTATGTAATCTAGACATACAAAAAACTTCTCTTCACCTGCAAGCCACCATCTTAATGGTGATATGGAGATGCAGGTCTCTTTCTTGCTTCAGGGTTGAGTGATAGTCCAGCACACAGGGTAACTGGGTCGTGACGGAGAAGTGTGACATGGTGATGCACAGCACCTGTGTGGTCTGTCTGAGGATGATGAAAGCTCCATGAGTGATTGTGTGAGTGATGCAGAGGGGTGCAGCATGACTGTCTGCTGCAGTGGCTGTCTCTGCTCTCTGTAGAGATCCTGCACTGTCCTTGTCTGGGCAAACATTCTGCAGCTGTATTTTGACTGCACATACACAGGGATCTCCATCTCATATGCTGCCTTCTGGCTTTCAGGAAGGAGGAGGCTGACAGAAATTCAAAGAGTTTGCAAACTAAGTCTGATATTCCGAAGTGTTTATTTGTCTGACTTTGCCTCTTGAGGACTATGGTGCTGTGGTAAAACTAATGAAAATGTGACATGAACAGCCCACGGTGCCTCCTCACCACATCCCTGCAGTGTGCACTAACAACACTAGACTGCTTAACGTCTTCAGCAGTGGAGCTTATTAGCCATGCATATAAAGCTTTTTTGCTAACAGAGCAGTTAACCATTTATGGGGAATCAATTATCAAGCCAGTGCTGTGAGCCAGCTGGCACACCTGTCCCAACTTCCAATGCTGAAAAGGAGTTAAAATGGTATAAAATGAGAGAGGGAAATCTCTGGGGTGGAGCAGAACAGCAGAGCCGGCCCTAGGATTTTGGTGGCCCTAAATAAGATTTAGTTTGTGGTCCCAAAACACTCCCAGTGCAACCACCAAATCACACACACTGCTCATAAATGAATGAACACACACACATACACAATAGAGATGGACAAATTAATTAACAAATCTCTTACTTTATTTGAGGGTTGGCAAGTAGCTACATCTACAAACATTTTATGAAAAGTAAGGGAAGGAGAAAAACACGTTGTTCAGACAGTGGATCCCGCAGGATCATTTTCAAAACAAACTAGATTTTATAAAACTAGAAAGCCAGTCTAGAAACAGAAGAGAAGGAAAGGAGTTCTTAGCTGAACTATTTTGTTTGGATTTGTCAAATCCCATTGTTTATGTCAGAGATGCTTTCACACATACTTACTGATAAGACTATAAAGTCAGTTCATCTTCTGACACCTTGAGAGCTAAATTAAGCTATTAACCAATGATAAATACCAATGCATGACGATGATTTGATGATTAGATTTTCAATTTAGAAGTAGACCTCCAGGGGCGGTTCTAGAGTCACATTATTGGGGAGCATAATTAATCTAACCCAACCAGTCTTAATTGCATTAAATGTTGTATTTTTTATTAACATTTCAATTTGTCATTGATGTAAAATTGAGGGGTGAAGTGAGGCAAAACTGTACATACATGCAGAGAAAGCCTATTTAACATATATAATATTTTTTCACGCAGGAGTGGCTCTGAGGCTTCCTCTTATTTGCTGTGAGATTTGTTCAGACTGCATGAGAGCGTGTTGGCAACCCTGCATAATGTTAACCAAAATTGTAAAATGATGTTACATTACTAGATTTCAGTATTGAGGTACAATTACATGCATGATTGTGCACAGACATACTAACCTAAAAACCTCTTAGTGGGAATCATGAGAAGGTTTCAGAGCCTCAGATTACTCTGATGCATGGGAGGAAATTCCAATGTAATAGATAATAGTGTAAATGTCTTGCTCTCCCCCTGACGGTCTGAATATCTTGCTGCTGCTGCTGCTGCTGGGCTGCTGCTGCTGCTGCTGCTGCTGCTGCACGCTGGGCTGCTGCTGCTGCTGCTGCTGCTGCACGCTGGGCTGCTGCTGCTGCTGCACGCTGCTGCTGCACGCTGGGCTGCTGCTGCACGCTGCTGCTGCTGCTGCACGCTGCTGCTGCACGCTGCTGCTGCACGCTGCTGCTGCACGCTGCTGCTGCCGCTGCTGCTGCACGCTGCTGCTGCTGCTGCACGCTGCTGCTGCTGCTGCACGCTGCTGCACGCTGGGCTGCTGCTGCTGCTGCACGCTGGGCTGCTGCTGCACGCTGCTGCTGCACGCTGCTGCGCTGGGCTGCTGCTGCACGCTGGGCTGCTGCCGGTGCTGCAGCTGCTGCACGCTGCTGCTGCTGCTGCAGGCTGCTGCTGCTGCACGCTGGGCTGCTGCACGCTGGGCTGCTGCACGCTGGGCTGCTGCACGCTGGGCTGCTGCACGCTGGGCTGCTGCTGCACGCTGCTGCTGCACGCTGCTGCTGCACGCTGCTGCTGCTGCTGCACGCTGCTGCTGCTGCTGCTGCTGCTGCTGCTGCTGCTGCACGCTGGGCTGCTGCGCTGCTGCTGCTGCACGCTGCTGCTGCACGCTGCTGCTGCTGCTGCTGCTGCACGCTGGGCTGCTGCTGCACGCTGGGCTGCTGCTGCAGGCTGCTGCTGCTGCACGCTGGGCTGCTGCACGCTGCTGCTGCACGCTGGGCTGCTGCTGCACGCTGCTGCTGCACGCTGGGCTGCTGCACGCTGCTGCTGCACGCTGCTGCTGCACGCTGGGCTGCTGCTGCACGCTGCTGCTGCACGCTGGGCTGCTGCTGCACGCTGCTGCTGTACGCTGGGCTGCTGCTGCAGGCTGCTGCTGCTGCACGCTGGGCTGCTGCTGCACGCTGCTGCTGCACGCTGCTGTTCTGTCTTGTCTGTCCGTGCACCGTCCTCTTGTCGCACTGTGACATTAGCAGTTGTGAATTTGTTTTTTACTTCATGAGAAAATGGACGTGTGGTGTGAGAGCATGTGAAAAGTGTCAATGGCGTGAGAGCGAGTCAGTCAACTTAAAATCATACAAAGTGTGAGGAGCGAGCAACACAGAAAGTCACACTGATCGGGTGGCCCCCTCAGCGGTTGTGACCCTAAACAACCGCAGTGAGTGTTTATGCCAGCGGCCGGCCCTGCAGAACAGTCTAAAAGGCTGTGTGGAGGTGGTGCTTACTGTAACAGCATTACAATGACAGTACTGAGCTGTGGAAGTGACCTGTGGCCCCGCAGTGCTGGGAGTAAGAAGGAGGCCAGTAGGGTAAAGGCCCCTGACCTGAACTCAGCTCAGGGGCCTTTGGAGTGTTCGGGTCATTTATACACCTGCTTCCGTAGGAGAGCGTGACCTAGTCAGTCAGACGCTCCTGTGCATGCTTTCACAAACTGCACCCTTTCGTCACGGAGCGTGTGCTGAGGCAAATGTTTCAGTGAGGGAACTCTCTGTGAGGAATGAAACCTAAGCTGCCTCACAAAATAACGAAGGTGAAAGGTCTTATAGTAGGCAGTATACATTAACGGCTGATCTTCATCTATAGTCCCCAGAAAGATGTTTGTTTGTTTGAATATAAAATTAAAGCAGTTCTTGAAATATGATATAAGCATTCAGGGCAATAATACAAAGGTAATATTAATATAAGATATAAGATAATATCTTCAAATAGAATGCTACACTATCAGGCACTTATTAAGACATGCAGCACAGAGACATACAACAGAGCATGCAACACATTTTATTTTTCATTTATGATTTTGATTAGTATTTTCTCATTATATATTTCAGGGGCATCAATCGATCAGACACCTGCCATTATTAGTTGACTCTTGATAAAAATTGATATGAGCTAGATCCCATTTGCTGCTGCCTCGTTTTGCACTTTAACTTCTGCAGATTTCTTTTTAGTTAGTTGCAGTCCTAAATGTAAATGAATTTGTGAGCTTTAAACAAACAATGATGTGCAATGAATTACAGTAATGTTTGAAAACGGCAAGTCAGTGGAAAGACATTGTAACTGTGTAAAGAATGCACTGATGCTCATAATTATAGCCTAATCAATACAGGACTTTTTGGATTGATGCTGATATTGATCTTTGACAGTGTAAAATATCTGATAACAGTATATTATTATTATTATTATTATTATTATTATTATTATGTGTAAAATACACTTGTCAGTGCTCTCTGCTGGACAAACTAATGTAATGGAGACAGTTTCTAACATTGCCTCAAACATATTTCTGTACTACAAAGTTATATATCGATCGACATAAATGATGATACGATATGTCTGTGATGAGCTGATATCAGCTGATATATCATCCTCGATCATTTATTAGTTGGTCTCTACTCATAATATCTGCAGATGTTTCTCATTTCAAGTGACGTGATTACCGCAGTAATTGTGCGGCGGCAGTGAAAGGGTTGAAATCATTTATCCAGCAGTAGCTGCAGTAGCTGCAGTGTGCACCAACACCCACCAGGGGGCACATGAGAGCAGACCAGATGCAGTCTCTCTCTGTCTCTGTGGGGTAGTCACCATGCACGGCAAGCAGACGACCGGGGAAAAGACAAACGCCATGCAGGCCTGTGCAGTATCTATACCACTATCAGCTTCTGAACGTGTAGTCATCAATGTCAGACTCAGTAGTAGCATTTCCTTGATACGATTGCTTGGAAGTTTGCAAGGATTCCTTGATTTATCTCAATATTTCTTAGGGCGAACTCTTCGGTGTTCTTTGTCGATGAGTTTTTAAGCATAGGATTTTCAGTTATAGGATACTGAAATTAGGTTATTAAATATGGAAAAATTAATGTTGGGTGTCAAATTCACTCTGTAAAAGTCGATCAAACTAAGTATGTGCTGATAAATCGATTTGACAAAAAAAATAAAATAAATAAAAAATAAATAATAATAAAAAATAAATCGACATTATTTCAACTTAGGTCATTATTACTGTAAATTTATGAAATTCACACTGTCGAGCCAAAATGCCCCAAAATATGTGCTGGCAAAACCATTTGATTCATAGATCCAGAAATAAAGTTAGTGTGGATGCATTACTCGCCAGACTGGTGAATGTTACGATATTTTCATTAGACAGACTGACACTTTGCAACCTACAGTAAGTTTTCAAGAATGAAGATATCGTTTCAGTGTAGACACACGTGGGCTCGCTATACGTCTGCTCGCTGTCTGGTGAAAGAGCCTCGAGGAAGACAAAGTGGAGTGACGTAATTCCTAACCTACAGCACATGAAAGCATAACAACATGCAAAAGGCAGTGATGTAACTGATTGTGTAGTGATCTATGCAGAAAACGTGCCTCCTTCTTGTGGTCCAAAGCTCCTAAACACCAGCACTCCCCCGGTGCTCCGAGCTCCCAGTCCAGGCAGAGTCAGCTAATAGGACAGCTAGCGTCACGGCTAACTAGCTCATGGCAGCTAATGTTACCGGCATTCAGCGGTTACTTTTAGCAACAAGTAAAGCTATCTGTCCATCGGGAAACTCCATAAATCACAGAGAGTTGAGGCGGAGCAGGGTGCCACGAGCCAAACCCGGCGAGTCCCTGTCGGAATCCCTACGGACGTCCCTCATGGGGGCCTTACGATATGAACATTACGTAATGCTTTCATTATTGTCAGGATTATGAACTGAAATAACAGAAAACTTTTGGTAACAAGTGTAATATGAGCGTGGACAACCGGGTTCAATCGGGTTCAGAGCGGCGACCTGCGTTATTAAATGGAGAAGTCAAACATTTGTGCCTGGACACAGACGCATCCAGCTGGAATTACAGATGTAACGATGTACCCAAAATGATACATGCCAATAAAGAAATGCTAAACTTTTTATTTAAGCACGTCCTTACAGTACTGGATGAAAAGTAGGCTACTAGGCCTATAAAGGCTAAACAGATTATACAGAGTATTGCTAAATCATAAGGCCCGTTGCTACGAAAATACACACTCTCCCTGGAATTATTTGTATTTTTACGTGTAAACGCAAAGATGCCGTTTACAAAATGCTTGCTTTTAGTGTGATAAACTGGGCAGTCCCCGAACACACAGGTACACATAAATAAAGATAAATGCACACAGACATTTTACCGCCACAGCGTCACTTAAGACAAATTTGATTCAGTTTAGGTATAAAGTTAGGAATTACAAAGTGGCGGAGCTTGTTTGGAGAGCTCGAGAAGACGACTTCAGGGGACAGAAACTCCCTCAGGCCTTAATTTATTTTCAAGGAAGCTCATCTGCTGTAGTCACAGTTTTATTTTCTTACACCTGGACTTGTAACAGTTGTTCTCAGGTGAGCCGTGATTTGGAAAATTTTGCGGCACTTTTCTGATTTAACTGTTCTTTGCAGAAATATTGTGAGGATTGGACAATATGACTAACTCTTGCAAATAATTCAAGGTTTGGTTAAATGTGCATGAGACCTATGTCTTATAATTGCATGGTTTCAAGTTCTTGGAAGGACTAACTTACTATTTCTCAGTCAGCAGCAAAGTCTCTCCCACCATGTCCTCATACCTAAATGACAAAAGAGGTCATTTGCCATTGCCTTCCAAAATTGTTACAAATCAATGTTTTCTGCTCTGCCACCCCTAAATGTTGGTTAAGGTTAGGCAGCTGAAAGGGCATGGTTCAGGTTAGGGAAAGATGGTGGTCACAGCAAAAAGAACCGTTGACTGTTGTCAGGAGACATGATGTGTCAGACACTTTGAACGCCTTGACCCTCCTCCCTATTAAGCAGCTTTGCAACGCTATAACATCACACCACTTTCCCCTTTACTTCTGAGAGAGAAAAGCCCATTCACGTGACCACAAGAGCTCACTTGTCAGGAAAATGTAAACCTGGCTCGTCGTTGTTGCTGTTGCTTTTCTGGTGACGACAGTCTCGTTTCTACGGTCTTTGCTCTCATTCAAACAAGTTGGAAGTTCCACCATGCATACTAACTTCACTGTTCAATGGAAATTCAATATGAGGTTCAAGCTGGTCTCCTTTTATTAAAGCCTGTATATAGGTGTGCAGGGTGCATGTGTTACTGTGTTTATATATGAGCTGGTCCCATTGTGCTTCATCATCATCCACATTCAGTCTCAAAAACAGGCTTGAGAAGCCTTTTTTTAAATCTTGATCTGATGTGTTTTTGTCATACATACCCTTCATCTTTCAGCCCATCATCATATTACCTGACATGTTTGCTTGTGTTCAAGGTTAGATTTCAGTGGTTCCCTGTAGTTAGCACTCTTACGTTGGCTTTCCCCTCTCTATGTGGAATACCTTTCAGACAGGCAGCAGAGCGTGCTGAATGTCAGATAAATGTGACGGAATCCAATGCAGTGTTTTTAAGCTCTCCCCGCTCTGTGCTTTTGTTTTCCTGACCAAGTACAGGCTATTATGTTACAGATGGGATTACATAAATGGTGAGCATAATACACCAGGGCCTCATGTTCACACACTGATAATATATTATGAAACTTTAGACGAAGCAGCCCTCAAATCCCTCCTGGAATCTGTGTTTCTCTCATGACCCAGGCCACAGAGACACAGGTCATTAAACGGAGTTACCTCGGTACATCTCAAAGCCAGGAGGGGGTTTTCCTCACCAGCTACTTGTTTGAATGTGGGAGTTTCTATGATGGGGCCTTGGGTCAAGCTGAAAATGGCAAGTTGCTGTACTGTTAGCATTCTTATCTCTAACTAAAGTGATATTTCAGAGTGTAGAATTAAAGGGTTGGAGTTGGACTCCTGGGGCCTCATTTATCAACATTACGTAGAAAAAGGTTCTAAATTCTGTCTTGCGAATTCAATTGGAATGTGCATAAGTACAAATTGGTATTTATCAAACATGCGCATGCTGTCATACGCACACCATTTATGGCAACGAAACATCTCTTTAAAAACCATGTGAAAATGATGTTTTTCACCAGAATTATGGCAAAGAGAGCAAAGAAAAGAAACTTTACTGCAACAGAAATCGAGGTGCTTGTTGCTGAAGTTGAATCAAAACCAAAAGCTATTGTTTAGTTCATTTAGGGCAGGTGTAACCAGCAAAAGAAAAAATGCTGCGTGGGAGAAGGTAACAAATGCAGTTAAGATCTGAGGAGAGATCTTTATCAGAAGTAAAAAAAAGGTTTGATATTAAACTCAAAGCTCTGCAAAAAAATGGCACTGCACATAAGCGAGACTTTTGTGCAACTGGTGGAGGAAACAGCACAGCAGAGCTCACGCATCGTCAGCATCATTGGTGATACAGCTCTCTCTGGCATCACTGAACATGGACACAGTGACGCTGTATCCACCGAACATCCAGACTGCAAACACAGGGGTTTGTTTCTTTCACTGTTTATTTCGATGTGTAAGAAAATCATTTTAGACAGACAGACTAACCATGAAATCCTTTATATTTAGAGTTAACCAAATGTGACATTAATGTGAAAATATATTTTCTTAAATAAACTGCCCAGTCCCGTGGTCACTCAGGAGAAGCAGGGCCCATCCGTACCCTCTTCAGGGCGTCAGGAGCCAAGGGCGCTGACTGACGCGGTTCTACAAAATCAGTAGGACACGACCAAAGCAATAACTGAACAAAAAGGATCAACTGACAAACATTTCCAATGTATTCATGGAAATAAATGAATCACAAATTGCTTCTTGTGCAACCCAAAACCTTAGACTCATTTTAGTCATTTTGTCACCATACATACCTCTCTGTATGATCCCAGCTCTTGCCTGAATGGCAGCAGCACTGGTGGTGCCCGCCTGCCGCCCGCCGCCGCCCGCCGCCTGCCGCCCGCTGCCTGCCGCCCGCTGCCTGCCGCCCGCCGCCCGCCGCCCGCCGCCTCGGCTTGTTGTGGATTTGTGTAAGGGAACTGGATGTAGTTCGGCCCCAGGAAAGTTATGGCATCCAACATTATGCTAGCATAATCTTGCTCATTGAAGGCTGGGAAATGGCTGATATATCTCTACTACGTGCTGGGAAGTGCCGGTGGCTGGACTTGGGTGTGCACAGGAATGGTTGTTGTGCGTTTAGTTTCTCACTCCAACATAAATCCCAGGTCCCAAATCATGGCATAAATCGAGCAATATCTGTTTTGGGAAGCGGAACCTACTCAGACGCCATTCCGTGCTCTCGCCAAACAGATTAGCGCGCTCTCTGAAACGCGCTCCCTGCCGAGCATGTGGTTTGCTAAATCTTCCAGTAATGCAAGATGAGCCATGTTACATTTTCACATACCTGTCACAGAGACCCCAAAGCATGGAAAATGTGCTCAGGGGAATTCTCTTTATGGGCTCAAATCTGACATTTCTGATTCTTTTGAACATGAGACACACTGGTTTTGAACTGCCTGTGGCAAGATTGAACATGTAAGAGTCTGTCCATTCTTGCTTAAAAGCTCTGTTTCCGCTGTCTACTTTCTTTTTAGAGCACGGCGTGTGAAATGATTTCTCCGACTCGCCTCTCTCCACTCTCCCTGTGTGTACGCCACTCACTGACCCAGCGCCGTAAAGGCTAGAACAGCTGCGCCGGTTAAAACAGAAAAGCTCGGTCAAAATGTAAGAATTCTTAACAATTTATCGATATTCTCTACAGCAGACGGGGGGAAAGAGAAAGTGCGGCAGCAGCACGACCGGGTCAGAAATGAACAGAGCTTGGACTAAAAGTGCCGTTGAATGCTCACACGCATTTTTAGCGTCAACGTCATGGATTACGTCGACTACTCGCAACAGCCCTAGGTAGTGATGTCACTGTGTTGCCAAACCTCAGCAATTATTTAGTTGAGTACGATGTTATGATAACTGATAGTAATGATAGTCAAAGCTACAAAGGTAAGACCCTTTAAGTGAGAAATGTTTGTGTGAGTTGGTTTAGGGAGAAACTGTGATGCTACAGAAGTGTTAATCAGAGAGCGGTAAAACATTTCTTCCTTGTCAAGAATCCCGACACCAATGTGAACTCTGTACAAGCAGCTGGCAGTAGGCTTAGTCAAGCTTGATTTTGCCTTGAAATCTATTTGTTGTGATATTTAATTTGTAACAAAAAATATGTTTGACTAGATATCCAAGCCACTGAGTGGAAAAAAGCACAACCTGACCCTAAGCTACTGTGTCAATGTCGGGTTCAGATAAATCTCTGATGGCGTTGTAGAGAAAAACATGAAAGAGCCTTGTGAGGTTCCTAGTATCAAGACGCCTTGGCACAAACATCCCCAGCTCTAATTATGAGTGTTTTGTAAGAAAGGAGACAGGGAGATGCCCTGTCTGCCTGGCAGGGAGAGACCTACTGCCTGCATCCCAGAGCCTGCAGCTTCCAGCAGCTGTTCTCCAACGACAGGGTGCAGCAGGTGGAGATGTCTGCGCAGTGAGATCAGCGTTTAATAGCAAAGCTGACAAAGTTCACAGGTCCAACATTGGTTTAAAAGACTAACTAGACGCATTAGCTAGAAAAACAGACTTGTTCAAAGCTGTGCTATGTGAGGTCGGGATTTCAGTTACCTCTTACTGGAGCCCCGTTGAGAAAAAGCAGGCTGGGTGGAGCTGAGGGATGAGCAAGCCACAACCACCAGATGATTTTGATGAGCTGAAATACCTGTCACTCAAGCTAGACATACTTCTTCTAGTAGCCTTAATAAATATGTCCTGTTATTCTTTCAGTGAAAGACATTTTTAGAGAGTAACTAATCCAGAAATTCTGTCTTCTAGTTCCCCCAAAAATCTGTGAAAAATCTGTGACGTACCCTGGGACACTGCGCTCGTTTCATATGTTTAAATAAGGATGGTAGTTTTTTTGAACAATCTAATATTGTTGTTGATTTAATATTTTTAGTTTTTTAGCAGCCTTTAACACTAGAACCGCCAGGAGTCCCTGTATACCTAAAACCGCCAAATGTAAAATGTACCCACTATTAGAATACATTGATTTTGTGATTATTTCTGCTACATGTGGCTCAAACACACTTTGCGCAGACGCTGAGCACCTTGGGCGTGCACTTCAGGCCCTTACAGAATGGTTTATTGTGTTTGCATTCCGCCTTCACCATGCAGGTCATTTGCTCCTGCGCTCTGCTGCACCTGTGGGGTTCACGTCCACGCGCGGTGGCTCTTCTGATGCCATCCACTCCGCACTGTCGTACTTATATTCTAAACAGTCTGAATTTAGATGCAGCATACAATTTAGACAAAAACTAGACTATTGCAGATACATGATGATAATAATAATAATAATGTAGAATAATAATCTAAGGTTCTTCCTGCTTGTTTGTTTCAGACTTGCATGCATCCAAACAATTACGCATGCAGAAACATTTACTGAAAAGAAACAATTCGAATTCCAAAATTCAAAGTAGATTTTTACCCAACGAAAAAATCTGTAATGACCACTTTTGCATTTGCTAAACAATAAGCCTACATTGCGGTCGAAAACTCCTGCTCTCCGTCAGTCAACCCAGGACACGTCGCTCAGTCCTGAAGCCTCTGCTTCACTCAGTGCACAGAGCAAGTCTAATGCCTGTTTTGCATTCATCACGCTCTCTCTTACCCAAACTGAAGGTTGGCCTGTGACTTGACACAGCTGTATCACGCACGGTAGGAGACAAAAGGCGCCACTAGAATGTTTATCTAAACACGCCAAATTAATCGGACGAAAATGACCGCGTTCTCTATCGGGGTAAATGTTCCCCGCTGGCGCTTATAGGTGTGAATCTTTTTTCAATCTGGCTTGATCTTGACAATTTTTAACAATAGGGGGTGCTACATAACAAACATTTAGGAAAAGTCAGAGACTGGGGACTTGAATATTGTATTGAAACAAAGTTACATACAATCAAAAAACAGCCACGGTTAAATTTGACCCGTTGGCGGTTCTAGTGTTAACGAACATCATTTCCCATAAGCCCTGTGGCTAAGATGCTGTGGTTTCTTAATGTGGCAGGTCTCAGTACTTCTGCTATCGCATCAGGCGGGCTCAGGATAGTTTCCTCGGGACGAAAACAAGTGGCAATGTCCTCAACGGTGTACATTTCCGTACACTGATCTTTTAACTGTTAATAAATTCAAACCTTCAGCTGTTTCAGTTTTAATTCACAATTCAAAACTGCCTCTGTCTCTCTCTCACACACACACACCCCTTCTCCAGCCTAAAGTTGACTGGATTTTCAAAATAAAAGCCCACAGACAGTAACATGACCTTACAGAGCCCCTGAGTAAGTTGTATTTTCAGAATAAAAGTCCCAAAAGGTAACAGACAGTTATTCTCCTTTCGGACATTTTTCATTGGACTAGCAATGTATTTCAGCTCTTAACGTCTTTAGGTGATGCAGTTCAGCTTCTGATTCTGCCAGTTTTACATTTCAGCTTCCAGGTTTTTCAGCAGTGCAGTGCAATGAATTTGGATGACTTCTACTTTTGCATACTTTCAGCTACAGAAACCATTCAAATGTTACAATGTTATGCTCTTTAAGGGCATTTATGCTTTTATTCTACTTTTTTCTACCTTTTTATGTTTTTTTAAACATTTTTTTACAATAGAAGTGAATGGGAGGACTCTTCAAATTCTCTTCAAACCCACCAAACCCCCTTCCAGGTTTTGTGCAGTGCAGTGCAGTGCAGTGCATTTGGTCTTTAATATCTTTCAGGCAATTCATTTCACATTTCTCCATTTTCAGCAATGCTTTGCCATTTATTTCAGCTTTCAGCATTCACACGCATTTGCTGCAGGAAATGCATTTTCTAGTTGTTACCATGGAAACGTGACTTAATTCTGAGTTAACCTGGGGGTAGGGTGGCTTTCAGACTAAAAATAAGTCATTCTTTGTTCTGGTGAAATTATCTAACTTGCATTAGAGCAAAATGAAGACTGGCCTAACAATACAGAGCAGAATAAAATCTGTCTGTGCGGTGTTCTGAGTATTCCATTGACAGTGTTCACTTAACCACCAACCTGATAAAGCCAGATTGACTGTAAACTGAATTCATAAACTTTATGAGGTACTACAAGAATTTTTAATCATAATTATTTTAGTCCAACAGATAGTGATATATAAGAGTTAAATAAACTCAGATAACAATATATTGGCCAATATTTTTTTTTTTTTTTACCAAAATGCATAACAAACATTTTTGATAAGGATCCCTTAAAGGCCCTGCACTCCCAGAGTCCACCCACACAGGTGATTTCATGTATTTTGGATGATTAGAGCTCTTCTCAGGAGTGTGTGGAAGTGTATCGACATCTTGCTCAATCTCACCACTGTTGCTAGTCGGAAACTGCTGAGAGACTAACCATTGTATTGAGAGTTGAGTGCAGAGCAGCCTGGTTGCTAGTGGCTAGTTTGCTTGCTGTCATTTGGGAGTGCTCTCATTCCATCAGCGCTGGTCCCGGCCCCGCCGGGTGCCAGGTGTTGGTCGTTCAAATCCATTTTGTTGCATTTTAATTTACCAACCCCCTGGTTCTAATGGTTCTTTTATGTGTGTGATTTTTTTATCCTCTATCGTTCGAGTTTTTATGGTTGGTGATTTTAATCTTCACGTCGATGACGTTTCTTGCAGCTTTGCAGCTGATTTTCTTAATGTCACTGAATCCTTTAATTTTATTCAACACGTGTCTGGTCCCACACACATTAGGGGTCATACCTTGGTTTAAATATGGACTCTATTATTTGCTCTGAGGATCTGCATGTTACTGACCATAAATAACAATCATAGATAACAATCCAAAATTGCCTCTCAGCTGAAGTTTTCCTCGGCGTTTGCCCCAAGCACAGTGCTGTCTTCCCACACTGATGTTGCTTGTCTGGTCCACTCCTTTAATACAGATTGCTTCGCTGCCTTGGATAAAGAGACCTGTTTCCTCCGTCAGTTCATCCCCCTGGTTAAATGACACTATTCATTGTTTCCGGCATAAATGTCGGATGGTAGAGAGACTGTGGGAATCCACCAAGCTCCACGTTCCCCGTCTCTGTTACAAAGACCTCTTAGCTGAGCTTAACAACATGATTAAGGATGTGAGGACTTACTTTGCAAACCTAATTTCCTCCAGTTTCCTATGTTTTCTTTTAAGCCTAATGAGACTGACAATTGTATGCACAATTGTCTGACTGCCATTAAGGACTGGATGGTTAACAACTTTTTACAGCTCAACGCAGATAAGACAGATAAGAGGTCCTTATTGTTGCTTCAGATAGCTTAGCTTCCTGGGTTGCTCAGCGTATTGGGTCCCTTTCTTCAGCTGTAGAGTCTAATCTTAGAAATCTCAGGGTAGGATTTGATCAGGCTCTGTACTTTGACACACACAAACATCAAATTGTTGACCCGTACATGTTTTTCCATTTAAGAAATATTGCAAAACTCAGGGCTGTTGTGTCACAACCTGACCTAGAGATGATCATTCAGGCTTTTATATCATCGCGGCTAGACTACTGTAATTATCTTTTCACCTGCCTCAGCAAGTCGTCCCTGGACGTTTACAAATGGTCCAGAATGCAGCTGCAAGGCTGTTGACCAGATCCAGCAGGTCGACCCACATCACACCCATCGTATCTTCTTTACATTGGCTTCCCATCAGGTTCAGGATTCATTTTAAGGTTCTTGTTTTCACATAAACAGCCCTGCGGTGTCAGGCACCTGAGTACATCACTGACCTGCTCCACCCTCATATCACCGGGTGGTGACTGGTCGTCCCTCGCACTCGACTGAAAACAAAAGGTGATCGTGCCTTTGAAGTGGAGGCTCTGACATTTTGGAACGCTCCTCCTATGGACTCACGTTCTGCGGTCTCTGTTGACGCCTTTTAAAAGCAGTTGAAGACACTTTTCAAACTGGCCTTTGTCTCACTTCATGCTGTCTAGTGTTTGTAATCTTGTCTGTTGTTGCTTATGTTTTATTAATTGATTCTTTCTATTGTTTTTATGGTGCTATTGCTTACGTTTTATTGTTGTTTCTTTCACTGTTTTTATGGTCTTATTTTTAATAATTTTACTCTTGTGAAGCACTTTGTGACCTTGCTCTGTGAAAGGTGTTATACTAAATAAACTTTACTTACTTACTTACTCTCCTGTCAGCATTGTTGCACCTGCCAGGGTGGGACAAATTGCACCATTATTATTCTTATCGGTGCATTGAGTCCAGTGATCTCACATAATGCAAAACACTTTCAACTTGAGAAGAGGTATAATCAGCCACGATAAGAGAAAGCACTCTTCTTGTTTTATTTTTTTCAGTTTTATCATAGTTTTTTACTCTATTCAATCCTTGTTGATAATGCCCTGCATTTGTCTTGGGAATAAAGGTAAATGTGATTTATTTTATCTGGATACTGCATACGATGAGCTGACAACTTTACTGATTTGAAATAACGTAATGTTAAGCTGTGATAAAGGTTCAGGATGTTCATCAGTAGCTGCTACACGGACAACACATTGCAGCTCATTAGTTTTAATTAGTTCCACCTCTTCACTTTGTTAGCAGCAGCTGGACCGAAACTGTTTCTGAGTGTCAAGCTTTCCAACCAAGCTTCAGTGCTGTCACTAAACATTAATGTCCTCCACCTCGAAACCACAGGCCCCGGTGTCAGGTAAGACTTTCCTCAGAAACGTGACGGCGAACAGAGAGCCATGTGTTTCTGTATCAGGTCATTCACACAAATATCTTAAGAGACAAAAGAAAGTGTTTCTCCTTCAGAAACTAGGTGAAGATTAGACACCAAATAAGGAGGCAAAATCAAGGAAAAGGAGGAACTTTTGGATCATCATATCAACTACTTCAAGGAAGACAATCCTGGAAATTAAAAAAAGACAAACTAAATCCCATTTCTCCCAAACGTGGTTCAACATTCTTCTAATTGAATAGGATATTGAGGTTTCCAGTGCTGCTAGGATAGTTTTTTACCCCCGGAGATAAGGAGATGACACCTAGACAGCAGAAGCATTGTCATGTCTGCTGGTGTCTTCTCTTTCTAAGGAAACAGCCAGACAACCAGTTGAGACAGACCTGCGCACGTCTCCCTCTCCCCCTCTGTCCTGCTGCATCTTGCCCACTTTTTTCTGTCTCTTTCTCTCTGTTTCACTCTTTCGCCGTCTGCCTGACTGCTTTTCTCACTTGCTTTCCCTTTCCCATCTCTGGTTTATAATTTTTTACTTATTTTGTACTTTTAAATGTAAAATTTTATTTTTCGGCAACTTTGTAATTTTGTTATAATTTAATGAAAAAATTGAATGGGCAATTGAGTATAAATGAAAAATTTGTTACAGAGCAAACCCCTTTTCTGTTCAAAGATGGTCCCTGGCATTGGTTGTGACTGTCCTTGATCTTTCTCCGGCCATGCCAGGTTGATGACCTTTGACCACTTTGCCCCTCGATAGGGCTTACCATCTCCCTGCCACGTACCTGTTATCATGTGACCAAAATATCATGTTTTGGTCACGTGATAACTAAACCATCTCCTTAAGAACTGAGCAAAACTAAGGAAGGCTTCAGACACACCAAGTCTTGTACCTTGTGATGAGAAATTTTTGCCAGACAGTTAAATAGTTAAAACTCTCAACTCTAACAATTTATGTCCTGTAAGTAGCAACACTTATTCATACTAGCAGGAGAAGCAGCAGTACTGTAGTTGTAGTAGTAGTTATCGTTGTAATACCTAACCCATCTACTCGACAATAATTATGATTTCATAACACCAGTCAGTGTCAGTGTTTCCTGCTTTCATGTCCGTGTTATAGGCAACACTTTGGCCACCTGCCCTCCTTTCCTGCAGCCTGAAGGCTGTATTGTTTTCAAACCTGGGCTGGCTCCGAGGCCAGGACCCCACCTCCTGTAGACGGGTAAAGGATTGGAGACTGAGGCAGTGGTAGTGCGGGGTGATGGAGTGGACTGGGGCCCAGGAATGAACAGGCATGCTTCACTATTATTATATCACATGAACATGAGTCTGCGCCCCGCGCTAACCCTGCACCCCACCCCTGCATCCCCCGCACCCGCCTTGCAAGTGGATGTTCCACATAATTATTGTCATCCATCACCCATACAGGCTCCACAGGCCAGGCAGAGTCCGGCCGCCTTCAGACACTCTCACTGAGCTGCGGGAAGCGCACACACCATTTTTCTCTCGCTGTCACATAGATGTGATGGCAACACTGGAGGAAACCAGCAGTTAGTGTTGTGCTGCATACCACAAGTTTGATTTACATGTCAGTATGGGGACCATCATGTTACTTTAATACCAAGTCAAACAAGCCAAACCATCAATGTCAAATGACGGACTGAAATGCCCTAACACAAGTCACTTACAGAATGTTAGGGCACTCCATATCGCATCTCATGCGTGTAGTGATCTCCAGCTTTAACTTTATTTTTATTGCTTGTATTTGTGGTAGTTCACTGTAGACAGAACGAGGAACGATTTAGGAAAGAGAGAAAGTGATGTGAAAAGGGCCTGGACAAGATTTGAACCAACAATAAAGCAGTTGTATTGTGTGCACTTTAAGCTGCTAACAGGTTTTAAGATTAAGACTAGACACTCCACACAGACTTTTTCCTTCAACATTCACAAATTTCTTGTTTTCACAAAGAAGCACATATTGAAAAAACACACTGAATGTGTTTGTATGGCAGTGATCGCTGAAGTTAAAGAGTTCCTACCTGAACTCTGGGCAAATCCATCTATCCCAACTTCATGAAGAAGCAGTTGTCTGAGGCGCACATAAGGCTACATTTCAATCAATAGGGGAGGCGGGTAGGATCTATTTGTAGACTACAGTATTGTATTAGTGCTAGTGAATGGAATATGAAGATATGTTTCAGAGTATAAAAGTGCTGTAAAATAATATGTATAATGGCGTCTGTTCATGCGTCGTTGTTTTCTCCTCTGTTTGGCTTATATGTGCAAGGAGGCTGCACTGCTGAGAGTTCAATTGTGTGTACACTTACCAAAGAAACATCAGTTTGTCACGGTCAGCCATGTTCTTTGTTTACGTTTGATGTCATGCACCTGGAACACTTGGAGGTCAGAAGTCGGAAATTTCAACTGGGAGATTCTGATCTCTGACACTGACTGGAACGCAGCATTACAATTAAAGTGTCAGTTGAAGTGTAAGCAGTAAAGACTTGTAGTAAGCATAAAAAAGCAGTTGAATTATCACTTGAACTTGAAGTGTAAGTGCTAAAAGGCTTTGAAGTATCAGTTGAAGTAAAAGGGCTGAAAGGAATTAAGGTTTCTGAAAGGTGTTTAAGTGTCACTTGATATCTGAGAACATCTAGCATGTGATGAGTAATCACATAACATAGTTGAAATGTCAGTTGAACTGCAGACATCCAGGAGTTGAAATGGCAGTTGAATCCCACAAAAATACGAGATCTCGTGTCCCTGTACGAAAAGAGAAATGGACATCCATCAAAAACATTTTTCTCAGTGGGTCACCTTTAGCTTGTTGAGGACTTCCTCCACTCTGCCTTGATACTACCTTTCAAAATCTTTTTAGAGTTTTGATGGAATAGAGGTGACTGACTCACTAATGTATGCAGCTGTTCCCTAAGCAGCAGTTTTGAGAGATTCCCTCCTATGACTCTTCTAATAAAAGTTAAAGACCTACAAGGCTTTGGATTGCTGCAATCAGTGTCTCCATTTTGCATCTGTGTTATTTGGGGGTCAATTGTGTGGTGACACATGGGCATGGGTCTCTATGGAGTGATCTGTCACCAGCTAAGCCATTTAGCTCACTACCATTCATTAAGAACTTGGTTGGGGGCTGTTGCTTTTAGCTTATCATGCACACACTCACTCAGCCTCATGGCCACACTTGAGGCTGGTTTTAGCCTTGGGCTCTGGGCCTGGGTGCTTTCTGTCACTGCTTTGTCTGATTAGTCTGAGTGGCCATCCCTTATTCCTAATTACAACCCCTCCTTGTCACACATGTGCAAGCCGGGTACGAGCGACACGAGGAATAGGACTCAAACGCAGACTGAGAGGCAGAGCAGGTGCAGCACAACGATTTAATGTATTAAAAGTCAATGTACAAAAGGCTTAAGGGATGGTGAGGCAGGCAGAGGTTAAGAAAAACAGAAAGCAGTCCAATACAGGCAAACAAATCTGACAGCAAGCATGCAGAAAATCCAATAAAACAAGCAGAAAGTCCAGGAAACACTGGGGAAAGGTGTGGACCACTAGACACATGGACAAAGACAAACTGGCACTGAGACAAAGGAACACAGACTAAATACACTAGTGAGGAGAGGATAACTAGACACAGGTGAAACTAATCAGGGCGGGGCAGACAGTCAAAACTGGTGGGAAATACACAAAGGCAGGAAATAAAGTGATCAGTAACAAATGGAGAGGTGAGTAAAAAAATAAAACAGGATATAACTAAATATCATGAAACAAAGAAGAACATGCACTAGGGAGCAGAGTGGGACATGCCACTGCTATCATACAGGCCTGTATCTACATGATGGAAGACTTCATCAACCAACAGTGTCCCAGTGTGTTCTGGAAATCCTTCAACACTTGCAGTCTTATCATGAACTTGGGACCTGTTGGCAGTTAATGTAAATGTGTTACACAAGTAGGCACCTGGCTAACTATCAAGACTGCTGGGTAGTGGGAGGGAACAAATGGAACTCCCCAAAGCTAGTTAGCTCCTAGAGCATGCTTATAGATCACTTTCCCAATGCCTGTAATGCCTATTTTTCACACTTAGTTCTCCATTTACTTTGTGATATATTTAGCAATTTGGAATACAGTGTGATTTCTGTTTGTAGCTAGGGCTGACTATCGTTGGCCTGGTTCCTCTGGATCCTCTGAATCACTGTCAACATCTGTGATTTGTTCAAAGATTCAAAAAGGTCTGGTGTTGTGCTCAATAATGAATGTTTTGGATTTAACCCTTGTGTAGTCTTAACATTCTCTGTACTCCCCTTGTCCTAAGGGTCAGAAATGACTCACCTTTGCCAAAACCCTAAAATAAAGCAGCTTAGTTGAATTTTAAACCCCAAATCTATCATTCATCACAAACTTTGTGAATATCTGGGTTTTCCCTCTTCAGTGCAGAAAGACTGCATTTACACCACTTGTTTTTATTACAACACAGTAGAGGTTTATTATTATTATTGCTAAAGATACTGCATAGGTGTAAACATTATTTTTTTTTGCAAGAGATAGCACTTGTATAGCCTAAGAAAGTAGCAGAAATGTGCAGAAAGTAATGTTCAATGCATTTTATTGAAGGGAAACGATAACAGTCTTGAACGTTTTCGGCAGCATAGTGATATATTCTTATATACTGTACAATGAGGAATTCAACTACAAAGTACTAGTCTTCTCCAGTCTTCTCACTCTAGGAAAAGTCATCAAATTTCAAGTTGAAAAAATATCATTTAGGGGGTTTTCTCTGCTGTTAAACATAGTGGCGGGTTGTTTTTGACCCTTAAGACAACACAAACCTGACCAGATATTCGATGGCAACTTTCAGTACTTGACTCTGTGCTACGGACACATTTTGGTAGGTGCCAAAAATATTTTGAGGTTTGGGTTCGATACCCAACACAATTTGAATCTGTTTAAACGACTGATCATGAAACCAAATGACAACTCAATCGTTATCCCTTGCTGGTTTTTGGGATGGGGTTTCTGTTGCAATGGTCACCCTTCAGTCTTCATTGACTTCTGGGGATATTGGAAATGATTTGTAAGTTCTCTTTTTGGCCTTAAGTCACCCAGTTAATGGACTATAGACTCACACAACATTAGACTAAGATGCTCCACGCTGTTTACAAGCTGCTCAAGCACATCAACCCAATCAACTCCTGTTGCTCTGCCAGTGGGAGTTCCATCAGGTGTCCATGGGACATAGTGCAAACATGCACTTCCAATGACAGAACTTTAACAGTAATTATTTTTGTGAAACAAAAAAAGGACATAAGAAAAACAGAAATCTGATCAGCTGTTGATGACCCATACCTGTTAAAAGTTCACCTGTGACCAACTTTAATCAGCTGAATAACTTCTACACACGCTAGTCAGATCTACCATATAGGACAATAATAAACTTCTTTTGACATTTTTTGTGTTACTCTCAAGGAAATCATTTCCACTGGGGGCTGGGGGGACATATCCCCCTACTTTGATTTACTCACTAAAATGTTCTCTGACTGTCCAGTTGCCATGGAGAAGGTCTGACAGTTGATATACATTTTCATAAACCTCGCTAGGTTGCAAGAAGTGCAAGTGAATACATTTACTGAAACTATAAATAGAATTTTGGCTTCACCCTTTAGTGGCTCCATGACAATAGGATTGAAGTGTTTGTTATTGTGACAACAGTTTCAGCAGCTAAGAGAGACAAGCAGCCTGGGTAAATGCTGTAGCTGGAGGATTATCAGCAGCATGCTATGCTAATGGTGTGTGTGTGTGTGTGTGTGTGTCAGCACTGGCAGCTGTTCTGTGTTTGGACAGAGGCGCCTGGTGTGGTGGCTGGCTGTGACGGGAACCCTATGGGAACTGCTGTGGGTTCCCTCTCCTTGGTAATTAGAGTGGGCAGGATGCTGGTGTAAACACACACTCACACACATACATAGAGTGAGCATCCTACGCAGCATCCTACACAATGATAATTTGGTTGACTTGTAATTGGTTTTCATAACTGTATTTATTTTACATTTTAATTGCTTTCATTTATCTATCAAATGTATCTTCCCTAATCAGAAAGTTTGAATGACTTCTATTATCTAATTGTGGTATTGTCTTTATCTGTTATTATATTTCTTCGTTGTTGTTTTCTTCTTTTCTTTGTTTTTGTAAACTGACTCGATGTCATTGTAAATGAGTCGCCTCTCAATCATCTCTCGAGTATAAATAAAGGTCGATTGATTGAGAGTAAGGTGATGCTATGTGCCATACATAAGTTTTAACGATAAAGAGTGATAGAAGTACAGATGGATTTTTTTTAAGCATATACGAGATATTGAATCAACTGAAAATGACAAACGCAACTGTTCAAAATGTAGAGCCATGGTGCTGGTAGCCTTAGAACAGTTCAAGATTAAATGGAGGAATAGAGGCCCACATATAAAGCTAAGTAAGACTGACTTGTAAGTATGACTTCCGGATGGGAGCCGAAACGTCTTGATTCTGAAAACAGTGTCCAGATGACTACGACTGAAACCTTTTCTACGAAAGCTAAGTAAGCTTAATGCTAACAGTGTTTTGCTGGAGCAGCATCAGGGGTGAACAGATTCCAGTATTTTCTTTTTTGACTGTTTTATATCTTCTGTCTTAGGACACATGCAGTCATCAGTTGGTTATGGGCATACAATACTTTTTAGGCAACACATATAAAATCCTTTAGGATTCCTATCCTGCTTAATGCATATAGTGTATATGTGTCTTCAAATGAAATACACATCATAAAACGACCAAGAAATAAACAAGACAAGACTAAAGTCTTCATAAAGCAACAAAATGCAGGGCATACCAATCAACTTGCTGATGATTTTAGTGTAACCTCTGTCCTGGGGGGGCATTAGAGTCAGAGTTCATCCTCTGGGGGTCATGAAATTTTCATCATCTCTGCCCTTTAAATTGTGATATATCTTGTATACAACTGGAAAATTCCGCTTCATGGTGGCAATAGAAGAAAGGTCAAGGGATCATTAAAAAAGTTATTCATTCTCTGGGGAGATAGTTAAAGAGATAAATTGTCATCGACCGCCTGTAACTGACAAGGACTTCTTGTGGCCGTGTGAGTTATGACAATTATGTGAAGGGCCATATATATTCAACACTGATGCACAAGAGTTTCTGTTAACACTGCACTGGATGTCTTCATAGACAGATATGTCCACACATGGGCAGGTGACAGGAATTACATCTCACTGGGGCGTCTAGGTGTTAAGGTGTCGACCATGAACAACTTTGTGTCTGGTCGAGGATTTTAGTTGCATGTCAATCCCCATCCCCATCCCTCTCCCTCCTCAATCATCTCTCTACTGTCTGCTGTCTCACAAAGGCATAAAATGCCCCCAAAACAAACAATTTAAAAAGATTACGTGTCAGTGGCTCTCTGGCTACTCGGATGCGAAAAGTAAAATTTGACCTTCAGGATCAAAGGCATGGGACACTGTTATGGAGCAAGAGACCCTTGTAGGGAAGAGGTCAGGGAGGACAGATGGGTCATTAAAGTGTCAAGTCATGTCAATTTTATATAGCCCAATATCACAGATCACAAATGGTCCTCTGGGGGCTTTACAATCTGTACATTTTGACACGTTTCTTTTAACCATACCACGATCGTTCCCTAACCATAACCAAGTAGTTTTTGTGCCGAGAAACGGTCATATTGTATTTTTTTTCATATGTAATTGTATTTTCATTTTTGTAACAGTCATGTGTAACAATTTTGGAAGACAAACAATGTCTTGCCGATATGTGCGTCAGATCAGAAAACACTAATGTGGGTCATTGTATGTACTCATCCTCTGGGAACCATGAATATCTATATCAAATTTCAAGGCAATCTGAAGCTGAAAGTTCTGGTTTGGACCTCCCACTCTTCACTATTAACCAAAAACACAATATCTCTATGTCTTGGAGCTATTCCATGAAAACCTTTGCCACAGTTTTTTAGTCCTACTCCAGGGCCTTTGCTGACCAATTTTCTATATTACATGCCTCAAGCAGGAAAATAGCTAGAGTAGCTCAAACTATCTCTGTCTTAAGTGACTCATTTAGTAGCAATTCATGGGGCAGGTAGGTGCAAATATATCTCCTGCCTAAGCTCCCAAAGAGACTCTAACAAGTCTTATGAACGTACCATTTAGTCTTCTGTCAAGAATCTAATTATCTTCTGCGGTCTGCGCTGAGCCTCGCTGAGGTTGAATAAAAGGAGATATCCTGTACTATCTGTCAACACCACCTTGCTCAGAATGATGGATAGCAGCTCCATTAGGCGCATAATGCTCTCTAAAGAGGAAAACTCCTCCTTCATTTTAAAGCAGCAATGCCAATTACAGCTACAACTCCGGTCTGCTGGCCTGCCCACTCCTCTGCACAGAGCTGTGGTTCTGGAACACTGAGCACTAAAACCCAGACTGAACGCATTCAAACTGGATGCCCTCAGCAAACCCAATCTCACAGCAACACACACACACATGTGCATGCACACAGGTAGTTCTCAAGAGAAACATTGCAACCTGTGAGTGAGCAGTGGTCTGTAAAGGAGGTGGCTGCCTTGGAGAGTCGTTCAAAGTTTCCATCGCCAGAAAGCGCCAACACTGTTGAAAAGACAGAAAGTAAACTCCTAAGCAGGCATTCATTTCACCAGCTGAATCTTACTTTTAGATCTGTGCACAACACATGCTTATTTCAGTCCTTATACCCAAATAAGCACAGATGAAAGTGTTGTAGGGATTGCCTCTCCTTCCCCAATCCAGTGTATGTTCTTGTAAGAGGGCATATTTAGTATTGGGTCAATGCTGCTGTGGTGGCTTCTGCAGTGAAGAGATTTCAGACTCAACTATCTGTCATCTTACTCTGCTGTTTATCTCCCCACAACAGGCCCAACACTCAGCTTCCAGGCTCACAAGTGGTAAATATAGCCTAAGTACACAGACGCAAAGGTACAATGACAGAGAAACACACACATACACACCCACACAAGACATACAGTGCCTGGGTGTTGCAGGCTGATAAAGAAGCAATTAAAGCCATCAGATTTCAGTCTTGTGTAAGAATAGCTGTTTATTTACTTATTGGCCCTCCCATCTGCCTAGATCTCTGCCTTACTCGCTGGTGACATTGAGAATTACTTTATCTACTTAGACTAAGTTCTCAGTCAGTCAAGGTTTGAAGCACACTCCTGTCTGCATTCAGTAATCTCATCTCTAACTTGTGGAGACTTTCTTTAACTTCCACATCATGCTGTGAAGGCCATCTGTCAGTAAGTTACCTGCAGTGGCATCAGAAGACAGAATGACACTCTAATGATCCCCATGGGAAACCATGTTATTTCAGCAGACAAAGTAAAGGCTGAATTATACCTCTCTGTCTAGGTGTTGGAGGTGGTTACAGTAGATTCCTACAGGAGGATTCAATCAGTTGATTGTTGTAGCACACATGCAATGTGCACTTAATTCTCATTTATTTTAGAAGCTTTGCTCTGTAAATGGCTTTAAGTCACCACATACAAACGTCTGTGGAGTTACTGCATTATAACTTTATCTTTTCCTGTCATATTTGGGGTTGATGCAATTAGATTACTAAAGGTAATTTAGCGTTAGGTAAGGAGTAAGATCTCCCTTTAATAATCATGATATGGAATCACTGATTTAATGTTAAGGTTCTTCTACTGTCCTCTGTTTCCTCAAATTAAGACATCTTAACATCATCTACTGCTTTTCCTGGGGCGGCTGTGGCTTAGTGGTAGAGTGGTTTCCACTAATTGGAAAGCCGGCGGTGCGATCCCGACTTCCCCCAGCCCACATGTCAACATGTCCTTGGGCAAGACACTGAACCCCAAATTGCTCCCAAGGGCTGTGCCTTTGGTGTGTGAGTGATTAGTTTCTTTGAAGTGATGAGCAGCTGGCACCTGCCATCAGTGGGTGAACGGGATATGTAGTATGAAGTGCTTTGAGTGGTTGGAAGACTAGAAAGGTGCTATACAAGTACAGTCCATTTACCTGGTGCACCCTGGTTTTCATTTAGTCATTAATTGTTTGGGCTGTATTCAAAATTTCATTCATGCATTTATTAATCATTCATCGCTGAGTTCATTGCATTTGTTCCCATTTATTCATAGTTATTCATGGTTACATTTGTTCATTCATTTGTTGTTTAGAATCAGAATCAGAAATACTTTATTGATCCCCGAGGGGAAACTCTTTTGCTACAGCAGCTCACTGTCACGTCAGTGCACACAGGAATAGAAGTACTAAGCAAAAATTATAATACACTGTAATACAGGTCAGATAAATTAAGTACCAAGTGGGTATAAGTATAAAATTAAAATAAGTGTGAAGTACAAAGTGGGTTTACTGATTGATGATAATAATACGGTATAAAGTAATAGTGCATGAACTGCCAAGTTAAGTGTAGTTTATTAAGATTATAATGAGACGGAGGATATTGCACAGCAGTAATAGAGGTATGAATAAATATCAAAATCAATAAATAGGGAATTTTAAACTGAAAAGAGTATATTGACACAGAATATTGCACAATTATGTCAAGTATTGCAGAAATGTAATGGTCAATGTCCAGTTTAATGACTTCGGGTCATACAGACTAACACTTAGAGGGAGGAGTTAAAGAGTTTGATGGCCACAGGCAGGAATGACTTCCTGTGGTGCTCTGTGGTGCATTGTGGGGGGATGAGTCTTCCGCTGAAGGTGCTCCTTTGTTTGACCAGCACGTCATGGAGTGGGTGGGAGACACTGTCCAAGATGGCATGTAGTTTGGCCAGCATCCTCCTCTCTGACACCACCGACAGAGAGTCCAGCTCCACCCCCACAATGTCACTGGCCTTATGGATCAGTTTGTTGAGTCTGTTGGCGTCTGCAACCCTCAGCCTGCTGCCCCAGCATGCAACAGCATACAGGATAGCACCGGCCACCACAGACTCATAAAACATCCTCAGCATTGTCCGGCAGATGTTGAAGGACCTCAGCCTCCTCAGAAAACAGAGGCGGCTCTGGCCCTTCCTGTACAGAGCTTGAGTGTTCTTAGCCCAGTCCAGTTTATTGTCCATGTGTACTCCCAGGTATTTGTAGTCCTCAACAATGTCCACACTGACCCCCTGGATGGAAACCGGGGTCACTGGTGCCTTGGCCCTTCGTAGGTCTACAACCAGCTCCTTAGACTTTGTCGCATTGAGCTGCAGATGGTTCTGCTCACACCATGAGACAAAATTACCCACCACAGCCCTGTACTCAGTCTCATCACCACTGCTGATACATCCCACCACAGCAGAGTCATCAGAAAACTTCTGAAGGTGGCAGGACTCTGTGTGGTAGCTGAAGTCCGTGGTGTAGATGGTGAAGAGGAAGGGAGAGAGGACAGTCCCCTGAGGGGCCCCAGTGTTGCTGATCACGCTGTCCGACACACAGTGCTGCAGACGCACGTGCTGTGGTCTGCCAGTCAGGTAGTCAACAATCTAGGACACAAGGGGGGCATCCACCTGCATCGCTGCCAGCTTCTCCCCCAGCAGGGCAGGCCGGATGGTGTTGAAAGCACTGGAGAAGTCAAAAAACATGATCCCCACCGTGCTTGCCGGCTTGTCCAGGTGGGTGTGGATGCGGTTTAGTAATTATTAATTATGTGTGTAGTTAGTAGTTATTACATCTCATACTGACTCCTGGTCATCTGGTGCCCCGACTGTGTATGTGTGTATTTGTGTGTGTGGAGGAAGGGTTTTGGGGGTAGGGAGGCTTTGTATTACGCACAATTAAAAATGCAAACATTTGACTGGTAATTATGCAGATGTGCTGAAGCTGTAAAGCTGTGGCCTGTGATGCACTCAGGGGATGTGTCTTCAAAGGCTTAGCTTCAAAAGGCTCCTATTAACAGCTTATTGGGAAATATGTATGTGGGGGGATGGTGGGTGGCATGGTTCCCCGTGTGTATGTTCAGTAATTTGTATTCGTGTACATGCCTATGTGTGTGCTATTCATATAATAGCAGAGACAGGCAGACATAAATGAGAAATGCAAATAAATTCTTACAACTATTCACGCTTGAAGAAAACATGTGAAGGTCAATCCTCTAGCAGGGCTGTGTGCTGATACCTGGGGAAAAAGCACTGAACAGGTCATGGAGTGTGTGTGTGTGTGTGTGTGTGTGTGTGTGTGTGTGTGTGTGTGTGTGTGTGTGTGTGGCTATATGTGTATATACAGATGGGTGACAAATTAAGGGAAAAAGCTATATAAATGAGTGGCGAAACATATGGAATGCAGATGCCTCCATATAGGGCACAAGGGCCCACTGAATAGTTTGAGTATGACAATTATGTGAATCCAACTGAACAGCTATGGGAGATTTTGGTGTTATACACTGGGTGATAAATGCGATCTTGCAAGGGTCAGATTTTGTCATCTCTGTCCTGCATTGCTCTCGTGTCTGAAAAATGCAGAAAAAAACAAGCACTGGCCACAACGTTTGCACAGTATTTTATTTTTTTAAACTTTATTCTAAAAAAACACATTAGATATGCAAGTTAATGTGGTATAAGTCTGTACTGCATATGTCTGTGGGCATTGTTGGTGTTGCCCAGCATATTCTGTGCCATTTCAAGCTGTCTTTTTATTGGTTGGTTTGTAGATGTAGTTATATTGTGAGAATGTAGTCCTAAATTTTTGACATGGTCAGAATGTTGATGCAGAATTTTTTGGAAGAAGGGGGTTCATCACTCCAGTAGAGTTCAGAGACTTGTAGAATCTATGCCGGCCCCCAGAAGCTACACTGGAGAGTCAGAAAATGTGCTGTGGATATTGGTGATAACCAGAGGGAGACTCTTCTTGGCTTTTGCTGACCACCCTGATCTTCCCTCTGGTGCCACCAACAGGACTCTCCACTTGTTTTCAACAAAAAAATCCTTATTGCCAGATCACCTTCAAATGTGCTAAGCACATTCATGCTCCCAGGAGGATGAACACTTTGTTTTGCAGTATATTACATAGAAGAAGAAATAAAAACATTATCACACACATAGTATTTTGAACCTGTTCCCACAACCCTGCAAATGATAAGCGGGAATATACAACAGATGGATGGATATTATTTTGTAAATAATGTGTCTACTTTGGTATACAGTAAATCTCTATTTGATTACAAATCAATAATTTTGGCATTTTCCTGCTTTTTATCCACAGCAGCAGAATAAGTGGACAATTCCAAAGCATCACTTGTAAGTTTTTTCCTCTTCCTGCTGGACTAACTGTTAGCCATTAGAAAGGTACACAGCACATGTGGGAGCTGCTTGTTGCTTTTAATTGGTGCTGCACTGGGTAAATGTTCTACATGTCCTGCCAAGATCTCCCCTCACCCTACCCAGCCTCCCCTGCCCTCCTCTCTGCTCACACTGAGATACTCCCTGGCTCTTTTAATTTGCCAGGAAGATCTAATTAAGAGCCTGTAGCTTCTCCAGAGAGGCAACCAGGCATCTGCTTGATTAAAGTGATGGATACAGATGGGGATGGGCTGTCATTGAGAAATTATATGGCTCAGAGAGGCGTGTTGTCTTTTGTTCCAAGCCTCTCAGGTCACCCTCTGTCTGCCCACTCCACACTGTTGAAATGTTGGCATCATTGACAGTGCCACTGGCCAGATCCAAATGCTGTGGCACTGCTTGAATGCCAAAAGTCTGCGCAGTGGTTGGTTGAACTCTAATGGCTGTCAAGGCTGACATTGGTTAACTGCTCCCAAAGCTGCTGATTGTTTTCAAGCAGCTTTGGGGTCAAGAAAGCAGAGCTGTAGTAAATAACAAGGGGAGTGCTCTGACCACTGAAATATCTTCTCTCAGTCCAACAAGAGGAATTATACTTCTGAGAGTGAACAAATTTAGAAACATGCTCTTTTATCTCATTTAAACACGTCATTTTATACAAATTATTAATTCCACACGTAAGGTGATACATCGCTGATATGTTTAATGTCAGCCGCTCTTAACAGCCACATTTCAAGCCTGCAGTCTCTGATAATGAAAAGATTTACATAAAATCATAACATTAAGCAAGATACAAAAAGACGCAAATCAGATCTGCCTTCCCAGACAGTGCATTCACCAAATCAGTCTTTTGCAAAATTATAGCCTGTAATGTAAAACCTGTAGTAATACTGTAAGGCAGTAATCTTGAAATCTTCTCATTCTCACTGTTTTATTAGACATGCATAGATTTTACCTATAGTCATTTCATGAAACATTTGTATTTATTGTTCTAAACACCCCAGTCTAGATGCATAATACGTGTGTAGATTCATGGCTAAACTCTGCGTATGCACAAACACAGAAATATGCATACACACAAGCATGATTTCTACTCCCATAGTTAGACGTATTCATATGGTGAGTCTACGTGCACTTACAAAAATAACTTTAAAATAATACATTTGTTGTCAGTCACATCTGATTGGTTAGGGCAAACAAAAGGAAATAAAAGACCTCAATGATGGTCAGACACTCCCATATTACCTCTCAGATGTATTAAAACTGGTAAGAGTAGAATAAGACGGTGTAGTCCCTCATTCATCCAGGAATGTTCCATCGTAGAAAAGGTTTCAATTGAGAATGACTTCCGGATGGGAGCCGAAACGTCTTGATTCTGAAAACAGTGTCCAGATGACTACGATTGAAACCTTTTCTACGATGGTAAGAGTAGAGTTTGAAGGATCAAATTATTCTGTAAGGCTGGCATTGTGTTTTATACACCTCAAAGATACTGTACTTTTACGAGGACTTGTTTTTCTACTAAAAATATTACCATGCAATCTAAGAAATGTAAAAGAATAACATCAACCCCATTTTAGGATTAATTAACTATAGTTCAGTGTTTAAGATCAAACTTCATTTTTGGATATGGATATGGCGGCCGATCTAGTGAATTTCTGAGCTGGAATGAAAATAGACCTTTTCTATGTGGATTGTGCACCGATATGCCTATGCAAAGGAACTCAGAAGGCTGCTTTCTTAAACAAATAACTTTATTAAGAAATGTTTTAAGTTAAATATTCTTTAACATGTTAAATAAGTTAACATATACATTGTCAACCAATTTTAGAAATGAACACTGAGAAGATAAAGAATAAATAAAAATGAAATATATAGCTAAATAAACATCAGTACTGTATGTTCAGTATCAGTCAATTGCTGAAGTAGCAGAAAATGCCATGGAAATACTCAAATAAAGTACAAGTACCTCTAAATTGTACTAAAGTACAGTACTAAATGTACTTAGTTACATTCCACCACTGCTCTCTACTAAACCACATATTCTCTACTCTGTCAAGCTACGAGATTGATGCTACAGCTTTGTTCCGATTCGGAACCATTATTTCAATGGATTGAACTCAGATATGCTTTGTTCTTGCTTATCAAAACATGTCATCTGTAGCAATATTTCGCTGTTAACGTAACGGTCACAACCATTAACTCATGGTTTGCTGCCGAGTCAAGAGACAAACAGCCTCTGCCTTAAAGTTCAGGAAACGTTGAACGTATCCGGTGAAAAACAGGCTTCTGTGACTCCAATATGGGGACGGTGCATCTCACCAACTAGGTAACAACGAGCGTGAAGTCGACACTCAACAGACTCAAACCACCATCACACCGTCGTCTGCTGAGCAGCAGAACAATGAGCTCAGTGTGCACAAGTCTATTGGCTCTCATCAACCAGGCCGCTTGACACTATTACACTGAGCGGGGATGCACCCTGGCTGCAGTCTTTACTGCCCATAACAGTGTATTAAACATTAACTCAACTTAAAGAGGGAATAAGTGAGGTCTTTACCCTCCCACAGCACAGAAGGACCATAATTCACCTGTGAGGGGTTGATTGGACTGATGATCGATACCAGTGGCTCTGTGATTACTTGGCTGGCTGCTGAAAACTCACTCTCTAGCCTCTGTTGAGGAACAAAAACTCCCACCCCACCCACTGTAGTTATCCAGCCACTACCAAGTACAGCTTACTCCTCCCTAATGTGAGACTGTGACTTTGTTTTGGTCAGTTACAGCCCACTATAGCTTGAGAGGATGGAAGACATGGAACAGGAACTTTTGCCAGAGACTTGCCAGAAAGGGACAAGCTCTTAATAAATCATTGACTAATGCAGCATGAGTTCCATGAGTAATGATGAAAAACACACATCACTACCACATGTTGATCCGCACAGTAATCATCTCTGTAGCACTTGTGTACAATAAAAATATAAGCTGAAAGATTTGATGTCTCTCTCCCTCTGTTTCCATGTTATAGCTTTTTAGTATTGTGAAAAGGATGCATTGTCTCACAATCTGGTTTATTTTAAGAAAATCACTTTGGCTTGTAGAAATTGAAAGTGGCAAACTTTAAAATTCAGTAGCTACTTTGGCTCGTTATCCAAAAAGTGAACTTTAAACCCTGTGTGCATCTGAACATGTTGCCCAGTGGCTGCAGCCTCGTGGCCTAAAATCTACAGTACATTGTTCAGTCAAGGTAATGGATTGTACTAATACTTAATTATGGCTGTTATTTAAAGGGAAACTCTACTACAGATCAAAGCCTGTTTACAGGTGTTGGGGAGCACCACTGCATTTTGTGGCTCCACAGGGAGCTGTGTGAAGTCTGATAACGTTTTAAGTGCTAATGTCAGATTTGAAAATGATACAAATCTGGGGGTGTGAAGCTTACCACACCTCTGTAGCCCGCTCCGCATCTCTGCTTGAGCCTAGAGGCTCGACAATATCTCTGGTTCTGCTGCATCGATTTTGATTCTTTTTTTTAACTGTCCATTGTGAGACAATGTTATAGGAGTACAATGCTAAATGAGTGGCATACTCTTTTTAATGGGGCAATAAAGGGAAACTAGGGTCAACCTGGGTCTTACTGTCATAGTTTAGTTTAATATGACTATAGATCTTGATAATATTTGAGTCACCACCCTGGTTGTAGAGATTTGGGACACACGGACTCCGGTAACGACAAGAAGCACGAGCTTCCCACAGCTTTCCAAAAAACTCACCAACAAGCCCACTTGTTTTTGAGTCTAACTGAAAGTAAACTCAGAACATAGTACCATAGTAATCCCCGTAGCATCAAAGCATATCTCTTCGTATGTAAGAGAAAAGCTGGAGAGGTGTTGTGGTGTTTTTGATCTGACGTGGTGCAGGCAGTCATCTCTTTCAATCTCTTTACGTGATAGCTGCCATGCTGTGCGGTTCTCTACGACAGCCACAAGGACTGCCAGGGGACTACTTTTTATTTTCAGTTGGACTTCAAGACAAATGTTTCTGTTTCATTTAAGTCTTTCTTGGAGTGGTGAAATAGTGCAAGTGTTTTAAAACCCAAGCCAGGAAACAGGAAAGATGATAGCATTTAGGTAAAGAAACAACATGGCAGCACTTAACAGCAGTTGGTTACGTTTCTAAGAGCTAAGCAAGACCACCAACACAACTGCCAGAACAAATTTGTAACCCCATCAGGCAGGTGGGAGGGTGTTAATATAAGGCCTAGATTTCTGTTCTGGAGGAATCTAACTTTTTTTTTGATAGGGAGTCCCTATGCTTTGACTGTTGACATGCCTTAGTTAGAGAGATTCATATTTAAGCCTGATATGATTCTGGCATCCAGTACCAGTATATTAGTATATTTCAGTGCTATCATTGAAGCTGTTCTGCCTCAGCTGTCAGCAAAGCCTTACCTTAGCAAATATACCAAAGCAAATTCCTTGTATGTGTAAACCCACTTGGCAATAAAGCTGATTCTGAATTAGATACTCAACAGGGACTCACCTCTGGATCCATTCACTTTACAGTTGACTCAATTCGAAGAAAATGCAGTTCACCTAATAATGGACTTGATATAAGAGTACTTCCTTTTTGAGAGTGAAGAAAAGCCACTTCCTCATCTGAATGAAGCGCTCAAGGAAGAGTATATGCTGAGCTGAATATTGGAGGTTGTCTGAGGTGGCGTTTGTGAAGCTTTTAAGCTTATGCAAAGTGATGGCCTGTCATATTTATTTATTTTTTTACATGGTTTGAGAGTTCAGAGTGAGTTCCAAACAAGGATGGAATGTTTATATCGGGCTGGTAGTTTAGCACTAAAAGTTCCATAATATTGTTTTTTATGATTATATTTTCAAGTCACTAAAACCTGGTTTTCTAAACTCCTGCTTGCTTTAGTGACGTGTGTGCTCATGGGGCCACAGTCCCTGAAGAGATGGGAGGAGGGTTGGCTTACCATTCAGAGAATGACTGAGACGAGTGGACATGTCAGTACACCATTATTCTGCATGTATACACCCTTTGACTGGCAGCCAATCCGCTGCAGCACAATGACAGCTCTCCTTGTGTTTCAGCATTGCTTGCTGACAAATTTTCAAAGTCAGTTTCTCTTTGAGAAACAAACTGAATAATGAATCTTTGTTTTAGCCCTGAGATCAAAGTCATATTAGTCTTGTTTTAATCATCAATAAATTAGTTAACAAAAACTTTAGTCAAACTTAAGCAAACACATTCGAGTCTTAATTAACTTTTTTCCCCCGTGGCAATAGTCATGGATTAATGGGGACGTTTTTTCTCTTTATCTTCCATTCTGAGTTTTTTGTAACTAAAATTAAGTATTAGTTTATATGTTGTAGTTCAACTGAGGCCACTACCCCCTGCTAAGTTGTCTCTCTTAGTTGGTGAAGTCTACTCTCATCAAAATATTCCCACATGTGAATATGATACTTTCTTAAATAGCCCATTGCCAATACATCTTTAGAAAACACTGACCCGATCAGGAGGCGGAGTGCCAGCAGCAGCAGCTGGAGTGGTCTGGTTTACCACAGAGTTAGGAGCTCGTTTTACTCTCAGCGCTTCCTGAAACTTGGAGAAAAGTGCAGGTATACGTTGTCTCGGGTTTCCAATGTGGGGCACGTTGGGCACTGCTAAGGATGTGATACTAAATGCAAATTCCATCAGGGGTTCAAATTCAACTTTATTGTCATTACACATGTACAAGTACAAGGCTACGAAATGCAGTTTAGGTCTAAGCAGAAGTGCAATAAGCAAGTGCAGGATATAAAGTGTGTGCATAAATGCAGGATAAAGTGGTACTATGGACATTATATACAGATGGCAATACTAGAAACAGAAGTATACTGATGGATATGTGCAATAATGAACTGGACTGGGCAGAACAGCAGTGCAGTGAATATAAAGTAGTGCAATTTATGGACAGAAACAGTGAACAGTGCAGTAGATGTGTTAGTGCAGTATTCAGTACAGAGTACTGGAGTGCACATGATGCAGTATATGTATAAATAAATAGTCCGGTAGTGCAAATGAACATGTGCTACATGTAGCAGAAACAATATAGCAGCATTTAAAGTTAAGGTATATGAGGGGACAGTGGAGTCAGCGGGGGGGCAGAGTTCAGCAGGAAGACAGCTCTGGGAAAAAAGCTGTTTCTCAGTCTGCTGGTCCTGGTCCGGAGGCACCTGAGGCGAAACCAGTCTCTGGGCGGGGGGAGAGGAGTCCTTAAGAATTCTGCGGGACAGCGTTTCCTCTGGATGTCCTCAGTGGCTGGAAGTGGAGTCCCTGTGATGCGCTGGGCAGGTTTCACCAGCCGCTCCAGAGCCCAGCGCTCTGCAGCAGAGCGATTCCCAAACCAGACTGTGGCATGGCTGGTCAGGACGCTCTCTACTGTGCAGCGATAGAAGTTCACCAGGACAGCTGAGGACAGTTGGGTCTTCTTCAGTGTCCTCAGGAAGAAGAGGCGCTGGTGAGCCTTCTTGACCAGGCAGGAGGTGTTGGTGGTCCAGGACAGGTTCCTACGCATGGTTTTTCATTGTTTTTCTCCAATATCACTATGTAATTGCTGCGTCATGACAACATATTCGACATTATTTGTGCTTTTGAGCATAACTGCTGTGAAACAATCAGAAAATAACGTTTTATTTCTCTGATTCACCGTCTTGCTGGACACAACTGAGAGAGTATCATAGTTTGGTCCATGAACTAGCCAGGATAGCGCCTTGTTTCAGTGATATTTCAGGCTGACTGTGGAGCAGTGTGATCGGCCTGATCGCCAGATTGGCCACCGCAGTTTGACGTTGGGTTGCATTTCCGAAACCATAGTGTTGTCTATTCATTAGTAAGGAGAGCTTTGTAATAGCTTTTGTCCTTGTAGCTGTTTAATACACTCATAAAGCCGTAAAGTCGTCTACCTGCTACCTTAGAGATTCCATTGAATAAGTGTTTGAGAAAATGTGTAGGTTAGAATCTGGGCTTATTTTACACTGATTGACAGTGTGTGTGTTTATTTTTATCCTGTTGGAGTTGCTAGTTTAAACCTACAGTTTTTGCACTTTAATATGGAAACCTTTGTTTACATTTTGTTTTGTGCTGCATTATACAATGATATACAGTTTGTCAAAATAAAATGAACTCATATTAAATGGTCAGTTAAATTTTTTGGAGGACAATTAATTGTTTAGATTAATCGGTAAAATAGTCGATAGATTAATCGATTAATTGAAAAAATGACAGCCCTAATACTGTGTAACCGAAAAAGGGTATGCACTCTCTACAAAAAGAAGCATTACCTGTTGTTGTACTTGTTTTATTTTTGTAAAAGCTCATTTATATTCCACTCATATATATTCCACAACGTTACTAAGTAAAACATGATAATTTAGTCAGTAAGTCAGCTGAAACTGTACTGTGAAAGGAGGCTGTTCTCATTCACCTTTCATAGTTATACCTACAGAAAGTAATGCACTATAATCCGTGTATACCCCAGGGGTCTTAGGCAGTACCCTCATTTAGGATCCTAGTGGCCTGAGAGTAGAAGCTCTTCCTGAGCCTCTCAGTGCTGGCCTGTACCTTCTTTCCGACCGCAGCAGGGAGAAAAGGCCGTTATCTGGGGGGTTGGGATCCGTAATGATTCTCCTGGCCTTATTCTTGCAGCGCCTGGTGTAAATATCCTTTAGGAGGCAGAGGCAGGGTAGAGCACCACCTATTGTATGTTCAGCCGAACAAACCACTCTTTGCAGGGCCTTGTGGTCCTATTCAGTGCTTTAATAACTGTATAAGAAAAAGTCATTTGTTGGAAAATACTATCTTAATTTCTAGATAGCACATAATTAAACTTGGGCTGTTACCAACATAAACCTTGGATAACTACAATTGTAACTTGAACTGATGGGTAATAGTGGAGGTTTTTCTTAGTAGTTCAGCTGTAGTTTGTCTGTATTTACCTACTTATTCACCAGTGGTAATTACCCAACAATATACCATCCATCCATCCATTTTCTACCGCTTGGTCCCGTTAGGGGTCGCGGGTGACTGGAGCCTATCCCAGTGACTCTGGGCCTTAGGCAGGGTACACCCTGGACAGTGGCCAACTCGTCGCAGGGCTAACACAGACACAGACAAGGACAGACAACCATCCACTCTCACATTCATTCAATACGGGCAATTTTAGAGTTATCAATTAACGGTGCATGTGTAGCTTCATGGGAGGAAGCCGGAGAACCCGGAGAGAACCCACGGTAACACGGGGAGGACATGCAGACTCCACCCAGAGAGATTGTGTGATGTTGGTCTGGTCCGGGAATCGATCCCACGAACCCACGATCTCCTTATTGGCTTTAGCCGCTCTGCCACCGTGCACCCCACAATATACCATATTCATTAAACAAATCAGCAAGGGGAAATTTTCAAGTTAACATGAAAGTCCATAGAGAAAATGCTCTCCATGTGTTGACAAGCGTCTGCGAATAAAAAGTATATAGTCAATTTAAAATATCATGCAATCATTTTCCTCAGAATTCACCATGGTCATAGGAGAGGCTAATTATGTCCTTGTAGCCTTGAAATCATTACCATCATTTCTAATGATTGCAGTCATTTCTAAGAATGAGTCAGAAATGTGAGTCTTAGTCTCCTTTATGTGTAGATCATAAAATCCCTATCTGTCATCACGTCACACCTGGCAACAGCCTGCTGTTCTGCAGCACTACTGGGGATCACATCTCCTCAGCACTGACAGTCAGATTCATTTTTAAATCACACTGCAGAAACAAGAATGCAGGTTTGAGTTTAGTTTGGTCCACAGTCACAAAGTCTTTGGGCGCAGATGTGACGCATTCTGTCCCAAACACATCCTATATTTATCAAACAAACGCACCAGGCTGCAGTTGCAGTTTGTGTGTCGTTTGTGTGAGTGTTTGCAAGGTGCGCATCTCCTTATTGCATATGCGTTTCAGGGAGGATCGCACAAATAATGGGAGGAGACTTGTTAACAGAGGTTGAATTATGTGAAAGACCAGGCATAAACACTGGTCACTGATTCTGATGCCTCAATTCAAGGTATCTGCCAATACTTTTCCCCCAAATTTAAAAACTATATACCTCACTGTGTGGAACTCATGGGGCTTATTTTTATGTAGATGTAGCATTAATACCACTTAATAAAGGCAGGACCAAAAATATGTAGCAGAGGCCAAATTACAAATTGGTACAATAGTGAAGGAGAAGGGATGACATTCAGCTTCGGCTATAAGAACAAAATCAATATTTAAACTAAATAAATTCAACATTAAATTCACCTCAGGGCAACACCCTTAGAAAAGGGAAAATGATAGCCAATTAATAAATTCATTAAGTTCTTGACTAGTGTACAGTGACCGTAATGCTTCATACACACAAACCACATAATAAGGTTCTTTATAAATGAAAGGCTTATTGAACTACTAACTACATACACAACTAATAACTACTAGACACATAAATGAATGGATAAATGCAACCATGAATAATTGCAATATGAATACAGTGATGAACAATTAATAAATGCACAGATAAAGCCTTGAATACAGTGACAGACAATTAATGCATGAAATGAGGACCACGTTATACCAGATGACGCCGTGAATGATTCTCTTCGCAAGCTGTTTTAACTTGTGTAAACCTTAATGCACCGTTCAGCAGCTGAGAGGTTATTTGGGAAGCATGAGTGAAATACTTTATGATACCATATCATGATTATATTGAAGGGAGATCCTACTCCTGACCTAATGCTAAATTACTTTTAGTAATCTATAGCATCAACCCCGATGTCACAGGAAAAGTAAAGTTTCACCTGGTGGTTCAGATGGCCAGGGGAGAAGTTGATCTGTGTCGATTCTTATGTGGAGCTCTCTGGAGCTCTCAGGCACACAATTGGTGACTCGACTTGAGTCGGCTGTCTCTCTCTCAGCAGGCAGTATTGGGATTTAAAATGATTAAAGGGACAACAAATTGTGTAGATGCAATCAATTAAATTTGGCTATCAAGTTGAACGTTAATTAATAGATTCCTTGGGGCACCACTCTTCTTAAACAGGAGAAATGATAGCCAATCAATTGATTGAGTTCCATATAAATATACCAAACTATCAATTTGGAACTCAGATTAATAATTCAATTAATAACTATAACCAGAATTACCATCAATAGCTAGAAGGTTGAAGGATTTGGGGTTCAACATAGAAGTTGGCAAATGATTCACTCTTGTGCAACATTAAAGAAACCAGCAGTGAAAACACATCACAACAATAAAGCTCAATGAACCATTTAAATACATATACATTCACAACAGTCCTCTTCACAGCCAAGTACACTGTTAAGCTATGTGAAGCTATGTAATGCCCAGTTATAGGTTCAGTGGTTATGTTAGCAGTCCGTACAGGAAGAAGTTGCTTTGAAGTTGCTGTTATTATCTGGCGGTTCTGTTGGAATGAGCCAGGCAGGGAAGAATGTTGGTCCCGACTGAAGGAAAGTCCTTGCTCTGCAGGAATCGGTCACTCTGTCTGTTGTTCTCCTTACATTTTGCTCGTGCTAACTTCCTTAGTTGCTTCTAGTTAGTTGACAGACTTTGTGTAGTTGCCTATAGTGCTAACTATTGTTGCAGAAATCTTATGCAGGTCCTCGCATTGCTTCAGTAAGAGATAGTTTTCAGTTTTGCCTTGTCTGCTGCAGTGAAGGTTTTCAGGAAAAGAGGAAGAACAATGACTGCTGACCCTGTTTATTGATCTGGTGACATGCCAGGCAGACAGTTTGTCACAGTTCTGAATTTCCTAACTTTTATCATGTTAGAAACATAGGTGCTGAGGAGACAGGTTTCTTGTAGAAGGTTTCTTTCTCTCAGAGTTGGGTGGATGCCGGCCTTCAGCACCTTGGGTGCGGCTTGGGGATTCAGGCCAGCAACCCGCTTGCCTGGGACAGGGCAAGAAACCAAAGAAAGAGAAGATCAGTAACAAGAGTTTTTCAGCAAAGAGAGGGAAGAGAAGAGCAGAGCACCAAGAGGGGAGGAGGCTTCTTCTATTTTTATAGCCTTCTGTCCAGGGGGCGGCAGTGTCTACGGCGCATAACATTACCACTCCCACCCTAATTTATCTTGTCCTAATCCTTTTATTTGTTCCAATTTATTTTCTAGAGAATTCATTAAGTTTACCACTTGTCTAATGCTTCCATGTTTAAAAGCTTGGACTCCTCAGTTACTAAAAGATATCAAACACCTTTTATAAGTAAGACATAGACAGTGTTAACCCTGGTTTAAATGTCATAAATAGCAGTCATGTACAACCTCTGGTCCACAACACAAACATACGATATGTGTGTGTGTGTGTGTGTATCAGGCAGAGTTGGCATTTCAGCTTACATTTTCTCTTGTCGCAAGCTATGATCAATTTTCTGGTTAGACATATTAACACATTAACAATTTTCACATCATTATCTACTCAAAAGTCTAAACACATGGCATCTTTTTCAGATTAAATGTTGGAATATAAACAGTTCCTGTTAACACAGTTTCTATTGTTCCTGTATCAACGTTATCATGGCAAAATATAACGTCACATTCTTCCTATACTGTTAATTAAAATGGCATATCAATGAATGTACATTTTAATTCTGAATTGAAAAGTTAGTCCCTTTGTTCTTGTGGGAGTATTAGGTCAGTTTGAGGCCTGTCCATCGTAAATTGGCCACTTGTCACTTAACTTTCCATTAGTGCCAACCTTGAGTCCTGGCAGGGTCTATTTTGTGACTATTTTGTGAGTCCTAGCAGGGCCTGTTTCATGACCCAGAGGTCATGTGGACAACAACTTCAGGGATGGTTAATTATTTTATCAATAAAGATACAAAATGTTCATCAGCATCCATGTTGATTAGCATGTGGCCAGAGATTGCTGTGGCACTTAAAACTGAGTCAGAGGCCCATTGTGACTGATAGCGGAAACAATTAAAATGTTATCATGACATTGACAAAGAAACTGTATTTAATGTGAATTGGTGACATTATTGTCTGAACTGAGTCTCAATAAAAGCTGTGTGACTGTACATAATCTGCCATTTTGCACCTTCACCTTTTAAGATGATCATTGACTTCAGCTTCTCAGTTTCATGTCTACAGTCAAGTTGTGCAATGGCCATTCTTCAATATGGAATCATGAGGTAAAAATAAAACCTGTGCAACATTAGCTAAGGTAGCACTGCACAACAAATCTGGTGAAAAATGATGATCTTATTCAAAAGTTAGGACTGAGATCATGGAATGTCCACACCTGTATCACTTTATATTTTGGTAACTCTGCACCATGAAAATTCATGTTGAATTAACTATAAGCAGTACCTATCTGTACTGTAAACATTCATGTACAGACAACAATCACTGGATTACTTTTGATGCTGAAAATAAAGTCTGAATCTGATGATTATGAGAGCTAATTTATTATGAGAGCTAAGTTATGAAGAGCACCTTTTTGGGAATACCGCTACCACTGGAACGAGTGCATTCCACTGTTTACCACTGAGTTATGGCTCTGTGACATGATGTGAGTTTTAAGGCAAATTGTGTCAACTGGATTACAGGGAAATTTAATGAGAAAAAAAGAAAACAATGAATTTAGATGTCGTTCGCATTTGTTCAAAGCCCATTAATGGGTATTTCCTGTTTATGGTCAAGTGTAATGGAAGTGTGTTGCGAGTGTGTCCAATAGTGCTGGTAAAAAAATGAACAAATTAATCTTTTGTACCGATACCTTTTTCGAGTTTGGTATATTGGGTCTGCACTGGTATGTACTGCTTCAGGAAATAGCCATAATCTCACAGTCTAAGTCATTGACAAAGGCTCTCGCCTTCTCCCGCCCACTTGGTTTTTATGTCTTATGTCAAACTACCAGCAATTAAAATGGAAGCATTACAACCTTAAACAGTGTTAAAACAGTGTTAAAACATTGCTTACTTTAAGCAATGTGAGTGATGACTGACTGAATCATGTTTTCCTCTCATGGCTTTCCGCAGATGTGCTCACTGCTGAGCTCATTCAGTAAGTTACTACAAACCTGAATACTCTACTTGAGGCGACTCGGCTGAAACGTCATCATGCAGGCAGGATATTGTGTATGAAATTTTTCATGTGCTACTCAGGTTACATTATAGGGGATTGGATATCTCCTTCCTTTGGGTTCCTGCTCATGTAGGGGTGGAAGGAATGAGAAGGTAGACATGTTGGCTAAACAATAATTAAAACTACAGTTAATTGACTTACAAGTACTATTAAGTAAAGTAGAGGTTAAAACTATCGTAAGGGATTATATTCACAAAACCTGTCAGCAATACTGGGACTTAAGTAACATCTTTACAGTATTCAAAAACATGTAGGCATTGGTGGAATATGGGGCAGGAGCCTGAGGGAAGGTATGGTCATTACCCGTCTGAGAATAGGACATACAGGTTTAAATCAAACACTCCATAGAGGGAAAGAACCCTACTGGACAATGCACACACTGTAATAAACTGGAAACTGTCAAACATGTACTGATAGATTGCAACAGGTGTTGTGAAGAATCAAAGAGAATTAATATCAGTACTAAATGATGGAAAACACAACACTACATTGGGGAATCTAGGATAGATGCTAGGAAAGACATCATGGAAAGTATGCAATCTTCTAATTAATTATTTAAGAGTAACAATAGAGAGAATTTTTTTCTGCCAATGTATGTATAAAGAGAAATGGAGGCAGGGCCCCATTCATTCCTATGAAAGCTGCTCAGTAGTGCATGAAGCCAAAAAAGTTTCACATCTGGGTATAAAATTACTCGGATCTTCTGCATTGCGCAGCCCCATAGGCAAAGTCCCTCCCCTTCCGGTGGACCCCCATGGGACCTTATTTCAGAAAAAACAAATGCTGTAGTCAATGGCAAGAGACAAATAATTTTTTGATCCCGTTTGAATTGTGCCATGAATTACACATATGATGTTTGTTAGTTCAAAAGATAATTTTGCATGTCAAGAAAGTCGCAGTTTGTTGTAAAACTGTTGAAGTTTGGCTCTCTGCTAAATTGAATGGAGATAAAATGATTTAATTGTGCAGTTCTTCTATATTTTCCAAATGTTATCGGACCGAATGGATCAAATTCTGATAGTGAAACGAGTCATTTCACGGGGGTTGTGATGCTCAAAAAAGAGCTGGAAGTTGTAATTCCACGGTTTGGCCACTATATCAAATTGGCTTCAAAACCCGGAGCACTTCCTGGGGGCTTGGCTCATACTTGCTGTACTTCACACTTCCTGTACATGTTGAACTGCGACTAGTATGCCGAAGAATACCGAGAGACTGCTTGGGAGCTTCGGGGGTCTGCAAATTCCTGTCTTTACCAGAGTCAGAGAGTACACTCAGTGCTAGTTAGCCTTTTAGCCTGGGGATACTATTCCTGCTGTCTGCGGAGTTGTCGAGACTCGTGCTGCAGTTTAGTTGACAGTTTGACTACTTTTAGTGGCTGTAAGTGTTAATAATTATTTTGTATATTGATTTAAATACTTCTGTCATCTCCAGTTCATTTCTTATTTCTGCTACTGTTGTTATACATACTACATATGAGTTGGTAGGTTTTTGTTATATTTAATGTAAAAAAAAATACACCTGTAGCATAAACACAATTATCACAGTAAGCAAAGTAAAATACTTTCATAATTTATTCATTAATTAGCCTACAGCTTGAAATTTTGGAAGGATCAAGCATAAAATACAGCATAAATTGCATTACTTCCACTCAGTACCTTGTGGTCTTAACACACCTAATACTCGAAATACAAAAAACTCAAAAGTTTGATATATTTTGAGGTCCAAACCCAGGTACACTGAGGCAACACAGTACTCAAACCTCCTGGCACTAGTGTCCCACAGTTTACCTGTTTATTTATATAAACAGGTAAACTGGAGCCAAATGATGTCTGAGGCAGAACAGTAGATTAAGACAATGCCGGTACAATACTAAAAACTGTAGATAAATAGTGTAATATACATCTAATATGTCAATTCAATTTATTTATTTATATAGCGCCAATTCATAACAGAAATCTCATTGCACTTTTCCTATAGAGCAGGTCTAGACCGAACTCTTTATAATAGTATTTACAGAGACCCAACAAATCCCACCATGAGCAAGCATTTGGCAACAGTGGCAAGGAAAAACTTCCTTTAAGAGGCAGAAACCTCGGACAGAACCAGACTCAATGGTGGGCGGCCATCCGCTGCTGCCGTGTTTGAGAGAGAGAGAGAGAACGACAGCGAGAGAGGGAGAGAAGGGGGGGGGGCACAATGCAAATGGTAATAATGTAATGGTAGTGGTAATGTTAATATTAATGAAGTAATAATAGTAGGACTGATAGTAACAGCCAATAACAACAACTGTAGTAGCAGTTGTTGAGCAGGAACACGGGGGCAGCAAGTGGCCCACAACCACAGATCCAGACTCTGCAGCTCCGGAGGCAGAAATACCTGCTGAAAGCGACAGAAGGAGAGAGGAGAGAAACGAGAAGGCACAAAACTACAGGAGAGAGCAGATGTCGACTTAGAAACATGTAGTAATGGTATAAAAATGCATACAGATGGAGAGGGAGAGAAGGAGAGAGGAAAGAGGTGCATCATGGGAAGTCTCCTGGCACTCTAGGCCTATAGCAGCATAACTAAGGGATGTTCAGGACTCATAAAAATGCATGCAGATGAAATTGCCACATATTAGGGTGTTTTTATTAATATTAATACACCTAGCATTAATCTGTACCCTCACCTATTGGATGTGACAGCTACAATAAATCATGTATAATGTATGAGAGAGGGTTGGAGCAGTGTGTAAAGCTCTCACTGTTGCTATGTCCTCAGCCGCATGGACAGAGGTGTGGAATGGAATTTTCAGTCCATGATTTTATTATGTTTCATCCATAATTTGTCAGGATTGACATTTGACCGCACTAAACGTTTCAGATTATGTGAGCATGGTAGAGGCCTTTCTCTTTCAGAATGCATTGCACTCGGCGTGCAACTGCATCGCCCTCGCTCTCGTTCACACAGATGACAAAAAATTCCATAGAAGGATTAGTCATGCAGAGGCCCAGCAATATTTACATTAGCGTTGGATCTTACTATGTCTGAATTTCATGGGGGGAACCTCATAAACACAAGGTTGTGAAATCTCACCACAGGGTCTAGGCTGAAGAACACATTCGATGGTTGAATGAAGTCTTAACTGTCATTGTCCACTGTCCAGCTGTCAGAGTGCCAATATTTGTTTGTTTCTGTCTTTTACAGAGGACCAGATCCCTCATGGTTTCCCCACCATAGACATGGGGCCCCAGCTGAAGGTTGTGGAGAGAACGCGTACTGCTACGATGCTGTGTGCAGCCAGCGGCAACCCTGACCCAGAGATCTACTGGTTCAAAGACTTCCTACCTGTGGACATCAGCAGCAGCAACGGGCGCATAAAACAGCTGCGGTCAGGTAAAGTACTCATCTCAGCATGTTCACACACAGGTCTCTGTTCAGCAAACAGTGGCACATGTTGCATGGAACTTGACACAAAGTGCAGTTAGATGCACTTTCAGGTGTTGGTGAGTGAGGCAACTGACCTTTAATAACCGTGTGAAACTCAAATATGGCACAGGTGGAATTGGGGTGAGATTTGGACACACATCATGAGAATTACTGCATATGCATAATATACCACTAGTATGCCAGTTCGGGAAGACAGATCTGGCCCGCTTCACATATAAGTCATTTATATGTACAGTACCGAGGGCTGGGTATCAAACCTCAGTACTTTTCTAACCGAAATGTGTCCATAGATTCCAGTTTCAAAAACTGTCAAATACAAAATCAAATGTCTGGTCAAGTTTTATTTATTTAATCTCTGATCAGAGTTCCTAATCATAATTTTGACAATTTTAGACTGTAATTTATAAGGCAACAGTCTTGTACGGCTGCCTGCGTTTAGCCAACATTTGACAATTGAAGAGTTTGGCTTCTTTTGAAATGAAACATTTTTGCTAGAGCTGCAACTGACTATTATTTGTATTATTCATTAACCTGTTATTTTTAAAATGAAACCCAGACTTGTTCAGTTTACAATGATATAAAACAGAGAAATAGCAAACTCTTGCATTTGAGAACCTGGAACCAGCAAATGTTGTCAATTAATGTTTTGTTGATCAATTAATCAACTATTTTGTTATATTTCTCAAAGTTTGTCACTGCTGAAAACCAGGGATTGTATCAGCATTAGTATTAAAAAAAGTTAAAACTGTACCCAGCCCTAGCAGTCACACGGTTAATGTTGAAAAATATTTTATCCTGCCTGAGGATATGATTTCAAGCAGTCATGTTTTATTAAATGTAATAGTTCAATATTTCACCACAAAAACTTTTTGCAAGTTTTTGAATAGTCAAGACAAGTCAGTTTTATTCATATAGCCCAATATCATAAATTTGCCTCAGGGGGCTTTACAATCTGTACAGCACACAACACCCTCTGTCCTTAGACCCTCAATTCGGATGAGGAAAATCTCCCAGAAAAACCCTTTAATGGGGAAAAATGGAAGAGAGCTCAGGAAGAGCAGCAGCGGAGGGATTGTGTCATGTGTACAGAACAGACCAACATAATGAAATTACAGTATGGACAATCATGATGACAAAATTAGAAATAGATTGTAACATATATGAAGACTATGAATCCAGGAGGACGAGCAACTTCAGGTGTCGCCAGACAGATATGACCTGAACCACACAACCTCCTCTCCACCATGGAGACCTGGAAGAGGACAGACTACATGAACACGCAAGAGGCAAAACTCAAGCACGTCATTCACACAGGTAGGAGAAAGGACGAGACGCACACAGAGGAGAGGCTGAATCTCCTGGAGGACGAAGATCCTGATCCAAAACATCTGGAAAGAGGCACCGACAGCCAGGGGACAGTGAGAGAGGTCCCAGGACAGTCGATGATCAGCACAGAGAAGCCTGAGTGAAAAGAGAGGACAGGAAGGAAAAACTCCGTAGAGAGAGAGAGCAGAATGGGCACACAGCTGTGCTTGTGGGACACAAACAGACAAAGAGTTACAGAGAGGCAGTGGTTTTCAGAAAGTTTACAGTATTCTTGTCACCAGGACAAACATGGACTAAGTACTAGGCTTAATAGATTCAATGAGACTGAGACCAACCTGCCGAAAGGGTAATGGTAACAGGTTCAAGGTAATCAAAAATAAGCAGCTAATTGAAGGTTGAGTTTGGATTTAATGGCCCCAACAGAGTCACACTGTCTGATGTCAACAGGGAGGTTATTCCAGAGGAAGGGGGCACGATAGGTACAGGCCCTGCCCCCAGCTGACTTTTTAATTCTGGGGACAGACAGGAGCCCTGTAGTCTGAGAGCGAAGAGCACGGGATGGAATATAAGGTTTAAGGAGATCAGACAGGTATGAAGGGGTGAGCCCATTTAGAATTTTGTAAGTCATCAGAAGCACCTTCAAGTCCGATCTTACATGAATAGGGAACCAAGGAAGGGAACCTAAGATTGATGATGTGTGAGCATCTCTTGGAAAAAGGCAAACATAGCAGAGAACATTTACAAAATCATGGCCACAACACAACATGTGAAATCCTCAGCAATGATCATGCTTTTATGCTATACATGAGGCCATACACTCACTTGACAGGTTGAGGGGTATCAATACACAAAACATAAATTATTTCACAAATAACAATGATTTGATGAATTCTGAAAGTTTAAGATCTGAAGGTTGATCTTGCTTTTAATTCACAGAAAGTAAAACACATGATAAGCTTATGATGGAAATAAATGTTTTGAGCAGGACATCATAGATTTCAGTGATTACCTGAGTAGCACCTGTGTGGGAATATTGGCGTGCCAGCAGTGCTTAGCACAGCACAGACAGTGATGAATGTTAAAGCAGAGGCAGCCATTTGAAGCAGCTCTGTGAGGAGGCGGCCAGGATCCAGAGGAGCAGATAGGGCATATTTCTCTACACAACCAGCCCAGCAGCTTGCAGCTAAGCTGGATGGCTACTGGTTGAATAACCAAGCTCCATACAACCTGTCAGCTGCCCTTTCTCTCACTTTCTGTGCGAAAATAGAAATGGTTGCTTTTTGCCAAAAATTGCAAGTACCTACACAACGTTGGAATGGCTGTCCAGGGCCAAACTTTCTTGCCAGCCCTTGTAGCAAAAATAAGAAGCAGATTTTCCATCACTGAGGGCCTGTGGCCCCTCCTGTGGCTGCTCTCATCTCTACACAGGCAGAGAGGAAAGGCTGAGAGACAGGCTCTAGGATATCATTGGCTTTGAAGTCCACTCTGAGGATTTTCCCAAGTCACAGTCAGGGCCTAAGGTAAGGACAAACATGCCATGTATTATTAACTGAACAGCATGGCAATTTGTTCCAATTTGGATGATAGGGCCTCATCGTCACATGCAGTACCACAGCAGCCAAGCACAGATGGCTGACTTCCTTTAATTAAAAAAAATCTGAGTTATCCTGTGCCACGCAGGGCAAGTGAAATACATAGCTGTGTGTAAAGTCATCACTCGACAATTTTTCAGTGTATTTATTTCAGTAGAATTCATTATATAGAGGAGTGATTAGATTTTCTTATGAATTAGTTAGTCCTATTAAATGACTTTCATCCATTAAGAAACACTAATAGCTTCATTTTTCAATTTGAGACCTTTGCTCTCATTTTGAAAAAGGCAAAAAAATCCTCTATTTTCTGTAAGGCTTCCTCTAGTGCTCCAAAACCCAACTTTGTCTGCCAGTAATTACGACCAAAGCTTGTCCATCGAAGATTGATGTGACCCAGACCAGCGATCAACTCTCTAGATGGTCGGCCAGCAACCACTGTGACTACTTGCCCTGGGATCTGATAGTCCAGGGGTATTGGAAAAGAAGAGGATTAGTGCAACAGGACAAAGCTCTTGTGTGGTAAACAATGCTGGAGTAAAACATCAAGTTCCTGATTCAGCAGCCAGGTGCTTAAACACAGCAATAGCTGTGTGTTTACACTGCTCAGAACACCGCCCGTCACTGAAGACTCCAGGGAACTCCAGTGGCCAATGTGTGGCCAAAGCTTGACAAAGATGGCCCTAGCTGAACTATTTAAAGTTAAAGTCATACTCCAGTGATGTTGTATTGCAATTCCAGAATGTTAGGGGACTCGCAAGAGACAGATTGAAAAATGAATGGTCAAAATCGAAGCAGCAAAGGTCTGACTTTTATTCGCTAGTATGGGTTAAGCTTACAGTGCATATATTTGTCCTAAACTGTTTGATACAGGTCGTTGACCTCAGTACGTGACTTTCTTCTCTTCGATTCACTCCAAATGAACCAAATAATTCAAGTCACATTATCCTAATACATTCTAATTAGGTCTGAGTCTTAGAACATGCGGTACATAAATCTGAAGTGTGAGTACCACCTAGAAAGCTTTGACAGTGGGACAATTTCTGTCTGTTAGCTAAACCATGTTACTTGGGTTAGCCCCTGAATGTATGTAGTGTCATCAGTATGGCAATCACAAATGAGAGACCAGAACTGGAAGAGCCTCTGATGTTAAGATCTGTCGTTTGGGAATGTTATGGTTTCCCTGTATGTTATAAGGACACTGGACAAAGAGTGGTGGAAAGGACGGAAGCTGTGGGCATCTCTGAAAAACAAACAATCCAAAAACCATGCTAAACCATGCTAAACCATTTGCAACAGTATCACCTAAATGTGTCTACCACAGGGCTTGACCCGTCTTTCACTTGTCACATCATATAAATGTGCACGAGCTGCAGTTGTCCAGGAATCATCCATTGGCCTGTTAGTTGCTGAAACACTGGACGCTCAGGGCTACAGAAAAGTACTTACCTGGATAAAATTTGAAAATAAAGTGAGTCTTGACTGAGGATGAGCACCAGCTGTTGAACTGAAAGCCTAAACTGAACCGCTGACTCTAATGGTAGATTATCTTTTGCTGTGCCAAAAGTGTAGCCAACCACCCCACAACCATGACATGTACCAAACCATGGATTTTGTGTACTGTTGCACCAAAGCGAGGTCCAAAAATGGATGGATCACCACATCTTTCAAACTCCATGCCCCCAGTTTGTAACACAGGCTTTCTGTTAAACATTTGTAGCCTACAAGCCCAAGCCTAGACAATCTTAAAGATATCACTATGACATCATTGGGGTTATTTTGTCAAATTTCACAAAGCTCTTCCAGAGCCACAGAAGACATTATACTGTTTTCACAGTCTGGGTGGTTCTCCCCATGGCAAGAAAACTATATAAAATCAATGGAGGTCCCCTTTAACAGCCAATCAGATTTCCATGTGATGGGATTTTGTTTTGATTTCATTAGTTCTGCTTGGAAAAGGCAACATGGACAAAGACTGAATACAACCGGTGCATCTCCCACCACGCACCATCAGTTTGATACAGCGACTTGTGTGCTAAGTTGATATGATGATCTCAGCTGAAATATGAGGACTGCCAATACATTACTACATCCTTTTTTGATGGACGCTACTACAGAAAAAAAATCCTTTCAATCAGCACATTGTGAAAATATAATAAAGTCCTATTAGTTTTCACAATGACCCCCCGAAGCCTGTCATGACACCCTGATTTCATGCTGAAGTGGCGTGGGATTCTATTAGCTGTCAGACAGCTGTGGAGGGAAGTCATGGCAGGTGTCAGTGTTGCACAGCACAACCCTCTGAAAGCTGCTGATGTCCCCTTCATCAAACCCCAGGGGCCACACAGCTTCCAGGGCCCCCTTTCTGCAATCTCTCACCACCTATCTTTGTGTTCCTGTCAACTCAAGAGCGGCTTGGTTTATTATCCAGATCACTGGCATCTGCATAGTAACCATCCCTCTCTCTGCCGTTTGCTGCATATGACCTGATATGCCCAAATGGTGCCAGTTACTAATGATTACTTACACCAGGGATATGCAAGATTAAAAGGAGAGAAATGCTACTACTGTGTTACTAGAATGAAAAGTACTAGGGCTAAACAATTAATTATTTTTAAATTGCAATTTTAGTGCAATTTTCAAATCACAAGCTGTGATTTGAATTATATAACTTCTATAATTAACAGTGTCTTAACAGGCTGTAGGAGGTGAAAGGTTTAGTTGGTGACCCAGAATTTTCCTCAGCTATCATGACAACTGTTGTCAGCAAATTTACTCAACTGTAGCTAATTAAAGTGAATTCTGTGAGATGGTCAAACAAAAAAGAAACTCTTGGCTGTTGTCTGCTTAATATGTTCTCTGAATGCCAGAATGGGACTTTTACTTCTGGAACCAGGGGAAAAATAAATAGCCCCTCCTACTTCACAACTGTATTTCAGACAAGTCGCTACTAGTACAGAAGTTGTCAAGTAAATAACAGACAGATGGAGTTGTCGGAATCTCCCACTAAAACGTATGAATCAGGACCTTTGGGATTCTACTGTAGGGCTCAAGCAGTCAGCTAGAGTGCAGAGCTGTCAGCTGTATTATTAGAGGTCGTCAGTCGATATATAATATTGTCAGACGTGACTTAGTTTAGATTTATGTCATAAAACAATGTGCACATAACACACTTGTCCAAAACTAGCAGTTTGTCATTATTACCATAAGTGGCTAAGTATGTAGCTGTTATTACTAAATATATTTTCAATGTCTTTATTGTATTTGAACATTACTGAGTAATGTAAAGCTTAATTGGTTTTACAGTACCTAGGCACAGGATAACTCTTCGACTTTTCTCTGACTGACTGGTTTGAACTCTGGGAGGACCCCAACAAAAAGCAACTGCATTATTTTGTGTAGAAACAAAATCAATTATGATTACTCTTGGCACAATCATAACTTGTTTAAAACTCTGTTTTATGTTTAATCTATAGAAATATTAGAAATTTAAATTTCAGTTGAAATATTGGTAACCATTACATATTTTCCTCAAGTCATTCAGCTCTAAATAGTGCACAGGAAAAATGCTGGCAAACGATTAGATGACCCAAATGATATGACAACTGATAAAATTACATCTATGGTATGCTAATTTTGGAGCTTGATAGAACAATTCTCCACAATTGAGGCAGCAACATCACAGTGTATTCCAGGACATGAGTGCAGGTTGCTTTGCATTGCATCAGAAGGCGAGCAGGCATCTTGTGTTCTTATTACAGCAGCATGCTGGAGAAAAAAAAGCCTTTGGGTTAGAACCAAAACAGACCTGTTGTTGGTGAATGAGGGGTCAAGTGCTTGATGGCCAGGTGCTGTCAAGGAAAAAAGCAGGTGTAGGGAATACGGAGCTGGCGATCACAACGGGATGCCAGCTCTGTGGAGCAAATACCCAGGTGTATAACACAAATTAGCACCATGTGAAAGTAAATCACCAGATGCACAAATGACAGACTGGTAGTTGTAGCAATTTTGTGCTTATCAAGAGCTTATTGGAAAATAACACAAATTTGTACAGAAGAAAATGGTTTTCACCAAGAATGCATTTTACACAGTTGTCATGTATGAAATTGGTTTTGGTTGAAAATTTTGACTTATTAAACATTAAAGGCACAGTGTGTAGGATTTAGTGGCATCTAGCAGTGAAATTGCAAGTTGCAACTATTTGAATACCGCTCGCCTCACCTTCACGTTCCAAGCGTGTAGGAGAAACTACGGTGGCCGCGAAAAAAGGCCCTCTCTAGAGCCAGTGTTTGGTTTGTCCATTCTGGGCTACTGTAGAAACATGGCGGTGCAACATGGCAGCCTCTGTGGAAGGGGACCCGCTCCCTCTGTAGATAAAAAGGGCTTATTCTAAGGTAACGAAAACACAACAATTATTATTTTCAGGTGATTGTACACTAATGAAAACATACTTATAAATATTATATTCCATTTCTGCCAACAGCTCCTCCTAAATGTTACACACTGGACCTTTAAATAGTACCTTGCATATTTATGGATTATAAGTTTTATAAAGTTTTTAAAACAGGGTGAGAATAGCAGTTGGTCTAATCTTTGCTGTTTTTCCTCTCTTTGCTCTCCTGCCATTCTTGTCTTTCTCTGTTTCACTTTTTCTCTATATACTAATGGTTATCTCTAATCTTATTTGCATTCAAATTACCTCACCAGGTGGTACACCAATCAGAGGTAAGAATGCTGGTTACAGAAAACGTCTACTCATCCTCCTCTCCTCCTCACTGCCCCCTCTCTGCCATCGCCTCTGCAACCTCAGTGTGTCCCCATTTCCAGCTCTATGTCCTTTTCACTTGCTCGGAAACTTTCTCTGCCTTCACCACATAACCTTTCAGAAGTCTGTATGGTCCTGGAAGAGATGAAAACCAGAGCCAGAACACACTAGCTAGTGACAATGTTCTCAAATAAAATCACTGATAATAGTTTACTTCGACTTACCATCTGATGTTCCAGCTGATATACAGGCAGCAGTGGGCTAACAGAGGGTTAGCACTAAGCTAACAAATACAATACAATATATCATTTACAATGAAGTCCAACAATCAATGTACAAAAGTTTGATCAAAAACTCTTCTGTTGGAAAATGATTTCATTAGGAAACCAGGGAACATAAATGATGTCTAGTAGCTAGCCAAACTTTATGAGTTCTCATTTTGGTTGTGTTCCCACCTAACATGTTTGGTGCAGTTGGTTCAGTTCGTCAAACTCAGCCATCCAACTCAGAAAAGTGGTCTCTGGTTCACCTCTAAATTGTGGTCTATGGATCACCAGAAGTGAAATAATAGGATTTTGATTGAATTCGTCACATTAGGTACACGTACAGTAAAGGCCCACAAACACTATAAACCCACACTTTGAAAGGAAGTGTTCACCTTCACAGTGTGAATGCAGCAATGAAAACGAAGTGCGAAACCCATGTTGCGTAACAACCCACAGTGTTATGAACAGCTTTAAAAGACAAACTGCTGCCGCATTATGATGTGCCCTATTTGCATGGTGACAGGACAAAGGTAACACCTTTAAAATAATGAGATGAGCATTCTAAGTTCTCTATGTTCACAAAAACATGTGTTTCAAGGGTGTGACATTGGCATACATGGCATACAGTTCCGACAGTGTCTTGCAGTTGTTAATTACTCTCCAGAACAAGTGAAGAAGTGAGCCTAGGTCCAGATTTAAGTACATGGCTCAAGACTGAAAACTGAACTGTGGCACATTTGACTATTTATTCTGTTTTGTCTGATGAAGCCATTCAAGTCATTGTCTGAAAAAGACTGTAATAGCTTCGGAGCTACAGGTCAGTGTGAACACTAAAGTCGCTTTCACGCTTATGGTTTACTTCAGTTGGTCCAGACAAAAAAAAGACTTAGTTGTGGTTCATGTTATGTTCACAGTGACTTAGAAATTAACTGAGTTGAGTATACATGAACTCATAAGCACTGACCAGCAACTCATTATTGGACAGCTTTGGCAACTGTCATCCAGAATCATCAGCACAATATGGGCCCACAAAGGCGACTATACTGTATATAATATTGGGGAACTGCTAAAATACATGAAGTAGAAACAAGAACAACATGTCTGTATTTTAACTCCATTTCACCTTAATGTCTCAGGGGATAATCCCCAGGCTCACATGCTGACAAGTATGTGCTACCAAATGTTCTTGCATGATTACGTAGATTGCCTGTACAAACCGAAACACAAGGGGTGAACTGCACCAAACAGGTTAGGTGTGTAAGCACCCTAAACCAAACTACATGTGTGAACACAGCCTTACAGTCTATCAGCTTCTCCATGAAGGTTACTACCACAAGCAACATGGATGTTCAACTGTGCCAACAGGCTGTTACACCAGTATATGCTAAGGTTTGTAGCTAGCATAAATAAAGGCCCTGTATATAGATCAAATATACTTATCTGTTTAAATGTTTAGCTGAGCATCCTACTGTTTTTCTAGATTCCGCTGCCAATGTCGTGCCAGTGAGCCAGGTCATGGAAGTGAGTCTGTTAGCATATGTGATAACTCACCACTTGCATAATTAGTAGTCTGCAAACTGCTTGTCATTAACGTGCAAAGGTTTGACCTCTGTCTGCACGCTGTCCTTGGAAGCTGCAGAGAGAGGGAGCTCCATTATTGAAGGCCGAACGTCTGAAGGGCAGAGGAAGTTGCGGCAGCTTCTAACATTTTGTTGAGGGCTTCATAGTCTTCATCTGTAAGAAGTCACACCTTCTCTGGCAGCACTGATTAGCCTTTCATGCCAGGAGGTCAGAGCAAACGTCCATCAGCATCTGTTTGCGATTCGCAGGAGAGAGTTAAGCATCCTCTCTAAAAAGGCCTCTGCTATCTCAAGGTGCTGAATGTGCAAAGAAATAGACAATCATCACTGAATGGCAAGTTGGGGAAAAAAAGAAAGACGGATATTCAGCTGCTGCTGCACACACCTCTTCACACTCCAGCAACAGTGTGAGGATTGGTCGACAGTCTCCTGTACTGACTCTTAATGGGAGTAAATTAAGCACTTAAAAAAAGATACATTCATTATCATTTTGACATGATGGTGTGTGATATGTGGGAAAAAGGCTTACCCTACATATTGTGTATGTGAGTGTGTCTCTGTGTGTGAGAGCGAGAGAGAGTTTAAGGACATACATCTCAGTCGGAATGTCCTTGCTGGCTGCATCCCAGATGAAGGTTGCTCCTCCTCCATCTCTGGGCTCGCTGTCTGCACCAGATCCACCAGGGATGTGGCTACACTCACATTATTTCAACCGCTGATTTATTTTGATTTTTATCGCAAACTAATTCTTAACATTGTGTTACAAACCCATCCCATGTTGCATTTCAGGATTGTATTCTGAAATATGTACATTTTTAACATTTTATTTTTCACATTTCTTATTGTCCACTGCAAGACTGCATGATGTATGTCACATTCACAGCCAATATATAATTAGATATAATTATCTCTAAATCGCTAAAAATACATTCATGTTTTCTATCTCAAACCTAACCTCTATACTGACAGCTGAATGTTGAATGTTAGTATTAATGCTATGAAATTGTTATGGAATGGGTGTAAATCATGGTGTCAGGTAAGTTACAGCTTACGTTTTACCTGTTCTTTCCCCAAAATGAAACGAGAACTTTAGATCCATAAGATGTATTCTGTGCTTTTAGAGCAGCGTTCAGTGGAGGTTAGGGTTAGGGGAAACACAGTCTTACAAGCCATAATACACTCTGGCCCTCACATACATGCATTCTCCTTTCACATACATATATTTTCACTCTCACGTGAATTTCTTTTCATTCTTACACCCACACATTTTCACTCTCATATTCATATATTTTAACACACACATTCACATATTTGCTCTCATGCACATGCAATCAATGTATACATTTAATAGTATATATAATATATGTATGTAAGTAAAAAATGTATGCATGTGTGAGAGGGAGTATAATAGAAATAGAAGGAGTATAGTGGAAGCGGATGGCAGCTCATTTATCGCGCTGTGATTGGCTGAGAAGCTCGAGGTCGGGTCTGAGGGGAGGGGTCAAGGTTCTTCCTGAACCAGCCGTCCTCTCGTCCGCTCTGAAGCCTCTGGGATCACCACAAACCTCTGGCAAAGGCTCCCACGTGTTCACCGGCAACTCTCAAACAGCCAGTAAGTCTGTTGCTCTCTGCCGCTGTCTTCTCACATAGAACCAGGCAGGTTAAAGTGACCCTTTAACTGACGCCATGCTGGTCTGGCAGAAGCCTGCTGGAACTAGCGCTAGCCATGTGACAGCTAGCTGTCGTTAGGCTCTATGTGAACAAACAACGGCAGAGAGAAACAGACTAACTTGCGGTTTGGGAGTTCCAGGTGAACTCCTGAAAGCCGTCGTCGCAGATGTGCGGTCAAGCCAGCCGCCTTTGGATTTTGATGCGCGTCTGTTCATGCAGTTACGGTGCCGCTGCTTGGAGCGGCCACTGTTTGACAAATTACAGGATTCCCAAATAAAAACATTATATTACACATCATATCATTACATAAGTCTTGCTGAATATGTAACGTCACCAAAGAAGTCCTATTATGATAAAAAATATTTCCATGTTAGGTTAGGCTGAGGAGCTCAAAATGTTGTTATGAGCATATAAAATGATGCTAGTAGTTTCTCTGTACATTATTACTGGACAGGGACAGTCACCTCGAAGGACACTGTAACAGTCTGTGTATGTTCTGACGGAACGGAAATAACCTGTGTGGTCCTTCCCAAAGAGTGTTGTCTAAAGTGACCAACAGCGGTCCCCAAACTGCCAGAACGTACATGGACCGTTCCGGCAGAGAAACTACTAGCATCATTTTATATGCTCATAAGAACATTTTGAGCAGCTTCAGACGGCTTCAGAGCGGACGAGAGGACGAATGGCGTTCTGTATGCAGATGTAAATCTCGCTCTCCTTGACCCCTCCCCTCAGACCCGACCTCGAGCTTCTCAGCCAATCACAGCGCGATAAATGAGCTGCCATCCATTTCAACTATACTCCATCCGTCTCCACCTTCACACATGCATACATTCTTCTCTTACATACATTTATATATAATAACGTACATTTTCTTTAGACATACATATATATAATATTAAATATATACATTGACTGCACGTGCACAAGAGCAAATATGTGAATGTGTGAGTGAAAATATACAAATATGGGAGTGAAAATGTGGGGTTTAAGAATGAAAATAAATTCATGTGAGAGTGAAAATATATGTTTGTGAAAGGAGAATGCATGTATGTGAGGGCCAGAGTGTATTATGGCTTGTATGCCCCCTCATACAATATAGCACAAGTGTTATACTAAAGGCTTTGACCAATCAGGGTTTATGGAAGCGTATACGGGACTATATTCAAATGATAGTCATGAATGTCACCACGCTCTTCTGGGGCAACATGAAAATGTAACCTGTCGGTGCTCTCATCAAGGTGGGTCTTCAGTTAGGACGTCACTTGCCTGAACATCTGCTGCTCATGTGCGTAGTCCGCCTGTGGCAGAAAGGCGAGAAGGCGGCCAGCTGGATTACTGTACAAAAACACAACTTTAGAACAATTTGATGAATTTACTATTTATCAGACCAAAACTGAGACAAGGGTCTGACATGGAATACAATACCGAGGTGATTTACAGCGCCTAATTCTTGTCTCAGTTGTGGTCTGATAAATAGTAAATTCATCAAATTCAGTGCCCCATATCGCTAGTTTACCCAAAGTCAGTGAATAAAGTTCTAAAGTTGTGTTTTTGTACAGTAATCCAGCTGGCCGCCTTCTCGCCTTTCTGCCACAGGCGGACTACGCACATGAGCAGCAGATGTTCAGGCAAGTGACGTCCTAACTGAAGACCGCCTTGATGAGAGCACTGACAGGTTACATTTTCATGTTGCCCAAGAAGAGCGTGGTGACATGTAAATGTAAATGCAATAGACTGAGGCGCTGTTTTGCATATTGCACTGTACAGCAGGTTAAGTCTTTGAAAATGAAATGTCAAATGCAGTTTTCATTTTCATTTTGACTTGAATATTGCTTGCATAAATGGAAGATCAGGTTACATTGTTTATATTGCATTTTTAAATTTGAATTACCATTTGAATATTGTCCACTGTGCAGCGGGGTACGACTTTGAAAATTAAATGTCAAACAGCTTCCATTTTCATTTTAATATGGTCGTAGAACGCCCCTACAAGTATGTGGAAATGAAAATTGGATTATTTCATTTTTACTCAAATAACACATACGTATGTAGAAAATTGTATACTATATATTGTGGAATTACATTTTCCTTTTCAAGTTTACACTATCATTTGAATATAGTCCTGTATACGCTTCCATAAGGGTTTTTTAAGCTATTGATGCTAATTTTGGATTTAAACGAGCCAGTGTCTATAATTACACCAACATTACATGGTATGTTCCAAAACGGACAGGTGTTGAATTTTTCTCTCTGCATGTTCTCCTTGTCACATTAGAAAAGCCTCTGAAACAGTGTTCAGACCTCCCTAAGACACTTTGCTGAAAGCTATTGGGTAAAAGTCTGCTCCGCAATGGTTTGTGATGTGTTCAAGAACCACCTTCTTTTACTGGAAGGTCTTTTGACCAACCACAGACTGTTGCTATGGAATAACATTATTCAGCATCATTTCTAAAATGATGTTGCCAGAATAACATGAAAGTAGTCTTCATAGCCTAAAATGATCAACAGTAGAATGACGAATTGGTGTGATAGAATGTACAGTATGTAGAGTTTGAAGTGAAAGCTTCCATCTCCAGCTTCAAAACGTTTTTTTTCTTTGATCCAGGTGGTAATATAACAATATCACATATAGCAACTACTAAATGTTTCATAGTGTATGTAAAATGTAATGGGCCAAACATCTGAGCCAGTGAGCACTTAGATCAGTAATTTCCCATCATGCATTAAAGGATAAAGCTAGTGTTATTCCTATTGTCAACAACTTCCATGAAAAGACCCAAAACGTTTTAGTGTGTCTCGCAGTACTTTCCAGTTTCCCTGCCCAGTCTCTGGCTCTGAGCCCCAAGCCCACTGGTTCCTACTGAAGATGTAAATCTTTAAAGATGGCTCACAAATATTATTAATATTAAATAAGTTTTATCAAAAAAGATAAATATTGTCCAACAAGACTAACATTCTACAGCCATGCTAGAGGCTCTGTGAGACTACTGTCTTTTCAGCTGTGGATTAATATACATTTGGTGCGCTAATGACTATTTGGGGAAAAATAATAAACTCCAGTGCCTGTGATCTTTGTAATGAAGGAACATGTCAGCCACTGCAAGAACAAGAAATATTTAGAATATTGCCAGCTTCATCCTTGAAGCTTCTTCAGTCAGTGGAGAGCATGCTACTTCACACGGCTCTGAACCGCAGCCTTGATGCTCTCATGACATCAACACTGACAGTGTTAGAATGACACTACAGCTAGTCATCTCCAACAAGCCTAATAATATTTGGTCATTGCCATAAATGATTAGACATAATGCAGGCCTCCTAATAATAAACATAAAAGAAACATGAATCCTGAATGCTTTCCTTGTAGGTATGGAATGAAAAAATTACAGGATCAATTTTGGGTTCATCGAGGCAAGGATATGGACAGCCAGTGTGTGTAGGACAAGTGTGTGTGTGCGTGTGTCTGAATCAGATTACCACCGTCTGTGTGTGTGTTGTTTGAACCTGTGCGGTGCAGACCTGAACTGTGACATTTTGGCCTCCCTCCCCAGGAGCGCTTCAGATTGAGAACAGCGAGGAGTCGGACCAGGGCAAGTACGAGTGCGTGGCAGTCAACAGCGCCGGGACTCGCTACTCGGCTCCAGCTAACCTTTATGTTCGAGGTAAGATCCCTCTTGACCCGAACCGACCCCTCCCCACTGCCATTCAGGTCACCACCTCCAACAGTAAGGTCCTCTCTCGTCACCTCCTCTGCACCGATGCTCTGCCTGCTGACTGCTAATAGGGAAGCTGGCTCCCTGGATTCACCTGCAGTGGAAGTCAGACCTGTTGAGGCCTGTCCGGTCTTGGCTGTCACGCTGTCATTTCCTGCTCTCTCTATCTCCCTTTCTGTCTCGTCTTTGTCCCCTGGGTGGTGATTTATGTATTTTGGTCCAATGCCCTGTTGTTAGTTTACTTGACCTGCCTAACCTCACAGTGACAAGGGGATGTTTTGACTCATCGGGGGTGAAAGAGAGGTTGGCTGCGGTTCTGCCTCTTTGTTTTGGGGAGGTGGAGGTTTACGTGTGGAGTCTTGCCACAAAGAGAATCTGACACCTTCAACGTTGTATGGGAGAAGATAGGCAGGAAATTCCCCCGAAAGCAGGCTCCAGTTGGCTGGATGTGCTGCAACAAAAGCCAACAGGGTAAAAGCAAGCCTCGGGGCTTCTCATAAGTAGGCCTTGTCAACAAACAACTCAATTAGCCTCAACCAGTATCAGGTTCTCAAAGGCATTTTCAAAGCATGGGAGTGATCAATTACTTAGTTTCCATTGACAATGCTCTTTTTTAAAAAATGTCAACGCTTCTACATGCTAAATACAGTCACTGCCTAATCTTTAGTGCTGTTTTACAATATGTTCTACTATTTTGAACTTTTCTTCATAAATCAGGACTAATGGCCCGTGTCTCATTATATCCCCTAAAGCATATGAAACACCATACTTGGGTAGTCAAAGAGGCTTATTTAAAGTGTAGCTTTTGATTTTTTTCAATACAATGCTCATATGCCATATGTACGATGTAAGAGTTATTGGTTGCTGTAATCATTCCTTCTGTTCATACTAGCCATGAAGTGATACCTTCAAAGAGCAACAACACTGTAAGAAACGAGATACAAAAACTGCTGCAAAAATGAATTCTGGTTTTAACCAAAGTGAATATATCGCTTCAGCAGTCTGAGTTAGCTGAATCGAGTGGCTATCTTCATCCTGGCACTTGGTTGTGGGTTAATTGCTGCTCCTGCCAACAAGCCTACATGCCACTGGTGTCAGCGAGTGATGATGGGCCTAAGTTCATGATTTTGACTTACTCACCTCAAGACGTGTGCACAATCATGCAAATACACACACACACACACACACAGTATAACAGACAGCTTGGATTTTATAGGTCAGGTTTCTTATGCACATTAAAGATAAACTTAGATAAACTACTGTTATAATGTAAATATGCCATTGTTTGTTTGTTTGTTTAAAGGTCTACTGTATATAGCTGTGTATAGCAAGTTCCAAACCAGACTATCACATGATTTTAATGTAGTACATTTTTTGATAAAACCAGTTATTAACTATAGTAAGTTTAATTGGTCCAGAAAGATTTCTGTGGAAGGCACACACCTAGAAACAGTATATCCTCACACACCGATTGGAAATGTAATAGTAATGATAGACAGCTTATTTAAATGTATATAAACTTCAGTCAAACTACATTTTAATCAGACTGGACCAATCGAGCACCATAAGTGCACTGTCCACATTATTTTGAGAAAGGAGGGTGCCACGCCTGCAATACAGGACAGGCCTACAGATGGGCCCCTTCAGACCACAGGCCCTAGTGCCGCTGCACTGGCTGCATGGCCTGTACCTCCTTCACTGCTACATAAAAAGAAATAAAGACGACCACAAGGACGTATCCCTCCGCCGCGGGTTAGCAGTGAAACAATGTCTGACAAACAGATAATTTCATACTAACAAGACAGTAATGTAAAAAATACCTACTTGATTTTTCTATTCATATTAACTTCAGCTGACTTTACAATGCATGAGTGTGGACTTCTTACAGTGTAGTCCATGGAGTTGTTGCGTCACAGCCAGTGTGGACAGGAGAAATGATCACAGCAACCAATAATGTTTTCATAGTACATATTGCATTTGAGTGTTATATTAAGATAGACAAAGTTTTGTTGATGCTGAAATATTGATAAAATCACATCCATGAGGGAAATGATGCAATGTGAACCCTGGTCATTCTGATATGTTTCTTCAGTGTTTCAAACCCATCCCAATACCAATGTAAGAACCTATGGCAAACGCTCCCATTTTAATGTAAAATAAATGCAAAATAAAAATAGACTGATTCTTCCTGGCAAAGCGGCAGGGCTGGACTGGGAATGAAAAATGGCCCTGGACTTTTTGAGTCAGACCGGCCCACCGAAAATGAAATTATGAAGGTTGAAAAGTTGAACATGTTTCAACAAAAGGCTCCCGATATAGCTAAATCACCAGCTAGACAAACCCGAACCTTGCTTATCTTATCCCTGTTGTCTTCTGTCATACCGCTTCAGCTGCAGAACAGTTGAGCTGGGCTCGCTGGGCTCGCTGGGCTCGCTGGGCTCGCTGGCTCGCTGGGCTCGCTGAGCTCGCTGGGCTCGCTGGGCTCGCTGGGCTCGCTGGGCTGCCTTTGGACTCACTACTCACTACTACTGAGATGACTGACTGGTAACGGCGCCAGCCTTAAGGGACTTCAACCTCTTCTCTCTCAGCTTTTCAGCACCACCTTTATGTTTTTTCTCTTTTTATTTGTCCATCTTGCTCCGCTCCTAGTTATCCATGTGACATCACCCCATACCAGAGATGGGAAAGGGGCGGGGCACGGGTAGAGTTAGAATGAGGCTGACAGATGTAATACCCAACCACAGTGGGCCGGCACCCGGCAGCCCACTCGCCTGGGCCACTCAGCCACACTGGTGCAAAATGAAAGACGCATCTCTCGCTCTTGTTTTTATATAATTTTGGCACTCTGTTTTTGCCGATGCGCTGTTGATGAAGGCACTGAGCCCAAAGGCCGGGGGAGGGGTTTAAAGATGTGATTGGGCCAGCCCAGTGTCAAGAAAAAAAACCCAATGGGCCGATCAACCTGTTTTATGGGCCGGTCAGACAAAAAAAAAGACAGTTGTGTCGGCCCAAAAGGCTCGTCGGCCCACCGGGAAAGTGCCGGTCTGCCAGATGGCCAGTCCAGCCCTGCAAAGCGGCCTGTGTGTGTGTGTGAGTGTGTGTGAGTTGGTATTTATCACGTGTGTGTGTGTCTGGGAGATGCATATGTGCAAGCAGATGTACATTTTTATTTTCTCACCAACAGATGCATTTCCCAATAACAGATAACGGAGCGCTCACACCAGAGATAAAAATTGCCTTTGAGAACAAAAAAAAAAAAGATTTCCAAGAATCTCTGAAACAATAAATGAAGACATAGTGTTGAAGATAGTTTACTCTGCTTCAACACATGGCTGATTTGTTAATGAAAAGTATTGCAGTTGTCCAAAGTAATTTCATCTTTTTTTGCAAGAAGCATCCTCCACTAAACAAAACAGAGCTGTAGCCAACAAAGTCTGAAGAGTATGAAGTACATGATTTGTTATTTCTGCTTCTCTTTTCAAGGTTCCGGTCTGTGCTTTAACCTTTAACCTCTTTAGGTGTGCTGGTAGCATATGTTTCCATTTTCATCTCAATGTGTGGCTCCTGCAACATACCATATGTTGCCAAAGTGTGTGTAGTGTCTTCTTTTTTGTTACTGTATATTCCTCTTCATCGTTTTTTTAGCTTCCCATGTGTTGTCCTTCCCTGTATTTGGTGTCCCAGTCCACAATGGCTCTTCCACTCATGTGTTAGTCATATACATGAACGGTATATGTTTCTGTTCATCTCTCAAATGCTTATTCTTCTACTGTATCTACACTGTTTTTCATCGTTTAATGTGCTTTGCTTTGTTTGCACCTCTTCTATTGTACATTGACTGCACTGAGAAAGTATTTTAAGTGTGCTCTGTTGTGTGTGTGAGAGGATGTGTTTGTGAATGTTGTTGTTCATATACAAGACTTTACTTGGAACACAGAGATGATCCCTTGGTCCACTTAACCTTTAAGAGATAAGGATGTTGATATCAAATGTACACAGTGTAGATAGTTGGTTCCAGTGCTCCATGATAACACTTCACCCCAAAATCAAAAATACATATTTTCCCTCTCACCTGTAGTGCTATTTATCCATCTAGATTGTTTTGGTGTGAGTTGCCGAGTTTTGGAGATGTCGGCCGTTTGCTAACAAAAGTCTTTGGGTTCAAGCCTAGCACAACCCTGACTAACTTGTTGTGAGAGATCTGTTGTTTGTGTCTAAGTGTTTCCCACAGACCTTCAAACCATGAACAGAGTATCTCTTACAGTGTGGTCATATTAGGAAGGGATCCCTTCGTCAGACTTCAGATAGCTGTCTAGTTCTTGACTATCTTAAGTAGAACTATTTTGCCATGAATTCTGTGTTATTTCAGACTTTTTGTCAAACCAGAAAACATGTCTGACTGAGCAACCACATCCGACCACTCAGCTCTGTTCACTCCAGCAGAAAATGTTTGCCTTCTGGAAGAATTCTGTGAAAATTTACTGTGAAAAATCAGTGAGGAGTGTAACAATAGAAAAAACTTCCAGTAGAATCAAATATTCAGCTCAGTGCGGACTTGTAGCAGAGCTGAGATGTGGCTTCTTAATGTGGCAGGGCTCAGTACATCAGTCAGGCTCCAGATAGTGGACAAATGAAACGACTGATGTCCTCACTGATGTACATTTACAGCAGGTTACTGCAGTCTCTAAGAACTCTTTCCCTTCTCATTGCTCACTCCACAATATTATTAGAAAACTACAAATAATGAGCAATGGTTTCTTCTTTATTTGTCATCTGGTGCCACTGGTCAGCAGGTGTCTCTGATTGTTATCATGAAACATGGCTCTTAATTATGAGGTAGCCTGGGGGTACGATGGCTAACTTTTTTGGCTTCAAATAAGTCAGTCTGTTTGTCAAACTGTCTCACTTGCATAAGACTGATCTGAAGTGCAAAATTAAAACTGGCCTAACAGACCAGTCTAAAATATCTGAAGTCCATCCCTTAAGACAACAGTAAGCCAAAGTAGTCTAGCCTAAGCGGATACAATGTAGATATAAGGCTGGGTCAAGCTGTGAGTATCTGCTCTTTGCTTGGGTGAGAGTAGAATTTAAAGGCTGCTCATATGTACATAGGTCAGGGTTACAGGATGGTGGCGCCTGTCAGAAGGCTCAATCGATTTCCTCTGACAGCACAGCCTGATACCTACTGCAGGTCAAACATCATTTAACATGAATACTGGACTTCCATAGGAATGCTTACCCAACGTTTGGCAAATTTCACTATGTGTATTGATGACTGATACATGTGAAAAATGCAGATATTAGTTAAATATAAAAAAAATGAGTTCATACTCAACAAAGGGGTACTTAGCACTAAAATTCTGGAGTCATTCGGAGGATTCCCAGCTCCACTAATGTATAACCTTAAAAAGAGTGACTTAACAGCAAAATTTGCACACTATGAAATCACTATACTCAAGACGTAAAAATCTGGCTTGATGTTGAATACTGGAGGGAAACTCAGACATCATTAATCAAGCGCTCCTTGGTAGCATGGAAACTGGAATATGAGTAGATAAGATGTATTTAAATAGCTTCATCAAAATACAATACTGTCTTGGTTAAAATAGTCAGATGATTGTAGTCCATATAAATGTAGTCACTGCCAGATCACCCATGGATGACTTTAATGTCTGCATTCTCATCAGTTAGTGGGTAAGTGGACCAACAGGACAGTCTCCAAGCACTCAGTGTGCTCCTTTAATGCAGTATTAGCTTATTAAGTGTTCCTCCATAGAAATGAATCTGCTCTCAGTTAGGACTGGGCACATGGCAAAAGAAATATATATTTCCAAGGTGAGTGTTTAACTAATCCTATCAGGAACCATGTTTGTGTGCTCATTGATTTCAGGGCTCATTGGCTGAGCTCTCCCAGACTCAATGGACAGAATAAATGTGGGCAGTAACACACTGTCTGCTTTGTGTGCTTAATGAAGTCTGGTTGTCAGCAAACCTCGGCTTCCTCAATGCTGTCTTAACTCACAGGCTCTGAAGGGCTCGAACCCTGCAGCAAAGTTAAGGACAGGGAGGTGTGTGTAATCGTATGTGTGTGTGGCTGCTGACTGGAAACGCTGGACCACTGCTGTTTTTTACAGTCAGAGTTAGATTAGTTCTGATGATCTTTCAATGTGTCTTATTCTGCTATTGTGAGAGTGTATCCTTCATTGCCTTTTGCTTTGTGTGTGTGATGAGTGTGCACTGCATTGTTATGTGCCATATGATGCGTGTGTGTGTGTGTGTGTGTGTCACTGCGCTGCACAGGCTATTGTCTCTACTGTGATGTTCTCACTCGTTAATGGATAAGCAGATATTATGACTGTTTTACTCTCTTTGTTTCTCCTTGTCTTCTTCCTCCTACTCCTTATTTTGCCCCTCTTGTTGTTTATTTTTTCTTTTTCACTTTATCTTAAATCCCTCCATCATCATTGCACCCCTCCATCCAAAAATACAATCCAAATCTCACCACTCAGATCAACGGGAAGGTTGGTTTTTTCACTCTTTACCCTCCTAAAGCCAAGGCCTGGCAGACTGGAGCCGTGCCGCGCCGGCATCTCGCTAGGCGCCTCAGGCCCGTCCCGGCCTCTCTCTCAGGACCCTAACCCCACAGTGCAACCCCCCTGCTACCTCCCCACCCCCGCCACCCCCACCCTGCTGCTACAGTATTTGCTGCCTTGCACCACATAACATATTGTTCCATGCACCCTGCTCCTCTGAAATTTTGTGAAATGAGCATGTCTGAATTGCCAATAATATGCTCTCTGCACAAAGAATGACAAAGACATTTCCCCACCAGGAAAGGATTACATGGAGGATGTTACTGAAATGGCATTGTAGGAATAGGAACTGTGTGAAGCAAAATTTCTTCATTTCTTTTTTTTTTTCCTTTTTTCAAACTAAAGAGTGAGCAAACCCCAAACGTTGCACAGTGAGAGAAGTCATTTCAGGTGTCCAGGGTTCCGTTGTCATTCCTCTTCATGTTCTACACAGGCAGTATGCCTTCCTTTATACAAACTACAGCAAGATTAAAATGAATGATCTTGGAAGTTTGAACTTGTCAAGTTGAATTTGCAGCAAAGGGAGTACAAGCAACGTTATTAACAAGCAACTTATTAATTAACGACAACAGCGTTATTGCTGATCACCAGGTGATCAGACCTCAACACAACAGATACACCTGTTATCCTCACTGTAATGTGTATTTAAGGTAAAACTAAATCTAACATCATATACCATACTGGCTCTGTTTGTTTTCATTTGTATATATTTGTTCATTTTTATTGAAGTGCATCTTTTTTTTAACTATAAAGAATATGAACTTTACCCTCAGACAAACCAATTTAGCAGTAACAAATATTAGGTTTCAACTCAGAGACCATGTTCCAAAAGGAATTACATATTATGTTTAAAACACTATGGAGACATGTGTCACCAGTAAATTACCAAAGTGCTGCTGAGATTAGACTGTTCTCACTGGAATGACCACGGATGCTGACCAGCTGGTCTTGCCTGGCTAGTGGTTCCTCACATCCCTGAAAACATTGCAGCAAATTTTCAAGCAGCTGTTTTGACAAATCAAACATATGTTCCAAATCTAAACGGTTAATTCCTCACCTGAAAAAATATCAATCCTAAATTCGGTGACACATTAACAAAAAAAAAAAGAAGTTATTTGGTAGCCTATTACTATGTGAAAGGCTCTTAATTAACACTGTGCAGCAAAATTTACATTTATTTATTTATTTATAAGGACAAATCAACATTTCTGCAAATGTTCAACTGCAGTCCTTTGGCGAGATGTTTTGAAACCTATAAAATGATCAAATTTACAGAGCGAAGACAACAAGATGCCATAAAGACAGCAACAAAACAAGACTTCTCAAGACAGAACATTATAAATAATATATCACACTTTTTGGATAAAAGACAGCCTATTTCATGTCTAAATGAAAAGAACAAAATAAAAAAGATCTTTATTTATGTAGCCTATGTAGACCTATGTATGCATTTATTTTTTATTTATTTATCTTCTAACGTTTCGCTGGTAGATTATAGATCATGTGTTTGCATAATGTTACACTTTTATAGAATGGCCATTCTATCTTTTTAGCTTTTATTTTGATATATTTACTTTTACTTCCGGGTCACCTGTCTTGCTTTTCTTCAAGTCTTTCTTCAAAAGGAAAAAAGGAATTTACAACAACTCAAATTGGACCATTATTTGAATTTGGTTTTCTCGTTTTCCGTTTTTTGATTCTGACAACAAAAATGGAAAAACGGCTCTGTACGAAAAAAAACATGGAATTTTTGTTTTTCTGTTTTTGGTTTCAAACAAAAAAACTAACTGCCAGAACGTACACGGACCCCAAAGTATCCCAGATAAAATATGCAAAACAACAGCTACAGGATTTGGACTGTTCTTGGCTACATGATATAAGACTTACTGAATTGGGACAATACTTGACATTTCACAAGAACATGAAAACATGAAAAGTACAGACTAGAATGCAGATTAAGAAAGGCCTAATGTTAGCTCACTGGCTGTTCAAGCACTTCCTTGAATGGGCATGGAACTGTGAATCATCAGTACAAAAGATGAACAACTTTCTTTGAAAACATCTGGTTATTTGATAAAACGTGTCAAACTTTGTAGAATCAATCCATTTTAGATGAATTCTGTAACTATGGTGTGTTGTTTAGTCCCCACTTATGACAATGAAGTGTTCAGACTTCACACCTCTGACTGGCTTTTCCTCCATAGGAGCAGTGGCTGAGGCTCATGGGTATCATATTACTTAGAGCCGTCTGCCATGCCAAACTGACGGATAAAAAACATTTGATCGTTTCTTAGAAACAAAGATGAAATCATTAAACTGATTTCCTTAACATAAATGTATAGTATCAGTAAATAATCCGCAAGACTCCTGTGTTTCCATGTTGAGGAACATTCATTGTTGTGCCGGCCTCTTGAGGACTGATTTAGCCTGGTTCCAGACCTCTGAGTCGTCCTCCCGATTTGTTCAACAGTTCAAATAGGTCTGGTTTTGTGCCCATTGACTGCGGTTTCCCTAGTTTGAGAAACAATTGAATAATAAGAGCTTTGTAGGCGGGATAAATGATTGAGACATCATCCTTGTACAAAGCTACCTGGGTATATCCCGGAAACTTTTTACCATTACATTTAGCCTTGATTTGGTAGGAATTGTTACTCTTTGACAAAACCTTAGCCTAATTTGGATGGAAGCTTTGTTACTTGCCCACACAAAACCTTTGGCTATCTTTACATGTGACAAAGAGATTATAATGATTTGTCCAATATGTACTGTTGTCACACACCTCACACTTGGTGAAGGAACATAATCTTTACGTAATTTGTGCCCACAACATAATCTGAGTTCAGAGTTTGTGCTCACTTCACAAAATTTTGCGACTGTGTCAGTCCCATGAGGTCCTTTCCAGCATGCTGATCATGTTTTTATTGTCTTGGCAAATTCAAAGGCATGGCTCATCCCAGTTGTCATCTGCTGTCTGACCATCATTACACTGAGCGGCAGGCTCTGAGCTCACACTGCTTTTACCATGCTCTCCTCTTATCTGTGTCTGCTAGAAAACTAGACTCTCCAAGAGAACTAAATAGCCTCAAACATGTTAACAGCTTTTTCCAAGACTCTTACTGCTGGATCATTAATAGGAAAACACAGAGGAGCTCAGAAATTGAGGGGCAGTTAAATACTACTGGAGAGAATTGCAGCCATAGCTGAAGTGTTTGTGTTTGATATGTGGATTTGCAGACTTGTGGTGCAGCTTGTTGGTCGTCTTTTATTCTACAGAAACAGTGTTTTTTGTTGTTTCTTAATGGCTTTATGTCTGAGGTCAGAGAATACATAGAGATGCTGCATGAGCGCAAGGGATCTTATAAGTAGTTTCAAATTTCAGTAACAATACTTTGTACTTTCTTTTAGGAAAGGATGTGATTGATTGATTGATTCTTGTTACCTGAAACAAGCCATTTGAGTTTAATGCTAACACCACATAAAGTGGCTTTGATTTTGGGAGCTACAATAATGGCAGACTTGAAAATTTGTTTTATATTTGTATTTTTCCGTACAAGATTTATTTTTTGTAGCTATGTGAATTCCCATCTGAAAAGACAAATGTAATCAATCAATTTATTAAAAGAGGATTCTAGGGAAAAGATTTCTTATTTCTAACACAGTAAGACCATGGAAAACCATGGCAACAAAACTCAGCAGATTGACAAGAGAAACTTAAGCTATCTTTTTTGTCTTCAGTGAGCTACAGTGTATTCCAGTGTTACATCTTCCTACTTCCTATGTCTTTTTTTGTACCTTATGAGAAAGAAAAGGATAATAATTAAAAGGATGAACTTTATACTCGTGTATTGGTCAGTGCAGGGGCACCACTAGAAATGGCTCAACAACTGCTTTGACACAATGGATATCTAATTCCTGACATGTCCTGATACACTAAGGTGCTTTGAATCTAAGACTCTATCAGCTTAATTCTGTTTGTGGATGGTGCATTTATCATTACATTTTGTCATTTCCATTTTGATTGATGTTTTGGACAGCATGTAGTGACTGGATGTTATATACAGCAGAAAAACCTGTACATCAGCACAGATTTATTCCCACTTCTGCTTTCCATGTTGAGTTGCTAACCAAAGGGCACCTCATGTTTTGCTGTGCTCCTTACCTCTTCAAACTCACCTCTTAACTCTACTGTGGCTCTTCCCAGCTCAGTGGAACTCAATGGCATTTGCTTTTGGGGTTTTTAAAGGGAACTCCACCAATTTTACACATCGAAGTCTTAGTCTGTTTAGGTCTGGTGTTGTACTCATTGACCGTTGTTTGCCCCTGTTTGGAGAAACAATCAAACAATCAGAGCTTTATAGGTGAGACTACGAATTTAAACATAATTTTCCTACATAGCTAGCTACCCAGCTACAGAAAAATTGTTGCTATCAAATTTATTTTGATGGCACTTTGAGCACCCCAAGCCAATTGTCACTTAGCTCCACTATATTGCAGTGAGCTATAGCGCTGATAACTCAAATCTCCACAAATCATACCAAAACTATCTTGATAGATACACAAAACTCCAGGTAAAAGTACTTTTATGGGTGTTCTTGAGTGCACTGTCTTTTTAAGTTAGATTTTTGACATTACACCAAATCTATCAAAACAGGTACTGCATATGTATCTTTCTGTGTTTTACATCTACACAGGCTGTGTGCAATTTTAACCTACAGTACCAAGTTGGAAATTCTGACTTGTTACTATGGAATTAAAGAAAATTGATTCAATGCACATTAGACTTGAAGCCGAGATGTCATCAGTCCAGTTGAAGACAAAAACTGCTTCTGCTTGAGATGCCATTCACAACATTTTTCAATTCAATATGCTTAATCCATGAATCCTGCAGTAAGCATGCTGCTACCTCTCCACCTGCGCTGCTGCATGACTTCCCTGGCAGTGCATACAGATGTTTGCTTCCCCACCCATCTCAGGTTCTCCTACAACTCCAGCTTTTTCTTTATTAGGACTTGGCTTCCCAAATCTTCTTCACTTGTCCCTCCTTCCCTCCCCCTCCTTCTCCTGTCTCTTTTCTCAGGCATGCCAATAAAGATATGAGTTTGTCTGCATTCTAACTATCAGCTGCTCCTAATGTGCATCTGTTACTCCCAAATGTCATTATGACAACTGAGTTCCACCTTGTGGCAATACCTCAGTCATCCACCCATCATGCCATTTTCCAGACCAACAGTAGCACTAATAACATCACTTTTAACTTCTGACTCAATAACCTATTGTCATCGCATTGTGACATTCTTCCATCTCCACGGGTAACTAGTTGACTAATATAAGAACATGATGATTCCCTCAGTGCTGGCCAGCACATTGATACCATCCAGCATCACAACATAGAACTGTTGTACTAATTATCACCAAGCAAGCATCTCAGTGTTACCTGACTTGAATCAAATCGAAGGTCTCATTTTCACCCGGCAAGTGCATATTAATCAATTATCTATGAAATATATATACATTTACACCAGCTGAACAACATGATGAGTAGTCCCTAAAAGGCCATGGTAAGATATTTTTGAAACACATTTGGGTGTCCTTGCAGTAGTTTTTCCCAAAACCTTGTACTGCAGTTACTAATCAGCATAAGTCTGAATGCCTTGGGATGCCCCAGGAGGAGTTGGAGGATGAGGCTATAGGGGGAAGGATGTCAAGTCAAGTCAATTTTATTTATATAGCCCAATATCACAAATCACAAGTTTGTATAAGCTACATCCTTCTCCCTCTGACAACTGTCGCCTTAACATGGTGGTGGGTTTTTTAAGATCTTTATAGAGTTTATAGAGTACTGCTCCTTTCGGGTTGGGAGTGAGTCCTTGCCCCAAGTGAAGGAGTTCAAATAGGTCAAGATGGATTCAAGATCGATAGGTGGATTGGTGCGGCATAAACACTAGTGTGGGCATTGTATCAGACTGTCATGGTAATGAATGAGCTGAGCGTGAAAGCAAAGCTTTCAATTTACCAGTCAATCTTTGTTCCAATCCTCACCTATGATCATGAGCTTTGGGTAGCAGACTTTCTGAAGGAGCTCAGAGTAGAACCGCTGCTCCTTAGCTTTGAAAGCAGTCAGTTTTGGTAGGTCAGGTACTTTCGTAGAAAAGTTTTCAGTCGTAGTCATCTGGACACTGTTTTCAGAATCAAGACGTTTCGGCTCCCATCCGGAAGTCATTCTCAATTGTGAAAATGGTCTGGGTCTACTCTGTGTTGCATAAGCCCTGCCCTCAGGGAGGAGTCTTCCTGAGTGTTTGCTGTTTACCCTGCCTAGTTTCACCTGAAACTGACCTTCTTTTGTTTCCATGATGGCCCAGTAATCAGGCCTATTGTTTTCTGGCTGCACCTCCCTCATCACTGTTAAGTACCTGATTAGCATAAGATTGGCTTGACCATGGTGTTAATACACTGTGGTAAACAGTTGGCAAGTTGAATCTCAGACCACCATTTCTGTTTAAATGTGTGGTTTGTAGCTTTTAGATGCAAATGCACGGCGCTCTGCAATCCCGAGTTAGCGTGTCGTCAATGCGTCCTCTTTAAAGCACAAAGAGGAAAGCATACAGAGAAAGGCACAAGGAATCTCAAATGCCGTGGCAAAGCATAATAGCTGTCCCTTTATCACACAGTAACCCGGCAGTAGAATTTTGTACAACGGCCGTGTTACTGGACGTTAGTCTGATAAAGCACAGTTATCAGCTCCCACAGTGGCTAAAGCTAACACAGTTAAAACGGGCCAACAGCGTGGTACCGATACAAAACGGAACGTGCTTAACACAAAGAAAAACACACAGCAATTCGAGCACAGCGGCCCATTACTTTTCCAGAAAGCAAAGCACAATTCACAACAATGAAACTTAGAATTTAGAACTGTGTTATTTCATCTATCTCTGCCCAAACACAAGCCTCTTAATTGAAATCACTCTTGACTAGCGATTGATGGGTGCGTCCGTTTGTTTGGAGTTGTCCAGCGGAGTTTCTCTCAGTCTCAGATGCTGATGAAGCCGGGTCCACTGGTGAAACTGTTCCTTTCGGGGCAGCAAAGGAAAACAGCGGTCGACATCAGTAGGGAGAGGGGCTCAGCGGCGATCTTGCTCTCCGTGAAGGGAACGGTCAGTCTGTGTCTCTTCCTTCTGCAGGTATGGGATCGTTATGGGGAGTAAACGATCAGGATCCAAACAGTGTTCAGCAAACACAGAACAGTCTGTTTCTCATCCAGCGAGTTAGGACTCTTCCTAGGGAAATTAAAGCTCACTTGAAAAGCTTCTTCTTGTAGTGGCAGTTACCATGGAGAGAGACGTGATGTGCCTCCTTTAGTAAATGGGTTACTGTGGAAATGGAAATGGGCAGTGTGGAGCGCCAGGCTTTATAGAGTTGGTGTCGTCATCACTGTGAGCTGAGATTTCATGCGCTGTCTCACGCTTCGTTGTTTAGATTCAACTGAGAGCTTGCGTTGGTTTCAAACGAGATCTCAGATCTTAAGTTAATGGCTGTGTCGGCTTGGTGCCTTCCTATTGTCTGTCCTTTGTTTCTCAGTCAAGCCTCTTAGTGAAGGCTTTGGCCTTTCCAGGTAGGCCTGTCTTTGACCCTCACACGTGGTGAAGCTAGTCAAGGCCCAACAAAAACAATGAAACAAACAATAAAAAGCACACAGAATAAAAACAATGATAAAAACAATAAAACAAAACAAACTAAAATAAATAAATGTGTTAGTTTGTTAAGAACAGGAATACATTAAAAATAAGACATTAAGAAAAGATTAAAATTACGTTTAAAAGACAACAAAACAAAAGGAGAAAACAAGCAAATAACATTGTTAAGGATCAGAAATACTTTATTGATCCCCAAGGGGAAACTCTTTAAATTTCTTTAAAAAGAAATTACATTCAAAAGTCAATAAAACAAAAGCAAGTAAATAGTTATGGACTAAAATTAAATTATGAGTTTTTGGAAAGCCGCAGTAAACAAATATCTTTTAAGCCCTGACGTAAATGAGCTGATGGTTTCAGCAGACCTCAGGTCATCAGGAAGCTTGTTCCACAGGTGGGGAGCATAGAAACTAAAATCTGCTTCACCTTGCTTGGTTTTGATCCTGGGAATACTAAGTAAACCTGTCCCGGATGACCTGAGTTGTCTGGATGCTTCGTAACGTACAAGTAAATCAGAGATGTATTTAGGCCCGAGACCATTTAGTGCTTTGTTAGTAAGGACTCTGGCAGCAGCATTCTGGATGAGCTGCAGCTGTCTGATTGATTTTTTACAGAGACCTCTGAAGACACCGTTACAATAGTCTAGCATGCTGAAAATAAACGCATGAAAAAGTTTTTCTGTATCTTGTTTATCCAGAAATCCTTTAATTCTTGCTATGTTTTTAAGGTGGTAGTAGGCTGATTTTGTAATTGTCTTGTGACTGTTGAAATTTAAGTCCAAACTACACCAAGATTTCTGACTTGATTTGTAGATTTTTGTGTCATGGATTCAAGGTGAGCACTGACTTTTAATTTATCTTTTTTGGGGCCAAAAACAATAATTTCAGTTTATTCTATATTTAGTTGTAGAAAGTTCTGGCACATCCACTCATTGATATGTTCAATACACTTACTCAGCAAGTGTAAGGGACTGTAGTCCTGTGGTGACACCTGTATGTAGAGTTGTGTGTCATCTGCATAAGTATGGTAGGAGAGGTTATAGTGTTCTATAATCTGAGCAAGGGGGTTGATATTAAATAGAAGAGGCCCGAGAATGGACCCTTGAGGAACTCCACATGTGATTTGTGTTTGCTTAGATTCACAATTACCAATTGACACGAAGTAGTCCCTGTCTTGTAAATATGATTTGAACCTATTTAGCACAGTGCCAGAGAGTCCCACCCATTATTCTAATCTGTGTCGAATGCAGCACTGAGGTCCAGTAATACCAATACCGAGATTGTGTCACTGCTCAGATGAATGTCGTTAAAACTTTAACAAGTGCAGTCTCAAGGCCGTGATGTTGTCGAAATCTGGAATGAAAAGCATTTAAAAAATTGTTTTGCACCAGGAAAATGTTAAGTTGCTGAAAACAACCTTTTCACTGATCTTTCCTAAAAAAGGTAGGTTTGATATGGGCCTGTAGTTATTTATTACTGAGGAATCCAGATTAGACTTTTTTTAAAAGCGGTCTCCAGGGCCCTTGGAGAAAGGCCTGACTGAAGAGAACTATTGACTATCTGTAGTACATGTGATGCTATGCAGTAAAAAACATCCTTAAAAAAGCTTGAAGGCAGAGTGTCAGTCCTGTGAGGGTGAATAGTATAGGAAGGCTACAAACCACACACCTTATATTGCATTCATGTCGTAAAACTGAAATGTTTGCTAAAGATTTACAAATTTCAATCCAATATTCAGATTCAGTACTTTGGGAAAACAGTGCTGATGTAACTGCTGGCCAGCTGAAGCTAACACATCCTATTTTAGTGCCCTACCTACCCCCACTTTGCAATGGTAAGGACAGGTAATATAAACAGGTAATTTCAATGTTATGATGTATAGCAGTAAGATCTCTGATGTTTTACTGGCTCTAGTGTTTCCATTTACCAACACACACACAGCTTTGTCACTCCCCTCTGTTAGCATCCAAATTTTAAGGATTTATATTCGCATTCTTCCCTGGTACGACAACGTTGAACATTAAAATGTGACAATTATTTATAGTTGTCAGAGCCAATCTTGCTTTGAAATGAGTTTTAAGCAAAGTTGACTGGGGAACACTTCCCACAAGGCCACATTAGAGACAGGCCACCTGTGTGTGTTGGAAGATCAATGGGGAAATGAAATGTCAAGGCCTGGCTTCTGCTGTGCACCTGCTGAAAATGTACTACCGCCATTAGATTATTGTCCCATATACTGCCATGCAATGAAAGCTTGACATGAGAGATCCAGTGTTCCCCAATAATCTTAGGGTTAAAACCAACATAAACACCTAACAGAAAAAATCCAATGTTTGTTTCGAAAGGCACCCATCCACTGACATGAAAAAGTCTTAATATGTCGTAATACATATTTTTTATCATTTAATGTAACATGTCAAATAAATTGAACAAAAACTCATCATGTAATGACATTTATGACATAATAAATAGAAAATATATTAAATAATCTGTGACTTATAAATCAACAACACTGGTTGGACGTTGTGCTAATTAGCAAATGTTAACTAACTAAAATGGCAACCATGGTAAACATTACCTTCTGACCATCAGCATGTTAACATTGTACTCACCAAAGTAATTGCTGAGATCTGGGAACATGGAAACATCGCTAAAAATAGTTCAGATGGGACCAAGCATGAGCAGTCAGACGATCAGACAGGTTGTAAACAAACATGTAGGTTAGTCAAACACATTCAGAAGACAAAACATTGGGAATGGTAAATTTATTACCCAAAATGTTCTAAACATCCATCACAGTTTGCAGACTCACTTCTTTATTGAACCTTGACCGGATTGTATTTACCATAGTCGTTTTCCTGTGCAATAATAATTACTAACATTTCAGGTGCGCTCACTCTCTTTTACCTCCAAACAAGTGGATTAGACAAAACTTTTGAACTTTTGGCTTGTTTACAACCCGTATAATTGTCTGACCTAATGTCTCTTGGCCCATCGGACCTAGTGGCATCAGTGAAAGTCAACACCAGTAATGTTAAACTGAGAAAATTATATAAAATTATAACAATGAAAAACAATGATATAAAGTAAAGACATGTAAGAAACAAATAGCGTGACACATTGACATAAAATTACTTTTAAGAAAACAATTAAAAGAAGCCTTTGACTTTCCATGGTGAGGTGGCCTGTAGTTGATCTTGTCTCTGTTTTCATCCTAGAGTATGTTAACTATTTACATCAGAGATAGAACCGAAACTTCTAATAAAGAGGTGGGCTATTTGGTTTGCAAGTTGAGTTCTTAAAGTCAGAATTCTCAGCATAAAGTAAGTCATTGGTATCGATCAATAATGTTATCGACCCTAAAAATAAATATCTTTGCTGTCAGGTTGTAAAAATGTTATTTGACCTTATTGCACCTCAACATAATACGTGACCAGCCACATTAAAAAAGATTTTCCCTGAGCCCCCACCTAACTGACCTGGCAGTTTGCCACTCCTTCTCCTCTTCCTCAATCTTGTTGTCCTTTCTCAGCCCTCTGCCTCCCCTTCTTTCCTTCTCCTCCACATCATTTTCTCCAGCACTCCAGCCTCCATGGGATTTGGTCTTAATGCCAGCCATCTGCATTTCAGAGCCTGCCTCTTCCCATACCAGCCTACAATGCTGTACTACAGCGCCCAAAAATCTGCATTCACAGTAACATTTAGCCCACGCATGTACTCCAAAACTCACTGAATGTTGTCAGTTATTGTTCAGCCAAACATACTGCATGTACTACTAGTGCTAGTTCTCGGCTCCAGCATCATCACTCACATTACATCAGATTTTTCTACACTGAGAGGCATAGTCATAGAATCTGTCACCCCGCTCTTCCCCCTCTAGTTAAACCAAGATGAAACCCTTAGAAAAGCATCTGATCCACAGTGTAAGCTCCTCACACCCATACTCCAGCCACAGCTTAAATTACACTGTGTGAGTCAGGTTTTCATGACTCTGTGCTCGGCTGAGTCAAGAGAGCAAGGACTTCACTTATGCAACAGAGCTGCATAAGTGATATTTAATGCTCACATAATACTGTTGCACTAATTCAGATGCAGTGTAATGAGGCAGATCCCAGAATTTATGGAAGATTTCTAAGGAAGAGAGCTAACAATAGGGGAGAATCCTTCAGTATACTCTCCAGCACACTCCGTGCCTCAGCATCAGTATGTGATGGAAGTGCTCCCAACTAGTAGCACAGTAGACTTCAGGTGCATTTTAATCCCTGCAGCCCAGCAGGAAACCCTAGATACTCCAGAGAAATCAAGCTACAAGCCTTAGGCACAGGCTCTCAATTTAGCCCATTTCCAAGTGAACATGGCACACTCTAAGGTAACATCTAGTAGGAAAGAGCTGGCATAATATCAGGTAATGCCAAATCAACATTATGGGGCTCAGAGAGGGCAAGCCAAACTAATCCTTTGGTCCCAGACTGTAGTAAAGATTTCTTGCAGCAGGACTTTCACTGATGAGACCAAGATGCTTCTGAAAGGGCAGTTTAGCCATGACATTAAAGGGTTAGGGGTTTGTAGGAAGTGTTATCCAAACACGTTTAAAGGCAAAAGTGTTTATATCTGTTCTGAATGGGCACGCTTGAAGGCGGGCATAAAGTCTGCCATCATAGAGAGGGATGAGACACAATGAATCAAACAGATGATAATGGTGCAACTTTCAGACAGTTTGTCCTTGAAGGCATTCATGATGTTGCACTCATTTGCACACAGTTGTGCATGAAGAGTTAACAGTGTAGCTACAGAGCTTACACATGTAACTGCCGAGTGCTGTGGTGGGAAAAACAACAGTGAACTAAAAATCAAAACCAATGCTGTAGATACCGACAGTGGGACTGCTAGTATCAAGTATAAACCCAGCATTAGTAAATCAGGTGCTAATGAGACACAGATTGGGACTGCAAAATGAATAAAACCCCTCATGCAAATTTGCCTTTTGCTTTCATGTATGTAAATCTGGCTTAAAAGTCTCCATTTGAAGTATACTATAGTGTTTTTGATTGTTTGTTATATTTTTACCGCCTTTCTGGCAGCCATTGTTCTCCATTCATTACTATTCATTGTCAGAATCAACTTGCAGAGACTTGAGACTTGCTTAAGTTATCCATGACTGTGAACATAATGCCTTCTGTAGTCAGTTACATTATCTTTACATGATAATGCAGCTGTAAAAGCAGATTGACTTGAAATTTGTAAGCAATGGTAACTTCACTATCACAAAATGAAAATTAGACATTATGTTCACTGATGATGGAGTCTTTACTGATGATGAAGTCTTTAAAATAGATTTTTTTTTAATGAAAAAAACCACTGGCCCACTTGAAGGTAGGATTATGTGCCAAATCATGGAAAAGACTGGAACTGTCCTGTAATATTTTTCTTATAAATCTACCGAACAATACTGTCTGAAAGTGTCCAAAATATTGAGTTGAATCAGTGGAAATAACATTTCCTTAAACAACAATGAGACATGGTAACACTAAAACGCTCTCACTTTGAAACATTAAACTGATGGATTTCTCTTATAACTGTAGATATCAGATGTTAAAAATCATTTATGACATCCTATAATTAATGCTATAATGGGACGGTGTAGTCCCTCATTCGTCCAGGAGTGTTCTATCGTAGAAAAGGTTTTAGTCGTAGTCATCTGGACACTGTTTTCAGAATCAAGACGTTTCGGCTCCCATCCGGAAGTCATTCTCATTGAGAATGACTTCCGGATGGGAGCCGAAACTACGACCGATGACTACGACTGAAACCTTTTCTACGATAATGCTATAATGCTAATGCTATAATTCTATAGCATGTAAGCCAAAGGACTAAAAATCTCAGCTGAAATCAGTTATAATGAAAAGTATTTATGTAGCAGAAGAAAATACCTGCATATAAATTGGCTTTAAACTGACTTAGTAACAGAAAAGCACATCCGCTCCCCATGAAATAGTACTTCAGAGTATGATGGGACAGTAAAACTCCACCAGGCTTAAGCTAATGTTATTAAGGCTCATCCGCCCTCACCAGTTCATGCACACCGGTGCACAGTCCAAGCCAGGCCACTCAAATATGAAGTCTGCCCAGTGGTCCAGTGAATACCCCCCCACTCCTCCCCCACCTCCTCTGTGTCCTCTCACATTCCCTCTCTTTACCCCTGCAGTTCGTCGTGTGCCTCCCCGTTTCTCCATCCCCCCCACCAATCATGAGGTGATGCCCGGCGGCAGCGTCAACCTGACCTGCGTTGCGGTTGGTGCTCCCATGCCTTATGTCAAGTGGATGACCGGCGAGGTGGAGCTGACCCGGGAGGAGGAGATGCCTATTGGCCGCAACGTCCTAGAGCTCACTAACATCCGGCAGTCTGCCAACTACACCTGTGTGGCCATATCCTCCCTGGGCATGATTGAGACCACGGCCCAGATCACTGTCAAAGGTCAGAAACACTGTTCCTGAGTGGGGTAGGTGTGTCTGGGTACAATGTAATCTCACATAGGACAGTGGAGAAAGTGGAAGCAGAAAAAAATGTAATAAATGTCTGACTAATTACATTTGTTTACGGGAGAAATTAAATAAATGCAGCTGAGTGCTAAAATTTGGTATTATATGCTTTTGTGGGTGATTTGAGATGTTTTTTGTGCCTGGTGATGCAAAATCTTCAGATTCGGTACTGGAGTTGTGAAGTACGGTGGCCCTGAGGGTCAAAACATTTCACAAAACATAATGACATTTCACATTTGCTAATAGAGATGGACTTTTGTCTGTAGAATTGGTATCAGCGCCAATAGACTTACAGTTCTCAGCAATACTCAGACTGAAAGAATTTTGATCCAGACCAAATATTCACGTAATGATTCATATTGAATATTTTCAAGCTGAATCAACATAATTCCATTAATTTCACTGAAACTTACGTCAAACTGTAATGTGTCACTTCCTCTTACCACATGCAGTACTGCATTTTAATATAACCGTGCTTTGCAAACTTCAGTCCCCGTTTCCCAGTAACCATCAATCTTAGAGGTTAAGAGCGTTTTAGAAGAGCATTTCTACGAATGCTTTATAATTTTTACACACATTTCCCAAAGTAGCACTTAAGACATTACGGAGCCAGGACAGTGACTTTAACATTTGGCATTGAAAACAAAACTGGAACTGAACAAGGAAACACTGGCATTGAAACATTTGAAGTGGAAAAAGCTGTACTGACACTGAAACAAATATTGGCACTGAAAAAAGTTTCACTGGAAAATAAAACACAGACATTAAAAATGATTTCACTTTATTTTGATATTTTTGCATTCTGATGTGCTTTTTTAATGATGATCTGATTTTGTCTTCATGTCACTCTTTTTTCAGTGAGAGAGGAGGGGTCTGAGGGGAGGGGGCAAGGAGAGCGTGATTTCCATGTAATCTGCATACTAAGGAGAGAACGCCACTCTTCCTGAACCTGCAGTCATGTTTGAGGGTTATATCAGAGGATTAGGCTGGATTCTGACAGAATCAGGCACTGTGGCGATTAGCTGCAGGGCTGTGCGGCGGTGTGTGGGAGTATTGGCGTGTTTATTTGTGCTTAGATCTTACCGCTGTGAAACAATCAGAAAATAAGGTTTTATTTCTCTGATTCACTGGCTTTCTCAGTACTGGCACTCCCTCTACTTTTCATTTCATTCTATAGGTCGCTCGACCAGTGCTGTCTGTCTCTCTCTCTCTCTTTCTCGCAAACAAACAAATACAAATCAAAGGCAGCGTCTTGGTATCTCTATTTTTCAGCATGGACTGCAAGCCAGACACAGGATTCAGTGATATTTCAGGCTGACTGTGGAGCAGTCCGATCCCCGGATTGGCCACTGCAGCATGACGTCGGGTTGCCATTCCCCAAAAGTTGATTCTATTTGAACTTTTCTGCCGCAGGTCACTGCTCCCCCCCCCCGTGGCCCCCACCACTGCAGCCTAAACGCACAGACTGGTATTTTCGCCACAGCGCCTGATTCTGTCTGAATTCAGCCTAATCCTCTGACATGACCTCAGTAATCCTCTGACATGACCTCAGTAATCCTCTGACATGACCACATACCTGGGGTGATGGCTTTCACGAGTTCACCTGAAACTTCGAAACCGCAATTACGTCTGTTTCTCTCTGCCATTAGATACAGAGCCTGAAAATATCAGAGTGCAAAGTTTCATTGCAGCTACAAGAGATGAAGAGATTAGACGAGAAGAGAGAGAGGACGATGACGACTGGCAGATCAATTGTTGAATTAATTTGTGTGTGTTTGTTCATTTAGTTTTATTTTCTTATTTTCTAATTTGAATATTATCACTCATTTTACATCAAACGTTACTTAGGAACATGATGTAAAATTGATGTAAAACGTTAGCGTTGATAACAGTATAGACCTAAACTAAACAAAACAAAAAAAACTTAAACAAGTCATGTAGTTTTTGGCTCCTGCAGGTTCTGGAGCTTCTTAAGACACTCTTAACCTCCTATGAGAGTGTAGGAGTCACTCACTAATCTACCACCATCTCTAAGAGAGTCTTCAGTAACTTTTTGATTCGACACTGACTGATGGCTCTTGTTTTCTCCCGCCTACTGGGTTTTTATATGTTACCAGTCTAACTGCCAGCAATAAAAATGGAAGCACAACAGCACTCGAGTACTGTAAGATAAAGATGAGCTTTCTTTATGCAGTGGGGGTGTTGACTGACTGAATCAGTACTACAAACCCGATTACTCTACTTGACTTGACTCGACTCGGCTAATGCTGCTAGAGCTCTCGCACTTGCTGCCCTTGACATTTCCTGTACTAAACTGCGACCCGTATGTCGAAGAATACTGAGAGACCGCTTGGGAGCTTTCGGGTTCTCCAGATTCATTCATTTATCAGAGTCAGACAGTAGACTCAGTGCTAGTTAGCCTGTTAGCCTGCGGATGCTATTCCTGCTGCCTGCGGAGTTTGTCGAGCCTCGCTGCTGCAGTTTGGACTACTTTTAGTTAATGCCTTCTGTCGTCTCCATATCATTTCTTATTTCTGCTACTGCCGTGATACAGCATATATATGAGTTGTTAGATTTTATTTCTTTTACTGTAAAATAATGATACACACGTAGCATCAACACAATAATCACAATTATCACAGTAAGTAAACCTCTTGATGTAGCCTACAGCTTAATATTTTAGAAGGATAATGAAGCATAACATGCTTTATTTGCACTCATACCCTTAGAACCTGAAAGGTGCCCAACGCCTCAATACTCGAAAACTTGAATTACTCGAAAGTTCGATATATTTAGAGGTCCGGACCGGGTATACCGAGGTAACACAGCACTCATACTTCCCAGCACTAGCACCTGGATTTTTTCCACTAACTCTGGTACTGATGGCCAATCTATTCGTCCACTGAGACACTCCACTATATGCACTCACATTAACATCACTCATGGTCTAACCACTTTCACTCCTAATAACTAACTGTATGACAACAATGGAAAGCAAAATGTCAAACACAATGATGGGAGGTTTCCCTACATGACCTATGGATGCTACAATATAAACTCATACAAACTATTCATTTTACGTTGACTCCAAAGATTTTTTAATATTTGTCCTCCACCACCAACTTAATTTAATCTGAATAAGAGCCAATTATTTGGTCAAACTACACAAATAAATAATTTTAGACTGCTAGAGTTAATATAAATATAAAATAGAAAGTGAAGGAACATCTTTGTTATCCTTTGGTTCAGTGTGTGTTCACAGCAGATACAATGATATGATATATATTCACTGTCAACCCTGTCCTGTATATTTTGTGAAAGGCAATGCTGCCTGGATTATGTTTTTGATCAACATGCTGTTGCAAGAAAATGTTCATACTGTCAACATATATCATTTGTTCTTCTACGTTATCTGCTCCTGGCAGCTAAAACATGTCTAATGTTTTCATGGTTGTGTTTAGGCAACTCAAAGCACTTGGTTAAAGTCAGGGGAAAATGATGGCCTTGGTTACCGTTTTCTAAAGTACTGCCTGCAGACTTCATTTACCCGAACTCAGAGAGAAACAGACTCATATTAGAGACAGGCCTTTATTTCTAGTTTCCCTACTTAATATCATATTTTTTTTTTATCATATTTTGGAAAGTAGCCTCCTTTTTTCTACACTGATCCTGTTTTAATTTTCCATTGATAGTGTTTGCTGTTAATGTAAATTCAACACTCCTTGGGGTTTACCTGCCGTTTTGATTCAGTATAATGTACATTTTACAAATTATATTAGTACAACAGTCATGTCATACTCACCACTCTACTGCACTCACTTTCTCGTCTTTAACAAAAATACTGGTTTTCATTTCCTTTTTTTATTCCAATCACTTTTACATATGCTTTTTGTGCTTTAAAGCCAGTAAAATAGATGTTTCACATTAAAAGCCTTCCAGTGGCTAAAACCGCCTAATCTTACTCTTTCCTAGGTAGGCTTTCATTGTAATACCTGATGAAGGTTGTGTAGACTGTATCATTGTAAACAAATATACCACCAGTGAATGAGACAGTGCACAGGAGTTTTAATTATCTGTTTATCTTTCATTTAGTTTTAATGTGAAACATGTAGGTTGAGTATAATTGACAGTAGCTAAACAGTTATCGAAAAAATGTAGCCCAGTAGAAGCAATTGGAAGTCATTTGTAAATAAATTTGTGTTAAGAAGAGAAACTGAGAGCAACAGAGAGGTGAGTATGACATGACTCCGTTGTTGTACTGATGGAAATTGTGCCGGGGAAATGGACATTAAGCAAAACCACAATCTTTCCTGAACCGTAAGCAAGTGTTTTAGTGTCCCAAACCTAAAAATATGTGTGACTCAAGACATGAAGCCTGGTCTCCAGTGTCATTGTCTCCTCCCGACAACTTCAGTGCAGCATAAGAACATCTCACTTCCTGAATTAGAAAAAACATTGCCAGTGACTACAATTCTGGAAGCAATTACATATTCATCATAATGTATTTTGCAGAGAAAATGAGTAGTATATAAATGTCTTTTGTAAAAGATAGGTTGAGGAAAAATATCTGTCATGTGGAAAATCTTTACAATCAATGAGGAAGATGACAAAAATGCCTATAAAACATACAGTTTATCATACTTGTTTAATTTCACATTATGCACCAGAAAGTGCATGAACTAATTTAACAAGCACTCAGGATGATACACGTCATGAGGTCTACATAAAGACGTTCTTGGTAATGTATCAATGCAATGAGTATATCACAGGAATTCTAGCTTTAACAGATTGATGAGAACACTGTGAGGCAGAAAGCTGCAGCTTCGTTCAGCCACAGCCTGCTGGAGTAAGAAAAAGTACTGTTGGAGACACTGCATGATAAAAAGCAGATATGAAGACTGGAGCTGGTTGCAGCAATTCATCCCACCCACTGCTTATAGCAGCACAAAGTCCAGACCACCACTATTTTTTATAATATGAGCTTTTTTAAATTCACATTACATTTAAGATATAGTGAACGCCTTGTACATTTCATTTGATACAGTAGGCACTGCCTGTCTCCGACTATATTATGTGGAGTAAAAATCAGTCAATTCAAGATGAATGAATTTGACAGTTGTTTTTTACTCCACATCAAGGCAACAACATAATTACGATGAATGATAATGGCTTTCTATTCGTTTCTATAGACTACTAATCTGTAATACAGTGAATTTATTGAATTGATGGAAAGTCCTTGTCCACACAGTGACATTGCAGGGTGGCTAATGTAGTGTATACAGTGTGAATGAATGACAGAATGAAGAAAATCACTGCCTTACTGGATCTTGTTTGTAAATGCACAATGCTCACACAAATCTACACCTTTTTGTTACAGAAATTTGGATAAAATCACAGAGCCTGGCAGATGTCATGGAGAAATAAAAAACACATTTGCGTGCACAAATCAATAAATCATGCTGTCAAATTAACTCGTGTGCACAGATTACTATTTCATGCTCTTGAATTAAAAATTGTGCTCTGAAATTCCTTTATTCATGCTCTTGAATTAATAATTCATGTGTTCAAATTAATGGAAAAAGGTCATTGTTAACTTTTGACAAGTGAAACATTAAGGTTAAAACAGGCAACTTAAGCACTGTTCCGTAGGTTTAGCGTTAAAATGAATTTGGGTTTGTTTTAGAAAATGGCCTCAGTTCAGAAACCGGCATTTAGATCAGATTGTCCATGACCTGACAACTGTCACTGTTTATTTTAATGGTATCGCTCAATATCAAGTTACTGTAGCAGCAGGAGCTGAAGTACCCGGTTGCTTTCCTAATGTGGTCATCATGGAGGAGCACCCAGAGTGTTAGCAGCGGGCTAGCAGCTGTGTTTTGCTGTTGAGGTGCCTACAATTACTGAATGAATTCCTTGATAATATCATATAATTATCATTATCATATTCATTGCATTTGGTCTTTTCCCTCGGACACTCTTTTTATTACAGTTGTTTTAATAAGTTGATTCTTCATTGGACACTGTTTCAGCATTGCTGGCCAGCTTTGGCTGCTATCACTTAGCTGCACTGTGTAGTCTACAGCAGTGAAAATACACAGTGATAGTCAGACCATGAATAATCTAATCTGAATGAGCAACTTGGATTTAACGCAGTTTTGTTTTCATTTTGGACACAGGAACATGGATAGACATGTATTCATATTTTGCTAGTTTGCCTGTTAAACAACGTTGTGTTATCTGTGACATGGATACATATGTCAACAACGTTTAATGTTATGTTCTGTTATGTTTGTGCGCATGAATTAGTAATTTATTGGCTCCATGACACCTTGGGCTCCGGATGAAATGAATAAATAGTTTTATGTCTTTCAAAAACTGAGGACAGTCGGCCCAGCTGTGGGGCTGCATTAACTACATACACTTCTGATGATCTCCAGCTCTGGTAAGTTAGACTAGATGGGTTTACACAGGAGCACATGCACCCATCTGCTTGGCAACATAATAGGCTACATGTGCTCAGCCTGCTGGCCCTGTGCAGGAGAGGACAGAGACAAGCTCCTGAATGATAATTAACTGTTAGACAGGCAGTGTTGAAGAGCTCCATGTACTCTGAGCTGCACTGGCTGTTCCTCCTGCCAGACCTTCATGTCAGAGAGGTGGAAAAAAGAAGACTGTAGCGACTTGTTTGCCTGATTCTCGTGTGTGTCTCTGCTCTCTAACAGCCCTGCCCAAGCAGCCCACCTCCCTCATTGTGACAGAAACCACGGCCACCAGTGTCACCCTGACCTGGGACTCTGGCAACCCAGAACCGGTGTCCTACTATGTGATCCAGTACCGCGCTAAACTGTCTGACAACGGCTTCCAGGAAGTAGACGGAGTAGCCACAACCCGATACAGCATCGGCGGCCTCAGCCCCTTCTCTGAATATGAGTTTCGTGTCATGGCTGTCAACAACGTCGGCCGGGGGCCTCCAAGCGGTATTGTGGACACCCGTACAAGCGAGCAAGCACCGTCATCACCTCCTCTTCACGTCCAGGCGCGCATGCTGAGCTCCAGCACCATGCTGGTCCAGTGGGAGCCTCCAGAGGAGCCCAATGGCCAAATCCGGGGATACCGAGTCTACTACAGCTCCAAGCATGATGCCCCACTCAGTGCCTGGCAGAAACACAACACAGATGACAGCCAGCTCACCACCATCTCAGGCCTCACCACAGATATCACCTACAGCCTGAAGGTGCTGGGCTTCACCTCTGTGGGAGACGGGCCTCCCTCTGATGTTCTGCAGATCAAGACCCAGCAGGGAGGTGAGAACATGCTCACTATGTTTCTGCAAAGCAATGGTATAAGAAAATTCTGAAGTTGTTACAGTCGCAGTGCATTTTGAGCTGGTGCCACAGGGTGAGAGTTTTGCAACAGGAGTAGTGCCAGACAGGGATGGAAGAATGACTCATTTTACTTGAGTAAAAGTAGCAATTCCATAATGAAAACTAGTCCCTTACACGTCAAAGTCCTGTATTCACAATGTCACTTAAAGCTGCATTAATTTATCTTTTTGGCCACTTGGATGCAGTGGAACAAGCTGTAAACACAACATTGACATTTTAACCACCTTATAAAGTTGTTATGGCATGTTAGCAAACAGTTGTCTATTTACACATCCAGCAGACACACAGCAGCATTAGCATTCATCTGGAGTCGTGTTTGTGGCCACCTGATGAATGTAAGTCAACATTCACTCTCCCTTTGCTCTGGATTGGTCTCCAACAACTCCTGAGAAAAATATCTGGCTCTTTAGCTTGATGTTGCACTTTCTTCACCACCCAGTCATGAACTTTATCCGTGTCCCAGGTCCATACTACACACTAACTGTGAGCAGAATGTGAGTATGTAGTGTATTCACACTAGAAAAGGGACAAAAGAAAGTAGTCAGTCGAAGAGTCAGTGGGCTGTTGATATACACAATTGTCCCACAATGTAATGCTCATAGGAAATTGAGGTCTACTCACAGCTTAAAAAAATGGAAAGAAATTATGGATAAAGGTAAGACAGCTACAAAAAGATCTAAGAAACACAAAATCAGTATTGCATTATTACATTTTGCTTGCTCTTTGTGAATTTTAATTGGCAGTTACATTCCAAAGTTGCAGTTTGGTTGAAATCCATCGTCACATGTATTTCTTTGTAGATTGATGATGTACATTTTTTGGTATACTAACTGCAGAAACAGAATACTGTATACAATTGTTTAGAGAATGTAGAGTAAATGCACTTGGTGACGTTACCTCTGGTGCTGCGGCTAATAGAAACACCAACAAAACCAGCAGTGTGACATAATCAACAGTCTACAGTTAACAGTCATCTGCACTGTTACATGTAGCACCTCGAAATCACACCTTCACGACTTCCATAAACACAATTCGAGTTGTGTAATTTAGATTGTTGCCTGGCTGTTTGCATCAGGATACACATGCACTTGTGTTAAATGTGTGTGTCTGTGTCACTGACCATGCAAGAACGTATTGGTAGCAGCAGAACTGTGTGGGATACATTTAGTCACACTGTGTTACACTCCGAAACAGAGCTGTAATGTGAAACATCAGTCTGTCAAATATTTTAATTTAATTAATTGTACAAGGATACTCAGGAGCATATACAGTGTGTGTGTGTAATATGAGGGTCTCACACACTTTATCCTCAAGGACAAAGTGGCTGCCTGCACGTAGAGGAATAACCATGGTATTACATTCACAGAGAACCTGTTTTTTCCACTTTATTTGTTTGCGGACTGGAGTTCAGCACCCTTCCAGGCTGACATAAATCATTTTGCCTTAAATGCATATTACAAAGTCTAGTTACTAGTATCAGACTGAGAAGGGTAGGCTCTTTGTTTTATCTGAGCATCACTATATCATATCATCAGGAGCAATGGGCTGTTGCCTGAGAAGAATCCCTGCTTAATTATTGGCAACTTTTCTAGGAGCCTTCAAAGCAACACTTGCACTAATATCTGCTTAAGGAAGCGTGTGTTTATAAAACAATAGTACAGCTGCAGCAGAACAGAGTTCCATCCTCACTGATGTTGAAGCTATAGAATTACCCTCTATTTTAGGTAAGCATGATACGGACGCTGCACTTATTTGTCTCATTATACTGATTCCAATACAAAACTCAAGAATAATCGGCTAATACCAACAACTGATCTGAGGTGTGCTCTTTCTTTCAAAGTAAAATCTGTATATCTAACTGTGTGACGCGGACTGGGGCCATTCTTCTATGTCTAAGATATAACACATTCATACACAACATACACATCACTCGTTAACTATAACAAAACATCTGCATTCTTTTTAGGCTTGTGTAAATTTTAATATATTGTTAGAAGTTTTGTAAAATTTGAACCCCTCACATGGGGGCTGTGAAACAAGCTGAAATCACAACATCTGACATAATCATTACAGTTTAACCTTTCACTTTATTTATTTGTTAGCCCTGAGGAGCCTGGCAAGTATTCGGGTAAAGGTTTTGATAATTATCAAGTGCAAATTACTTCATTTGTACCCTTGATTTGAGATGAAATGCAGTAAAACGCTGTTGGAGAGTAGCACGTATTGCAGCCATCTCTGAGCTGTGTTTCAGTATGGGGGTGCCAACTAATTAGTAAATGTTCAAGCTGGCTAATTAGACTCCTGCTCAGGTTGATGTTGTACTAATAAAAGTGATAAAGGTGTAAGTTTTCCCAAGTGAAAACACTTGTGTCAGTGTACAGTGTACAGTGTGTGTGTATGGGCTTTAAAGCTGCACTAACTGAGTTTTTCAGTCACTGCAGTGGAACCAGCGAAAACACAACATCTTTAGGTTTAGGGGATCTTTAATATGAAAATAGATTTTTTAAAAAGTTACTTAAAAAAGGTACAGTGTGTTTGCTTGATTGACAAGAGTCTAAGCCATTCGCAGATCAGTTGTGATGGTTGCTGCTTTCTTGTCTCACCTCAGCTCCACTGTACTTTGCCATAATTTGGATTTCCAGGCTCCAGTGACTGACTAAGTTGGTAGCAAGTATTAAAGCCAAGACCAAGCTTGAAACTTCCAGAAAACACTGGGTGACACTACAGTCTGGCTGCAATAACGCTGTTTGGAGAAGCTGTGGTCTGCAGAGGGAATTCCTGGCAGTCATGGACACGAGACTGTTAGTAAATTAGATTCTTAGTTTACTGACATCGCCTTAGAGGATTTTAAGGTGATGACATCCTTTATACTTCCTCAGTTTGGTTGCTGGTCTGAATACCGATGAGTACTGACTGCAGTATTTCACCTAATACCTTGCTTCTCTATGCCCGACCACCCGCTTCACCCCCTGACTCCCTTACTTTGTATTTCCACCTTTAAATACACCTTGTCTGTTCCTGTCTTTTAGTCTCTTCATCTCTTTGTCTCTGCCTCCAGTTCCAGCTCAGCCGTCTGGTTTTGAGGCAGAGGCCGAGCTAGACTCACGCA